>OZ024741.1:42191740-42259240 GCA_964016885.1 Eledone cirrhosa
AAGGGTAAAGGAGACGCCCTAGATATGAGTAACTATAGAGGCATTAAATTAATCGACCAGGTCATGAAGATCACGGAAAAAGTAATAGCACAACTAATCAGAGAGAGAATTGACCTAGATGAAATGCAGTTCGGGTTTGTGTCAGGCAAAAGTACCACAGACGCTCTTTTCATTGTACAACTACAGGAGAAGTACCTAGCTAAAGGTAAACCCCTCTACTTAGCTTTTGTCGACTTGGAGAAAGCCTTCGACAGAGTCCCCCGCTCCATTATCTGGTGGGCTCTTAGAAAACTAGGCGTTGACGAATGGCTTGTGAGAGCTATACAAGCCATGTATAAAGAAACAGTTAGCAAGGTTAGAATTAACAACGAATATAGTGAAGTTGGCGTCCATCAGGGCTCTGTTCTCAGCCCCCTACTATTTATTATTGCCCTTCAGGCTATAACAGAGGAGTTCAAGACCGGCTGCCCATGGGAACTCCTATACGCATATACGAATATAGTGAAGTTGTCGTCCATCAGGGCTCTGTTCTCAGCCCCCTACTATTTATTATTGCCCTTCAGGCTATAACAGAGGAGTTCAAGACCGGCTGCCCATGGGAACCCCTATACGCAGACGACCTGACACTCGTAGCGGAATCAATGGCCGAGCTAGAGAAGAAATTCCAAACATGGAAGCACGGCATAGAATCAAAAGGACTTACAATTAACCTGGCTAAGACTAAAGTTCTAGTTTGTAGGAAAGAAAATAAGGCGGCGGTCCCTTCTGGGAAATGGTCGTGCTCGGTGTGTAGGGAAGGCGTAGGTAGAAACTCCATTTTATGTCCTAAATGCAAAGTATGGGTGCATAAAAGATGTAGTGGGATCACAGGTAAGCTAACTAAGAACATAGATTTTACATGTGGCCGGTGCTCTGGTGTAATAAGTAGCAGCAAGTGCCCACAAAATACTAGCTCTTTCAATTGCGCAGAGGGTTCTATAGAAATAGTGGACAGCTTCCGTTACCTGGGTGATAAAATCAGAAGTGGGGGAGGGTGCTCTGAAAGTACAGTAGCTAGAGTCAGAACTGGATGGAAAAAGTTCAGAGAGCTTATACCACTATTAGCTGCTAAAGGGTTCTCCCTAAAAATGAAAGGCAGGTTGTACGATGCCTGCATACGAACAGCAATGTTGCATGGCAGTGAGACCTGGGCATTGTGTGCAGAGGATATACGCAGACTAGAGAGGAACGAAGCTTGCATGCTCCGCTGGATGTGTAACAGTAATATACGTGAACGGCAAAGCATAAACGAACTAAGGAAAAAATTAGAAATAAGAGGGATCAGATGTTGTTTACTCGAGAGAAGGCTACGTTGGTATGGACACGTGATGCGCATGAAAGTCGATAGCTGTATAACAAAGTGCAGGGCAATAAAGATAGACGGTAGCCACGGAATAGGCAGACCTAGAAAAACCTGGGACGAGCTGATAAACTCCGACCTCACACTCTTACACCTCTCCAAGACAATGTCACTGGACCGAGACCTTTGGCGGTACTCAGTAACAGAGAAGACCCGCCTTACCTAAATACATAGTAAAACCTACTACAGCCAGTAGGCATCTCTAACAAAATACCCCCCCCCCCCCCATCCACACCACCCGTTCTATGTAAAGTTATGTTGGTGCCACACCATCCAGGCCGAAACAAATGAGATCGTGTAGGTGTCACGACAAAAAAACACACAGTCCACGCTGTAATGTCGCCGTGTAGGCAACACGGTAAAAACCTCCCAGACCCACACTGTAAATGTGGTTGGTGTTAGGAAGGGCATCCAACTGTAGAAAACCCGCCAGACAGTCCTATGCGAGCAAGACAATCACTCTTGCCTCAAGTGGGACTACCCCCGCCCAAACCCATGCAAGCGTGGAACACGGACGTTAAACGTTGATGATGATGATGATGATGATATATATATATATACATATATATATGTAGATAAATCTACCAAGAGTTTACGGTAGTGTCCAATCCGTATGAAGAACTCAATGTAATCCGGATATCATGGAAAGAAGAGATGCATTCTAAAATCAATTTCGGTGAAAGATAAACGGAATACAGAGTCAAGATAAAATATTAAAAAAATAATGAATAAAACAATGAAACAGTTCCTTATATTAAACAAAAAAAGTTCATTATTTAACGATCGTTTCTAGGACATATATGTGTTAGAATTGGTATACCAATACCAATTCTAACACATATATGTCCTAGAAACGATCGTTAAATAATGAACTTTTTTTGTTTAATATAAGGAACTGTTTCATTGTTTTATTCATTATTTTTTTAATATTTTACACATATATATATATATATATATATATATATATATATATATATATATATATATATATATATATATATATATATATACATACATATATATATATATATATATATATATATATATATATATATTATATATCAAAATGAAAATTTGAAGGCAAGGTAGAATTCCAATCATTTTAATCACGACACGTTTCAATTTTCATTTTCTTACTTATACTCCGTTTTACATCATCTCGCTTGAATGGAAATGGAGATACACAAAAGCCATATGCTTCCAACAACATATATATATTGAAACACTGCCCTTTTGAAGGTGTACAAACGACCAAATATTACAAAATGTCCTCTATATTTATTTACAGTTAAGACTTTAGAATGTTCTGGAATCTGCATGCATGTCATACTCAAATAGGACAATAGTAGTTTCTCCCCATGAGTGATACTTGTCATAGTTAACAACAATCGATTTTTACATGCCAAATATTCACACATCTGTCTTTTTTCCCAAGTGGATTATTTTACATTTATAGAAAAGCAATGACTTGGTCTTCCTTGATAATTTGCAGGTGATGATTTGGAATGAACGTTTCTTTGGCCTGGTGGACCAACTTTTCAACCTGTGTTGGTGGAAGTAAACTGGATATATATTATATATATAATAGAGTATAAGTATCGTAGGAGAGGAGGAAGCAGAGAGATACAGGGAGGTGTGATACAGATTACTAAATGCCAATAGCCAAAGCGGGATGTGCTCAATTCTTGGGTTAACAGAGTTAAATATTAGAGGAGATTTAATATTTAGTGTATATAGAGGCATGTAACTCTTTCATTTATTGATTTGCTTATATATATATATATATAGTGGACTTTTACATAGTTTTCCTCAACCAAATTTAACTTAAAAGGTTATAGTAGAAGGCACGATGCCACAGAGTGAGGTCGAACTCCAAACTATCTGTTTACAAAGTATACTCCTTAACTACTAGCGATGCCTGCACCTATATATGTGTGTTATGATTCACATTTATCTAGATGTCATATGATATAGAAGTAAAATCTGACAAAGATTTTGAAATGGATATCATCCTTACTTGGATTGTGTTAATAGGAGATTTACCCATATCATAAAAGTAATAAATTTGGTTTACTCTTGCTATAGAAAAGAAAAGGAAACAAATGGTTTGGAAGCTTTTAAAAAGAACTATAGCTTTTGTGTTCGCAACTATGGATCTCTGAAGAATTACAATTGCTATTTTATGTTTGCTTGAAAGTTACCATTTCAGAAACAATCCAATATAACAATTTTATCTTAAAATTTCTTCTATCTTGACAGGAATATTCTGAAAAATCAAGTTTTCAATTTTTTCTTTTTGTGCAGTATCAAGATTTGTTTATATATGAAACTTACAGTGAAGTTTCACGTTAAAACTAGTGTAGCTTTACCATAAAACACAATGGATATTTCAATTCAGATGGTAAAGTGGTTTGGAAACAGTGACAATGTAGAATTAAGAGAACCTTTTACTTTTGTTGAGGACTTGATTACTTCTGTAGTGCTGCTAATATCGTGACATAATGCACTCTGTACTCTCTGTTAAGTGGTTGGCTTTAAGAATAGCAAAATATAGAATGTGTGAGCAAGTCATAGTGTGCAGCCTAGTGGCTAGGACGTTGGTTTCATGATCATAATATTATGGGTCCAATTTGATCTGCAGACAATGTGGTACATTGTGTTCTTGAGTAAGACACTTCATTTTCCATTGCTCCAGTTCACTCAGCTAAACAAATGAATAACAGACTAATGCCCTGTCCAACAAGGAGTTTATTAAAAAAAGCTTATTAATCTAAAGCTTCATACATACTTTGTGGAGAACATCGGAGTGTTATATACAGTGATATTTTATTAGTATATAACAAATATATATGATTAAATAGTAGTATATACATATAATCAATTAATTATTGCTAGGAACCTTATAGATATAATACACAGAAATATAATATTAAAGCGTGAAAAAACTTCATAAAGGAGAAAAAGAAGAAAAATGGAGAAAATACATTGAAGTTAAGGAGTAAAAATACAAACTAGAATTTTATTTACATTTAATATTTTTGTAATATCAATTTTCATTTTTTTTAAGAAAAAAAAAAAATTGAATTATAACCCTTGGTTCTTGTAATAATATCTTCTTTTATAGTGGAACTATAAATGAGTAGATAGAGATTCACTAAGTGTAATTCTATTTTTAGTTGAGTCTTGTGGTGTCATCTAATGAGATCAAAATCAAAAACTAATATTAGTGTTGCCTAATTAGATTGAACACAGTCAGGTGCTTCAATTTTTCTGTTATTAACCTGCTTCAGACTGCCCATAATTTTCATTAGAACTTCCGATTTAAACATTTTTTGTAATTAAAAACTTCATATCCTAATTTTATTTAAGACTTTTTAAAAACCTTTATTAAGTTTTATTCCAAACACCTACTTAATAATGAAAAAACTTGATTTTTTTCTAAATCTTTTAAATGTTTTGTGAATATCTTCAAAATTAATTGAAACAGATATGCAGTGTATTTTCACAAGAACTGATTTGGTTGGATCCCCAAATTGAGACCAGCCTAGCTCATGGATGTTATCTGACCATCTTGCTCAGAGTCTACCTCTGGGTCTCCTTTCCGTTGGTTTTCCCATAAAATCTGTCCAGCGATTCTTTCTCGAAACATTCTAACCACATGCCCATAGTATCAGAGCTGTGATCTCTCAATTTGGAGAAGTAGTGGTTCTACCTGGAGTGACACTGTGATCCCTGAGTTATGCACCTGAAATACATAAATGTTAAATGGAAATATACATAATAATTAACCCTTTAGCATTTAATCCAGCTTTATCCGGCCAGAATTGTCTCCCCTCTTTCTGTTCAAACTGGCCATAGCCGATTGCTCATACTTATGTTAAGGTATTGTTCTTAAATAAATAAAATCAAAATCTCATAGATTTGATATTATGTGAGATAATCATGTGAGATAAAACCTTTACCATGAAAATGCAATAGTAAATATAGGCTAATGGAAATACTAAAGGGTTGAATGTTAAATGTTCTACATAAATGTACTGACAAATTAGTGCCAGGGGTGCCACAGAGATTTTAACTACTGTACTTAAAGCTAAGGTTAAAACATGCCAAACCCATCATAGAAAGATTAAATGCTTCTGTCAATAAAAACACTTTATCTATACTAAGTACAGTAAGTTATACCTACATATACATCACTGCAATACCTTCAACAAGCATCTTTCTACACTTGGTATCTGAAAAAAATCTTTAAGGAACTCATCAAACAGCATCTTCTTCAGAACACTGCTCTCTATATCCTGTAGACAGAGAGCAGCTAGTATGTTGTGGGTTATCATGATTCTCAGGTAAATCTTTATCAGTGTTAATTTGCTGAATGATCTCTCTCCTGAATACCAACTAACCATGAAGCTCAAATACATTATAAGAACTACATAAACGCTTTGAAAAATATCAGCAAGCCATTCATCAGGTAGTAAGTAACACTGCCTTTTAAGATGACCTGAAACATGACTTGGTTTTGAAAAAGGCTGCAAAATGGATAAATTCTTCTATAACTAAACTCACAGGGAAAGCAGTGATAACTTTCTCAGCTTCTGTTCTTATCACTGCATCAAGTAAACTACACAAGTGTACTATGAATTTAAATCTACATCCTAATTCATAAGCTAACCTACATTTTTATAAGGCAAAAGATAACTGATTTAAAATGACATTATGGCATTAAAAGTCCTGCATTTGATTTTTTTTTCTGGGGAAGTGACGATTTCCTCTGCGACTGATGTTGAATTTACATTATAATATTTGTTTCACTTTCTTTGCCTTCCTATTGTTGCTTTGTAGTTGGTGATGCCTCACAAGTTATGGTATATAGATTCAATTCTTGATCCCTATCCCAAAGGGATTTCAGAATCTTTTCCAGGGAATAAATTAGATTCACCTTCAACTTCAACTCTTTGAAAATCTTCATTTATACTGTTGAACTGTACAAGTATTAAGTTCCATATCTTGACCATCAGAGCAGTTTCCAGAAAGTCTATTTTGTGTGCCAATATCTGTGCTTCATATCTTACTTCAGGTGTTTTAAGTCACTCTCAATATCTTGGGGTATATTTTAAATGCAGCCATAACCATCTATGAGGGCTTCAGTAGTACCAGCTCTGGCTGACCAAGGTGAGTTTGAAAAACTTCAGAGTTTGTGAACTTTTCTATCTTTTTAAAGATTTCATTAGATGTGCCCATCCATGTGTTGATGCAGAAAAAAAGGTGTACAACGTTTGTGTGAAGCCACAATAATTGACAGCTTCAGTACAGTAAGAGGCAGCAGCATCTCCAACAAGACTTAATGAGTGAGCAGCATGGATGAACACAATGGCTGGGTTCTTATCCTTACATCTGGCATTCATTTCTGAGCAGTGATCAGATCTAATGTTGGCCTTATCAAAAAACTTCCCTCTGCTATCTTCAAAATCAATATTATCATTTAAAAGAATTTGTAACAGATAGATAGTTAGTATTTAGTCTTGGAAAAGACAGCCTGCAGGAAAGTAAAAATATTATACAATAACTGTTAACTGCTGTTGAATCTAAGGAAAAGTGCTGTATCTGATAGTGTATAGTACACTTCAAAATATAAGACCCCCGCCCTCCACTTCTCAATTCAGCAAGGAATATTATGAAAAACTATTAGCCCAATAAATATGCAAACATTGCAGATAAGACACATGATTTTTGTTAGACATTTGACAGAAAAACAAGGGATTATATATGTCATCAAATATAATACTTGTCTCTTTAAGTTTTGCCACAATGTGATTCTTAGCCATCAACAGGATAATTTCTTCTTTTTAGATTGTTGGTGATATGTATGACTGTTTATCATTACTAAATTCTTTCTAGTGACCAATCAGAAATGGATTAAATTGTGCAATAAGTTCCTAAAAAAATTTCCAGTATGTTTAGATCTTCCAATCTTTTCACTATTTTTTAGTGCCAGGCCACTCTCTTTGAGAAATATCAAGTTCACACTATGACACAATATTTCAGTATATCTTGTTTTCCTGCACTTGTTTTTCTAACTCCCTGCCAACACGAGAAGATTCCCTACATAGAAGATTGATTGTCTCCCGTCTTTCTGTTCAAACTGGCCATAACCGACTGCTCATACTTATGTTAAGATATTGTTCTCAAAATAAATAAAATCAAAATCTCATAGATTCGATATTCATCATCATCATCATCATAGTTTAACGTCTATCTTTCATGCTAGCATGGGTTTAGATAGATATTATGTGAGATAATTATGTGACATAAATATGAAAGCCTTTACCACGAAAATGCAATAGTAAATATAGGCTAATGGAAATACTAAAGAGTTAAATGTTAAATGTTCTACATAAATGTACTGACAAATTAGTGCCAGGGGTGCCACAGAGATTTTAACTACTGTACTTAAAGCTAAGATTAAAACATGTCAAACCCAGCCAAACCCACCATAGAAAGATTATGGACATACAGTGACTGAAGAAAAATATGCTATAAAACCTTCTGTGAATATAGGGACCAAACAATAGCATGACATTTGAAAGTTATGATTTTGTAATCCAAGAGAGCAAGAGATAGCTAAAAAATACCCATTGAATGAAAGAGATAATAAATGGGATTGAAAAAATAAAAAGGATACAAGTTGTGACAGAAAATATCAATTACATCTAATTTGATATCTGTAGGAATTGTAACAAATAACAAAAATGTTACCAAGATATCAAGCTATCCAAAATAGAATACAGAAAGACAGAAAGAGCATAAATTAGGCTTTAAAATGATCTGGTGTCCTTGGCCTTCGGGCTACCTCCCTGCTTACCACCATTGGCACAGATTTGGCTACCTGCAGGTGTGAGCGTTGCGAGCTGGAATGGTTCTTACAGCACATGTCCCTCACCATCGTCTGGGGGAAATGCCTTCTCTATTGCTAGTTCACCAGGGATGTGGGGCAGCCAGTGCATGGGCCTTCATTTGCTCATAATAATTGTTTCTATTTTTTGGCACAAGGCCAGCAATTACCCAGTGTATTACAGGTTCTTTATTTTATCGACCCACGTAAGGATGAAAAGCAAAGTTAACCTCGGCAGGATTTGAACTCAGAATGGCAAGGGCCGTAACTCTATGCGCCAAAGCATGGTGTCTGACCCTCCACCGATACTGCCAATCCATGGGGAGAGCGAGAAAGACAGAGGCAATGACAGTGGTAGTTTGGTTCCTTTGTGTTTGAACCTGGTGTTTATATATGTTTCATGGACACACACTCACACTGAGGGAATTTCATTTGATATTTAATAGATTGTATACATATCAATTCCTATTGTATTATACTACTACAACAACTCAAATAAACCAAGCAATCAAATGATATATAATTTTACACTTCGTCTGAGTTATTACTAATCATTGAACAAATGACATAAAATCTGCATTAATTTCTGAACACACCAATATCAATATTCATTATATATGTTTCATATTTCAAAATAATAGAAACATTTTCAGAAAAATAAAAGCATTTATGTAGAATTGGTGTCATATTAATACCTTTTAAAATTGAACAGTTAAATATCAGATGTTAGCAAAGTTAAAATTTTAAGAATGACTTCCAAGTTGAAGAATGTACATTTCTGCTATGATGTTTTTTTAACAACAATCTGCTTCTTTTAAACAGTGAGGGAAAGACAGAAAAGAGTAAAGAAAGTGAGAGAGAGGGAGACAAGAGGGAGAGAAAGAGACAAGAAAGGGAGAGAAGGAGACAAGAGGGAGAGAAAGAGACAAGTGAGAGAGACAGCAAGCGAGAAAGAGGAAGAAAGAGATTGGTGTAAAGCAGTCATGAGCAACCTGCGGCCCACAAAGCTTTCTGAATGGCTCGCCTAAGTCACCTAAGTGAAATCTTTCTGATTTTTTTGCCCCAGATTTTTAGTCGTAATTTATCTTTCTATCATTTTTACGATCAAGGAAAACGTGTACGAATTCTGAAGAAACAAATCAAAACAACCTGAGTTACCACCCTTTTCTTTAAATATGGGCACTAAGGTAAATTAGTGCTTGTGGTCCGCCTGATGATGAACCATATCTCACACAGCCCACTTCTCAAAAAAGGTTGCCCATGCCTGGTGTAAAGGATGACTACTCCTCAGTAGCAGAGGTCATAAGTTCAGAATCACGAAAATAATATCTTATTGTATTTGTAACACACACACACACACACACACACACACTCACATACACACACACAAACTTCTCATTGATAGTAAATGCTATATATAGCTATATATATAAAGTTGTATTCCTGTCTGTTTGTTTGTTCACAAACTACTCCTATCGTTTTGGAGATAGACCCCCATAATCATATATATTCTGAAACTACATTGTCCAGGCTATTTGGATAAGTATATTTCATTTTAATCAAAGGATTCCCTGGGGGCCGAAACCCCTCTGAAAATCCCTGCTGAAAATGTTTTCCCTTCGACTTATATGAAATTTAAACCATAAGTAAATGACGAGATATGATGCCTATTCACAAAATTTCAGCAAATTTAAATAATATTAAGAAACCCTAATGGGGTTAAACCCCCTATAGTGAAAATTTTGGCCAATAAATGGAACAAGATTTCACGAACTCCCCCTATATTCTGAAACTACATTGCACAGGGAACTTCGATAAGTATATTTCATTTTAATGAAAGGGTTCCCGGGGGCACAAAACCCTCACTGAAAACCCCTGCTGAAAATCTTTTCCCTTCGATTTATATGAAATTTAAACCATATGTAAATAACAAGATATGATGCCTATTCACAAAAGTTTTGAATTGATATTTTGAAAAAAATTATTTACAAGAAACAAAATAAAAATAAGATTTAATGATGTAATTTTTATTTGACATATTACTAAAAATAATGTAATTTTGATTTGATATATTACAAAAAATAATGTTTTCCAATTTTTCATGCATTATATTTTACATGATGATGATAATGATTATGATGATTGATCATTTTCTTACAAAAATATGTGAGAAATGCAGCAAGGCACGGGTAATTTGACTAGTATATATGTATATTTGTCCTCGTGTCCAACGAGGGGTCAGTTTGGAAGAGCCTTCTCCAATATACAGTGGTGGCCTTAACTGGACCTCAAAACCAATGGTCACACATACATGTTAAGTGTTGGAAACTTCATTTATACTATATATATATACATATATATGTATACTTATGAATGAATATACATATATATGTATATTCATTCATTCATCATTTCATTTTACGTCCACTTTTTCCCTGCTTGCATGGGTGGGACGGGAACTGATTCTGGCTTGATTTCTACAGCTGGATGCCCTTCCTAACACCAACCTCATTTACAGTGAGTGCTGGGTGCTTTTTTGCCGTGGCACCTACACGACCACTTTGCAGTGGAATGATAGGGACCCCAGTTCCTATCATCTCATTTCTACAGCTGAGTAAACTGGAGCAATGTGAAATAAAGTGTCTTGCTCAAGGAAACAACACATCACCCGGTCTGAGAATTGAACTCACAACCTTTCGATTGCAAGGCCAATGCTCTAACCACTGAGCCATGTGCCTCCATTATATATATATATATAAACAAAAAATGTAGATATATTTTAAATAAAACTTTTGCATATATATATATATATATATATATATATATATATATATATATATATATATATATATATATATATATATATATATATATATATATATATATATATATATATATATATATATATATATATATATATATATATATATATATATATATATATATATATATATATATATATATATATATATATATATATATATATATATATATATATATATATATATATATATATATATATATATATATATATATATATATATGCAAAAGTTTTATTTAAAATTTATCTCCATTTTTTCTTTCTCTCCGTCTTTTCTCTAACTGTGCTTAACACTATAACTAAATAATTACTGTACTCTCTCTCTATATAGTACTCCCTCTCTCTTGAATCTCTCTATTTGTATGGTGAATTATTATTATTTATCTGTTGCTTTCGGTTGCCTCTCTTTTTTCACCTCCTCCTTCTTTCTCTCTCCCCTCTCTCTCTGTTTTTCTTTACCTCCGTTTCTTCTTTTTCCCGTCTTTTTTCTAACTGTGCTTAACACTATAACTAAATAATTATAAACACATCACTACCAAAGCAGCCTCCTAATTTAATGGTCGCTTATATTATGGTACGTCAAAATTATTTATAAAACTGTTTATATATTGTATTTTATCTGACGAAGGCATGCCATATTTTTAATATGGTATCCTTGAAATATGTATAATGAAATAAATATGGTTTTATAAATATAGTTTCCATTTGTTTAATATTGTATATATATATATATATATATATATATATATATATATATATATATATATATATATATATTTAATACAATAACAGAGATAGTTTAAAGCTAAACTCTGACTGGTAACCATCTCACTCAACAAACATTAGGTTATATTAAAATATAAACCCAATTTAAGTGTTTGGGGTGCTAACAATATGTATAATGTGGAAAAACCAGTTGTATTATTTTATGAGATATAATTAAAGTTAAAGTATATCTCTCTTTCCAAATAATTGTTTCATTATAAGTTTTCTACAAGTTTGGGAGAATATTTCCAGTTTATGTAGAAGCCTAATATATATTCATGTAAGAATATATTTAGGTGGGCACTTATAAATCGTCAGTGGAAGCCCATTAAACATTGATATAAGAAAACAAATTTCTTACCGCTGTCAAAAATCATGTCCATACAGTAGCTCTCTCTCACCTCGAATGACCGCCAAATTTGAAATTCCAGCAGTTTTTGACTGAGGAAGTATCATAGCGACACGAAGCGGGAAGGGGAGACAACCCACGAAATGAGGAAAATAATAATAATATACATGCGGGTTAATTAGTTTTTTTGAAAACATTATCAATCCGACGTGTTTAAGAACTCAATTGAAAATAAAAAAATAAATATATGCTTGTATAAATTACACACGCATATAGATATTTTCTTAGGCTAAATCAGAAGTTGTACCCGAATAAGAACCGCTTCTCATAACCGCAGTAAATGCAGAAAGATTATATATATATATATATATATGCACCCAAACTTCTCATTCTTAGTAGATGTTGTTAAATAGATGATGATGATGATCATCATCACCGTTTAATGTCCATTTTCCACACAAGCATGGTTAGTTGCCCCTTTGTGAGACAAGCCAGGTTTGATGACCATGACTTGCTCATCAAGAACTGGTTTTGGCTTGATGCTTTTCCTAACTCCAACCACATTCATTTACAGTGTGTGCAGGGTGTTTTTTGTTGAGTCACCTACACAACCACTTTACAGTGTGGGCTGGGAACTTTGGCAGGGGAATTGGAGAGGTAGATCTAGGGATGTGTGTGAGGGGTAGGGTGTTTAGGAAAAGGTGGAGTGTTAGGATATGGGAGGTGCAAAAGGGGGAGAGTTTTTAGGTAGTCGAGGTGTATGGAAGGGGGAGGGAAGGTAGTGCAAACAAGATGTATGCTTCAACCTGTGCACATGATGTGTTTATATATATCATCATCATCATCATCATCATTTTACGTCCGCTTTTCCCTGCAAGGGTGGGGCGGGAACTGATTTTGACTTGATTTCTACAGTTGGATGCCCTTCCTAATACCAACCTCATTTACAGTGAGTGCTGGGTGCTTTTTTGCCGTGGCACCTCCACGACCACTTTACAGCTGAGTAAACTGGAGCAATGTGAAATAAAGTGTCTTGCTCAAGCAAACAACACATATATATATATATATGTGCTTGTGTGTTGATATTTTAAAGATTGTATCTATATATATATATGAACACAGTATTAAAAGTATCAGCACACACACACAGAACACCAGCAACTGCACACACATGGATGCACAAATATCTGATGTCTGCTGTCGCTAAGGTGGAGAAAGATTGATGAATTTTGATGATAGCTTTTGCCTTATGTATATTCTTAAAAACAATGTATATATGCTTTGGTGTAACTAAAAGATAAAATCAGATCACCACAAAATTCCATTCCCTATGGCAGAAAGTACTCCACTGGCTGCAGGGGTATCCATTTGTAGTTGGGGATACTCCATTTGGAGCCTTGGGCATTTTTAGTTGCAAAACGGCTCTCATTTTCATGAGGGGGCTGGGGTAATGGTCCCCTTTGCTCCCCATTAAATCTGACCCTGGGCACCAGTACAACCTCATTACAGCACTAAGTTACTCAGTGCTGGTATTATTAGTGCGGTGGATTGGCAGTATCGGTAGAGGGTTGGATGCCATGCTTTCCAGCATAGTTACGTCCCTTTACAGTCTGAGTTCCAATCCCACCAAGGTTAACTTTGCCTTTCATCCTTACGGGGTCGATAAAATAAAGTACCAGCAACACACTGGCATAATTGCTGGCCTTGTGCCAAAAGCCAAAAATAGAAACAATTATTAGTTATCCTTACAAGTCTCAAAATTTCTCCAGATTTTGAAAGTTTGTATTTTGTTTCTTGTATATGTGTGAATATATATACAAGTTTATATGTACTCAAGTATGGTTGAATAGTTAAAAGTTTGCTGCTCAATCATGAGACCCTGAGAGGGAAACTACAGCATGGCACCTTGGGCAAGTGACCTTGATCTTATCCTATGGCTGATCTATGCTTTATGAATGAAATTTGGTAAACTGAAACTGCATGATAACCCCTGTAATTTAAAGTACTTTGTACATTGATTCTCAATCAGGATTACATTAAGGATACATGTGGAATAGTCAGCCATCTAAACAATAATTCAATGAATTGGTAGTTCAGTTGATCAAAGAAGATCAAATTACTCATTATCAAAACTAACAGAGGATCAATTCAATTATCTATAACTTATTTATTTGTGTGTGTATGTGTGTGCATCTGGTTGTGTATTTCTATGTGTGTGTGAGTTTGTGTGTGTTCGTGTGTGTGTGTGTGTGTGTATGAGTGTTTGTATGTATATGTGTGTGTATATGTGTGCATATATGTGTATGTATGTATGATTATCATATTACGTCTGCTTTTCCCTGCTTGCAAGGGTGGGATGGGAACTGATTCTGGCTTGATTTCTACAGCTGGATGCTGTTCCTAACACCAACCTCATTTACAGTGAGTGCTGGGTGCTTTTTTGCTGTGGCACCTCCACAACCACTCTACAGTTGAGTAAACTGGAGCAATATTAAATAAAGTGTCTTGATCAAGAAAACAACACATCACCCGGTCTGAGAATTGAACTCACAACCTTTCGATTGCAAGGCCAATGCTCTAACCACTAAGCCATGTGTCCTCCATATGTAAATCTATATTATGTATGTATGTGTGATGTATGATTATACAACTGAATACATTAAAATATATATCAATATGGTAATATATATTTATATTTTTGTTTAATTATTCATTTAGTGTTGTTCCTTGCTGGAATGTTTTCAATGTTTCCTTTGATCTTTCTGACATATAAACATCATAATTTATATGTTGCTTAACTGTACTCCATTTCATCAGCACCACCTCCACCACTGTCACCACCTCCACTACCACCACCACAACCATCATCATCATCATCATCATCATCATCATCATCAACAACATCACTATCACCACCACCATCATCATCATCATCATCATTATCACCATCACTGTCACCACCACGACTGCCATTACATCACCAATAATGCAATCACTCTCACTCTAATCGACATTTCCACCATCATCATCATCACCATCACCACCACCACCACCACCACCACCACCACTGCCATTTTATCACCAATAATGCAATCACGCTCACTCTAATCATCATTATCACCTTCATCATCACCATCACCATCGCCTACACCACCGTCACCGTCATCATCATTATATTATCTTTACTAAGATAATATAATCATCACCATCATCTTCATCATCATTACCACCACCACCATCATCATCACCATCACCATCATTATATCATCCTCAGCATAACACTCTAATCATCAGTGGCATCATCCTCCTCCTCCTCCTCATCATCACCATTGTCAGCCTTTTACATCACTACGTTATCCATAGTCATATTATGAAGGACCTCCTTACTTCATACATCTTCATTTATTTTTCATATACTTCAAACTAGAAAGCATTTATCTTCTCTAGTAGTTTCATTAACCTTTAGTATTGAACACTTCTTCCTCTCATGATGAGAAGCACATGGCCATTGGTTTCTGAAGAGTGATATAATGTGTAATTATAGGATAAAAAATTACCAAAATTCGAGATACAATAAATTTAGCAAAGATCTATCAATGGGGTGAAATAATTTGAGGTTTTCTTTATTCATGTAAGAGGACATGTGTAGGCTGGAGATAAATGAAGCAACCATGCTTTGTTGGAGGTACAATATAAATGTGAGAGAAAGGCAAAGATTGGATGAATTAAAGAAGCTAGATTTAAGAGGAATCCAAAGTGGTGTGTGAGAGAAAAAAATGTGTTGGTACGGACATGTGATGTGCATGGATGATGATCGCTGGGTGAAAAAGTGCCAAGAAATCCCAGTGAAAGGAAGTTATGGTAGAGATAGACCAAGCAAGACATGGGCAGGGGTGGTGAAGGGTGATCTCAAGTCATTGAGACTCACAGAGGAGTTGACAAGGGAACGTGATATGTTGAGAGATGCTATGCTGCAAAAGAACCCAACCAACCCATGCAAGTATGAAAAAACAGATGTAAATACGATGCATGGGCTGGACAAATATTTTTAGCACTGCATCTCTCCACATGTCAAAATCCTTCATCATATCCACTGTGAGTTTCAACAATTTAAGATCAGCCCTCACCACCTGCACCTAGGTCTTCTCTGGCTTTTCTCTACTGTGACTTCCTTTCACTGGGATTTCTTGGTACTTCTTCACTCAGTGATCATTATCCATGTATATTACATGTCCATACCAACACAGTCTTCTCTCTTACACACTACTTCTGATTGCTTTTATACCCAGTTTTTCTCTCAGTTCATCCAAGCTTTGTCATTCTCTTACATTAATATGTCACATCTCTTCATTTCTCTCCAGCCTGTGCATATTCTCTGTAGCCACTGCCCATGTTTCAGAGCCATGCAGCATAACACTTCACACACAGATGGCATATATCTGACCTTTCATTTGGAAGGAGAACCTTTTTGTTGTCAACAGAGGTAATAACTCTCTTAACTTCTTCCATCCATCTTATATTTATTTTAGCTACTATGCTCTCAGAGCACTCTCCTCCACTGCTGATTAAATCACCTAGATAGCAGAAGCTATCAAACACTTCTATGGATCCCTTTTTGAAAAGATTTATATCATTGTCGCTGTTACTATCAATTAATGCTAAACATCTACATATAAAGTCTTCTTTTCCTGTTAGTCTATTCATTATCCCACTAAATCTCTTGTGTACCCAAGAATTACATTGTGTACATCATATAGAGCATATGCCCACACATTTTGAACATATTGACCAGGGCCATTTCTTTAAAGGAATCATGGTCCTATCTTCTTTCCAATTTACTAGCACTTTAGTTTTGGCTAAGTTTACTCTCAGTTCTTTTGATTTCAAATTCTGTTTCCACAGTCAGAACTCAATCGCTTGTTCCATAGTTTCAGCTATGAGGACTTGATTATCAGTGTCCAGAAGTTCCCATGGACAACCAGTCTTAAACTTCTCTGTTTGGCCTGGAGAATTATAATGAAGGCCGAGCCTTCATGAACTCATAACTGTTCTTTGAATTCCTCACTAAACTCATTTCCTACTCTCACTCTACTGACAGCTCCTGTGTACATGATTTGCACTGCAGTCACAAACCACACTATAGTACTCTGGGACCTCCACATGATAGTACACTGTTAATGCCTTTTTTAGACCAACAAAAGCTAAATATTCTTGACTAGGAACTTTTCTTGTAGTTATCTCAGTAGGATGAAAGCATCTGCAGTACTTCTCCCAGTAATTCTCTTCGATACATTCTTATATTTAAAATATATTTATTATTAGCACATAAGGTGGATTGGCAGTATCGGTAGAGGGTCGGACAGCATACTTTGATGCATAGAGTTACGGCCCTTGCCATTCTGAGTTCAAATCCCGCCGAGGTTAACTTTGCCTTTCATCTTTGCGGGGTCGATAAAATAAAGCACCAGTAATGCACTGCATAATTGCTGGCCTTGTGCCAAAAGTAGAAACAATTATTAGCACATATTAAAAATTTAGGGCAACAATTTCTGCTTTCATCCTTACACGGGATCTTCTGAAGATTCTATATATATATATATATATATACAGAGCTCATATTGAGTCCTCTCTGGATTTTGGTCATTGTATTTATCATTACTCAAGGGTTGGCTGGAAAGTTTATAGTCTGACCAAGATACTCTCATGAAATGACCAAATGAGGCTTATTTTACAACATAGTTCCTGTAAAGAAACAATGCAGTTGTTAATTAGAAGAATTGAAATTAATGCATGCAAGATTTCACAGCCCTAGCATCAATCCTTCATAGTCAGCCTATGAACCTTTCAGCCGACCCTTGTACTAATATATATATATATACAATTATATTTACATACATGCACACAGAATGATCTCTCTATCTCCCCCCCTCTCTCTCTCTCTCTCTATATATATATATGTATATTTATATAAAGGCAATAGAGAGGCTGACTTTGAAAACAGGCACTATTGCAAAGTGGCAATAGTATTACCAATTATTCAAACTACCAGATAAGGAGACAGTGCCAAAGATTCAAAGAGCAGCATTCGTTTAATATCCTACGTGAATTGGAATTTTTGGCTAATGTCTCAAAGATTTATAATTAGCATTTTTTACTTTTTGATTTCCCAAGAGATAAGTAATACCTTTCTTGCAAATAAGATTAAAAAATTGTCTTATATTCAGTGGAGTTCCAGGGGATAAGTAGTGGTAGTGTTGTAAGCTGTGATGTATCTGTCAGGCCATACCTTTACACTCCATTTCTTATCAACAGTTGCTTTCATCTTTCTTTCTTTATACCAGGCTAACACTGAGTGTGTGTATATATATATACATATACACACACACATATATATGTATAATAATAATTGTTTCTACGTTAGGCACAAGGCCAGCAATTACCCAGTGTATTACTGGTACTTTATTTTATCGACCCCGTAAGGATGAAAGGCAAAGTTAACCTCGGCGGGATTTGAACTCAGAATAGCAAGGGCCGTAACTCTATGCGTCAAAGCATGGCGTCCGACCCTCTACCGATACTGCCAATCCACCGCCCTTATATGTATAATAATAATAGGTTATGATATTCAGTGTGTGTGTATATATATAGGCACATGGTGTATATATATAGGCACATGGTGTATATATATGGGCACATGGCTTAGTGGTTAGAGCATTGGCCTTGCAATCGAAAGGTTGTGAGTTCAATTCTCAGACCGGGTGATGTGTTGTTTCCTTGAGCAAGACACTTTATTTCACATTGCTCCAGTTTACTCAGCTGTAGAAATGAGATGATAGGGACTGGGGTCCATATCATTCCACTGCAAAGTGGTCGTGGTGGTGCCACGGCAAAAAAGCACCCAGCACTCACTGTAAATGAGGTTGGTGTTAGGAAGGGCATCCAGCTGTAGAAATCAAGCCAGAATCAGTTCCCGTCCACCCTTGCAAGCAGGGAAAAGTGGACGTAAAATGAAATGAAAAAATGAAAAATGAATACATATATATATGTGTATCATACTTTTTTTCAACTTTTGGCACAAGCCCAGCAATTATACCAGTGCATTACTGGTATTTTATTTTATTGACCTCGTAAAGATGAAAGGCAAATTTAACCATGAGAGAATTTGAACCCAGGCCGTAAAGGGGTGTAACTCTATCCCGCAAAGCATGGTCCTCGACCCTCTAACAGGCTATGACATTTCGAATGTGTATATATATACATATATATATATATATACATATATATATATACATATATATATATACATATATATATATACATATATATATATACATATATATATATAAGTATGTATACGTACATACATATATGTATACAGACGTACAGTAGTATATATATATACATACATGCACACATATATATATGTACGTATGGATTCAGCGAACATTTATTATAATGCTCGGTGTGTTTGTAAACAAACATCCTGAATTAAGCCGTACAGTGTCTAGCAACCATCGTTGCTCATTTGTTAACCCCTGATAAAGGAACGCTGTATTAGTTTCAAGCTTATTAGCTATCGTCAGCAACGTATACCTTCCTGCCAGATGATTGAACGTCTGAAAGTATATACTTTTCTTATGCATATTAACGGCTGAGCAGCCTAATTTGCATATCGAGTGAGTTAATCGGCCGGGGTACCGAAAACGATAAACGGAAAAAATGAAACGATTCGGGTTGTTTGTTTACAAACACACCGAGCATTATAATAAATGTTCGGTGAATCCATACGTACATATATATATGTGAGCATGTATGTATATATACATACTACTGTACGTTTGTATACATATATGTATGTACGTATACATACTTATATTTAAGTAACAGCCGTACTAAGAGTGAGAAATGAAATTTCGTTTCATTTTTTCCGTTCATATATATATACATATATATATATATATATATATATTTTTTTTTATGACCATGCTGTAAAATGGAGGGGTAGAGAGGGCCCTTGAGTCTAGTAAGACATCCTCTCTAGTGCTGGTGGCACAAATAAAAGCACCCAGTCCATTCTGTAAAGTGGCGCTGGTGTTGGGAAGGGCATCCAACCAGTGTATCAATGCCAAAATGCTTATCAGCACAGTAACAAATAGATAGGAACAACAACAAAATATGAAGACGTCGCACATCAGAGTTTCAACACTTAATGTTGGCACTCTCAGAGGTAGATCTGCTGAAATAGCGGAGATGCTGGAGAGAAGCCATGTGGATGTGTGCTGCGTGCAAGAGGTGAGATGGAGAGGTGCCTCTGCGAGACTAGTCGGAGGCAAAAATATTAGTTATAATCTTTTCTGGGTAGGTAAGGATGATGGGTTAGGGGGAGTAGGCATTTTTCTGGCTGAGAGATGGATCAATAAGATAATAGAGGTAGTTCGAGTTAGTAATCGAATAATTAAGCTTAGATTAGTTGTAGGCAGGAGCCTACTGACAATCATCTCTGCCTATGCCCCCAACGGGCCTAGGCAAAGATGAGAAAGACTGCTTTTACGAGCAACCTTTACAAACAACCGCCATGAAAGAGGGCGGAGACATCGTTATGCTAGCAGGGGACTTCAATGTTCATGTTGGACAGCTCCAGGATGGTTACACTGGGGTATATGGTGATAACGGTTACGGCTCAAGAAATGAAGATGGAGTGAGACTTCTTGAATTTTGTGATGCAAGTACACTGACTATTTGCAACACAAACTTCCAGAACCTGCCAACCACCTAATAACCTACAAATCTGGTGAGCACATAAGCCAGATTGACTTCTTACTAGTTAGGCAGCGGGACAGGCAGATAGTATCTAATACCAAGGCATACACTGAGGAAGAATGTACCCCACAGCATAGGTTAGTCGTTAGTGATATCTCAGTAAGCAAGAGATGGAATGAGACATACAGGAAGGTGCGGAGAAGAAAGGTCGAAAGCTAAAATACCTTTCACTGAAATATGAATTTAGCAAAGCCCTTCAAGATGTGTATGACGAAAAAGAGGACGATTTAGAGACGTATGACATAGATAATAACTGGAATTTCTTACGTGACAACATACTGCAGGTTACTGATAAAACTTGTGGCTGGAGCAGAGCTCCAGACAGAGAGTGACCTGGTGGTGGAACAGCGCAGTAGATAAGGCCATTAGAGACAAAATACTAGCATGGACGGCTTGAAAAAAGGGTGGGAGTAGGGAAGAATATGCAGCCGCTAAGAGAGAAGCTAGACGTCAGGTGTACTTCGCACGCAGGGAGGCTGAGAGTAGGAGGTTTGCCAATGTTCTGCAATGGGAAGATCAGAGGCGTGCGGTGTTCCACATTGCAAGGCAGTGTGTCAATGCAAATCAGGATGTTGTTGCTGATAAATGTGTCCGGAATGATGCCGGTTTGCGTAGTGTCACGAATGATCAGAAAAAGGAGGCCTGGAAATGTCATTATGAGAGACTGATGAATGTGGAGAACGAATGGGAGAGAGAGAAATTACCCTCAGTAGATCCGACAGAGGGACCAGTTATTGAGATTGACGAATATAGGGTCCAAGAGGCGATTAAGGAAATGAAAAATGGTAAGGCTGCTGGACCATCGGGAATAGTTGCTGAGATGCTGAAGGCGTCAGCGGACGTAGGCACTAAACTTGTTGCACGCATCATAAATCAGGCTATATATGGTGGTGTTATACCCAAAGACTGGTGCAGCAGTATTCTCATAAATTGCTACAAAGGTAAAGGGGATGCTCTGGAGAGGAGCAATTATAGGAGTATAAAACTGATGGATCAGGTTATGAAAGTGGCAGAAAGGATATTAGCACAACTAATTAGAGAAAGGGTGAAACTAGATGAGATGCAGTTTGTTTTTGTACCTGGGAATAGTAAAACAGATGCCCTCTTCTTGGTGAGACAATTGCAAGAGAGGTTCTTAGAGAAAAATAAGCCACTAAACTTAGCCTTTGTTGACCTAGAGTAGGCCTTTGATAGGGTACTCCGATCTGTCATCTGGTGGTCCCTAAGGAAACTAGGTGTTGCGGAATGGCTTGTGAGGACAGTGCAAGCTTTGTACAGAGGTACTGTCAGTAAAGTCAGGGTAGGAATGGAGTTTAGTGAGGAATTCCAGTACATCAAGGTTCGGTCCTCAGCCCGCTCTTGTTCATTATAGTCCTCCAAGCCACAACAGAGGAGTTTAAGACTGGCTGTCCTGGGAACTTCTCTATGCTGACAATCTGGTTCTTATAGCAGAATCAGTAGAGGAGTTAGAGAATAAATTCTGGCTATGGAAACAGAAGTTGGAAGCAAGAGGACTGAGAGTGAACCTAGCTAAGACAAAAGTGTTGATGAGTAGAAAAAAGGACAAAACTCTGATTCCGTCAGGCAAATGGCCATGTTCGATATGCAGAAAAGGAACTGGCATAAATTCTATAAAATGCACACAATGCAGATCCTGCGTACACAAGAGATGTAGCGGGATAGCAGGCAAACTAACAGGTAGGGAGAAATATGTATGCAGGAGATGTACAGGGAAATTAGACAGTAGACGTCGCATTATTAGACACATTTTTCAAATGCAGGCGGGTGCTATAGAGGTGGATAGCTTTCGGTACCTAGGAGATCAGATTAGCATGGGAGGGGGGTGTTCCGAGGACATAGTATCTAGAATAAGGACGGGTTGGAAGAAGTTTAGGGAGCTGCTTCCTCTGCTGACGAAGAAGGGTTTCTCCCTGCGTACGAAAGGCCGGTTATATGATGACTGTGTGAGGAGCGCGATGCTGCATGGTAGTGAGATAGAGGATATGCGACGGCTGGAGAGAAATGAGGCAACTATGCACCGTTGGATGTGCAGTGTAAATGTGCGTGAACGACCCAGTATAAATGTCTTGAGAGAGAAACTGTGTCTGAGAGGGATAGAATGTAGTGTACGGGAGAGGAGACTGAGGTGGTATGGACATGTGATGCGCATGGAGGATGACCGATGGGTGAAGAAGTGCCAGGAAATGCTAGTTGAAGGAAGACGTGGTAGAGGTAGACCAAGAAAAACATGGGCGGAGGTGGTGAAAACAGACCTCAGATCGTTGAAGCTCACAGAGGAGATGACGAAGGACCGTGACAAGTGGAGAGATGCTGTGGTGAATAAGACCCGTCCCACCCTTGCAAGCAGAGAAGAGCGGACGTAAAATGATGATGATGATATATATATATATATATGATGATGATGATATATATATGATGATATATATATATATATATATATATATATATATATATATATATATATATATATATATATATATGTGTGTGTGTATATACGAATAAATAACGAAAATATGTTTATTCAAAAATATAGACCAGCATTAAACATGGTTTCATATACATTATGTCAACACAATAACATGCTAACCATCCAAACAGACACATACACACACACATAACACCTACTTTAGAAAATAAAAACCCGAACTAAATAAACCTTAACATACGTTTGCGCTGACCATACAACAGAACAAATACGAATAAGTAAGGAAAATATGTTCATTCAAAACTATTTCTACTAACGGAATCATTTTCCTACACACAAACACACACACACACACACACACACACACACACACACACACACACACACACACACACACACACACACACACACACACACACACACACACACACAATATATATATTCTCTTCATCTTAACATGCTAACCATACCCCAACACACACATAACACGCCATACACACACACATAATACACCCCCACACACACACAACTCCCTCCCCTATTTCTACTAATAGAATCACTTTCCTACAAACATACACACACACAAAATATATATATTCTCTCCATCTTAACATACTCCCACCCACACACACACACACACATATACACGCACACACAACTCTCTCCTCCATTTCTACTAATAGAATCATCTTCCTATACACACACACAAGCAGACAAATAAAGATACATATCTCTATTTTCTTCATTTCAATAGAAAGTCTGAATTCTGACACCCCAGCGAACCAGCCATATTCACTGAACCAGAACAATTCTCCCATCCCATTTCTCTTGACCATTATCATTTGTTTGTCATAACATTCTCTAAAAGGCTACAAAATAAATTCCCAAATACGGGCGCGAAATTTAATGAACTTATTCACGTGACAAAAATAATTTCATTTATAACCAAATCAAATTACATTTATAAAAAAAAAGCCTTCGTGAGCCCCTTTTTTTAAAGTAAAAAGAAATTCAAACAAACTGGCGCGAAAGCTGATGTGCTTATTCACGTGACTACATCAACCAACCAAAATTCACTCATATGTGAAAAAACAACCTGAGCCCCCCCCCCCTTGTTTGAAGAACTTTGTAACGCGAACTGGCGCGAAATTTATTATACTTATTGACCAACCAATCAAATTACTTCTCTAAAAACCTGGCGTTTCGAGCCACTTTTTTCCATATAAAACAAGTAACATTCTAAGAGCAACCAGATGTGAGAAAAACCACAGACCCTCCATCTCAACTCTACTTTTGAAAAGCAGAAGAACTGCGAAACCGGTAAAGGAACCAAATAAATATATATATTTTTTTAAAAATAAGACTCCAGTTGCATTTTCGATTTCATCTTTATATATATATATATATATATATATATATATATATATATATATATATATATATATATATATATATATATATATATATATATGTGTGTGTGTGTGTGTGTAGTTAATAAATGAAACAAATAAAACACAAAAGGAAATTTTACACAGTTATATTAAGTTCACGCTTGGTGGAATTGGAGGAGATTCCAACGTTTCGGACAGATGTCTCTCTTCAGGAAAGATTGGATAAGGAGAGAACAGATACATTTAAGAGAAGTATATATATATATGTATAATAATAATTGTTTCTACTTTTGGCACAAGGCCAGTAATTATACCAGTGCATTACTGGTATTTTATTTTATCGACCCCATAAGGATGACAGGCAAAGTTAACCTCGGCGGGATTTGAACTCAGAATGGCAAGGGCCGTAACTCTATGCGTCAAAGTATGGTGTCCGACCCTCTACCGATACTGCCAATCCACCGCCCTATATGTATAATAATAATGGCACTATGTATAATAACAGGCTATGATATTGTGTGCGTATATACATATATATACACACACACATATAAATATATATATATGTATAATAATGGTTTCTACAATAGGCAAAAGGACAGCAACTTGGGGGAGAGGAAAGTCAATTAAATCGACCCTAGTTTGTTACTGGTACTATATTTTATTGACCACATAAGGATGAAAACCAAAGTTAACTGGCACTCGGTCAGTTGTGACACTGAGTTTTTTAATTGATATGATTAACGGAAGTGCAAGTGATTGTGCATTCCACAAACACATGCCCTCATAATGTAGTTCTCAGGGAGATTCAGATTGACAAAAATGTGACAAGGCCTCAAATTACAGGTACAACTCATTTTGTGAAATAAAGTGTCTTGCTCAAGGACAGAACGTGCCACTGGTAATCGAACTCACAACCTTACGATTCTGAGCCAAATACCTTAACCATAAAGTTATGTGCCTGCACTATATGTATATATGTATGGATATATGTATGCATATGTATATATGTATATATGTGTGTATGTATATATATTTATATGTATATGTGTATATGTATTGATGTGTAAATATATATGTAAAGTAGTATAGTTTATATGCAGTATTGTGAGATATGTAATAAATGACTGACAAATTTCATGAAGCCAGTATAATGTGTTAGAAATATATTGAGAGCAAAGGATGACAAATAAATCAAGACAAATAATGTTTTTAACCAGAATATTACAACATGATATTTCAGGATTACTTATTACCCTATTTTTAAATGTAGAAACGAAAACAGTTCAAAACAAAACGAAGGATCAACGTGTCCTGAGGGGTTAGAACGACGGATTCCTTCAGACTGTCTGCGCTGTGAGGTCTAATCCCACCGAGGTCAACTTTTCCTTGTGGTTGTGTTCATCAAGCCCTAGTGCAGTAATGAATTAACAGGGAGTTTTATTATACAAATCATATAAATAAATTTACAGTAGAATAACATAACAAATATGTTTTAAATATATACATGAATAACATTACAAATGCTTAGATAACATTATAAATTGCTTGCGATTCTTCCAGAAGGATGTATTCTTTTAATGTTGCAATATTAAAGAAAATGTAAAGGAAGAGGTGAACAACCGAGCCAACACCAGAGCAAAAGATAGCAGCGTCGCGAGGAGTACTGGGCATCCTCTTTAATGATTTTTGAGGTAAGCCAGCACACTCGCAGCGTTGCATGTAAACATAATTAACTGGTCTAGTGTCTAGAATTGACATACATGGAACACTTATAGTAGCTACACTGCCCCGTGGAGTTCTAATCTATTATTTATTTGTGGCTTTTGCGTGTTGATCATTAACTGCTTTACGTAATACGCTTCTACAGAAATGTAGAGATGGTCTCTCTGTAGGGTTGACTTGTGTTAAACAACCTTCCTCCCATGGTTCTCCTCATTCAGAAGTCTCTCATAATGGCACTTCCCTGCTAAGTTCATGGATCCTTCGTTTAGTTTTGAACCGTTTTTTAATTTACCTTTGAAAAGAGTTCATTAACTCTGAAATATTATGTCGCAGGTCATTCATTTTGTGGTCGTGGCCACAGTGGGAAATCATTTCTTTCGCTACACATATAAATATCTTCTTCTTCTTCTTCTTGAGAGGACCATAGGAGCAGAGTCTTCAAGCACGCCTTTCGGCGGGTTTTGTCAGACGCAATTGCCTCCAGCTGAATCAATTAGATTCCCAAGCGAGGCCAGCCGAACACATGAATTTTATCGAACCATCTTGCTCGGGGTCTACACCGGGGCCTCCTGCCGGTTGGTTTTTGCCCGTAAAATCTCTCCAGTGATTATTTCCTGAGATATTATAACCCCAGGTTCGTAGTATCAGCGCTGTAATCTTTCAATTCGGAGAAGTGGAGGCTCTACTTGGAGCGACTCTCTTATTTCCGACCTACACTCTCTATCTAGACACATTACTCCAAATACCCTTCTGAGAAACCCTATTTCGGCCGCTTGTATTCGTAATCGTATTCTTTCGGTTATTACACAAGGATTTATGACCATAGGTAAGGGCTGACATGAATACTGAATTGAAGATAGCGAGTTTGGCCTTTACACCAACATCCCTTCTTCTGATTAACGAATCCTGAAACTGGTGCTTCAACAATTCCTGCATATAATTCAGCCTCCCGCCTCCCATCACTCGTGAACATGGCCCCGAGACATTTAAACATCTCCACTTGCTTCAATGGAACTTCACTCACATACAGCATGCACTACACAGGCTGCATTGAGAGGACGAGTGTACACGAGGTGCATCTGCGATCGATGATTAACCTCCTATTCCTACACTGTCCCTCCTTACATATGCTATGGTATATAGCATAAGATGTAGGGACTATATAGTATAAATATATATAGCATAAGATGTACGGCGGGTGGGGGGTAGGAATAGGAACATAACTTACATAGATGAGACAGCCCGTAAGCATAGGAGAAAGAATAATTGAACACTAGTGATAACTCCAAGATAGGATGAACTGAGCAGTACCCGACCAACATGCCAAAATGGAACATATGAGCACACTAGAGAACATAGACATAAAAATCATATCCACACACAGAACAGACGTAATGCTCCGACAGATTACAGAAGCGACAAACATAAACGAACTTCAACCAAAACTAATCAGAAAACATGAGTGGAATAGCAACAACATCACAAATAACAATTAAGGACAAGATAAAGACATAGAGACATACAAGAACCAAACTAATTAAGGACAAGATAAAGACAGACAGAGGCACACAAGAACGAAACTAATAATTGTTTCTACTTTTGGAACAAGGCCAGCAAATATCCCAGTGTATTACTGGTACTTTATTTCATCGACCCCGTAAGGATGAAAGGCAAAGTTAACCTCGGCGGGATTTGAACTCAGACCATAAAGGGCCGTAACTCTTTGCTGCACAACATGGCGTCCGACCCTCTACCGATACTGCGAATCCACCGAATACAAACCAGACACATACAAATAGAACAAGCAACCAACTAGTGACAAGTAAATAAACGTATAAATAAATAAACGCACCCTCACATCCGGATATAACGCATGCGCAACTCAAATAACGTGCAAGTGGCTGAGCATTCAACAAACACGTGTACCTTTAACATAGTTCTCAGGGTGATTCAGCGTGTCACAGTATGTAACAAGGATGGCTCTTTGAATTACAAGTGCAACTCATTTTTGCCATCTGAGTGGACTGGAGCAAAGTGAAATAAAGTGCCTTGCTCAACTACACAGTGCGCCGCTGACACTCGAACTCACAACCTTACGACCGTAAACTGAATACCCTAATCACAAAGCTATACACCTTAATAAAGAATACAATAGTGTAGGGGAAAATACCACTTACGTAGTGAATTAAACCACTTATATAGTGAATTATATCTATATTTATGGCTAGATAATGTTAGCTATTGATATATAAATGACTCTGCCGTTGGCATTTCTCACCAGGATACGAACTGAGTACGTCCTGTCTGACTATACATTCCCCTATTAGAGCAATGTCCTTGCTTTCATATTTTATTACAATATAAATTTTATTTATAATAAAGACTTTTATCTTCTCTTAAAAACTTAGACGAAGTATTTGCTGAAGCTTTCATTTATTACTCAATTTGTTAGATTAATCTTTTACTTCACCAGGCTGTTCCACTAGTAAAGATTGTTATATATTATTACGAAGAGATATTTTGAGAATTTAATCAGATTCTATACGTAATTTTATGAGTTTGCCATAAGTTATCTGAAATTGATTAAAAGTATTCTGATATCGTTATGATTTTGTGTAAGAAATATGTATATCATCATATCTTTCATTTTTCATTTGCCTAAGTGCATCCCATGCTTTCGATATAAAATCTTTGTATTTATTGTGGAGCTCACAATTGTGGAATTCTAAAGAATTCACTGACAAGTGATGAATAAAATATTTTATTCATAATATTACTAGCCTTATGCGGTACACATATATTGTGTTGGATCTTCACCGGTTTCATTGATGAGTGTACCAGCAGCTTGAACGATGGAGCAACTCCATTGTGAAATGAACATGCAACTAGCTGAACATTCCATATACATTACTTAACGCAAATCCATTCCATATACTTAACCCAAATCTCACGGAGATTCAGCATGTCAGTGTGTGATAAAGCTGAGTGGTCTGAGGCAACCTGAAATAAAGTGCCGTCAGGAATTGGACTCACTGTCGTAAAGACGTGAATCAAACACCCTAGCCACTGAACCACACATCATCACACACACACACACACACACACACACACACACACACACACACACACACACACACACACACACACACACACACACACACACACACACACATACACCCCCCCATACACAGTATAAAACCTAATATTATTTTGTTTACCAAAGTCCCTGTGCATTAGTTTTCCGACCTCAGTATTTTCGGTCGGAGTGGCCAACGCCTCGGCCTCAGCGTGTGGGGCTGTCGTCGACGAGTTTCGCCTGCACCCACTGCCATACGGCCAGAGTGCAGGCCGGTTCCGCCTACATGCCGCTCTCAATGACATATTGGGAAGGAGCTGGATGCAGCCGGTTTCCCATCACAACTCAACCCAGCGGGTCTCGATCGTGGATACGGCAAGCACCCCGACGGAATTACCCTATTCTCGTTTGAATGAGGTAAATCTCTCATCTGGGACGCGACATGCTGTGCACGTTCTCCCTCTCCACCTTAGTCGCTTCGACCACAAGCTCCGGTACTGCGGCCCGGGGCTTGTCCGGTAGCTTCCTCTTTGCACCGGTTGCCGTCGAGACGTCAGGAGTCCTCAGACCCTGTGCAGCCGAGCTCCTCCGTAAAGTCGGAACGGCAGCAGCTCGTCTGAAGAACGAGTCCCGCCAGGTGGAGTGGCTTTTGCAGCGGGTGTCGCTGGTCATTGTCCGCGGGGCGCAGCCGAAACAGCGCTCCGGCCTAAGTGTAGAGTCTGTTACTCTCTCCCCTTCTCCCTGATTTACTTCCTTGCATAATAGTCCCTGTTTTTTCCCTCCTTTTCTTCTCATTTATGTCAGTTAGAGTTCCTTTCTTTACTCCCCTATACAGCCAGATCTGCCCTTCTTTACCCCTTCCCCCTGTTTTCATTATTTAATTTTATTTTTATCCCTTTTTAATAGTTTCCATCATTAGGGCGGTGGATTGGCAGTATCGGTAGAGGATCGGACGCCATACTTTGCAACATAGAGTTACAGCCCTTTATGATCTGAGTTCAAATCCCGCCGAAGTTGACTTTGCCTTTCATCCTCACGGGGTTGATAAAATAAAGTACCAGTAATGCACTGGGGTCGTTTTAATCGACCTCCTCTCGCCCCAAATTGCTAGCCTTGTGCCTATATAAGAAACTAATATTTTCCATCATTGTATAACTTTTGTTTGTAAAATGTAGTTTATCTCGAATGAAGCTGAAGTACCCATACGCTAAGCTTCGAATGAGTATACGTTGGAGTATATGTTTATATTTATTTAAACAATTTCCATAATAATCTTATTGGAGAACTTTAGTTCTAAACCAGATAAATAACGAAAAAGTTATTACGCATCCCTTTAAATATTTGATTATTTTCAAAATGATTTGAAAATCACAGACAGTATCTTTTATTATCTTTTAATATTTATTAAGAATATTAACATTTTATTTTCGACGTTCACAGTTGTATACATAACATTACAAATTGTTTATAGTTCTTACAGAATGAAAATACAAACACAGATATAAACACATATAATAAATACAATTAATTATTGCTGGGAACCTCACAAATGTAATGTACAAAAATATATGATCAAAGAGAGAGAAAAAGAAAGAAAACACAAAAACCCAAACAACCATCAATTCACCACCAAGTGCGGCATTCGGCCTCACACCACAAAGGGCAACAGAAAATATTATTAGAAATATGGAAATGAAGAGTTTTATATTTATTTAAAACTTTTCAACATAATTTTATCTAACAGCTTTTGTTAAGTTTTATTCCGAATACTAGCTAGATAATGGTTTCTGATTTAGGCACAAGGCCAACAAGAGGGGAAAGTCAATTAAATCAATCCCAGTGCATTACTGGTACTTTATTTTATCGACCCCGTAAGGATGAAAGTCAAAGCTAACCTCGGCGGGATTTGAACTCAGAACATAAAGGACCGTAACTCTATGCTGCTAAGCATGGTGTCCGACGCTCTACCGATTCTGCCAATCCACCACCCTTGAGCATCAGAAAAATAATGAGAAAGTTAATGATATTACTAAACCCCTTCAAATTCCCAATTGAAATGTATAGTTACATTAGGGTTAGGGTTATGAAAGGATTAATCGAATGAAGATTGCCATTGAGGTGAGAGAGATAGAGTGGAACTATTTACCATTTACCTTTCTTTATCTTCATTGTTTCTTGTTTTTATTGTTTCGTCGGAGAAAATCAAGAGACACCCATAATTCTTTTTACAGCCCCCGGGAGGGTGGAAGGTACTTTAAAGTATGAGAGCTTATGTAGATGTCGCTAAAAGCAGCTAAGAGACAGAATAGATAGCACTCTAACAATCCAGGTAATCATCGCCGTGAAATCATAGCATCAGTAGTAGGGAGGTTGTCATGTCCTTGACAGGACTGGCATGGTTTCTATGGATTGCTTATCTCATTGCATACCACTTTATACCGTATATTGGGTATGGCACCAACACACACACCACTATATATATATATTCTGATTTTGTGGAGAATACATATGAGGGAAATATATTGATCGTTATCAGGTATTTTGTTTTAAATTTTTTATTAAATTTAATAATATACTCAACGAATTATGTAATCTTACTTTAAGTCCAGATTGTCTCTAGTCTTAAGTTTTGATATATCTTAATGCACACTTATGTGTGTATTAGGATTCTCAGGAAAATGGAAACGAGACCTGTTCGCTTTCAACCATTCTTTTTCCTTCTTCCAATCTTCTTTTCTTTCCTTCGAGTCAACTCACATCTAACCCTAATTTCTGTTCTTCGAGGTAATATTTTACCCAGCGCCGCTTCGACGGTATTTTGCAGTCCTAACAGCTTCCATAAACCGAGTTTTCCCATTTTCCTGCGAATCCTAATATATTAGCGTCTCAAAACTCTACTTTCGAGTTAATTTCTTTATACCTTCAAAAGCTACTTTAGTCTTCTAACGCGGACTGATATAATGTGAGTTGTCTTTTCTTCCCTCTTTTCTTCCGTCTTCCTCTGTCCCCCATGCTTTCATTCTTTCTTTCTCTCCCTACTCTCTCACTACTCCATATCTTCCTCCTCTCCCTCCCACTATCACCTTCTTCCTTCGCTTCTCTCCCGTCTACAGGCCAGCTCTACTTACCTCAATATTCTTTCTTTCTCGCGACGACTTGGGGTCTATCAGACGCACTCCATCGTTCTCTCTATCACCAACCTTTGCCAACACAAACATTATCTGAACGAAGATATTTGTTTCTCAGTCACGAGTTTCCTATTCTCCGCAGTAATCTCATTAATTCGTCGAAACTGCAGAAGAGTTTGAGATCTGAAGAGCATATTTTAATGTTTCTGACCTGTTCACTTTTATCCATTCTTTTTCCTCCTTCCTATCTTCTCTTCCTTCGAGTCAACTCACATTGATCTTTGTCCTTCCAGGTAATATTTTACCCAACGCTGCTTCGACGGTATTTTGTTGTTCTAACAACTTCCATGGAGGCTCTAACAGCTTCCTGGAGGCTCATTAGGGCGGCACATATCCTGGTTTCCATTGCGTGAAGCAACAGAGAATAAAAGACTCTTCTCTGGACAGGACGCCAGTCCATCGTAGGGTTAGACTCTCCCCGCTATTGCTGGTACACATATTCAGCTGAGTATACTAGAACAACGCAATCCAGGAATCGATCGCACAACATTACGATTCTACCAATAGGCTACGCGCCTCTCTCTCTCTATATATACAACAGGATGTCCCCCCCCCCCAAAAAAAAATGTATGCACACTTTGATTACCTGTACAGGCAATATTATTTGCCCTTGCCATTCTGAGTTCAAATCCTGCCGAGGTTAACTTTGCCTTTCATCCTTACGGGGTCGATAAAATAAAGTACCAGTAATACACTGGGTAATTGCTGGCCTTGTGCCAAAAGTAGAAACAATTATTTGAATGGTTTATACATCTTTTTTAGGACACCCTGTATTATATATGTTTACAGCTAAATGTTTATCAAGTACTCAAACACTGTATGACATGCATTTTATCATCTATTTTTAAGAATTCTTAGCGGAATATTTACTGTTAATTATCCTAATTTTCCCAAAATGTCCATTTGTTTACATTGATAATTATACAATTTTCATTTCTATTTTCAAATACAAAGACAAATTTACCTGTTCAAAACATCTCATTAATTTATAAAGTGTTGTTAACTAAATGTTAGCTTAAGGTGAAAGAACCACCATGTTCTCATTTGTTTATCTCCCATTCTTCTATTTCTTTTATTTCATGCTAATAAGTACTGGTTTGCCATTGCCATTTTCTTAACATCTATTGTAATATTTATATATTACTTACTTCCAATAAGGAAGCTTTCTTTTGTGTGATTATATATTAATTTAAGCGCTGTTAAAATAGCAGTTAATATAGTTTTTTTTATTTCATGATGCCTTTTGTTTTTGTGCAACAATAAACATAGGTGGTTTTCTTTCCATTTTAAGCGCTGAAGATGCGAAACGTTTATACTTTTGCACAACAATAAATATATATTTAATGATTTTCCCATTTCCCATTTTAGGCTTCTGATACATAATGAAATGTTTGAGATTTTTTCTATTTCTAAATTCCTTTGTTCACAATTTTGCATGTCCCACAGTATTGTTTCCACATTAATTAGTCATTATACATTATTATATATTTTATAAACATCCCGTGCTTTGTCTAATATCAATTTTTTAAAGGATAAACTTTAAAGAATATTTGTATCATGACATTATTTGCTAATTTAGCTACGAATTAACAGTGCGTCCATTCAATTAATTCTGGTGACGAATTTGCAGAGTTGTTAGAACATTCGATAGAACAACTTGGTAATGTTTTTTTTCTGGCTCTCTGCGCCCGGTTTCAAATCCCGCTGAGGTCAACTCTGCTTTTCACAAATTCAAAGTTTATAAAATAAGGTTTTAACAATCCATAAACGGTTGATTGGCGGAATTGTTGGAGTTTGGTGAAGGCGGGTGGCTTAGTGATTAGAGAATTGGGTTCGTACTCATGAGGTTGCGAGTTTAATTCCCGGAACGGGTGCTATGCGTTATGTCTTTTAGTAAGACACTTACTTTATTTCACGCTGCTCTTTTTGCCTAGACTTGTCACCGATAGACAGTATCATCAATGAAAAGACCAATGGAAACATTCTTTCCTTGGTCCAATTTGACGAGTTCCACCCTTGATAAGAGAATGGGGCCTAAAATCTTGTTGATCGATAAAAAAAAGAGTATAACTTTAGCCAATGGTGGGATTTGCATACTCTGGTCAAATTTGACCTCAGAACGTAAAGTGCTGGAATAGATACAGTAAAGCATGTTTAAATATATGTACAAATGTACGTATAGTTAGATAGATAGATAGATAGATAGATATATAGATATGTATGTATGTTCTGGTTTTATAATTTCACAAATGTTTGCTAATAAATAGAGAGTCGGTTTCTAACTAAGACACAAGACTCTCTCAGTGGAATTTACAAAACATCAACTAGGTAGATATGTATGCATGTCTGCATGCATGCATGTGTAGGTATGGATGTTATTGTATGTGTGGATGTGAATGTTTTGAGTTGTATGTGTGCATGTGTATATGCTTAGTATCTGTACATGTGTATATGCAGTTATTAGATGCAACATTTTTGGAATGTTTTACATATTTTTACTGTTCCATTAATGGATTGTACTTGTAATTTCCTAACTAGTTGTGTTCTTTCTGTTTCTGTGAAGCCCAGCTTCTTAAGATTTGTATTGAGGCAGTTACTAACATATCCCAGTGCCCCAATAATGACAGGCATAAATCTGAAGGTATAATCAGAGTGGAGTATCTGCAGATTCCTATCAGTTCTGCGTAAATATTCTCCTTTTCGCTAATCCTTGATATTATATTGGCATCTGCTGGGCAGCTAACCTCCACTACTGTGCATGCTTTCTTTTCCCTGTCCCATATCATATCCGGTCTGTTATGCCTGCATTTTATTGGGGTTTTTACTGGAACATTCCACCAGTACTCTTTCATATTATGTACATGGATGTCTTCCACATTGCTGTAGCTTTTAATGTGTTTATTATCGGGGCTATCTGTTCTACGGATTGCATTGTACAGTGTTTTGGCAACTACATCATGCCTCATAGGTAGATAGTAATGCGATGACATCTTTGGACAGCTGCTTATGACATGGGTGACAACTTCAATATTAATTCTGCAGAGTCTGCACTTGTTATCACATCTAGGTGTTTTGCCTGCATCCTATCTCTTTTGTGAATCAGGTATTTCGTGTTGATTTCCTGTTCTTGGATTGCAAAGGCGTATCCTTCAAAGTGGGAGCCAATATAGCGGTTGTTGGTCCAATATAGACTACTTTGTTTATCTACATTACTCTCACTCTGGAGCTTCCTTGCAACATATCCATGCATGATATTTTGCTGATAAGCATGAAGTTTTTCATCCATGGATTCACTGCGATACTGCTGAGCAACTTCCGTGGGTGAGAGTTTTTGATTATCACAGAGGGAATACCTCTTGAGTAGTTCCTTCCCAACTCTCATGACCATCTACGTTTCATGCAGATAGACTTGCTCGAGAGACGGGCTCCTACGATTTGAGGTTCGTAGATGTTGTCGGAGGGATATGATGCGACATTCAAATGCTGTCTGGACTGATGTTAGGCCTCTGCCTCCCTGCTTACGTTTCAAGTAAAGGCGGTCTATGTTACTGTTGATGTGGAAGTTTCTGATGTTGTTTAGTATTTTTCGAGTTCTAACATGAATCGCTCGGATTTCGTCTATCGTCGAACAGAGTATTCCAAACGTTGGTGTTAGGTCAGGCACAACAAACACATTGTGAGCCACTATTTTATTGTGCGCAGAGAGTTCCGATAACCATACTTTTCTTAATCGGGTGTAGTATTCCCTGGTTACGCGTTCATTATTACAGATAGCATTATAGGATATGTTCTAATCTATCCTCAGGTATCTGTAGCAGTCCTCATCAGATAACGGTGAAACAGTTACGCCATTGATGACAATGTTGCTAGATTGGGTTGTAGTTTTCCCCCGCTTTACAGTCATATATGATAATTTATCTTGGCCAAACTCCATTTCTATATCCTTTGAGAATGTTGTAACCAGGTCAAGATTTTTCTTCATCCCATCCATGTTCTTGGCATAGAGTTTTAGATCATCCACAAAGAAATTATGGGTTAGGTTCGTATTTCTGTCCTCCTGTGAGCCAATGATGTATCCCTCACATTTCTTGAGCAGAAAGGACAAGTGGTTTAATGACAGGATAAATAATATCACAGAGACTCTGTCTCCTTGAAATATACCCCTGTGATATTCTATTTTATCAGTGAAAATAGAGCCCCTCTTCTCTGTCTTTAAACTTAGAATAGTAGCCCAAGAAGAAGACATCTTATCTATGGCTCTGACAATAATGTCTGTGACTTTAGCAAGTTGGAGGGCCTCTATCATCCAAGAGTGGGGAACAGAATTAAAAGCTTTCCTGTAGTACAGCCAGACTGTAGCCATATTCCTACTAAGTTGTCGCACGTCCGATATCGCAGTTTTGTTGATTAGGAGTTGTTCAGAACACCCCCAAACCTCTTTCTTTCCAGCTGCTTGTTCATCTGTGATGATGTTATCATTTTGACAGCGATCTTAGAGGAATAGGTTCAGGCAGGATGTATACATCTTATACATCAGGTTCTGGCATGCAATGGGTCGGTAGTATTTTGCCAAGTGGATGTCTTTGTTCTTGGGGACCAGTATTGTTTGTGCTAATGTCAACCGTTCTAGTATAAGTGTATCTCCCCTGAGAACTTGTTGGTAGAGGTCGGTAAGATACCTCCGACAGAATATCAGTTTTTTGTATCAGTAGCCGACAATCATGTCTCTTCCTGGTGTTTTCTTATCTTGGAGTTTTCCTATCACAATCTCAAGGGTATCCTCACTTATTTCGTATGTTTTTGTTGTTGTATGTATGTATAAATCAGGATGTATTATCGGTTTGAAACTGATTAGACCATTACTCAACAAAGTACTCGATTACGTGGGGTAGTAGAGTATGGTTATGTTATAAAGAATCGGGACCCGGCAGTGAGCTCTTGCTGTTTCAACAGCTAGTTGCAGACTGAGTCTGGAACTAGCCGTTGAAACTGCAAGAGCTCAGCCGTCGGGCACCGACTGTTATAATATATATATAGATAGCGTTAAACTAACATAATTCTTTAATGTATTGTTTTCTTTGTTTTGTTATTTCTCTTTACTTTTTACACACACACACACACACACCCACACACACACACACACTCACACAGACAAACACCCTCACATACACACATACCCACCCTCAAACACACCCTCAAACACACACACACACACACACACACACACACACACACACACACACACACACACACACACACACACACACACACACACACACACACACATATATATATATATATATATATATACATACGTAACGTTTTTACATAGGTATCTGTCTTCTGAGGAAGTCAGTGAAATACCTACATTACATCTTTACACATAAGACCTGCTGTAAAAAATATTTGGAAAATCTGTCTCAAAAATATAATAATTTTTTTATGACAATTCTAGAGAAATCAGACGAATAATCATGACAGCATATAAAATTATAAAAAAAAAAATAATTACTGAAACCATTCAATTTACATAAACAGATGAAAGGACACATTGTGTATATTATATACATTGCATGGATACATATATACACATATATACACATATACAGATATAATCATGCATGAAGACCTACAGTTAAAATTGAATATATATTTCATTATATGTATTGAAGCAGATGTAAATATATATGCTTAGTTATACACCAAGCCCAAAATTAATTTAGAAATGATAACACACACTTACATATATACACGCATTTACATATACACACACTTGCATATACACACACTTATATATACACGTATTTAGATATATACATACTTGTACAGACACTTGCAGATGCACACACTTATATATATTTACACTTACATATACACATAATTACACTTACATACACACATATACCTACACTTACATACACACATATACTCACACTTACATATACACACGCTTACACATACACTCACTTACAGATACACATACATGCATATACACTCACTTACACATACTCACATTTACACATGCACAAAATTAAATATACACACACTTACACATGCACACTTACACACACACTTAAACAAGCACACATACATACACACTTATACATACACACACTTACATATGTACACATACATGCACACTTACACATACACACACACATGCACACGTATCCACACACACACACATAAACACACTTACACATATTTTATGCTTATTACGCCTCTCGCCATGCTGCCATGGTTGTGTCAGCTACAATAGGTTTGTTTCTTTACATACGTTTCATTTCCATCTCCACATTGATACATACCAGAGGTTCTTAAAGTAGGTGCTACTGCCTCCAGGGGCGTTGAGAAGATTCAGGGGGCGCTGGGGTTTAAGGGTGGAGTGGGGAGGGGGCGGTAGAGATGATATAACAGTATATTAAATATCAAATGAGTGTGTGTGACGCCAAGTATATATCGTTGGAGGCGTCTTGGGTGATTTTAATGATAGGGACTCCAGTCCTATCATCTCATTTCTACAGCTGAGTAAACTGGAGCAACGTGAAATAAAGTGTCTTGCTCAAGGAATCAACACATCAACCGGTCTGAGAATTGAACTCACAACCTTTCGATTGCAAGCACAATGCTTTAACCACTAAGCCATGCGCCTTCACAAATATCAAATGATACATATATATAAATATGGTAAAATATAAAAATATATAATATTTATTTATACATAGTATATATTATATTATTTATTATATTTAAATTAACGATTTTATTTATTATATGTTATTTACAATTTGTGGAAATAGGGGTGGGGGCGCTGAGGGTATTACGTGGCTGTGAGGGGGTGGTGATGGCCCAAAAGTTTTGAGAACCCCTGATATATACAAACACATATGCTATTACACATTAGTATATTAGTATATACTCCCGCCGCAGCCTGGTGCAGTCTGCGACTAACCCAGGTTCTGCTGCACATCGACCTGAGGAGGCCAAACTCTTCAAATACGGTCGCTCTCCGACAGGTTTGCGGTTGAACCCTTGGCAGTGGAGACTTCTGGTGTCCTCAACCCTAGGGTTACCTCCCTACTCACCACCATAGGCGCTGAACTGGCCAGCCGCAGGTGTGAGCCTTGCAAGCTGGAATGGCTTTTCCTGCGCAGCTCCCTTGCCGTCCTCCGGGGAAACGCCTTCTCCACTATGTCCACCAGGCTGTGTGGAGGCCACCAATATGATTGACTGACTTGTCATTTTATCAGTCAGATGTTTTTAGACGTCTATCAGTGTACGAAGATAAAACTTCGTCACTTCTATGAAGACTCTATGGCAATTGATGGAGTGGTATGCTCTTAATGCATATTATGTCCTCCTTTCTTTCACCCACCCCCTGTATTTCACTCTCTTATTGCTATTCCAACTCTCTCACTATATACATATATTCACACATACAGACGAATAATAACACAGGCTATATATATATATATAAGTTAAAACAATGAAATAAAAAATCAAGTCATTAGAGATATACTTCACTGCTTTACGATCGTTTCTAGATGGTGATAATACATTGTATCTATACTCAGTTATTGATCTATGTAAGTTTACAAACTATCAGATAGAGACATTTTCAAAATATGGATTACATTGAGTTCTTCATACAGAATAGACCCCACAATTTACAGTGGATACCTCTGTGTATATTAAAATAACAGATTAAAGTTTAAGCAAAGAATCGGTGCTTTCACCCTTAACGGGATCTTCTGAAACTATATATATCTATATATATATATATATATATATATATATATATATATATATACACATACATACATACATACATACACATATATATATATATATATATATATATATATATATTTATTTATTAAAATAACAAATTAAAGTTTAAGCAAACGGGATCTTCTGAAACTCATATTATTATTACTATATATATATATATATATATATATATATATATATATATATATATATATATATATATATATATACATATATATACTGTATCTCACCCCACATATTCGTATGGAATCTGCCTCCATCTGTTTCAATGGGTTTTCCAGCTGTTCTAACAACCAGCTCATGAAATTTAAGTGGAAGTAGATGAATATTTCATAAGCAGGAGTATCTTTAGTGTAATTATCAGGAATGTTTAGCGTGATACAGCGTGACAACATGCAACATCGTTGATCCTTTTAATTAGAGATACAGCTCACCCGAATGGCTTCCGTCTACACCATTTCCTACACAATGTTTGGATTCAGTACGAAGCTAAAATAAATGATACTTTCCTTAACCCTTTAGCATTTACATCATTCAATAATTACTATTGTATTTTCATAGTAAACATTTTATTTCACATAATTATCTCACGTAATATTGAATCTACAAAATGTTGATATTATTTATTTTGAGATAACATAAGTATGACCACGGGTTACGGCCGCTTTGAACAGAAAGTGGTGAGAGAATTCTGGCCGGATATGGTCGGTTTAAATGCTAAAGGGTTAAGACACTACGCAGAGTGGTCGAAACTTGGGCATTTGGCAGTATCGGTAGAGGGTTGGAGGCCATGCTTTCTAACATAGTTACGTCCCTTTACAGTCTGAGTTCAAATCCCGCCGAGGTTAACTTTGCCTTTCATCCTTACGGGGTCGATAAAATAAAGTACCAGTAATGTACTGGGTATTTGCTGGCTTTGTGCCTAAAGTAGAAACAATTATTAGGGCGGTGGATTGGCAGTGTCGATAGAGGGTCGGACGCCATGCTTTGACGTATAGAGTTACGGCCCTTGCCATTCTGAGTTCAAATCCCGCCGAGGTTAACTTTGCCTTTCATCCTTACGGGGTCGATAAAATAAAGTACCAATAATGTACTGGGTAATTGCTGGCTTTGTGCCAAAAGTAGAAACAATTATAATTACGAAGAGAACAAAGAAAATATTACCGGAAGATATATATCAGCCATATTGACAGCCTGCGCATTGGATTTCTTAGTTATCGGTACAGATATACTGAATAAATAATCATTATGTGAAACAATAAATCCGAGCAAAATCGAACCAATGATAAAAGTAAACTATATGAAGAAAAGGAATCTCTATAAAACACGACACAAATCGTAGACTGACAGTGTGTATAATTAGCCTTAGACAATAGGTGGGTGAAATACCAACAGACAGTAAGAGCTATGTAGGGGTTTAGCCAATGATAAAACATTATGAATGTAGCAATTCACCTGGTCAATATTTTGACCAAAAGAGAAGTAGCCTATTGTCTGACTGGACCAAGGAAACAATGTTTCCATTGGTCTTTTCATTGCTGATACTATCTATTGGTTGCAACTTCAATAGAAACTAACACAGAAAGTAGATAAATCTATATAAGCCAACCATAAAATATAACAGGCCCATAAATTGAGAGTGTACATTAGCCAATACGAGGGCAAAATAACAACAACATTCAATGAAATCTAAATGGTAGTTCAGCCAATCATTATGAGAGCAGTAATAAATCTAGGCAGTATTTTAACCAATAGAAAGTAAAATCTGAAACAAAGAAATTTATAGCAATTTTAGGCAATCATAAAAACATAACTTTGTTTTTGTAGTCAGTCGATGTGAAATCTTGTGTTGAAAGATATATTCTTGAATTCTAGGAGAGCCATGGTGCCGGCAAAATAACATGCACTGGTTGAATTACATTTTATTTTTTAGATCATGTAATTAATCTATACATCAATCAGCCTGTGAGATTATCGATGATTATTGCACTTTATGCCTCCCTTTCGTCTACATTTACTTCATTTTTTCTGTCTGTCTCCTTTCAGAGCCTCAAACAGAAACTATAAACTGAGGGTATATATTAGCCAACATGGTGGGGGGTGGGATTGGGGTGGGAGTGTATGTGTGCAAAATAACTAGAGCACAAAATAATATTTAGGTAAGGGTGAACCTATCACAAAGCATTATGAGAATAACAATAAACCTAGACAATATTTCATCCAATAGAAAAATATAATATGAAACAAAGAAATCTATAATGGTTTTTGCCAGTCATAAAACATAACAAACCCCCCCCATAAATTAAGGGTGCAAAATAAAAACACACAATAACATTTAGGCAGGAGATTTAGCCAATCATAAAGCATTACGAGAGTAACAATAAATCTAGACAGTATTTTAACCAATAGAAACTAAAATATGAAGCCATGAAATCTTGATAAATTTTTAGCTAAAAAGAAAGCATTAGAAGAGTGAAACAATAAATTCAGCCAAGTTTTAGCCAATATGAAAGAAACGTGTCAAAGGTCATCAATAACAATAAATTTCTTTGGAAATATAATGTCAGAACTTGAAAGGGTTATAGAGTTGTGTGTGAAAAATCTTACAAAATGAAATTATTAAAAGTGTTAGTTATATTCTAGAAAAACAGACACAAGGAAAATTTACAACCATAGATACACATACACACGCACACATAGCTAGATTTTAAACTCTCTCTCTCTCTCTCTCTCTCTCTCTCTCTCTCTCTCTCACACACACTCTCTCTCAATATATATGTATGTATATGTATTTATAAACATATATATGCATATATATATATATATATATATATATATATATATATATATATATAAATACACATATATAAATATAAATATATATTCATAAATCTATATTGTAGATATATATGTAAATCTAAATCCAAATATATATAAATATACACACACACACACACACACACACACACACACACACACACACACACACACATATATATATATATATATATATATATATATATGTGTGTGTGTGTGTGTGTGTGTGTGTATTTGTATATATTTGGATTTAGATTTATGAATATATAAATGTTTATATTTATATATGTGTATGTGTATATATATATATATATATATTAATAAGAGGAATTCCCACTTTGTCTGATTTACTCGTTTTATTTACAATCCTTTAAAATTTATAAAGGTATTATAATGAAATAGTATGATAGAATATTAAATTCTAAGTGTTAATTGAACAAGTACTTTCATGCTTTCGCAATCTTCAGGTTCATAATATGTGGTGACAGTCGAGTTTGCAATTTTCAACTGTGCATTTGGCAGTATCGGTAGAGGGTTGGAGGACAGTTGAAAATTGCAAACTTGACTGTCACCACATATTATGAACCTGAAGATTGCGAAAGCATGAAAGTACTTGTTCAATTAACACTTAGAATTTAATATTCTATCATACTATTTCATTATAATACCATTATATATATTTTAAAGGATTGTAAATAAAACGAGTAAATCAGACAAAGTGGGAATTCCTCTTATTAATATAATCTTCTATACAGAATCATACACACCCGTGTATATTTATCTCTATATATATAAGTTTATCCCGGGATCAATCGATGGAAACCACAGTAAGTAAGGTACTCAATACATTATATATATATATATATATATATGTGTGTGTGTTTATATATATATATATATATATATAATGTATTGAGTACCTTACTTACTGTGGTTTCCCCCGATTGATCCCGGGATAAACTTATATATATATATATACCAATTGGTCTTTAAACAGTTTGAAGCTAGGGACTGCCACCTTAATCGCTGATAAAGAAGCAGTAGAGCCCCTTCTCGATATTATGGATGAGTTTTTCTTGTCCCAACTTGTCCTTGCACCAGCAAGATATCAGAAAAACGTTTTGGACCTAGTGTTTAGTAACCACACTAACACTATACATAATATTACAGTGAAAAGAAACCCTTCTTTCAGGCCATTACATGGTCCTTAGTAACCTGAGATTCCACCAGCCGAAAGCTAAACCCAATGACCTCTCTCCAGCCTACCCATTTGATAACATGGATCTTTATAATGCCAACTGGGATGGAATCACTAACGATCTATCACATGTTGACTTGTCTTTCACACACGCACACACCTTCACCATTATCAGAAGATCTTGGCAAATATTTGTAGACACTGTCACAAACATATGTGCAAAACACACTCCACCAAGATCCATCAACAAAACTAAGTGCAGTATCCCCCAAAACAGAAAAACTATTATCAGAAAAATAAAAGAACAAACAAAAAATATCTACAAACTAAAAACTGTCAACAGCAACACACACATTCGACTGCTATTGCACTAATCGAATCGAAGGAACATAATAAAAAAAAAAAAATGCATGAAGACCATCATCAATAACCAAAGAACAGCTGAGAAAGAATGCGCCATTAAGAAAATCAAACTCAATGCAATGTTTTCTTTGCATTTGCGAAAAACACAAGGTCACTGTCTCCACAGTTGGCACTCAGATTGATGAAAGTGGCATTCTCCAAGACATTGCTAAAACCATGGGTGAGATACTGCAGAACAATACTACTCTGTTTTCTGCAATCCTGATCTGGGCTGTATCAGTGATGTTAATCCCCAACACATTATATCTGACCGTTTGGTGTCCTGATGTCTTCGGGGCAATAAACGAAACCAAATATATTTCAGCAATAGGCTCCGATAGGGTCGCTGCTAGTATCCTGAAGGTGTTTCGAGACCAACTTGCATCTCCTCCAGCTAATCTGTAGAGGAATTCACTGAATGCTGAATATATACCAGAAAACTTACTATCTCAGTCTGTCGTCCTAGTTTTCTGCAAGTCCCCTGCAGCGAATTATTTCCCGATTTCACCCACCTCTCATATCATTAAGGTATTTGTGAGGGTGGTGAGATCAGGGATAACTCACGTTCTTGAAATTAACCATCTGCTGAACTCCAACCAACATGGGGTCCATAATGGCAGGGGCAGCCTAACGCAGCTCTTGCATCAATTTGATGATATTTTAAGAACTTTGGGAGAGGGCTCCAACACTGATGTTATATACCTTGATTTTAGCAAGGCTTTTGACAGGATTGATCACAGCATCCTATTGAAGAAACTATCAAACATTGGTGTCTCTGGAAAGTTACTATAATGCATTAAGTACTTCCTGACAAAGAGTCAAACATGTTGTGGTTGACAGAATACAATGAAGCTCAACCAAAATCAGTAGTGGCGTCCCACAAGGCAGTGTGTTGGACCCACACCACTTCATTATTTATATCAATGACGTTAGTGCAGCATCAGAATATTTGTAGATAATTCAATGTTCCAGAAAGTCATCAATTTAGTGGGAAACCGGACATGACTTCAATCGTATCTACTTGCTTTTATCAAATGGGCAAAAAAACAAACAAACACAATATGCTACTGAACGAGGATAAATTTGAATGAATCCACTTTGGAACAGATGATGCACTGAAGCTGTCATATTCCCTTCCCCCAGGTGAAACCCTCGAGGCGTCCAACAACATCAGAGACCTGGGAGTAATTGATGATAACAACCTAAGTTGGGTTACTCATATAAACACCAGAGTTGACTTGGCCTGCAGGATGTGTCCCTGGATTCTCAGACATTTCTAGTTAAGAGATATCCGAACTGTAATCCTTTTCTTCAATCGCACCTTGTATATCATTGGCCACGAAACAAAGTATTATGAAATTTGAAGCATCTCAAAGGTCAATCAGAAAAAAGATAGGCCTTGACTATACAAGCTCAAACTCTATTCTCTCCACGCTGCTGTGAACGCTAAATTATGTGCATGATGTGGAAAATATTCCATCAGCATTGCTCTAATGATGTAGGCATTATACTTAAAATACATCAAAGGCTTGTGCTCTGTGCTATCCATCCACAACAAAATTGAAGGTCACATCTCGTAACAAAATTAAGGAACAATTATTTCACCTCAACTAGCCCCGCTCTCTTTAACATCACACCAAAACACATAAAAATAGGAACAGATCTCATAAAATTCAAAATGTCTTTGGACCAATTCCTCCAAGAAATAAACCTCCTATTCCCGGATATGTCTCCGAACAATAACTCTCAAATAGAGTGAGCCATGGTGTCCAACTCATGATTTGAAAGACTACGCCAGGTGGTGCTATTAAGTTATATACACAGAAATCTAAAGTTTTCAGCCGTCGATATGGAGTTCTGGCAGTTTAGACCCCTATCAACAACTAAGATTCAGCCTTTTTTGCTGCCACCGCCATCGCTCTCCTCCTCCTTCTCCTCCTCCCCCTCCTTCTCCTCCTCCTCTCTTATCTCTCTCTCTCGTTCTCTTTCTGCTCGTCACTCTCTTTCTCTTTTACTATTGTACATACTCTCTTCAAATCCTCTTTCAACACAAATTTCTTTACCCCGCGTATAGTCGATTGTTAGCACGTTTATATAATGGTTTCTGATTTAGGCACAAGGCCAGCAATTATTGGTGAAGAGAAAGTCGATTAAATCGACCCCAGTGCATGACTGGTACTTTATTTTATCGACCCCATAAGGATGAAAGTCAACGCTAACCTCAGCTAGATTTGACCTGAGAACGTAAAAGGCCGTAACTCTATGCCGCGAAGCAGGATGTCCGACGCTCAACAGATCTAGGAAGCGATGGCACGACCCTGTGATCATGAGTCTAACATTTCTATCGATTAGCTTATGTGCATTCACCAATTATGTATAGAATTGTTGAAGGACAAAACGTACCACTCGGTCAGGGAATCGAACCTGCAACTTAATGATTCTTAATGATGATTATGTGTCCGCTTTGATAACCTCTAGTCTAGGCGCCTCCACGATTTGCGAACAGTTCCACAGTGAGTTTATTTTATATATTCTTAAAAGTGATCAACGGTTCATAAACACTATCATTTGACGAAAGATGCATCTAACTATTATGATATTGAAATAAGGGGAGCTCAAATGATTATTGTTTTGAAAGCTAGCACACTTGATCATTTCTACAAAAGGTTTTAAAATAGGTAATTTTCTAGCGGCTTTGCGACTGTTGTTTCTTGCTTCTATAGTTTTCAACGGTTCAATGATAGAAGGTTAGCCTACAGTTCACATCATAAGCGAAGCGTTCAACATCGGTGCAAAATTTTAATTTTTAACAGATGTTTGAGAAGGAATGCTTGGAGGTTGTGATAGAGTAATGTGAAAATATCAAACCAGCATTAAGCCCCATTTTGTGTTTTGTTTCTTCTCACATACACGCATACACACATATGCTTACAGGCACCCGAACACATGCACACGCTCACGCAAACGCACAGACACGCACACGCACACACATACATCCATGCACACACACAAACACACTGACACGTATATATGTATAAATGGAGAACTTTTCATTGTCAAAATGTGCGTTGTAGCCTCATTCAATAAGCTAACATACTTTCAATATATATATATATGTATATATATATATATATATATATATATATATATATATATATATATATATATATATATATAGAGAGAGAGAGAGAGAGAGAGAGAGAGAAGAGAGAGAGAGAGAGAGAGAGAGAGAGAGAGAGAGAGAGAGAGAGAGAGAGAGAGAGAGAGAGAGAGAGTAATAATATATACAAAGACCAAAATCCAGAGAGGACTCGATGGGGGTTGTATATATATATATAGGTATATATAAACCTGTAGAGCAAATATATATTATTAGCACAAATTAAAAGTTTAAGCAAACATTTTCTGCTTTCATCCTAAAGCAGGAGTTTCAGAAGATCACAAGGAAAAAAGATCGTGCCTGATTGTGGATGTAGCCTGCCCATTCGACACGAGAGTGCAAGAGAAGGAGAGGGAGAAAATTAACCGATACCAGAACTTAAAGTGGGAGGTAAAAAGGATTTGGAACTGCCATGAAGTCAAAGTGGTCCCGATTGTCATAGGCGCACTAGGTACTATCTCAAAAAGTTTCCAGGGATGGTTAAAGAAAATTGGCCCCGCCACGCTTTTTGGAACGCTTCAAAAGGCATGCTTGCTGGGAACAGCAAGAACCCTCATATAGGTCCTCAATATCTGAGGCTGCAGGTAGCGGCTTGATATTCATTTCAACAAACTTTCCAGTTAACTAACATCACTGACTGAGACTCAAAGAACAATAATAATAATAGTAATAAGGATAATAATAAAAAAAAAAAATTGTTATTTTGACTGGTACTGCACACGTATTGAGAAGAGCACTATTTCTGTAAGATTGATATCCCTCCTTGTATTTACATATGCATATGAACATGAGTATATATGTATACTTTTTTTAAAAATTAAAATTAATGTGTTGTAGCCGAGATGACATCGTCATAAAACCGGCGGACAAGGGAGGCGCCGTAGTGGTATGGCACGCGGACCTCTACACGGCCGAAGCCCTCAGGCAGCTCCGTAACCCCCTCTTTTACCGCCCTCTACCCCCCGATCCCAACCCCCTCTACCAACAACAAGTCTCCTCCACCATCAAAGACCTTATCGCCTCCTCCCTCCCCCCCACCGCTTCCCATCTCATCGTCCGCATCCCCCCCCCGCACCCCCGACATCTACTTCCTCCCCAAACTCCCCAAACCCGACAACCCCGGCCGCCCCATCGTCTCCGCTTGCAACTGCCCCACCGAACTCATCTCCGCCTTTCTCGACTCCCTCCTCGCCCCTCTTGTCACCACCCTCCCCTCCCACATCTCCGACACCAACCACGCCCTGCGCCTTTTCGACTCCTTCACCTACCTACCCGGCCCACAGCCCTTCCTCTTCACCCTAGACATCAAGTCCCTCTATAGAGTCATCCCCCACGCCGACGGCCTTCGCGCCCTCAAACACTACGTCGCCCTCGCCCCTCCCCCATTCCCTCCACCCCCACCCTCCTTCGCCTCGCCGAGCTGGTCCTCACCCTAAATTGTTTCTCCTTCTCGGGTGAGTTTTACCAACAGGTCACGGGGGTAGCCATGGGCACAAGAATGGGCCCGAACTATGCCAACCTTTTTGTTGGCCATGTTGAGGCCCAAATCTTTGCCCAGTACACCGGCCCCACGCCCGAACTGTATGGTCGTTACATTGACGACTGTATCGGAGCCACGACCCTCACCCGAGAACAGCTCGACTCCTTTCTCTCCTTCTTCTGCTCCTTCCACCACTCCCTCCACTTCACCACCTCTATCTCCACCACCCACGTCCACTTCTTAGACATCTCCGTCGCCTTCGACCCCTCCCACCACTCCCTCGTCACCTCCGCCTTCTTCAAACCCACCGACTCCCACTCTTACCTCGACTTCACCTCTTCCCACCCCACCCACACTAAACACTCCATTCCCTACTCCCAACTTCTCAGGATCCGCCGCCTCAGTAGCCGTGATGCTGACTTCGAGTCCCAGGCCCTTTCCCTAGTCAGCCATTTCATCTGCAGAGGTTACCCCCCTCTCTCGTCTACACCGCTCTCACCCGCGCCCGTGCTATCCCCCGCTCCACCACCCTCACCCCACGCCACCGAACACCCACCCATCGTCTCCCCTTCCCCATAACATACCACCCCTCCACCTTACCCCTCCACCGCACCATCCGCCGCCTCTTCCGACGCCTCCAGTCCGACCCCTCCACCTCCCACATCTTCCCAACCCCATCACTCCCCTCTTTCAAACGCGCACGCAATCTCCGCACCCTCCTCGTCCACAGCTCCCTACCCCCCAACCCACGCTCTGTCCCCCCCCCGATTCCTTTCCCTGTTCTAGGCCCCGCTGCAACACCTGTCCCCACATCACCAACACCACCACCTTCCAGGGTCCCAACGGCCACTCTCTCTCGGTCCGGCATGCCTTCCGCTGCACCTCCTCCAACCTAGTCTACGGACTTATGTCGGACAGACGGGACGTCGCCTGGCGGACCGAGTCACGGAGCACCTCCGGGATATTCGTCTCGGGGGCAGTTCCCCCATCGCCCGCCACTTTGGTGGCCCTGGACACTCCGCACGCCATCTCAGTCTGTGGCCTACTCCAGTGCCACGGAACACCCGCCCATCGCCTTACGGTCGAACAACGAACTATCTTCATCTTACAGACCCACACTCCCTCCGGCCTGAACTCCCCACCCTTATTCCTTTAGCGTTCGACCGCCCCCCTCCCCCCACACTCATCCCCCACTAACACCACTAACACACCCCTCCTTTTCACCGCCCACCCCACACTAACAATACTAACACCTCCACTCCACCCCTCATCTGACCACCCTTCCCCAACTAACACACTAACATCCCTTCCCTCCCCTCTTCTCCTCCTCCCCCTCCTTATCACACACACACACGCACCCACTTACACCACCCACCCCACACGCAAATAACATCACTAAGACCCCCCAACCCCACGCACACGTACCCACACACCCTCGTACACCACCAACTCTACACACCCTACCACCACTAACCCCCACTCACACCTGCATTCAACCCCTCCCCACCTCCCGTATACTAACACCCACTAACACCTCTTCACCAAACTACACACACACCAGTACACCACACTCCCTCCATAGAACCACACACACCCTTCTCTCCCCGCTCCACCCCCGCCGCTCCACACTCACTCATCCCACTAACACCCCTACTAATACACACACACACACACACCCTCCTCACTCCAACTTTCACACCTACCCATCCTCGCCCCCCTTACCATTCCACCGACTGCTGCTATGCCCTTCTGACCACCTACCAGCACCAACAGACCACAGCACTCCCACTGCTGACCACTTCCTGTTGCGCGCGCACCCCACATCTCTCCTCTTCCGACCACCGCTTCATGGATTACCCACACGCAGAAATTGACTTATAACCAATCCTCCAAAATCCTTGGAACTTACCAACTTTTCAACCATCCTCTTACGTAATCACCTATATAACTCACCCACACACACACCCCAAAAACAATTTTTTTCTCCACACGCCACCCACACCCACAACACGCTTAAACCCCACACACACGTGCTTCCCACCACATATTTACACCCTCAGCCTCCTGATTCCTCTCCCCCCACCCCCTATCCACACACGCACAGACACTCCGACCCACAAAAACACCCCCCACAAACACCTCTTCCTGAACATGCAACCCCGTTCTTCCCCCAACCCTTACTTTCACATACACACACACGCACACACACGCACACCTACACACACACACCACCTTCAGCCCTCCGCGCTCGGACATCCCGTCTCTCTCTCCCCACTCCACCCGCCACCATCCCTACTCACCCCACACCCTTCTACCACCTGTTTACCCCCCTTTTAATTTCAGTTTATTTTGATCATGCCTTTATTTTTAAATTTTCTCATTCCTTGTATTTTGATCATGCTTTATTTTTATATTTTTTATCTTTTTTCGCCATATGTGTCTCCACCACTCCCTTACACACCTTTTGAATTCTGTTCCCACACACTTCTCACCTGAGGAAGGGCTTATGCCCGAAACGTCGTCCCCCACCTACCCCCCACTCTCCTGAGCGTGAAATTAATAAACATTTATTGTACTGCCTCTCCGTTTTGTCCCTGTTCAAAAAATTTTTTCATTATATATATATATATATATATATATATATATATATCTTTTGAGATGAGTTTGAGTTATTTTTCCTAAATCTTTCGTTAACTACTTTTCCCATCTTGACGTTATAGTCGCATATATGTTATAGAATGCCGTTAGCTTCTTGCTAAAACAATCTCTATACCTCTCATTTATATTTATACTCGGATTCTTTTCCTAGAGTGCTTAAACTATCTGTGACTAATCCCGGTGTTTTTCATAAAAACTGTGATAATTATTGCTATTTTGCTGAACTCCTTTGTAGAGTTTTTTTTCAGAATGTATTTGACTGCTATTTCTTGTAAATAAACATTCACTTCCATCCTGACGTCACTAGCCCCGTTTTTTCCTCATGTGCTTTTTCATAAATACACATGAAGGCGAACTAACCAGTTTTAGAATTCCCTTTTTCGGATTATATTACTGTGAGAGCCCTGGTTTTCTGTTGAGCTCTGCTGATGATTGAAATTCCAACCGTGACCATCTCCACTGAAAGTTTTCATGAAATAGTCTTTTAAGACTATACAGAGCATTTGATGTTATTCCAAATTGAAGGATAAGTGTTTCAAACTTTATTTTATCATGAGTTAAAGGTCTATAGATTTTTTCCCTGGATTTTACTAAATTCTGTGGATGAATTTATATCCTGATTCTCTTTTGAGATGAGTTTGAGTTATTTTTCCTAAATCTTTCGTTAACTACTTTTCCCATCTTGACGTTATAGTCGCATATATGTTATAGAATGCCGTTAGCTTCTTGCTAAAACAATCTCTATACCTCTCATTTATATATATATATATATATATATGTACATATATAAACATATATATATATCCACATATATATATATAAATATATAAATATATATATATATATATATATAAATATATATATAAATATATATATATATATAAATATATATATAAATATATATATATATATAAAAAAAATATATAAAAATATATATAAAAAAAAATTCATGGGGAGATGCACAGTGTGTTTATAGATATGTAAAATCCCGCCGCAGTCGTGATTTTACACCTCCCCCTCTCTCTCTCTCTCTCTCTCTCTCTCTCTCTCTATATATATATATATATATATATATATATATATATATATATATATATATATATATATAGAAAGAGAGAGAGAGAGAGAGAGAGAGAGGGAGAGAGAGAGAGAGAGAGAGAGAGAGAGAGAGAGAGAGAGAGAGAGAGAAAGGTAGAACACTGGAATGTAATCACCGTAACTGTTAGTTCACCATACTGAGAACAACTGTTTCACCTTATGCGGGTCTTCAGCTGAAGATCCGACTGAAGATCCGAGCCGAAGATTCGCATAATGCGAAACAATTGCTCTCAGTTCTCAGTATGGTGAACTGTTGTGTCAATACTTCTCTCTCTCTCTCTCTCTCTCTCTCTCTCTCTCTCTCTCTCTCTCTCTCTCTCTCTCTCTCTCTCTTTATATATATATAAAGTCCGATTCAATTATTTTCTGTACGTGAGATTTTGTCAGAATATAATTCCGAAACATTTAAATGCGTTTTATATTTGTTCACTGTAATTTCCTCTTGTTCATTCTTTTTTTGTTCCGTAATGATAAGTGAAAAAAATGTGAACCTGGGAAAAAATTTCTCCGGTACATTTTTCTCTATACCTTCAACAGAATCTTTCTTGTAGTTATATCTCGAATTTGTTTATTGATTCACTCTTTCTGATGAAAGTCTGAATATATCTAAGTCATCCCAAATAAAGGTGGGTACATATTTTAATAGAATATCAAAAAAAACTTCTTAATATATGTCTTTTGGGACAATAGGTCTCAGTTTTAAGTCTAGAGGAATCGAAAGAAAAATCCCTCTATCTCTACGGTTAGTTGTAGTTCCTGTGGCGATCATCGACATGTATTCTTTTAGCAAAGAGAACAGAGCAGCTTCACAGATGACCATCTCACTTGATAATAGGAAGGTGCATTTCTTCAGTTAACGGAGAAACGTAAAATATGCAGGTGTGGCGAACCGCATATGTATTTAACTATTAGAAAAGGCATGATGAAGTTCAACTCTAGCACCAAGCTTAAAGCTCTTGTCAATCAGCCATTTATGCGGTCAAGTAATGCTGTTTTGGTGGCAATGACGAGCCTAATCTGAATTCTTCGGAACGACTGAACTCCGATCATGAACGATCCAAGATAGGTCTCTCTAGAGCAAGCCAGTCTTATAAAGTGGCTACATTCAACCGTAGAACTCTAAGCACTGCATCATCATAATCTGAGCGCAATAATCTCATGAATGAATGCAACATCTCTGTAGCATGTGTTCAAGAACATCGTTTTGTACATTCTCACTCTGATCCCGAAATAGTTGTACTCAATCTTCGATCTACAATTCTCTTCACTGTATGTACTGTTCTAAATGACTAAGGCATCCATTCGAGTTGTGGGCATTTCTCCCGACTCGAAGTTGCTACCTCTACTTTTAGTCAAGAAGTTTGGTCAACGCATTGTTTCTGTCGTATTTACCTGAAATCCCAAGACAGTCGTACTTGCTTGCTACTCTTTCACAACAGTTCTGGTGATATCGTTACACAGTTGGCGGCTCAGCAGGTGATGGCCATTTAGCACGAATCCTATAGGCATTTGAGCTACTCGTGCCCTCTGATGGGTGACAAAGTAGGTCTCTGGCTGACAAAGTAGGTTATGGACAGCTTGAGGAAAAAGGGGAGGGTTATACAGTCTTCTGGTCAGGGAAAAAAGAAGATGCAATACGGTCTTTAGATGTTGGTTTTGCTATTAGAACTAAGATAACAATTACATCGACCACTTTACCACAGGTGGTGAGTGATTGTTTGATAGCATTGAAACCTAGGCTCGCTTAATCAGTTGCTATGTCCCAACCATGAACTTCAAAGAATTAGCAATTGCCATCTTTTACGATAAATTATCTTTCATTGTTAGAACTATAGGTTTTCATGATAGACTTCTGATACTAGGGGGCTTCAATGCCAGAGTTGTGTCAGATTATGAGTCATGGGGAAATGTTCTTGGCTCTCATGGCATTGGAAATATGGATAGCAATGGGCTTCGCTTTCTCTCTTTTTGCAATAAAATTGGCCTCCTTCACCAATACTTCAACAACCTAACAGGTTGAAAACCACTTGTATTTGCCCAAGATCAAAAGAATGGCATTTGATTAATTACATTTTAACAAAAATGTGTGATCATACTCACTCCTTCCATAGCACATGCTGGTTATCTGATCGCTCTCTGTTGTGTTGTGAGGTATCATTTCAACACCAGATAAAGTATACAAGACACAATGTAAAATTTCTTCAACGAATAAATGTTCAGTCACTTGATGCTGAAAGAAATGTTAGGTTGTCTCATTTGCTCAACATGCAGCTTGAACATGTTGAAATTTCTCAAGGAAGTAACATATTCTGCCTAACTCAAAGCTCTTTGTCTGCCAAAGCATAAACACCAAGATTGGTTCAATGAAAATCATACAAAAATAGTAATTAATTAAAAAATGCACTCCTCTCATAAAGTATGGATTGCCAACAAAAAAATCTTCAGTGAAGAAGAAATATTTGAACTGTAAACAAACTGTTCAGTGGATCTTGACAAGTGATGGTCATCAAAGTAGCCGAGCTTCAAACTGCTGCTGATATAAAAGATATGAAAGCCTTCTATGAAGTTTAAAAGAGGTTTATGGTCCTTAGCTAGAGAGTCCTCATCAGTATTAACATCGAACGGATTTACTTTGTAAACAAATAAAGTTGATGTTTTTAACCGCTGGAAACACTTTTAACACTTTGAAACTGCTTTAAATTCTCCCTGTGTTGTGGATTATAATGTCATCGGCTCAATTCCTTTAAGGTCGGAAATCCCTGAATCAGACTTTGACCCAACATATACCGAAGTCAAAACAGCTATAAAACAAATGATATCAGTTAAATAGCCTAGCGATAATGCAATACCAGCTGAGGTGTACACACACGGAAGTAATATACTTGTGCTTAACTTTTGGATTTGTTCATTTTGATTTGGAAGAATGGTCATATTCCTCAAGAATTTAAAGCTCAACTACAACCTACCTTTTTAAACGAAAACAGAAAAAAGAAATAGAGACTACAATATATTTTTCAAACAGGCCCCTTTATCCAAGGCCAGAACGCAACCTTGTTAACCCACACGAAGAACGATGCGGTATGGTTCTTTTTCGTTCCTCCTGCCATATTGCAGTTTTGGTGGTCTTATTCACGCCAGTCACCAATCTGATACTTTCTGGAACTCAATAATAATAATAATAAGAATTTTCTCGTGCATGATATAATAGATCTTGCTGATTTTGTACATTCGCAACTTTCAGAAATTGTCATTGACACTCCGTTTAGTGAGATTTCCTGCTCATGTAAATTTGAAAATTCACTGTCAAATTTGAAAATTCACTGTCAAATTTGAAAATTCACATTTTAACATAAGATCTTTGTCAAAATATTTGATGAGTTGAAAATACTGTTATCGTGTTTCCCTTTTAAATTTCTTGTTATTTGCCTTCAAGAAACTTGAGTAAAAGAAAAAAAAAGAAGAGATTTAGATTCAAAATATGAATTACGTGGTTATAAATGTTTTCATGTACCTCGAGGATACAATATCAGAGGTGGGTGCCTCTATATATCGAAAGATTAGGACGGCTATGAAACGGAAGAACTACAAATTAAGTAATAAAGACCTTGAAGTAATAAGATCCAAAAAGAAAAATATTTTACTTAGAAACATATATCGATCAGCAAAATGGAAAATGAAAGCTTTTAACCAAAATATAAAAAAATTCCTCACTGCTATTAGGCAGAACAAATATTTATTTCTGGTAACATTAATCTCAACTTATTTGTATACGAAACAGAGCTAAAGGTTAGAAACGTTTTCCAAAAACTACGTCAAAGTTATCTCATGCCTTCCATCACTAATGTCACATGTGTAATAACAACAACAACAACAACAACAACAACAACAAAAAGCGCTTGAATTGACAATATATTTTTTAAATCTAAATTATTATCAGGATGTTAAATCTGGCATCGTACGTGAAAAATATCAGTTATCATACACACTCTTCTGAGTAATAAGGGATATTCAGTGCAGTTCTAAAAATATATCGAAGAAAGTAGTGGTTAAAAAGAGGATATTCACACAAGAAAATTTAAATCTTTTCAACAAGCACAAACATGTAATTAGATGTCTGTTATCAACACACGTGATTCAAATAAATCTTATGGACACTTTTTAGCTAATTTCGAACGTCTTTGTAATGCATATTTTCTTGAGAAAAAGGTCTATTTTGAATAAATGGATGACTATAGGAATCTTTCGTAATTCTAAGCGAAAACAAAGCTATTTGAAATATATAAACAATATAACCCCCGAGAGCAAGGAAAGACATAAAAAATATGTTAAAATTTTTAACGCATTGAAAGTAAACGCTGAAATCTTTTATTTTCTGAACCAAATTGAAAAACAAATTAAATGTTAAAAAAATGTGGTCAATTATGAAAACAATAACTTCTGAAAATAAGCTTGTTAATAATTACCCGAATTGCATACCAATAAATGGTGAAAATGTGTACAACAAGAAGTTGATTGAGGAATTTAACAAATTTCTTTACCAATGTTGATCCAATATATAATAGGAACGATCGACTTTCGTCAAATCGGACCGAGGGAACGATGTTTCCGTTGGTCTTTCCAATTGCTAATACTATCTATCGGTCGCAACTCCAGGTAGAAGGAGCAACGTGAAATAAAGTGTCTTGCTCAAGGACATAACGCATCGCCTGGTCCAGGAATCGAACTCACAACCTTACGATTGCGAATCCAATTCTCTAACCACTCAGCCACACGCCTTCACAAATCTCCCACCAAAAAGACCAAAAGCCAGTAAAAACTTACTTGAGTTTCTTAAAAAAGACCAACCATTTATTCAAAATGAATCCAATTACGGATGAGGAATTAAAGAACGCATTCACTCCTCTGAAGACAACAAAAGCCTGGATATTAACTCCTTCAACACAAAGATTGTTAAAATTGCATAAAAGTGCCATAAAAGTGTCATTAATACTTCATTTTCATCAGCAGTATGTCCGGATAAAATGAAATACCATTAATTAAGCAAAACAAGACCACAAATTTCACAAATTTCACAGTAGTGAAATACCAATATATGGAACATTACATTATGTAACATTCTCTCCTTATTTTAAATTACATTCCTTTGAAGTTCCAATGAGCCGCTCTGTTTTTAAATATGTTAATTATTTTCAACTGAACCAGATCAATAATGATATATAGTCATCTGATCCAGAAATAATATATGTAGTAGCGAAACAATTGTAAACGGACATTATTATTATTAATATTATTAATATATTAACGGAGGTGGATTGGTAGTATCGGTAGAGGGTCGGACGCCATGCTTTCCAGTATAATTACGTCCCTTTACGATCTGAGTTCAAATCCCGCCGAGGTTGACTTTGCCTTTCATCCTTACGGGGTCGATAAAATAAAGTACCAGTAATGCACTGGGTAATTGCTGGCCTTGTGCCTAAAGTAGAAACAATTATTATTAATATTATTATTATTATTCTCTACATTCCTTACATCAAACTAAAATATGTTGACAATATTTTAATAATGTCTTCCTTGTGAAATTTGTGGTCTTGTTTTGCTTAACTAATGAATATATATATATATATATATATATATATATATACTTTTCGGCGAAAGAGGCAGATTACCAAATATACTATACATACATTCATGTAAGGACAATCCTAATACCTAATTTTTGCTGGACCAGCAATCGCTCTGTATAATCAGCTCCTGATTGTTACTGGAATTCTATAAGAATCCAGGTTCTATAATTTTCGGCGAAAGCAGAGGAGTACGTGGACCTGATGAACGCCAACCAGCATGGAACAGACTGTCAGTTTCTCTCCCTTCTTTCGCCAAAAAGAAGTAAGTGACATAGTCACTACTTTAAAACTGATACCGTATGGTCTTCTAAATGTTTTCAATTAAACATACGGTATATTGCCAAATATACTATACATACATTCATATATATATATATATATATATATATATATATATATATATATATATACGTATATATATATATATATATACGTATATAAATATATATATATATATATATATATATATATATATATATATATATATATATATATATATACATATGAATGTATGTATATTATATTTGGCAATATATGCTTTTTCTCAAAACAACGTTTTTCCGTTCATTCCCCTTCTCTCTCTACATTTCTATTTCATCTTTGATTTCTCATTCTATCTTCTAATGAAGGACCTATCTCCGAAACGTAAAGACTCTTTACCTTCTATATCAAGTGTTAAACTAATATATATCATTATTGTATTGTGTTGTTTGCCTTGTTATCTCTGTCTACGTTATGCATATATATATATATATATATATATATATATATATATATATATATATATAGGAACCAGTAAGACCCCGACAGCTGAGCTCAAGCCGTTTCGACGGCTAATTCTGGACTGAATTAGCCGTCGAAACGGCTTGAGCTCAGCTGTCGGGGTCTTACTCGTTCCTATTACCCACTCTACTACCTCAAGTATTGAGTACTTTGGTGCGTTATGGTCCACCTGGTTCCTTACCACATTTCCTTCGTTATATATATATATATATATATATATATAGGAAAAGAGTCAGAACCCCGACGGCTGAGCTCTGGTCGTTTCGACAGCTAACATGTTGGGTGTAGTGCTGTAGGAAATTTTAACAGTGTTTCTGCTGATGATATATATATATGCAATTTATTGCCAGAGTATAAAGGAGATATGCAAATAAGAGGTGTTGGCCATCTTAAGTGATTAGCTTGTGTGAGATAATATGTTACTCAAAATAAAATTTAGTTTTCAACTCGCAGTAGAAGCTTCAGGATTTATATTAGATTAAGCGACATTATAAAGAAAGATCAAAAGCAAAGGAGATTCTTTTAATGAGATCGTGTAATGATTTCAATTTTACTGATAAAGCTGAAATTACGACTTAATTGGAGATAATAATATGTTTAGTATTTCAATTTCTTTTTTGTTTTGACGAAATAGCACACGTAATTATATTTTATAATTTTATAAATACAATTTTAAAAGTCAGCAAATTTATGAAATTTACAACAGAGCGTCTAATAATTTTTTTCATTTTTGTTTCATTGGGTCATCTAATGGAATGGGACGACTTATATGCTGAATAGTTAATCATTTTACTTCCAGGTTCAAATTCCCTGCGCGGCACCTTAACTGGGTACATCGAATGCACAGTGAGTGAAACTAGGTAGACGGGAAAATGTCTGCAAGCCCGTCGAATAGACTGTCTGTAACTGTAATTCACAAATCTTGAGAAAATGTCATTTCATAGTCTTGTAAAGCATTCCCTCCAGTCGAGGGTCGGTATGCCTGAGCTGGGCAATGGGTTGAGCTCCAGCTGGCCTATGAAATGGCTCAAACAGGTTGTGTTTATCTTCTCTGCTGGCCAAACTCCTTCCCAAATTGGGTTGAGTGTGAAACCAAGAGCTCGGCGCTATAACCGATGCAATGCTTACATTGCACTTTTCTAAAGTATATATACCTGCAGCCCGGTACCGCTGGTGAAACCAATCGACCAAAGAAACTCCATTGAAATTAACTTACACTATGAATTCTTTCGATGACGTCTGCTTAATACACCCCGGGTGAACGCTGCTACAATTACAAGTAATTATTCCCTCCAGCGCTCTAGCAATTATTTTAATCTAATTCAACACCCCGGACGCATACTTTATTTCTCGACCTCGAAGGGATGAAAGGTAATGTGTAAAAATATCACTTCGGTGGAATTTAAAATTAGAGTGCACAGAGAGTCAGATGAAATACCGCAAAATCATTCTATCTATTGCTCCAAGAATTCTGCTAATTATCCATTGAAATAATTAGTCGACATAAGTAAATACTGTTACAGTTAACATCTACAGACTGTGGTGTTGTCAATATTTACAGATTCTCAAATATACAAACCAAATTTTCTTAAGTCAATATCTTATATATTTCAAAAGATCTCTTTAGTCTATTTATTTGCCATATAGGTCTATCCAGAGCATATCTAAGGAACTAGAGACGACGGTCTCACTATGAATATACTACATCTACAAAATAAATCTATCTCAGTCTTCTCTAAAGTGGGTTGCAGGAACTTCAAGTCTCTGCCAAAAAATTTGTGGAGTTCTGCGAGAGGTTTTCGAAGTCGTACTTGATTCGAGACCATGTATTGAATCTAAAGTGATTATCCTGAAAGTGTCATTCTACCCTTTCCCCAAATACATAAAACCCTTTAAATCCACTTTACATTTATCATTTATTTCCGGATGTTAAACATTTCGTCGCACTGTTTGTGACCTTGTCAGCGACGTAATTCACAAAAGAACTGCAATTCACAAAAGAAACATTAAAATTACTTTTTATATGAATAAATTCTCTCTCTAAAACAAGTTTTTGTTTCATTTAAAGTTTTATTAAAATTCGTTAGGAGACTGACTCTTCAATATAGATATGGGTTCGGTGATTTTGGAGAAAATTTTATAAGGGTCGGTGGCCAAATAATTTTTGAAACTACAAGTGACATATGTAACATATATAGTCTGTAGTTGAACTAAAATCTGTTGACTGATCGTTATCATTAATTACAACGAGTTAACTTCTATACAGTCACACACTCTTCTAGAAATAACAACTAAATTTTATTCTCTCAGTTTAAAAAATCAACAACTTTTTAGTGAGATAGAGAAAGACACTGCCCATACCCCCTTTCAGAGCCTTCAAGACTGGTCGGAGGGAGAGAGGAACAACGAGGAAGGTATCCTAAAACAGAAAGGCTGGTCTAAATGCTTGCAAGAGTGTAGAGTCTACTAAAGGCACCCAAGTCTAGGTGGTAGTATTATATCGGATGACGGTTTAATTCTACAACACCATTTACCGTCTGAAAAAAAATGAAGGACACGCTGGACAATCTAGTGTAGTCCTAGATATACAAAGGTCTAAATGGTTGCGGTTAGACGAACTTTTATCATGTTTGCTCGATAAGAACGGTAACATCATCTAGCAGACCAAATCTGTCGCCCGGCTTAACCCTATCCCCTGGTCCTTGTGTGCTCTCGAGGAGTCCACTCTGTTGCAAGCATTCAATCCAGATCTCCGGATTGGGGATATCTTCCACCCGTCTTTCGCCCTCCTTCCCATCTTCTTCCTAACCTCCATCCATCCCTCTCTCTCAACAGTCTCAGGTGCCATGAAGATAGTCAGAGTCACTGCCCTTTCCTACCCCAATAGACAGTAACAAAACACACACCCCTACAACGACAATTACAGCATCAACATAAAACAATGTCACCTACTAGTATAACAACTATTATACAATATCAGCTTCCAGAACAGCAACTACAACATCTACAGGTAAAAGAAATATGTATTATTTCATTTCAGTAATTCCATTTCTTTTATATGTATTTTCATTCATCAAATCAACTTTAACAGAAATATAGCAGAAGACGACCAGAAGAGGAAATAAAGAAGCAACAACAAATATTGGGAAATGATAACATTGGGTATTTAAATATTGTTTTCCTTGGCTTCATTCCCTAGCAGCATGGTGAACTATGTGATTGACCCCCCCCCCCCAAAAAAAAACCACCCCAAAAAACAAACAAAAAGAAACAAAACAACAACAACAGAAAACCCCCACAAAAACAAAAAAAAAACAAAAAGAAAACTTGGCAAGTTTTAACTATAAATTTCAAGGAAGAATACAGTAAATATTATAAGAGGTCAAATATTCTTTCAGCATGAGATGAAAAACAGATAAGAATGAAGAAATAAACCCATCTAGTAAGAAAAACAGTGTGACAGCGTGTTATAACTGTCATATATAGAGATGTTTTATGGCACATAACAAGCCTTATCTTTATCCCTGGATAACTATTGATCTCTCTCTAGATCGATGTTTTTCTCTTTCCTTTCCCGTTTTCTTCGGATATAGAGTCAAAGTAAAAGCAAGAACTATTTCTTCTTACTTGAGAAACAAAACTATTTATTTTTAAAGAGGCCCATATAACATAATTGTTTCTACTTTTTGGCACAAGGCCAGCAATAACCCAGTGCATTACTGGTAGTTTATTTTATCGACCCCGTAAGGATGAAAGGCAAAGTTAACCAGGCACATATAACATAATGCAATACAAACATACACTCACACATTATATATATATGCATGTATAAACGTGTGTATATATATATATATAGTAATAATAATAAATTTGAAGACTAAAGTCCAAAGAGGGCTCGATAAGGATAAATATATATCAGATATATAAGAACCGTAGAGCAAATATTTATTAATAGTTTCAGAAGATCCCGTTAAGGGCGAAAGCAGCGTTTCTTTGCTTAAACTTTAATCTGTTATTTTAATAAATATATATATATATATATATATATATATATATATATATATATATATATAACGAAGGAAATGTGGTAAGGAACCAGGTGGACCATAACGCACCAAAGTACTCAATACTTAGGGTAGTAGAGTGGGTAATAGGAACGAGTAGGACTCCGACGGCTGAGCTCAAGCCGTTTCGACGGCTAATTCTGGACTCATTCGTCTAGAATTAGCCGTCGAAACGGCTTGAGCTCAGCCGTCGGAGTCCTACTCGTTCCTATATATATATATAGCGAAGGAAGTGTGGTAAGGGACCAGGTAGACCATAACGCACCAGAGTACTCAATATTTTGGGTAGTAGAGTGGGTAATAGGAAAATGTTCAACACCCCGACGGCAGAGCTGAAGCCGTTTCGACGGCTATTTCTGGACTAAATTAGATATTTAGCGTGGTAGTAAATAGCCAATTACTACCACGCTAAAAATCTAATTTAGTCCAGAAATAGCAGTCGAAACGGCTTGAGCTCTGCCGTCGGGGTCTTGAACATTTTCCTATATATATATATGTATGTATATATATATATATATATATATATATGTATATAATTATATATATATATATATATATATATATATATATATATATATATATATATATATATTATATATATATATATATATTATATATATATATATGTATATAATTACTGATAGCTAGTGTCAACTCCTTCGTTAAGCGTATTAGATGGCGCACTTTCCACTTCGATAAGAGAAATAAGAAATCAACCACGGTGTCCCCCAATAACAAATTCGGTTTTAAAACCTATAGGAGCCCGCCCCATAACTCCATGCTAGATGGATTTGAGAATGACCTCCTATCACTAGTAAGGGATATTAAGTTTAAAAACCCCCATGGGAATAGCAACAAATTCCGGATGAAACTGGAAACCTTAGTTAAGGACTTTAACGATAAAAGAGATATCCTGGTCACCTCGGATAAAACCAGAAATATTTATAGCTTAAATTATAATACGTATCGTAGGTTTATATACAATGAATTAAATAGAAACTATAAAAAGACAACAAGCGCAAACTTAGATGAAATTAATAAGGAAGCATGCGCCATAGTGGATAAATTAGGTCTGGAAAAGTATACCCAACCATATACCCCTAGGCAACCCAGGTTCACCCTTAAAGACCATAAGGCTGACTTCATTAGTAAACCCTCTGTTAGATTAATTAGCCCATCGAAGTCAGATATAGGAATTATCAGTAAGAAAATTTTAGACGACGTTATACCCACCATCAGGAGGAAAATATATCTAGAGCTATGGGAGAATACGGAAGAGGTTTTGAAATGGTTCTCAAGCCTTAGCAACCATAAATCCCTTAAATTTATAAAATTCGACATCGATGCGTACTACACCTCAATCTCCCCCATACTCCTTAATAAGGCCCTAATCATGGCCATGCAGAAAAGTGACCTCACTAGGTCTCAAATTGATGTCATTCTTGCAGCCAGGAAAACGATAATCACATTTGAGGATGAATTGTGGACCCGCAAGAATACGCCCAATAACTTCGACATCACAATGGGATCTAGTGACTCTGCACAAGTAACGGACCTGGTAGGATTGTACCTCTTAAAGGAGTTACATGAGACATTACCACACTTGAAGGGCGGCTTATACCGTGATGACGCCCTCCTCACTCTCGAGTATAAAAAGTGCAATATAGAAAGAACTAGGAAACAGTTACGTAGGTTCTTTAAAAAAATTTAATCTAAGTATTACCATAGATGCAAATGATAAAACAGTAAACTTCCTAGACGCCACCCTTGACCTAGAAAGTAAAACATTTGCACCCTACCATAAACCTAACGATAGACTAACATATGTAGACGCCAGCTCTAACCACCCCAAATCAGTCTTAAACGCTATTCCCAAGGGGGTCTCTAATAGAATTAGCAGACTGTTCTGTAATGAGAGTATCTTCAACTCCAATGCAGAGTATTATGACAAGACCCTAGCAGAATCTGGTTACGGGAGTAGATTATCATATATACATAAGGACTCCCAAACCATGAGCGTGAAACCTACCAACATAATCACACATAGTATGGCCACAAAGCCTAACCAACTTAGAGGCAAGAATAATAGTAAGAACCCTAATGGCGGTAACCCAGCTAAATGTAAACCACGTAAAGACAATACTAGAGTCCCTCACCACAATTCTAAAACAGTAAATGATCACGCCATGAATATAAACCATCCGGGCTTAAGCAAAACAGACAACGCCACTAACGCTAATAACGGAACCCTACAAAATAGTACGCACAGTAGCGAGACTCACCCCACAGATAAGAAAAATAGAAGAAGGAAAAACATGTATTTTAACCCACCTTTTAACTCTGAGGTCCTCACTAACCTCCCCAGAGTATTCTTCTCATTATTGGAAAAAAACTTCCCACCAGGCAATAGATATCGCAACATAATTAACAAAAACGTAATTAAATTATCCTATTCGACCACACCTAACCTCGCATCACACCTAGCACGCACGAACATTAGGAAAACTAGGGAAGGTTTCGAAGCAATTAAAATGACAGTTAAACACCAGCAACCGACTACACTGGAAAATGGGCAACATAATAGCATCAATGAGCCATCTAATGATATAGAGGCACCCAGTGATAATGCTAGTAACCAAACTTCGGAAGGTACGCTAACTAATCGAACCCGCAGTTGCAATTGTAGGCGGAGTAGTAATTGTCCCCTAAGGGGGGATTGCCTCATGAAAAACATCGTATATGCATGTGACGTAACCACATACAACTCTACCAAAACATATATAGGAGCAACGTCCAATACATTTAAAACTAGATTTAACGCGCATATGTTCACATTTAGACACGATAGACATAAGAATGCCACCTCACTGGCGGTATACATCTCCTTTTAAAAAAATAATAGTACCCCATACAAACTTTTTTGGAGGAATCTTACTAGATCCACGCCATACCGACCGCAGAGTGGAAGTTGTGACCTGTGTTTACTGGAATGCCATGCCATAATACACTCTAAACTGAACCTGCTTAACAGGAAATCGGAAATTTTCTCCTCTTGCCAACACAAAATCCTGAGTTCCTTCTTCTATTTTAAACCTAGCACATAGAATGTAACATATATCACGCAACCCCCACCTAGACTATAGCCCCCCTCCCCCAACCTGTAACCCAGATAGATAGGTACCCTAAGGGTGGTACAGTCCCCTACAAGGTTGGTGTTTTTGCGTGTGTGTGTATGTGTGTGTATGTGTGTGTGTATTCTCCGTTTCTCTCTCTCACACACACACACATGGACATATGTATGTGTGTGTGCGTGCGTGTGTGCATGCATGCATGCATGCATGCATGTGTGCGTGCATTGTATGCATGTATATTGTATATATATATATATATGTATATTGTATGCATGCGTATTATATTGTGTGTATGTGTATATGTGACATGTATGTGAATATATGTATGCGTATGTGTGTGTATGTGTATATGTGAGTGTATGATATGTGTATATATGTGTATATGTATGTATACTTTTCTGTAGAAATCATCTCTATATGTG
>OZ024741.1:42264240-42311740 GCA_964016885.1 Eledone cirrhosa
TGAACCCTGCTGCTGGTGATCGAACTTTGTGGTGAGAGATATCACATGTTAATGCGCAGTCTGCAACTGGCGGAGTTTAGCGTCACAAGAAGAATGTTGTTATAATATTGTCGACTATGTATATCTTTCTTTATTTTGCATGTCAGCAAAGGAGTAAAGGTTTAGACGAAAACAAAGAAATACAGAATGAAAATTTGTTAAGAATCACTAAAAACATCAGAAAAAGTACGTAAGAGACTGTACGAGAGTTGGCTGAAATGTTCATAGACTGACCAAGATACTCTCATGGAATGACCTAATGAGGTTTATTTTTCAACATAGTCCCTGGAAAGAAACAATGCTGTTATTAATAAGAAGAGTTGAAATTAATGCATGCAATATTTCACAGCTCTAGTATCACTCCTTCATAGGCTGACCAAGATACTCTCGCGGAATGACCAAATATGGGTTATTTTTCAACAACATAGTCCCTGGAAAGAAACAATGCAGTTATTGATAAGAAGAGTTGAAATTAATGTATGCAAGATTTCAAAGCTCTAGCATCACTCTTTCATAGACTGACCAAGATACTCTCACGGAATGACCAAATATGGGTTATTTATCAACAACATTTGCTAATAAGAAGAGTTGAAATTAATGCATGCAAGATTTCACAGTTCTAACAACACTCCTTTTCAGCCGACCCTCGTAAAATTTATTAAGAAAAGAAAATATAAATGTAGCGGGCAGGCATTTAGCATGAAGAAACAAAAAATAGATGAGCAAAACTGTGGATAATTTGGAGATGGAAGGGAATAGGTTCACGTAGTCGAAAGAGACGGGGTATGAAATGAAGACATAAGATCGATACATGTATGATAAATACCATTATTGTTATCCCTACTGTTTTCTCTTCAGTGATGTCCCCACTGCGGTATTTTTTTGTCCGTGTATCGTCCCCGATGTCTTCGACTCTTGTGGATAGTAAGAGAAATTAATAATAATAATGGTTTCTTATATAGTCACAAGGCCAGCAATTTTGGGGGAGGGGAAAATCGATTAAATCGATCCCAGTACGTTACTGGTGCTTTATTTTATCTACCCCGTAAGGATGAAAGGCAAAGTTAACCTCGGCGGGATTTGAACTCAGAATAATAATAATAATTTCTACTATAGTCACAAGGCCAGCAATTTGGGGAGAAGGGAAAGCCGATTAAATCGACCCCATTGGGGTCATATTTTATCGACCCGGTAGGGATGAAAGGCAAAGATAATCTCGGAGGGATTTTAACTTAGACCGTAAAGGGACATAACTCTACACCACAAAGCATTTCAGACAATGTACTGATACTGCCAATACACCGCTAATAATAATAACTATAATAATAATAATGATAATAATGGTTTCTTATATAGGCACAAGGCCAGCAATTTTGGGGAGGGGAAAGTCGATTTATTCGACTCCAGTGCATTACTGGTACTTTATTTTATCGACCCCGTAAGGATGAAAGGCAAACTTAACCTCGGTAAGATTTGAACTCAAACCATAAAGGGCCGTAACTCTTTGCTGCAAAGCATGGTGTCCGACTGTCTACCGATACTGCCAATCCATAATAATAATAATTGTTTCTACTTTTGGCACAAGGACAGCCAGCCATTACCCCAGTGTATTACTGGTGCTTTATTTTATCGACCCCGTAAGGATGAAAGGCAAAGCTAACCTCGACGGGATTTGAATTCAGACCGTAAAGGCCCGCAACTCTATGTTGAAAAGCATGGCGTCTGACCCTATACCGATACTGCCAATTCACCGCCCTTGTAATAATAATAATAATAATAATTGTTTCTACTTTTGGCACAAGGCCAGCAATTACTCAGTACATTACTGGTACTTTATTTTATCGACCCCGTAAGGATGAAAGGCAAAGTTAACCTCGATGGGATTTGAACTGAGACCGTAAATGGATGTAACTATACTGGAAAGCATGGCGTCCGACTCTCTACCGATACTTCCAATTCACCGCCCTTGTAATAATAATAATAATAATAATAATAATAATAATAATAATTATTATTATTATTATTATTAATTGATCCGATAGCGTTCGTTCAGATTACAGATTAGAGTGCCAGGCAACTAAAACCATGCCTTCAGCTGTTCTACGTTAGGTCAATTTCCCTAATCCCAGTAAGCGTGCTGCTCCATGTATATAATTATTTGAGCATGTGTATGTGTGTGTGTGTGTGCGTGTGTGTGTTGGGGGAGGTAATACGCGCATGCGTATGTAAATTTCATTACATAGCGTTCGATCCGAATGAATCGGTAATTTCTTATGAAAGTGAAATTACTTATTGATTTATTTCAGCCGCAACACAATGCCCAATTTACGATCATGTTGCCATTGGTGATTGCCTTGGACATCATTTTGAATTCCTTTCCTCCTATAATAACACTACTAGCAGACGATAGTTGTCACATATATAGCTGAGTGGTTAAGGATTTCCTTTCGCAATCATAAGATCTCGGGTTCGATTCGACTGTGTAACATCTCGGGCAACTGTCTTTCATTATAAGGGCGGTGAATTGGCAGTATCGGTAGAGGGTTGGACGCCATGCTTTCTAGCATAGTTACGTCCCTTTACAGTCTGAGTTCAAATCCCGCCGAGGTTAACTTTGCCTTTCATCCTTACGGGGTCGATAAAATAAAGTACCAGTAATGTACTGGGTAATTGTTGGCCTTGTGCCTAAAGTAGAAACAATTATTATAGTCTTCTGTCGACTCAAGACTTGTGTAGACGAAAACTGTGTGGAAGCCCGACGGGTGGATTGTATCGGCAATTCAAATGTAAAGCCTTTTTCGCATAACTCTTGAGCTAGATGTTCAGTTGATTAAAAAACCGAATTCAACTCATTATTGAAATCATCGTCGGATCCATCTCTGAGAGATAATAGAGGGTCGCCATATTGAATTAAAGGAACAGGCGTTCGAATTGCTCCGTAGGCATGTTATTAATTGTTCGTATTCAACATAGTTAATTAAACAGTTACTGTCTGCTACTTTGGCTGAAAAGCCAACATGAAAAACTACTAGAAATAGTTCTCAAACATCCTTCAAATAATAGTTCTGCAGTGTTTATCAAATTTGGGACACATCTATTGGACAATGTGGTCTTTGATATACAAAAGGACGAGCTGGTCACGCCCTGAGTCCAAATTCCACCAATGCCAAGTTCGCTTTTCAGCTGGCTCAATAAAAAAAGTACTTAGTTGAATGTAAAGGAAAGAACTTTGCTGCAACCCAGGCTAGTCTGAGAGTGTACTAGAAAAAGCGGCCTAATAACCCCCAAATCATACTTTGTCGTGTTGGATAAAGTCGGAATGGTCATGACGGAGATTCTTTTACGATAGTTCTACTCGATTAGACCTGAGTAGGGACTAAGCAATAACATCAACTACTGCGTGAAGTTGATTAGTAAAATCAGTAAGACGGTAGACAAATTCTTGAATGCATTAAGTTATGTTATTCCTAACTGAAAGGCAACCCAATATTAGTGTTGTTAGAGAGGGTGGTGGATTGGCAGTATCGGTAGAGGGTCGGAGGCCTTGCTTTGCAGCTTAGAGTTACGGACCTTTATGATCTGAGTTCAAATGCTGCCGAGGTTAACTTTGCCGTTTACCCTTACGGAGTCGATAAAATAAAGCACCAGTCACGCACTGGGGTTGATTTAATCGACTTTCCCCTCCCCCCAAATTGCTGGCCTTGTGTCTATATAAGAAACCATTATTAGTGCTGATAGAACGTTGAACAGAATGTTTTGTGGTATTCGTTATGGCTTTCAACTTTATATTATAACTATTTTTTTAGTCAAAAGGGAATTTTATTCACAGCTATAAAAAAACCCCAAAACATTACAAATAAAGCAGAAGTCATATAATGAAAAATAAAAATAAAAACAAAATTAAAGTAATGAGAAAATGGTAAAGGGTAAAGAGGGCAAATCTGGCTGTATGGGAAAATATTTTCTTGACTTTGCTTTTCATCCTTTCCAGGTTGATGAAAAAATAGCTGTCAAGTATCAGCGTCGATTCTCTCTCTATACCTCTTGCACACTTCCCCTCTATTACTCGTATTCTCTTTCTCTAGAATATTCGGCAGTGTTCAGATATATAGAGAGAATGGGCAAGTTTAAACTGTCATTTACACTGTATGTCCTTATGGACACCTACGATTTTGTCAGGAATTACGGATTCAAACATTCATTACTAATTGAGCATAAGATTCTTTTTATACCAATAAACCTTGCGCGTTCTGACTTCAAATATCCACCAGGCCAACTTTGCTGTTAACCCTTCTAGAGGTCGATAACATATAGAACCAGTGAAGTACCAGATTGTCTACATATAAGCTTTGTACACAAGCCGAGTCTCATGAAAGCTACTTCGGTTGATTTTTCAAAGTATCACTTCCTAATTTACATACAAGGCCAGTAAAGATCGGAAAAGGGAAACTTCTATTACACCAACTTTACTTCTTGATAGGTATTTTATTTTATCGATCCTGGAAGAAAGAAATGCGAATTTGACCTCGGCTGGATTTGAAATCAGAATGTAAAGAGTCAGATCAAATGCTGCAAATGTATTTTATCCGATGTTCTGCTAATTCTGCCAATCCATTAATTACCTTATGAATTAGAGGGTATGACTGCGTTTCTATTAAAAGCTTGGTTTTATCTGAAAATTTTATGGATCCATCTAGCATAATAGAGCTTGTAATAATAGCGATTAAGAGGAGAAGAAAGCCGACTACATTGATTGAAATACTTGACAGATACTTTATTTTATCGGACTCAGAAGAATGAAAGCTAAAGTTGACCTTGCATTATAAAACTGAACTCATAACTCAAAGAGTCGGAACAAATATTACAAAATATTTATCCGACACCCTAACGATTCCCCGAACCCACCGCTTTAGTCATCTGTCGTAATATGCAAGCATACCTAAAGTTCTGTGAAGTGTCTTAAGATATGATTGAGGTAACAAATGATGTAATACCTCTCATAAAACATGTAATACCTCTCACAAAAAATGTAATACTTCTCACAAAAGATGTAATACCTCTCATAAAACATGTAAAACCTCTCACAAAAGATGTAATACCTCTCACAAAAGATGTAATATCTCTCATAAAACATGTAATACCTCTCACAAAAGATGTAATATTTCTCACAAGAGATGTAATACTTGTCAACAAAAGATGTAATCTCACAAAAGATGTAATATCTCTCACAAAAGATGTAATACTTCTCACAAAAGATGTAATATCTCTCACAAAAGATGTAATACTTCTCATAAAAGATGTAATATCTCTCACAAAACATGTAATACTTCTCACAAAAGGTGTAATATCTCTCGCAAAACATGTAATACGTCTCACAAAACATGTAATACTTCTGACAAAAGATGTAATATCTCTCACAAAAGATGTAATATCTCTCTCAAAAGATGTAATATCTCTCACAAAAGATGTAATATCTCTCGCAAAAGATGTTATATCTCTCACAAAAGATGTAATATCTCTTGTAAAAGAAGTAATCAATCAGGATCAACTTGAATAATACTAATTCCAGACAAGTATTTTCATAGTAATTTGCGAAAAACAAACTTCCGGGTTAAGTTTCGATTTTTGTAGGCCTCTATGAACTTTTGTATATTCAAATCATATTCACCTTTCTACATTTCACTTATTTTGAACGTAGGAGAAGATATCGTTCAGGTTTTATTCCATTATAACTTTATCAATAACCCTTTTATAATAGGAAACAAGAAACACGGCAAAACTGATAGAGTGCCTTGAACACAGTTTACTTCATATCTGACACAGAGAAAGATATTTGATGATAAGCACCCTTAAGTTCGAAGGTGGAGAACAATTGGTATGCAGAAGGCGTAATGATCGTAACATCGATCTCTGGAAGTGCGTCTGCATACAAGTCAGTGAATAAATTTATAGCTTGAGAGCAATCAATACAGGGTCGTTTATTGAGACTGTGAAGTTCATCCTTTGTTACTAATTATTTGTGCTTGCCAAGATGTCATGCTGTGTTCAATGATGCCCTCTACCAATAGATTTTCTATAAAATGTAATAAATCGTATTGATTTCATTGCAATGGGTTAGTGATTTAGCGGCAAATTAGGAGGCTAATGTAGTAAGTACAATTCATGTTTCTGAAACTGCACGATAATGTTTAGGGTTTGCTATAAAGACACGTTGATGCTGCTTCTAAAATTTTCCACAAGGATGTTGCCCGAGCAACCATAACGAAACCTGACCATTCATCATTCAAGATGATGCACCTGGTATTGCAATTTGAGCTATTCTAAATCGCGGAAACAGACTAGTTACTTTATATATATATATATATATGCAAAAGTTCTATTTAAAATTGTTGGGTTACAACAAGTAAATATTTTTATAACTGATATAAAGCACTCGACACATTTTTGGAGTAGATATACGATATTAATAAATGGAAACTATATTTATAAAACCATATTTATTTCATTATACATATTTCAGGGATACCACATTAAATTATGGTATGCCTTCATCAGACAAAATACAATATATAACAGTTTTACAAATAGGTTTGACGTACCCTTTAAAATATAACCATTACTTTTGGAGGCTGTCTGGATAGTGATTTGTTCATATAATAAGTCATAGTGTTAAGCACAATTAGAAAAAGACGGAGAGAAAGAAAGAGAAAAGATCAAAGACAGAGAGAGAAAAAGAAAAGTGAAAGAAAACCTGGAGAAGTATCGGAGAGAGAGAGAAAAGTATGGAGAAAAGAAAGAGATAGATAAAGATAGGAGGAAATAAAAAAGAAAGAAAAGGAAGGAATAAGAAAAACAAAGGAATAAGAAAAACAAAGGAAAGCAACAGAGAGATATCAAGTCATCATTGCTTAATTTGCCCAGGTCCGATTTTGATGGTGCGATCAATCTAACTGGCAAGTCATTTTCAAAATTCCTTTTGTGATCAACCTTAACAACTATAATAGAAAGCATTACAATAATTCCAAAAGCCAAAAAAGAAATAGAACTAGGAACATAATATGGTTTGCCCCCCCTTTCTCATTAAACATTAAAACCCACATCACTAAACTATTTTTTAAAGCTCTTGATAATCGCTTCCCTAGAACACATAGGTATCACTCAATTTTCAATAGACATACTATAAAATTAACCTACTCATCCACCAAAAATTTAGCACAAAATATTAATAGAATAAATAATAGGAACTTAAAACCTAGCGATAATAGCATAAATAATATACAAGTTAACAAATGTAACTGTAGAGATAGATCTAAATGTCCGTTAAATAACAACTGCTTAGTTAAAAATATAATATACAACTGTAATGTTAAAACAGACTCTAATTCTTTTAACTATGTCGGTTCCACATCGACGGAATTTAAACTTCGCTATAATAACCACAAGAATTCTTTCACAGATCCAAGCAAAAAATCTTCAACAGCACTATCAGGCGTACTCTGGCAACTTAGGCAAGATAACGTTAGATATTCGACGGCTTGGAATATAGTCTCAAGAGGGATTCCTTTTAATTCATCCTCTGAGACATGTGACCTCTGCGCGGAGGAGATATTCTTTATACTAAAATCTAAAAATTCCCTTAATCTACGGACAAATTTATTCAGTTGCTGCAAACATAGATTGAACTCAACTTTTAAATATAAATTTAAATTTAAAATGTAGTATATTTAGTTTGATTTATAATTATTTGGGAAACTAGCCGATAAATCTTTCGATTTCTTCTTTTTATTCTTCTTTTTATTTTTATTTTTATTTTTATTTAAACATTCTTCATGAAAAATTAAACTACCCTAAAAGTTGATGCTCCAAATATTTCGAATAAACGTTACACTAGATAAACTTCTATATTAAATATAAGAACATATGTAGACCAAATGGGCATCCTAAACTTTTTTGAAATGATTTCTGCTAGACGCGATTTGGTAAATAATTTTTAGCTTTATCTGTTTTCGACTCTGATGCTTATAATGAACTTGGCAATATATTGTCAATTAATTTTGAAGGGTTGATCTTTGTGGTCGATTTGCGCGGCATATTATGTTTCTATTATGTTTTTATTTTTATTATTATTTTAATATTTTTTAATAATATTTTTTAATATTTTTAATATTTTTAATATTTTTATTTTTAATATGTAATATTTTTTAGTTTTCTATTTTATTTATTTGTTTATTATTATTATTTTATTATTATTATTATTATTATTATTATTATTTTTTGTTTTTGTTTCTGATATTTTTTATTAATATATTGAAATCTGTTCTCTATTTCTGCTTGATAGATAATCATGTAGAGTAAAGACAAGAATAGTATTGTTAAAATTAATATAGACTCTATATATATGTGTATATATACACATATATGTATACTTAAATTTTTTATAGCACAATGAGAATGTTCTCCGTGTGAAATAGGGGTTTGCAGAGTTGATCACGTAAATTCACATCGATGTCTGTAGTTATCATATAAACATATGAATTTTTAAAACTAGACACAAGATCATTACTTTTCACACATTATGGATACGTGTCTCATTCAGGAATACTGATATTTACATTATAGTGCCTGGTTTTTATACGAACTAATATTTCTAAATTCTGCCTCGCCTATGTCTGGTTACTTTTCATTTTTCTCTCTATATAACGGCTGGTTTCTTTCCTAACCACATATATCTCCCTTACATTAATACTAGAGCTAAATAAATAAATAAATAAATAAATGTATCATTGATACGTTCATTCAACGGATGTCCAACTACCTACTTTTCTCTATATATATCTATCTCTATCTATTTCCTCTCTCTATATATATCTCTCTCTGTTTCTTTACATGAAGTTCTTCTCTTTATCTATCTTTCCATCTCTCTATTTTGTTGCATGCATTTCTTCTTTTTCTTCTTTTTCTTCGTTTTCTTTCTTTCTTTCCTTCTTTCTCTCTTTCTTTCTTTCTGTTTACAATTTTTCACTGCCAAATCAACTTTTTCAAATACAAGTCGATGTTGAACGGTATGTCAAATCTATTTATCTATAAAACTGTCTATATTGTATTTTGTCTGAGGAAGGCATAACATATTGTTAATATGATATCCCTGAAATATATATAATGAAATAAATATGGTTTTATAAATATAGTTTCCATTTATTTAATATCGTAAATATACTCCAAATACTTGTTGAGTGCTTTTATATCAGTTATAAATATTTACTAGTTGTAACCCAACAATTTAAATATAACTTTCTATATATATATATATATATATATATATATATATATATATATATATATATATATATGTAGATAAATCTACCAAAAGTTTACGGTAGTGTCCAATCCGTATGAAGAACTCAATGTAATCCGGATATCATGAAAAGAGAAGATGCATTCAAAAACTACTTTCAGTGAAAAATAAACGGAAAACAGAGTCAAGATAAATTAATAAAATAATGAATAAACAAAGAAACAGTTCCTTATATTAAAAAAAAATCCAACTCTAACACATATATATCCTAGAAACGATCGTAAAATGATGAATTTTTTTAATATAAGAAACTGTTTCTTTGTTTATTCATTATTTTATTAATTTATATATATATATATATATATATATATATATATATATATATATATATATATATATACGTATATTGTTATACTATTAACAGAAATATAACAGAGAAATTGAAATAAATGAAGCATTTTAGGAAATATTTTTAAACAGTTATCCATGTAAATGGTTTAAAACAAACAATAGAAAATTGAACAATTTAGATATAATAGTATATTTTAGAAACATCATATAAAATAATTAATATCAATGTTTAAATTGTTTTTTAGATACGATAAAAACAATTTCGTTTATAAATTACATTATACATTTATAGGAAGAAACAAAGAATCTGAACATTTATAAAACAAAAAAATCAAGGTAGGTAAAATAAATATTTTACTTTGTGAGGCATTTGCTACTGGGCTGATGATCCTCCCCCTCTTTTTCTGTAATTTCTGAGGGGGTCGTAGGGGCACCGTAGTGGCGTATGGCGTTTCTAGGGCGTTTTCTTTAAAAAGCCGATGGAGCCCGTCTCCTCAGGTCTGAATACAGCAGATTTCTTCCAGAGAAGAATAGAAAGTTAGAGAGAAATAAGAGACATAGAGGATGAATCAATCCCAGTATTAGACTGGTACATATCGACCTCGAAAGGATGAAAGACAACTAGAGAGAGCAGAGAGTTGAAACAAATACCGCCAAGCATTCTATCCACTGTTCTAACACCTCTGCCTATTCCTCGCCTACCATGGACCATACAGTATATATAAATATTGCATTTGGTTGTATTGAGAGCTGAGTCACTGGCCTCATCGATTCAAAAAAGATAAAGCACCCTTAATACTAAATAGATTCGTTGGGGGCTCCATCGTGATACACGGTGGGGTCCATCTCTCTCTGGTCGGAATACAGCCGATTTCTTCCAGAGAGAGCGAGAGAGAGAGAATCTACTGCAGTCATATATTGTTTATCGATCCCTCAAAATGAAGAGGGGCAAAGTTAACCTTGGCGAGATTTGAACTTAGAGTGCAACGAGCCGGAATTAATATTGATCTCAATAGTTTTTTTTTTCAAGTCTGGTACTTATGTCATTGATCCTTTATTGTCGACATAAACACATACACAGAGGTAACCCCCCCCCCCCGCCATACACACATGTATATAGTTTCCGTCTATGAAATGCCACTCTCAAAGCATTAGTCAACCTAAGACTGTTGTAGATGACACTTGTCCGAGGTGTCATGCTGTGGGATTAAACCTCAAAACCTATGGGTGCGAATCGAACTCCTTAACCACATAGCTACGTCTGCGCCTATATATGTGAGTGTGTGCATAGGTGCATATATACTTACACAGGTGAAGACGTGTGGCTTAGTGGTTAGGGTATTCGGTTCACAATCGTAATGTCGTGAATTCGAATCCCAGCGGCGTGTTGTGTCCTTGAGCAAGTCACTTTATATCACGTTGCTCCAGTCTATTCAACTGGCAAATCGAGTTGTATCTGTAATTCGAAGAAGCAACCTTGTCACATTCTGTGTCACGCTGAATCTCCCTGAGAATTACGTTAAGAGTATGCGTGTTTGTGGAATGCTCAGCCACTTGCACGTTAATTTCATGAGAAGGCTGTTCCGTTGATCGTATCAATTGGAATACTCGTCGTCGCAACCGACGGAGTGCCAGTAGTATACTGACACAAACACACACTCACACACATATATATATCTCATGTTATTGTCTCTTACTTCACCCCCCCACCCCATTTTTCTTCTTTCTTGCTCTCTGTCTCTCTCTTTTTACTGCTTTCTTGCTCTCTGCCTTTCTTTCTCTCTCTCTCTCTCTCTCTCTCTCCCACTATCTCTCTCTCTCTTAGCCTCTTTATTTATCTCTCTCTCTCTCTGCTCCTTTCTTTATCTCTCTCTTTGCAGTGCCTGAACACTGTACGGCGTAATTCGGGCTGTTTGTTTACAAACAAACTGAACAAAATAATAAATGCTCGGTAAACCCATATGTACATATATATATGTGTGCATGTATGTATATATATACATACTACTGTACGTCTGTATACATATATGTATGTACGTATACATACATACTTACATTTAAGTATCAGTCGTACTAAGAGTGAGAAATGAAATTTCGTTTCATTCTTTTCCATTTATCGTTTTCGGTGCGCCCGGCCGACTAACTCACTCGATATGCAAATTAGGCTGCTCAGCCGTTAATATGCATAAGGAAAGTATATACCTTCAGACGTTCAATCATCTGGCAGGAAGGTATACGATACTGACGATAGCTAATAAGCTTGAAACTAGTACATCGTTCCTGTGTCAGTGTTGAACAAAAAGGCGACGATGGTTGCCTGAACACTGTACGGCGTAATTCGGGCTGTTTGTTTACAAACAAACCGAACATTATAATAAATTCGGTAAACCCATACGGACATATATATATGTGTGCATGTATGTATATATATACATACTACTGTACGTCTGTATACATATATGTATGTACGTATACATACATACTTACATGTAAGTATCAGCCGTACTAAGAGTGAGAAATGAAATTTCGTTTCATTATTTTCCATTTATATATATATATATATCTTTGCCTATTTCTCTCTCTCTCTCTCTCTCTCTCTCTCTCTCTCTGCCTCTGTCAATATCTCTATTCCTATCTTTTCTCTTGTGTGGGTGTCTTTTCTTCTTAAATGTGTTCCTGTTCTCTACATAATTAATCGTCATTAATTTTCCTAATTATTATTTACATTTGCATGAGGTCAGGACCATAACAATCACATGCTAATCCTGACATAAGTTATCAATACAATTAAATAATATCTTCCCCGTGTTCGTGCTTGTCTTTGTATAGTCTTGTAAATAACCTAACCTCCCTTAACTGCAGTGAGATTAGTTTAATACAAAATGCATTATAATAATACAAATTATTTATAAACTTCTGTTGCTTGTAAATTATGCACACCATAAAAAGTTTTTTCTTCTGGTCGGTTTCGTAACAAAGGTGACTTCTGAGCGGGTTGATGGCCCTCCACAGAATAGTCGGATTATGGGGTTGCCATCCTGGTCGTCAGCCGACACGATGATGCTTCTGGGATCGCTGGCTTAGGATGACCCCGGCCTCGTGAACAAGAAGAAGAAGAAGAAGGAGGAGGAGGAGAAGGAGGAGAAGAAGAAGATAATAGTGTGAATTCTGATGGTCCCAAATTAGTCTACTTGGGTCAACTGTTAATTACCTGTTTCTAAATCGTCCTGTTAAACTACGTAAAGGGACATGTGAAACTATGGTAAATTGACACAGCCTGGTGAATTTGAGGTGTTATGTTACGTTTAAATAGTTTGCCATATTCAAGTTTATCGGTAAGATATTCTAGAATTATATTTATCTCTCGATCTCACTGTGAGAGGTAACAATGGCATAGTGTGGTGGTCCCCCCCCCCAACACACGCATATATATTTATATCTTAGAGAGTCGGGGCTCTACGGCTGAGCTCTTTCTGTTTCTCATTCTGTCTCTCCTCACAATATATATATGTAGAAGGAAGGAAAAATGTGAGCAGTAAAACAGAAAAAGTCGTTGTTATTCAAAGAGAAACACAGTAAGAGAGAGAGAGAGAGAGAGAGAGAGAGAGAGGGGAGATAGAGAGGGGGAGAGCGAGGGCGAGAGAGAGAGAGAGAGAGAGAGAGAGAGAGAGAGAGAGAGTGTGTGTGTGTGTGTGTGTGTGTGTGAGAAAGAACGATGAATCGTTTCTGACGTGAGAATGAATGTTATGACGACAGATAGTAAAAAAAAAAAAAAAAAAAAAGACTTTCTCTATAATGATAGGTTGTTGATAGAGAAATATTGTGAGAGAGGGATAGAGAGTGTGTGAATGATAGATAGAGAGGTTGAGTGTTGTCACCATAGAAAATAACGTGTTGACAGACTTGCACATAAAAAAATCAGCGAATGTACTTTTTCTCTAGAATAAGAAACAAAGTATTTTCAATAAACAATTATTTAAGTGAATTTATAATATAGAATTCAGTTTAAGTGCATTTCGTATTAATCATTACTAAACATCTAATATGAGATATTGAACATTAGCTTAAATAATTATCGTGTCGGCTTGAGTTCGTTATGAGTCTCTTTTTTATAAAAGGATCCCACAGAGTGTACGATAGATAATGATTACAATATTTTTGAACAACAACTCTAGTCCCACACTTTTGAAGGTCTATTATAACATTCTGTGGCTCTTTTGAGCTTGCGCATTTTTCAGGTCTAGTATATATATATATATATATACAAACACAATGATATTAAATAAATGGAAACTATATTTATAGAACCATATTTATTTTATTATATATATTTCAAGGGTAACCAAGACAACATTGGTACGCTTTCATCAGATAAAATACAAAGTTTGTTTTATAAATAGAGACATACCCATGAAAATCATACCTTATCGGTTGGAAATTCACTGGATAGTCCAGTGAAGGTATGAAGGTAGTCCGATAAGGTATGATTTTCATGGGTATGTCTCTATTTATAAAACAAACTTTGTATTTTATCTGATGAAAGCGTACCAATGTTGTCTTGGTTACCCTTGAAATATACATAATAAAATAAATATGGTTTTATAAATATAGTTTCCATTTATTTAATATCATTGAATATTTACTCCAGTAAATCTGTTGAGTGCTCTAAATCAGTTATAAACATTTATGTTTATCGGACTTCCAACAAATTAAATACCACGTCTACTTATATATATATATATATATATATATATATATATATATATATATATATATATATATATATATATATATATATATATATATTGCAAATGATCGTCATAGAAAAACACGTACAATGTGGTCCTGGATGAACTCGGTTTGGGAAAGATGGTTACGATTGGGATGTGTGGGTGTTCTCTGTTTAAACAACAGCAACTACAGCTACTTATGATCCCAATCTTGGATCGATCATTCCATCAATTTGTAACATACAAAACGTCATCAATAAAATACATTGTTGAACGATTTTCCGGTATTGGAAAATAATTTGTCACAGCTGTGAATCTAGAGAGCCCTTAACTGAAGATATCGATTTTTAATACAAGGACACAAGATATTAATTTTCATCTCTCTTGTTTAATAATTTCATCACGTTACACAGAAAGGTTCAACAGTAATCAAAACTATGGAAACTAATCTTAACCATTTTATTATCATATTTCTAATAAAACACACTATATGATTTTCATATAATTTAGAAAATAATTAAGAATTTGGAAAGATTTAGCGATATAATCTCTCATTATTAAGCTGGGGTTTGGAGCATAACTCACCAAAGGTTTTTACATAAAATTATGATGAAAGGCTTTTAGATGAATATAACTCTTAAAATAATCCTTTCTATATCGTAAAACTAGGGGAGATTTCAGGCGGGATATCAAAAATGGTCAAGCTGGTGTTTAGAGCATAACGTAAAGGTTTTTACATAAAATTAGGATGGAAGGTTTTGAGGAAAATAGAAACACTTTAAATATAAACAGTTTTGCATCGTAGAACCAGCAGTGGTTTTAAGCGGTTTAGTGTCAAAAGGGTTCATGAAAAGTATGTTTGGAAATAACTGCTAAAGTAAAGCAGACATCTCTTGATCATCTTCGGCACAGAATTGGCTACCCGCAGGTGTGAGCCTCGCAAGCTGGAATGACTCTTCTAGCGCATCTTCCCTCACTATCCTTCGGGGAAACGCCTTCTCTATTCTGTCCGCCGGGCGACCAGCACATAGGCCCCATTTGTTCGTAATAGTGAGAGATGGGGAGAACTGGAGAGACGGAGGCAGTGACAGTGTTCGGACCTGGTCTATATGTATATGTTTCACGGACACACACTCACACATCTGTTTCCCAACTACCAATAGGTCTCGATTCATTAGAACACATGACCCTTCCTTAATTTCCTACAGCTCCCACGTACTATTTATAATTGAAGTACTGGAATGCGACATTTTCTTATTAGCCGTGAATTTCTACCAGCTGCAACAGAATACATTGATCAGTGGAGGATCATTGTTAATGAAGCCAGATCAAGATCGATCTGACAAAGATGACCTTATCTGTTCAATCATTTCACATGTGCAGTTCTAACCTTTAAACTTAAAACACATAACCATAGATATTTCCAAACAACAGAGAAGAATATGAATACTGTCTTGATTTAATGGAGATTTAACTGATGTTTTTAGTAAGTCGATTGATCCTTCGTTAGTTCGGCTCCCATTTAGGAAGTTAAAACCTAGAGGCTCATGAAGCCATAGCTTATTCTAATTTCATTGGTGTTAAGCAATTGAGATTCTGGGTCACCCGTCCGTTGCAGGAATATCCTGCAGCTGAGACTCAAATTCATTGCCTTAAGGTTGTGAGCCTACCACGTTAATCACTAGGCCGCCTGCCCTTCCAGTGGAGAAGTTGAGGTGTTAACAGTATTTTGAGGCTTCCCTGTCCATACATCCACACAAGAGTATATCTCTGAAATGTAGGTGAACCATAGTAAAGTAAAATATAATGACGTTCTAAGAGAGAAACAGAAATGATTTAAATTCTAATCCTTTAAGGTATATATGATAGATATTACATTTATAATAAATGCATAAATAAGCAGATTATCTTATCAGTAAGAAAGCTTCCCTCCCTCCACTGGATTGGCGAGGGAAATATGAATGAAAGAATCAGAGTAGGAGAGAAACAGAGCTGAAATAGGATCGAAATAAGTTACTCTGAAGACGTAATAAATAACTTTAGTTAAAATTACTTTTATGCTTGTAAGATCTCCGCACATAAGAAATTCACACGCACTTGTAAGCGTGCAGAATATATAAAAGGGAGGATGGGGAGAAAGAATGAATGAATGCACGGGGGACAGAGGAAGAGGGAAGAAAAGACAACTCACCTCAAGCATGATATCAATCCGGGTTAGAAGGCTAAGGTATAAATAATTTTAACTCGAAAGCAAGTGTATTAGGAATCTCAGGGAAAATGGGAAAACTCGGCTTATGGAAGCGGCGCTGGGTAACATATTACTTCGAAGGACAGAAATCAGTGGCGCCATGTGAGTTGACTCGAAGGAAGGAAGAGAAGATAGATTTACTTAATTTTGCTGCCTGGTTAAATCAGGATAGTGGTTAAATAATCAAGTGATCATGATCGTCACTGCAACATGTACCCCGGCCTTATTAATAAAGGACTCTTTAACACCTACAATTTCCCCATTCTCTCTCTCTCTCTCTCACTCTCTCTCGCCATCTCTCTCTCTCTCTCTCTCTCTCTCTCTTTATATATATATATATATATATATATATATATATATATATATATATATATATATATATATATATATATATATATATATATATATAATAAATACGTATATATATATATATTTATAAATCATAAATACGTATATATATATATATATTTATTATTATTACTATATATATACACCATGTCGGACACCAGTCGGACACCAGTCGGACACCATGCTTTGAAGCATAGAGTTACGTCCCTTTATGATCTGAGTTCAAATCCCGCGGGATCGATAAAATAAAGTACCAGTAATGTACCAGTAATGCATCATCACGATATAGTCCGCCTATAAGGTGCGGGAAGGTAGCATATAGTTCATTAAGGAGGAACAACCCAACAAGATCAGTAACCTGGGCCGAATCACTCGAACCCATTGTAACGTCGAAATTGTTGGGCGTGTTTTTACGGGTCCAAAATGTGTCCTCAAATTTAATAATAGTTTTACGGGCTGCTAGTATAATATCTACCTGTGATCGTGTAAGGCTGGACACTCTCATTGCCAACATTAAAGCTTTATTGAGGAGGACGGGTGAAATTGATGTGTAGTAGGCATCAATATCGAATTGGATAAACTTATTAGATTCAAGTCTATTAATCCCGGAGAACCAATCTATAACTTCCTTAGTGTTCCCCCATAGGTTAAAATTAACCTTATCCCTAACATCTGGTATAATAAGGTCAAGGATTTTTTTTACTGATAATGGCTGTATCAGACTTAGAAGGACAGATGAGTCTAACGGAGGGGTTACTAATAAAATCAACCTTATGATCCTTAAGAGTGAATCTCGGTTCTCTAGGGTAATATGGCTGGGTATACTTATCGAGGCCGAGGTCAGAGACAATTCTAAGGCCATCACTATTGATGTGGTTCAAATTCTCAAGTGTAGTTTTTTTATAGTTTCTATGCAGCTCCTTATAAATAAAGTCGCGGTAAGCACTATAATCCATGGAGTATAGATTTTTAGTCTTATCCGCCGGGACAAGAATGGACTTATTCCCACCGAAACCCTTAACAATATTTTAAAGTCTAGACTGGAACTTATCAAAATTATTATAATTTCTATGTCTATTATTTGGCCTATACCTAATATTTTTGACAAGAGAGAGTAAGTCACTTTCAAAACTATCTAACAGAATATTGTGTGGTGGGCTCTTATAAGTTTTGAAGCCATAGTTATTAAAAATAGTTCTATTCCTGGGGTCCTTCCTATTCTTATTATTATCATAGTGGAAAGCACGCCATCTAATCCTTTTTACAAAGGAGTTAACACTAGCTATCAATAGTTTTTCGTAAGTATTCTTAGAGGGGGTGGGAATATTCTTCAGAGATAAAGGCAGGTAACTCTTTGTTAGCATACTGTCAGATATATATATATAAAGGCCAAAATACCAGTATATATGAGGAAGCTCAACCGATCGGGAGCAGTGACAAGGGTTAAAATACTGGAGTGTGTTAGAGTTAAACACCCTCTTCGTATTATAGAAATGACAGTAAAAGGTATAGCTCAATGTAGTTAAACAGAGCCGAAAAATTAAGAGAGTAAAACAAAGAAGCCTTCAATACGTCAAAAGTCTTTATTAGCCGACAATGTTTCGTCCTATTAAGGACTCATCAGGGCAATTAAAACAACAAGAAGTAATATCGGCAGATACAAGCCGGAAGCTCCGAAGAATATGGAGTGTACATACACTGAAGTATTACAAAAATATATAATAAAAATATATGATAAACATTACTAAGGATGTATATAACACTAAGAACCATATTACAAATATAGTCCAAAGCAAAAACTAGAGCTAAACAAAGGTGGTTATATAGAGCAGGAATTATATATAATACAATATAATATACTATAATATACCTTTACCAACATTAAAATTACAATAAAAATCAAAAGATACAATATGCATATGTATATATGTGCGCACACGTACACACACATATACACATACAACAATACACACATCCATCCTCAACTGCACAAATTAAACCTTATTAAGAATTTGAATATAAAAATAAGCATGATAGGAATGAAAATAATAATAATAATAATACTAATACATCTACCCAATATACATGAGGTAATAATATGATATAATTATAAGTAGTACATAGGTAATAATATGATATAATTATAAGTAGCACATATAATAATAAATAATACAATTATATACTATATAATACAATATAATAGAATAGATAATCTCCGGTTAATTTACACAAACAATATAGATGTCACAATAATAATATAATAATAATATTTACAATATACAATATACTAACATTCTAAATGTACTCAAGTTAACAAGTCAATTCATACTGGGTTACAGAGTAGGTAAGGAAAAATAAAATGTACAATACCTCAAAAAATGTTGATGATACAGAAGTACAAACATCTTACAAGATATATAAGGTTTAACATATCATAATGTTACATATAATTAACGGTAAGTAATAAGGATCAATATTACAATAAAAATACAATATAATATAATATATTATATAAAATAAAATTAATACAATATAATATATAATTACTTATAATTACAAGGTTGGTAGACAGACATGTACATGGATGAGTGAGTAAGTGCCAGACAGTAAATATAATGCACAGTAGTATTACAAAGTATACAATAAAATCAAACGTATACATTTAGGTCTCACATGCAGTTAAGTAGTTAAGTAAAAGCTAAGGAAACAACCCCTGTAAATGACTCGAAAACCCTATTTGATAAATTAATATTAAAAATATTTAAACTATCCAATAAGGCAGTATAATATTGGCTATAGTTTAAGTCATTAAAGTTTATAAACGTTAATATTTCGTTCCAAATGTTTACAAAAAGGAATGAAAATTTTTTATTATCATATACATAACGATATCGAAAGAACTGACTTAAGCAGAATTAAGGTAGGCTAATAGGGAGAGAAATGAAGAAATGTATGGAGGATGCAAAGGGGCATAAAATATAGTCGATATACTATATTACATAATAGAAAGGAGTGTAAAAGAAGGGGGGGGGGTTAAATATAATATAATCATAGTCAATTTGGAGGGGTTGACAATAAGTTTATGTGCGCATGGGGGGGGGGGGGTTCCAAAGAAGAATCCGAATAAAGATAAAAATAAAAATAAGGATAAAATAAAATAAATAGCGTGAAATATATAATCTTATATACATTCATAAGGTGTAATAGTGAAAATTTAATGCGTAAGAAGATAGATGTGGTACAGTAGCCAAAAGATTATGAGATCTAGAATGAAGAGTCATCAAAAACCAATTATAATAATGATGATAATAATAATGTTGGCAAACAAAAGGACCTAAACTAAAAAATAAATAATGGAATATATCAGCTAATGGGTACAATTTGTACTACTAGAACGTTTAGGTTTATAATAAAAGTATGAATTAGAAATAGCATGGGGGCAAGAAGAGAATATCTCAGACTTTCTATTAAGTAAAGATGCGCTAGAGAAGATTATAGAGTGTGTCTCGAGGATACAGAGATTACAAAACTTAGTATGTGTAGAAAGGTGGTTAGAGCGTGCTACTAAACGCCAGTTAAGGCTATATGGTATATTAGCTATCTTAAGATCCCAGACATAATGTGCTAAAGAAGTAGAATTCTTAAACTTAACATGCTTGAAATTAGAGATATGAGAGTTAAACCTAGTCTTAAAAGTGTTAGATGTAGAGCCTATATAAGTTCTATTAGAGGAATTAGTTATAACTTCACAAGCATAGACAATGTTCTTAGAAAGGCAGTTACCGTTTAAAGGGCAGTTAGCACTCACTCTACAATTGCACTTCCGGGTGTTATTGGTTGACTCAAGTGGTGATGCATTACACGTAGGATTGCTATTAGATAAGGACTGTTCTGGTGGTAATGCATTGCCAGATCTGTTCAGACTAGTAGTATGTAGAGAGGAGAATCCATCCCTAATTTTCCTATTGTTAGTGCTAGCTAAATGAGAACTAATATTAGGGTGGTAGAGAATGAAAGTTTAATAACATTTTTATTAAAAATACTATGGTATTTATGAGAAGGGGGGAAATTTTTCTCTAAGATAGAGAAGAAAGACCTAGGGATATTAGTTGATACTTCCTGATTATATGGCGGGTTAAAATAAGTGTTTAATCGCCTTCTATTTTTATTCTTACCGACTCTACCATTATCGAATATCCCGCCATCGAGACTAGGGTTACTACAAGGATTAGTTAAATCCGCATTCCTAGAATCAGCCAAAATTTCATTAAGTCTATTACAGTTTCTACCTCCAGTAGGATCAGTAGGAGCAACATTATCAGAATAAGATCCAGCTAAATTATCACCAATGTGTGAGCGCTCAGGGGGTTCAACTTGTTTCCTAGAGGTATTATATTCACTATTGCGGGTTCGGTGGGTTAACTTATGGGTGGGTTCAGATACACCTATATAATTTTTACGGTTACTATGTTTGCTACTCACATTCATGGCCATGTTATGTGATATTATATTATTATTATTAAAAGTATATATATATAGTAATAATAATAGATTTGAAGACTAAAATCCAAAGAGGGGTCGATAAGGATAAATATATATCAGATATATAAGAACCGTAGAGCAAATATTTATTAAAATAACAGATTAAAGTTTAAGCAAAGAATCGCTGCTTTCACCCTTAACGGGATCTTCTGAAACTAAAAAAATCAATCTGTGAACGCAGAAGTAAATATTTCGAAAAACGTTGCAACCGAAGGAAGACAGGAAAAAAATGAAGATAATACGTCATTATGTAGTGTGGTGAGAACAATATATATATATATCTATATATCTAGGGCGGGTAAAATTTCCGAGATCCATGGACGAGTTCTCTCCAGCGGTCTCTGCCCCTCATTATCGCTGCCATGTTCTGCGTCTCCAACAGACCAGTATCTGTCCTTAGGGCATCAACATACGTTAACCTTGGTCTTCCTCTTCCAATGTGTCCATGCAGGGGCTCCCACATGAGCACTGAGTGCAGTGTTAACTCTGGATGTCGGTGAGCATATCCAGCTAACCTCAGTCTCCTCTGTGTCTCTTTTGAGCTGACTTTTGGGAGGCTCCCGTACAGCTCTGAGTCCTTCATCCTCAGTGTATACTGATTAATGTTCACAGCTATCCTCAGTATTCTCGTGTAGCACCCCTCCACCATCTGCTGTACAGGTCTGAGACTTGGACACTGACCAATATATATATATATATATATATATATATATATATATATATATATATATATATATATTTATATATAATATAAAATCTAAAGATGGTTAAAATTAAAAGAGTTCCATGTATTTTATTATGCGCATTTCAAAAACAAATATCATCATGGGATGATATTTGCGTTCTCATCAGATAAAATAGGGAGACATGATATGAAGCTTAAAAAACACTTGCGAGCAGTGAAGTGTTTAATCACTCCAGTCCTATAAACTGTTTAGTGCGACTTATCCGATATTTGCATTGCTTTATTCTGCTACAATAAAACTCACCTCCTACATATATATATATATATATATATATATATATATAAATAAATATGTGTGCGTGTGTGTGTGTGTGTGTGTGTGTGTGTGTGTGTGTGTTTGTGTGTGTGTGTGTTGTGGGTGTGCGTGTGTGTGTTTATCCAGGGTTCAATCGGGGGTAACCGCAGTAAGTAAGGTACTCAATACATAGCAGAGTATAAATATTTAATATAGAAATGGCTTCTACAGGACTAGAACTGTTTCATTCGGAGGCAATGATCAGGAAAGCCCTGATGATTTCTTCCGAATGAAACACTTATATATATATATATATATATTCATAATGTTTGTAACTCATCTTTCCACTTATTCTTACCCATTCCCTGGTTGTCCCAGTTTAGAAGAAATGTTTTCTACTCTAATAGATACACTTCTCGACACATATTGCTTATAATTCTAGCAAATCGAACGAGCAGGTAATGACTATCTTTTGTTAGCTGGGTCTATCACCAGATTATATTTAAACATCATATTAGGTTTAGTAATCACATATACATTCTCTATAATTGAGGTAGTGTTCCTGTGCAGCAAACTATCTTCAGATGAATTTTCATATCTTTCTTTTTACATTGCTCTTGAATTTCATTGCTTCTGAGTAAAGATAGTTGATTTTAAGACTGGATGCCGTATTAGGCATACTAACTGTATCGGCATCTATATATCTGATGTCTTGTTGTTCCTCCTTTACAGTAGCAGCAACATTTACCCTCCAAGTTCTATCTGTATCTTTATAGTAATTTTCGTGTCTCTTAAATCTCGCCTCTTAATCATAAAAAAAGCCACCCAAGAAAGGAAAACGTACTTAATAATATCGAAAACAGGACCACATCACCACCACTACCTCCACCCGAACCACGAACTCCACCATCACCATCATCCCCACCAGAACCAGCAGCAGCAATATCACCCGACTACCACCCAACATCCACCCGAACCACTACCTCCACCATCACCATCATCGCTACCAGAACCAGCAGCAGCAATATCACCCGACCACTACCCCAACATCCACCCGAACCACTACCTCCAACATCACCATCATCGCCACCAGAACCAGCAGCAACAATATCACTCGACCACCACCACGTCCACCACCACTACCGACAACCACAACAAACAACAACGACATCAATAACAACAACAGCAACGACGAGAACAACAAGACCAACAGCAGCAACAACAACAGTGACAACAACAACAGCAACAACGAAAGCAACAATAACAGCAGTAGCAACAACAACACCAACGGCAGCAACAACGACAACATCAACAACAACAGCAATAAAAACAACGACAACAACAAAACTACCAGTAACAAGAATAGTAACAACAACATCGACAACAACAGCAACACCAGTAACAACAACATCAACAACAAATGCAACAACAACACCACCATCACAAATGACAACAACAACAGCAGCAATAACATCAACAACACTAACATCAACAACAACAACACTAACAACAACATCAAGAACACCACCAACATCAAAAACAACATCACCAACATCAACAACAACACCACTAACACCATCAACACAACTAACAACACCACTAACAACAACACTAACAACAATATCAACAACACCACTAACAACAACAACACCACTAACAACGAGACCACTAACAACAACAACACCACTAACAACAACACTAACAACAATATCAACAACACCACTAACAACAACAACACAACTAAGAGCGACACCACTAACAACAACACCACGACTAACAACAACACTAACAACAATATCAACAACACCAATAACAACAACAACACCACTAACAACGACACAATAACAACGACACCACTAACAACAACGACACCACTAACATCAACAACACCACTAACAACAACGACACCACTAACAACAACAACACCACTAACAACAACGACACCACTACAACGACACCACTAACAACAAGGACACCACTAACAAGAAACACCACTAACAACAACGACACCACTAACAACGACACCACTAACAACAAGGACACCACTAACAAGAAACACCACTAACAACAACGACACCACTAACAACGACACCACTAACAACAAGGACACCACTAACAAGAAACACCACTAACAACAACGACACCACTAACATCAACAACACCATTAACAACAACGACACCACTAACAACGACACCTCTAACAACAACGACACCACTAACAAAAACAACACTACTAACAACAACGACACCACTAGCAACAACAACACTACTAACAACAACGACACCACTAACAACAACGACACCACTAACAACGACACCTCTAACAACAACGACACCACTAACAACAACAACACTACTAACAACAACAACACCACTAACAACAACAACACCACTAACAACAACAAAACCACTAACAACAACAACATCACTAACAACAACGACACCACTAACAACAACAAGACCACTAACATCAACAACACCACTAACAACAACAACACCACTAATAACAACAACACCACTAACATCAACAACACCACTAACATCAACAACACCACTAACAACAACAACACCACTAACAAAAACACCACTAACAACAACAACACCACTAACAACAACGACACAACTAACAACAACACCACTAACAACAACACCACTAACAACAACGACACCACTAACATCAACAATACCACTAACAACAACAACACCACTAACAACAACAACACCACTAACAACGACAACACCACTAACAACAACACCACTAACAACAACGACACCACTAACAACAACACCACTAACAACAACACCACTAACAACAACGACACCACTAACAACAACAACACCACTAACAACAACCACACCACTAACAACAATGACACCACTAACAACAACAACACCACTAACATCAACAACACCACTAACAACAACACCAATAACAACAACGACACCACTAGCATCAACAACACCACTAACAACAACGACACCACTAACAACAACACTAATAACAACAACAACACCACTAACAACAACACCACTAACAACAACGACACCACTAACAACAACGACACCACTAACAACAACAACACCACTAGCAACAACAACACCACTAACAACAACACCACTAACAACAACGACACCACTAACAACAACACCACTAGCAACAACAACACCACTAACAACAACACCACTAACAACAACGACACCACTAACAACAACAACACCACTAACAACAACAACAACACCACTAACAACAACGACACCACTAACAACAACAACACCACTAGCAACAACAACACCACTAACAACAACACCACCAACAACAACACCACTAACAACAACGACACCACTAACAACAACAACACCACTAACAACAACAACAACACCAATAACAACAACAACACCACTAACAACAACAACACCACTAACAACATTGACACCACTACAACAACAACACCACTAACAACAACAAAAACCACTAACAACAACAACAACAACACTAACAACAACGACACCACTAACAACAACAACACCACTAACAACAACGACACCACTAACAACAACAACACCACTAACAACAACAACACCACTAACAACAGCACCACTAACAACAACAACACCATTAACAACAACGACACCATTAACAACAACAACACCACCACTAACAACAACAACACCATTAACAACAACGACACCATTAACAACAACAACACCACGAACAACAACAACACCACTAACAACAACAACAACACCACTAATAACAACAACACCACTAACAACAACGACACCACTAACAACAACAACACCACTAACAACAAGACCACTACAACAACACCACCACTAACAACAACACCACTAACAACAACGACACCACTAACAACAACACCACTAACAACAACGACACCACTAACAACAACGACACCACTAACCACAACAACACCATTAACAACAACGACACCACTAACCACAACAACACCACTAACAACAACGACACCACTAACAACGACACCACTAACAACAACACCACTAACATCGACAACACCACTAACAACAACACCGCTAACAACAACAACACCACTAACAACAACAACACCAGTAACAACAACACCACTAACAACAACAACACCACTAACAACAACAACACCACTAACAACAACGACACCACTAACAACAACAACACCACTAACAACAACGACACCACTAACAACAACGACACAACTAACAACAACACCACTAACAACAACAACACCATTAACAACAACACCACTAATAACGACACCACTAGCAACAACACCTCTAATAACAACAACACCAATAACGACAACAACACCAATAATAAGAACAACACCACTAACAACAACAACACCAATAATAAGAACAACACCACTAACAACAACAACACCACTAACAACAACAACACCAATAATAAGAACAACACCACTAACAACAACAACACCACTAACAACAACGACACCACTAACATCAACAACACCAATAATAAGAACAACACCACTAACAACAAAAACACCACTAACAACAACACCAATAACAACAACAACACCAATAACAACAACAACACCACTAACAACAACAACACCACTAACAACAACAACACCAATAACAACAACAACAACACCACTAACAACAACACCACTAACAACAACAACACGACTAACAACAACACTAACAACAATATCAACAACACCACTAACAACAACAACACCACTAACAACGACACCACTAACAACAACACCATTAACAACATCGACACCACTAACAACGACAACACCACTAACAACAACACCACTAACAACAACGACACCACTAACAACACGACACCACTAACAACAACGACACCACTAACAACAACGACACTACTAACAACAACAACACCACTAACAACAACACCACTAACAACAACGACACCACTAACAACAACAACACCACTAACAACAACGACACCACTAACAACAACAACACCAATAACAACAACAACACCACTAACAACAACACCACTAACAACAACAACACCACTAACAACAACGACACCATTAACAACAACAACACCAATAACAAGAACACCACTAACGACAACACCACTAACAATAACAACACCACTAACAACAACAACACCAATAACAACAACACCACTAACATCAACAACACCACTAACAACAACAACACCACTAACAACAACAACACCACTAACAACAACAACGCCACTAACAACAACACCACTAACAACAACACCACTAACATCAACAACACCACTAACAACAACAACACCACTAATAACAACAACACCACTAACAACAACGACATCACTAACAACAACAACACCACTAACAACAACAACACCACTAACAACAACACCACTAACAACAACACCACTAACAACAACAACACCACTAACAACCACAACACCACTAACAACAACAACACCACTAACAACAACACCACTAACAACAACAACACCACTAACAACAACACCACTAACATCAACAACACCACTAACAACAACAACACCACTACCAACAACAACACCACTAACAACAACAACACCACTAACAATAACACCACTAACAACAACAACACCACTAACGACAAAACCACTAACAACAACAACACCACTAACAACAACACCAATAACATCAACAACACCACTAACAACAACAACACCACTAACAACAACAACACCACTAACAACAACACCACTAACATCAAGAACATCACTAACAACAACACCAATAACAACAACGACACCACTAGCATCAACAACACCACCAACAACAACGACACCACTAACAACAACACTAATAACAACAACAACACCACTAACAACAACACCACTAACAACAACGACACCACTAACAACAACAACACCACTAACAACAACGACACCACTAACAACAACAACACCACTAGCAACAACAACACCACTAACAACAACACCACTAACAACAACGACACCACTAACAACAACGACACCACTAACAACAACAACACCACTAACAACAACACCACTAACAACAACAACACCACTAACAACAACGACACCACTAACAACAACAACACCACTAGCAACAACAACACCACTAACAACAACACCACTAACAACAACAACACCACTAACAACAACGACACCACTAACAACAACAACACCACTAGCAACAACAACACCACTAACAACAACACCACTAACAACAACAACACCACTAACAACAACGACACCACTAACAACAACAACACCACTAGCAACAACAACACCACTAACAACAACACCACTAACAACAACGACACCACTAACAACAACACCACTAATAACAACACCACTAACAACAACAACACCACTAACAACAACGACACCACTAACAACAACAACACCACTAACAACAACAACACCACTAACAACAACGACACCAATAACAACAACACCAATAACAACAAAACCACTAACATCGACAACACCAATAACAACAACAACACCACTAACAACAACAACACCAATAACAACAACACCACTAACAACAACACCACTAACAACAACAACACCAATAACAACAACAACACCACTAACAACAACAACACCACTAACAACAACAACACCACTAACAACATTGACACCACTAACAACAACAACAACACTAACAACAACGACACCACTAACAACAACAACACCACTAACAACAACGACACCACTAACAACAACAACACCACTAACAACAACAACACCACTAACAACAACAACACCACTAACAACAACACCACTAACAACAACGACACCAATAAGAACAACACCAATAACAACAACAACACCACTAACAACAACACCACTAACAACAACAACACCACTAACAACAACGACACCATTAACAACAACAACACCACTAACAACAACGACACCACTAACAACAACACCACTAACAACAACGACACAACTAACCACAACAACACCACTAACAACAACGACACCACTAACCACAACAACACCACTAACAACAACGACACCACTAACAACGACACCACTAACAACAACACCACTAACATCGACAACACCACTAACAACAACAACACTAACAACAACGACACCACTAACAACAACAACACCACTAACAACAACACCACTAACAACAACAACACCACTAACAACAACAACACCACTAACAACAACGACACCACTAACAACAACAACACCACTAACAACAACGACACCGCTAACAACAACGACACCACTTACAACAACACCACTAACAACAACAACACCACTAACAACAACACCACTAACAACGACACCACTAACAACAACACCACTAATAACAACAACACCAATAACAACAACAACACCAATAATAAGAACAACACCACTAACAACAACAACACCAATAATAAGAACAACACCACTAACAACAACAACACCACTAACAACAACGACACCAATAATAAGAACAACACCACTAACAACAAAAACACCACTAACAACAACACCAATAACAACAACAACACCACTAACAACTACAACACCACTAACAACAACAACACCACTAACAACAACACCACTAACAACAACAACACGACTAACAACAACACTAACAACAATATCAACAAAACCACTAACAACAACAACACCACTAACAACAACGACACCACTAACAACAACACCACTAACAACAACAACACCACTAACAACAACAACACCACTAACAACAACACCACTAACACCAACAACACCACTAACAACAACACCACTAACATCAACAACACCACTAACAACAACAAAACCACTAACAACAACAACACCACTAACAACAACAACACCACTAACAACAACACCACTAACATCAACAACACCACTAACAACAACACCAATAACAACAACGACACCACTAGCATAAACAACACCACTAACAACAACGACACCACTAACAACAACACCACTAACAACAACGACACCACTAACAACAACAACACCACTAACAACAACGACACCACTAACAACAACAACACCACTAGAAACAACAACACCACTAACAACAAAACCACTAACAACAACGACACCACTAACAACAACAACACCACTAACAACAACAACACCACTAACAACAACGACACCAATTACAACAACACCAATAACAACAACAACACCACTAACAACAACAACACCACTAACATCGACAACACCAATAACAACAACAACACCACTAACAACAACAACACCACTAACAACAACAACACCAATAACAACAACAACACCACTAACAACAACAACACCACTAACAACAACAACACCACTAACAACATTGACACCACTAACAACAACAACAACACCACTAACAACAACAACACCACTAACAACAACAACACCACTAACAACAACAACACCACTAACAACAACAACACCACTAACAACAACGACACCAATAACAACAACACCAATAACAACAACAACACCACTAACAACAACACCACTAACAACAACAACACCACTAACAACAACGACACCATTAACAACAACAACACCACTAACAACAACAACACCACTAACAACAACAACACCACTAATAACAACAACACCATTAACAACAACGACACCACTAACAACAACACCACTAACAACAACGACACCACTAACAACAACAACACCACTAACAACAACACCACTAACAACAACACCACCACTAACAACAACACCACTAACAACAACAACACCACTAACAACAACACCACTAATAACGACACCACTAACAACAACACCACTAATAACAACAACACCAATAACAACAACAACACCAATAATAAGAACAACACCACTAACAACAAAAACACCACTAACAACAACAACACCAATAACAACAACAACAACATCAATAACAAAAACAACACCACTAACAACAACAACACCACTAACAACAACAACACCAATAACAACAACAACAACACCACTAACAACAACACCACTAACAACAACAACACGACTAACAACAACACTAACAACAATATCAACAACACCACTAACAAGAACAACACCACTAACAACAACAACACCACTAACAACAACAACACCACTAACAACAACAACACCACTAATAACAACAACACCACTAACAACAACAACACCACTAACAACGACACCACTAACAACAACAACACCACTAACAACAACAACACCACTAATAACAACAACACCACTAACAACAACAACACCAATAACAAAAACAACACCACTAACAACAACAACACCACTAACAACAACAACACCACTAATAACAACAACACCACTAACAACAACAACACCAATAACAAAAACAACACCACTAACAACAACAACACCACTAACAACAACAACACCAATAACAACAACAACAACACCACTAACAACAACACCACTAACAACAACAACACGACTAACAACAACACTAACAACAATATCAACAACACCAATAACAACAACACCACTAACAACAACACCACTAACAACAACAACACCACTAACAACAACGACACCATTAACAACAACAACACCACTAACAACAACAACACCACTAACAACAACAACACCACTAATAACAACAACACCACTAACAACAACAACACCACTAACAACAACAACACCACTAGCAACAACACCACTAACAACAACGACACCACTAACAACAACACCACTAACAACAAAACACCACTAACCACAACAACACCACTAACAACAACGACACCACTAACAACAACACCACTAACATCAACAACACCACTAACAACAACAAAACCACTAACAACAACAACACCACTAACAACAACAACACCACTAACAACAACACCACTAACATCAACAACACCACTAACAACAACACCAATAACAACAACGACACCACTAGCATAAACAACACCACTAACAACAACGACACCACTAACAACAACACCACTAACAACAACAACACCACTAACAACAACAACACCACTAGCAACAACAACACCACTAACAACAAAACCACTAACAACAACGACACCACTAACAACAACAACACCACTAACAACAACAACACCACTAACAACAACGACACCAATTACAACAACACCAATAACAACAACAACACCACTAACAACAACAACACCACTAACATCGACAACACCAATAACAACAACAACACCACTAACAACAACAACACCACTAACAACAACAACACCAATAACAACAACAACACCACTAACAACAACAACACCACTAACAACAACAACACCACTAACAACATTGACACCACTAAGAACAACAACACCACTAACAACAACAACACCACTAACAACAACAACACCACTAACAACAACGACACTACTATCAACAACAACACCACTAAGAACAACGACACCACTAACAACAACAACACCACTAACAACAACAACACCACTAACAACAACGACACCAATAACAACAACACCAATAACAACAACAACACCACTAACAACAACACCACTAACAACAACAACACCACTAACAACAACGACACCATTAACAACAACAACACCACTAACAACAACAACACCACTAATAACAACAACACCATTAACAACAACGACACCACTAACAACAACACCACTAACAACAACGACACCACTAACAACAACAACACCACTAACAACAACACCACCACTAACAACAACACCACTAACAACAACAACACCACTAACAACAACACCACTAATAACGACACCACTAACAACAACACCACTAATAACAGCAACACCAATAACAACAACAACACCAATAATCAGAACAACACCACTAACAACAAAAACACCACTAACAACAACAACACCAATAACAACAACAACAACACCAATAACAAAAACAACACCACTAACAACAACAACACCACTAACAACAACAACACCAATAACAACAACAACAACACCACTAACAACAACACCACTAACAACAACAACACGACTAACAACAACACTAACAACAATATCAACAACACCACTAACAAGAACAACACCACTAACAACAACAACACCACTAACAACAACAACAACAACACCACTAATAACAACAACACCACTAACAACAACAACACCACTAACAACGACACCACTAACAACAACACCACTAACAACAACAACACCACTAGCAACAACACCACTAACAACAACGACACCACTAACAACAACACCACTAACAACAAAACACCACTAACCACAACAACACCACTAACGACAACGACACCACTAACAACGACACCACTAACAACGACACCACTAACAGCAACACCACTAACATCGACAACACCACTAACAACAACACCACTAACAACAACGACACCACTAACAACAACAACACCACTAACAACAATACCACTAACAACAACAACACCACTAACAACAACAACACCACTAACAACAACGACACCACTAACAACAACAACACCACTAACAACAACGACACCACTAACAACAACGACACCACTAACAACAACACCACTAACAACAACGACACCACTAACAACAACAACACCACTAACAACAACGACACCACTAACATCAACAACACCAATAACAACAACAAAAACACCACTAACAACAACACCAATAACAACAACAACACCAATAACAACAACAACAACAACAACAATAACAACAACAACACCACTAACAACAATAACACCACTAACAACAACAACACCAATAACAACAACAACAACACCACTAACAACAACACCACTAACAACAACAACACGACTAACAATAACACTAACAACAATATCAACAACACCACTAACAACGACACCACTAACAACAACACCACTAACAACATCGACACCACTAACAACAACAACACCACTAACAACAACAACACCACTAACAACAACAACACGACTAACAACAACACTAACAACAATATCAACAATACCACTAACAACAACAACACCACTAACAACAACAACACCAATAACAACAACAACAACACCACTAACAACAACAACACGACTAACAACAACACTAACAACAACAACACCACTAACAACAACAACACCACTAACAACGACACCACTAACAACAACACCACTAACAACATCGACACCACTAACAACAACACCACTAACAACAACAACACCAATAACAACAACAACAACAACAATAACAACAACAACACCACTAACAACAACAACAACACTAACAACAACAACACCAATAACAACAACAACACTAACAACAACAACACCACTAACAACATCGACACCACTAACAACAACACCACTAACAACAACAACACCACTAACAACAACAACACCACTAACAACAACGACACCACTAACAACAACACCACTAACAACAACAACACCACTAACAACAACAACACCACTAACAACAACAACACCACTAACAACAACGACACCACTAACAACAACGACACCACTAACAACAACAACACCACTAACAACAACAACACCACTAACAACAACAACACCACTAACAACAACAACACCACTAACAACAACGACACCACTAACAACAACAACACCACTAACAACAACAACACCACTAACAACAACAACACCACTAACAACAACAACACCACTAACAACAACGACACCACTAACAACAACAACACCACTAACAACAACAACACCACTAACAACAACAACACCACTAACAACAACAACACGACTAACAACAACACTAACAACAATATCAACAACACCACTAACAACAACAACACCACTAACAACGACACCACTAACAACAACAACACGACTAACAACACTAACAACAATATCAACAACACCACTAACAACAACAACACCACTAACAACGACACCACTAACAACAACACCACTAACAACATCGACACCACTAACAACAACAACACCACTAACAACAACAACACCACTAACAACAACAACACCACTAACAACAACAACACCACTAACAACAACAACACCACTAACAACAACACCAATAACAACAACAATATCACCAACAAAAAAAGACACAATCGTTTCTTTTTTTTTTTTTTTTTTCGGAACAAGAACTGAGAAACAGGTGTTCACTTGAAAGGAAAGATAATGATAGTCAAATTCCAGCTGACTGATATCAGTACCATGGCTACACAGATGCTGAATTAATTAGATTATATCGTGTACCATTCTATTACAGCAACAGCAACAACAGCAACAGCAACAACGACGACGAGCACTCGGGTTAAGATGCCTTTGTCTAATAAATTATGCAAGAAAGACTTAATTTAGAAACAACGATTACATTTCATTAGATGTTTTCCTGTTGTAAAAAAAAAAATTGTTCACTTCGTGGAAGAAAGAGGATGGCGTGTGTGTATGTGTGTATGTATGTGAGTGTGTAAGTGTGAGTGTGTGTGTGTGTGTGTGTGTGGATGTGTGTGTGTGTGTGTGTGTGTGTGTCTGTGTGTGTGTGAGTGTGTGTGTGTGAAAGATAGAGACATATAGATAGATAGATAGAGAGAGATAGGTAGAGAGATAAATAGATAAAGATAGATAGAGAGAGAAATAGAGAGATAGATAGATAGATACATAGAGATAAATTTCTTTATTAGCCACAAGGGTACAAAAGAAGGGGACAAATTCAAATGGGGAGTTTACATACAGGTATATCAAAATAAAACTATTAATAAAATAACAAATAACAATTGATATCCCCAATAGGGGGGAGGTGTTACACAGGGGTTGTACACATCCCGAAAAAATGTACAACCCTCATCTCCAGGGGCGCCAAGAGTGAGTACTCCCTTCCTCGCTTCCTCTTTTTTCTCAACCTACAGGCTTATATAGAGAGAAGGCCCAACCACTCGGGCCATCTTTGCCACATTCACCCACCTTTTATAAAATTTGCTGGGGTACAGCACCTCTCTCTCCATCCTGATTCTTCTTCCAAAATGATATTTGAAAAAACGAATCAGTTGCTCGCCGGAGAGAAAGGTGTCTGACCTCAGCCCTTTTAACCTCGTCCACCATATAACCTCTTTCACCATAGCCATAACACATAGGAAAACCGCCTCTCCCTCGTTTTTGAAGGAAAGTGGCGGTTTGATCATGAAAATGGACTCGGTGGTCCCACTCGCGACAAGATAGATAGAGAGATAGATAGAGATAGATAGGGATATATATATATATATATATATAGAGAGAGAGAGAGAGGGAGAGAGAGAGAGAGAAAGAGAGAGAGAGAGAGAGAGAGATAGATAGAGAGATAGAGAGATAGATAGATAGATAGATAGATAGAGAGAGAGAGAGAGAGAGAGAGAGAGAGAGATAAATAGAGGGAGAGATAGATGAGATAGATAAATAGAGAGATAGATAGAGAGAGATAGAGAGATAGATAGAGGGAGATAGAAAGAGATAGATATATATAGAGAGAGATAGATAGCGAGAGAGAGAGATAGATAGATAGAGGGAGATAGAAAGAGATAGATAGAGAGATAGAGAGAGAGATAGAGATAGATAAATAGATAGAGACATAGAGAGAGGAAGAGATAGACAGAGAGAGAGATATAGCAAGAAAGATGATTTCTGCCGAATGAAACAGTTCTAGTCCTGTAGAAGCCTTTCTATATTAAATATTTATACTCTGCTATGTATTGAGTACCTTACTTACTGTGGTTACCCCCGATTGAACCCGGGTTAAACTTTTATATATATCAGATACATTGCAATCTCACTATACCTATCAAAAACTGCATATCTACAGGTTACTTGATAAAGTAGAAAATCAAACTTTCCAATTGTTGTCTTCCTGTTTCTTCTACAACAACTACAACGGTACGCGATAGGGCCCACTCACAGCCCCGGCGGACAGAATGGAGAAGGCGTTTCCCTGGAGGACGGCAAGGGAGACGCGCTGGAAAAGCCAGTCCAACTCGCGGGGCTCACACCTGCGGCTGGCCAGCTCAGCGCCTATGGTGGTGAGTAAGGAGGTAGCCCTGGGGCCGAGGACACCAGAAGTTTCCACTTCCAGGGATACGACCGCATACCTGTCGGAGAGCGACCGGTATTTGAGGAGTTTGGCCCCCTCAGCTCGACGTGCAGCAGAACCTGGGTCAGTCGCAGACTGCACCAGGTTGCGACTGCAGAGAGTGTCGGTGCAAGTGGCATCCCAGACGAGGGGTTTGCCACCGCGGAACGGGAAGATGGTCATGCCATCTGGCCTTTTGCAGTTCCCTCGATCCAGCCCCACCGGCTCGAGCAGGGAAGGGAAAACTTATATATATATATATATATATATATATATATCAGGAAAAAAGATGAAATCGAAAATGCAACTGGAGTCTTTTTTTTTTTAAATATTCATTTGGTTCCTTTACCGGTTTCGCAGTTCTTCTACTTTTCAAAAGTATAATTGAGATGGAGGATTTGTGGTTTTTCTCACATCAGATGAGAGAAAAACCGCAAACCCTCCATTTCAATTCTACTTTTGAAAAGCAGAAGAACTGCGAAACCGGTAAAGGAACCAAATGAATATATATTTAAAAAAAAAGAAGACTCCAGTTGCATTTTTGATTTCATCTTTTCTCCTTATGCTTTCACTCGTGTAGGACACCTCGGTTATTTTTCATTTTGTAAAAGAAACCTCACTTTCTAATCTATATATATAAAACTGTGGTTGTCTGTCTGTCTATCGATTTTTGGCACACATCTCCTCTTAGAATCTCTCACGGAATTGCACCGAAATTGCTATACTTGTACATTGAGCCCTAGCGAAGACATCGGAAAAAAAAATATTTCAAATTGACCCACCCTATGTGACGAAATCGAATATAATGTATCGATTTTTGAGCGTAAGTGATCAGTTATTTCCCTTTGTTCTGTTTACTTTGAGCGTCTTACGTAAAAAATTACGCTGGCTTTCTCAGCGTTTAAAATGACAGACCTGCAAAATTCATCAGTTCGAACACTAAGCTTCCGTTTTGCTTCATTTCCATTTAAAAGCATTTTAAAACAATATTTTTACTTGAAAACAAGTCTATTTAAAGACTACGTAAAACAAGCAAATATTTCGTCGTTAGGCGTGCAGACAGACAGTCGTGCAGACAGACAGTCGTGCAGAGAGGTGATATAGGCGTGCAGGCAGACAGTCGTGCAGAGAGGTGATATAGGCGTGCAGACAGACATAACTGATAATTTGGTTACGCTAATGTTTTTCTCTGCGTTGCAGTGTTTACATTTTCGATCTTTGTTAATAAATAACCAGTGCAGTTTTTATCCCCAGCATCCTCTTTTGTTATAACATTCGGGTTATCGTTGTTTTCTTAACTTCATAAGGCATATTGTTGGTTGAGGGAATATTAATCAAAAACACCACATGCAAGTCTGCACAGTAGACACTACAGTTTTTAAGCCAAAAAAGAAACTTAACATTGTAACTTTAACACAGCTACTGAGCGACCCCGAGCAACGCCGGGCTTTACTGCTAGTATATATATATATATATATATACGGAGAAAACGAACTAAAGGTCGAATTACATCGTTCACGCAGAATACATGTATGTTTGTATGTTTGTATGTGTGTGTAAATGTATATGTGAGTATGAGTGTATCTGTGCGTGTGTGTATGTGTTGTATATGTGTGTGTATGTCTGTATGTGTGTGTATGTGTGTAACTGTGTGTATATGTATGTGTGTATCTGTGTATGTCTGTATATGTGTGTATGTGTTGTATGTGTGTGTGTGTGTGTGTGTGTGTGTGTGTGTGTGTGTGAGATAGAGAGAGATAGAGACATATAGTGAGAGAACGCATTAAAATGGAATTAAGTCGATCACACTGTAGAAAGAATATGTGTGTGTGTATGTGAGTGACTGTGTGTGTGCGTGTGTATGAGTGAGTGTGTGTGTGACTGAGTGTGTGTGTGTGAGTGAGAGTGAGTGTGTGTGTGTGTGCATGAGAGCGATAGAGACATATTTAAAGAGAGAACGACTAAAGGTGCTATTTCGTTGATGTACGGGAATGTATGTATATGTGTATGTGTGTGTATGTGTGTATGTGTGTATATGAGAACAAGGGAAGGGAGAGGATGGAGAGTGGAGAGAGAGGGGGAGAGAGAGAGAATGGGAGGGAGGTAAATAAAGAGAGAGAGAGAGGGAGGGAGAGAGAGGGGGGAAGGGAGAGAGAAAATGAGGAATAACTTTTACGATAAATAGTTACGGACCGCAGCATTTCTGCCCTAGACCCAAAGCCCAATCACCCACCTCATTCACCCTCCTACCCCATCCCCTCTCTTCTACAACACCAGATCTCTTGCCACCCCTCCGCTTCCCGTTCTTTTACCTCTTTCTTTCTCTCTTTTCTTTTTTCTATATTTCCCTATTCTTTCTTTCCTTTTGTGTTTTCCCCCTTTTTTTTATTTCTTCGTTTGTATATTACAATCATTCGGTAGATTGGCAGTATCGGTAGAGGGTCGGACGCCATGCTTTGACGCATAGAGTTATAGTTCTTTCCATTCTGAGTTCAAATCCCGCCATGGTTAACTTTGCCTTTCATCCTTACGGGGTCGATAAAATAAAGTACCAGTAATGTACTGTTTAATTGTGGGCCTTGTGCCAAAAGTAGAAACAATTAATAAATTATAACTGATTTATTAAAAAAAAAAAAAAGTATCAAGTAACTGTTTAGGTGAATTCTCTTCTACTCTCTATCTTCTGTTCTCTTACATTTGACATTTGTCAAGCTAAGAAAAAATATGGTGACATGTATTTGACTTGCAATGTTTGATTTTCATATTTATTCTCTATAATACTCAAATTAAAAATGAACAAAATATTCAATTTTAGTAGATTCAGTCATTTTAAAACATTTATTTCATTTATTCGTAATTTTTTCTTTTATCGAATAATAATTGTTTCTACTTTTGGTACAAGGCCAGCAATTATGAAACTATATTACTGGTACTTTATTTTATCGACCTCGTAAGGATGAAAGGCAAAGTTAACCTCTGCGGGATTTGAACTCAGGCCGTAAAAGGTCGTAACCCTATGCTTCAAAATATAGCGTCCGACCCTCTACCGATACTGCCAATCCACCGCCCTTCAATTCGATTCGTTTGCAAGCCGACAGCCTCATTTCGCTATGTTTTTTTAGACAACCATCACCATCCTTTTGTTATAGCGGTGACAGAGAGAAACAATCTACAGTATTGTTTCTGGGTTGCAAACGAATCGAAATTGCACAGGAATGCTACCACTTAAAATAAAATTTCGCCAGAGATAGACTAGAAAAATTTAATAAACGGGGAGGGGTGTTCTGCAAAATTAATAACTGAGGCAGGGTAGAATAAGAGTGAGGTGATGATGATTGAAAAAAAAAGCGCTGGGGAGGGGCATTATTCCTAGAGTGCTTGGAACTAAATCATTTCCCCATCTTCTATACTGTACAGGAATATACTTGGTACAGGTATATCATTTTCCAGACCTTGCAGAGACGAGGGGAGTCATCACGTCAGTCGCTATAGAACGCCAAACCACACCCTTTGCTTCACAATACAAACACGGACATATAAGTGAGCACTAAATCTATTATTTTAACGAAACACTGGCAATAAATAATATATATTTATATTTTTTATTTATATTTACCCCTAATTTACATTCATTTTAATTTATACATTTTATACTTTATACTTTATACTTTTCTTTCTTAATGTAGTTTGTAGGTAATGTATTTTTTATAATTCATTTTTGTTCATTTACTTAACACGTCATTCAACCCATTGGCAGTATTGGTAGAGGGTCTGACGCCATGCTTTGCAACAAAGAGTTACGGCCTTTTATGTTCTGAATTCAAATCCCACCGAGGTTAACTTTGCCTTTCATCCTTACGGGGTCGATAAAATAAAGTACCAGTAATACACTAGAATAATTGCTGGCCTTGTGCCAAAAGGTAGAAACAATTATATTTTCAAAACGTTTTATAAATTTCATCTACTGTAACTTGATCTTCTCCACCGTCACACTTCGCTGGTTTTGGCCAGTAGATATTCACACAGATATTCACAAGACTGCTGATCTTCTTCAAACAACCTTGCTCAGACTTGTGCCTCGGAGGGAAACTTTATAGGTGTAAATCATATGGTCATTCGTGACCAAAGTGGGTCTTCGATTCACACAGAATCTATTGCTCCACACCTCTATACCTGTGGTCAGAGTGGCTATCATTAACGGCATAGTTGTATCTATAACTACATCATATATGTCGCCACCATACAAGCCCCCACACCATCTTGGTCGTGCCTACTAAACCCACAATGCATTGTATTGACGAGCTTGTTATTTGGAGATGGTCGACAGCAACAATAACACCAGCAATTTCGCAGGTCATCTTCGAATCAAATATTTCCACTGTTTATACTTTCTCTGTATTTTCCATAATTCCTTTATTGATTAACTAATCATCTAATTCGCAGCCTGGTGATGTCATCTGGATCGTACGTAACCAGGTCATTGAAATATTGAGTATGCGTGCATGTGTTGGTGTGTGTGTGTGTATATGTGTGTGTTTGTGTGCGTGTGTTGTGTGTGCGTATGTTTGAAGGTGAAGCCTTGAACCGTGACAAGCTGACTGCTCACCGACACAAGGGGGTGTATAATAAGGTATATGAAATTTTACATATACGTACATAAACACACACATTACAGCAGCTGAAAGGGGTTGTGAGGAAAAGAGGAGGTAGTAAAAATAGTAGTGGTCGGTATATTCGTTACCTGATATGGTTGTAAAAAAAGCTGCAAAGCTTCGCATAAGATGATAACGTGGTACAACTGGAAATGGCTGCATGGTGTGAGGTAATTACGTGCGTCGATAGAGCCAGGAAGTGGTGGGGATGGAATAAAGGCTAGGAAACATTCATTACCGACGACGCCACAGCCGCGACCCCGAGTGTCAAGCTAACACAGATGAGAGCGTCGGAGAAACAAGCACAGGGATGTGTGTTGGTATGTATACGGACAGGTGCACATACGTGTATATACGTGTGCAAACACCCGAGAAGTGTAGGGTTGATGCTTAGGTGTATGTAGAAGTAGATGCGTGTAGAGTGGTATATATATATATATGGATATTGTAAATGTGGATGTGTATTGTGTGATGGCTGGAGTTGTGTGTGTGTGGTGTATGTATAGATGTGCGTGTGTTTGTGTTTGAAAGCAAGGGTAAGGGGAGGTCAAAAGAAATGCGGGGGAAGGGGAATTGAGAACAAACGGAAAAGTGGTTCTAAGGCGGAAAATTAAGTTCAGTTCTATCCTGGTGCGAGTGGCTGTGTATCTGTGGTATAAAAGGAGGCCTGGGACAGTGAGGCGTTGAGTAGAATGGTTGGAGAAACGGAAGTGACGAGCGACAGGAATATATACATATATAAAGCGTTGTCGTTAATGATTTACACACTTCACAAAGTCAGACCATAATTGGCTACACATATCAACACATACGTCCACACGCAAAAGGCATATACACATGTCTTCACGCACATACACACTGTAACTACAGGGTACTTGCAATAAAGAAACATGGACACTCCCAGACGACCACACACTTCCTCACATACATACATATCCTCATATACTAACACACACAAGTCCTTTCACTCTCTCTTTCTTTCTCTCACTCTCTCTCTCTCACACACACACATACACATTATAATTATAGGCTACTTTTATTAAAGCCACAAACATATACACGTCCCCCCTCTCTCTCTCTCTCTCTCTCTCTCTCTCTCTCTCTCTCTCTCTCTCTCTCTCTCTCACACACACACACATACACATACAGATTATAACTATAGGCTACTTTTAATAAAAGCCACAAACATATACACGTCCTCACAAACACACACATGTACTCAAACACACGTGATCTCATACATATACACACTACAACTACAGGCTACTTGCATTAAAAACACAAACATATACACACACACGTCTACACACACACACACACACTCACAAAGACAGATACGACTACATACACCAGCGCACACACATGTTTAAACACACACAAGCACAAACTCACACACACACACACACTCTCTCTCTCTCTTTCACACACATACGCACACACATGTCACAACTCATATACACACTATGAATATAAGCTACCTTGTAAAGAGATATAACAATGCCAAAGCAAATTCGACCATTTTGAAAAAAGAAAAACCTACAACAACATCAACAAAAAGAAACAGTAGAAAAAAACAGTACTAAAAATGTAGCAACAAAAATGAGATCATAGTTCATGCCTGCAGTGTGTTGTAAAGCAGACAAGTTTAACGATGGCGTCAAGAAGAAAATTTTGGAACAGAATCTGCTGAAGTGACATTAAAAAAGAAATAAAGTGAAGACATTGCATAACCGTGTGTCTAAAGCCCCGGAGGTTGACAGGGAAAACAGATAATCATATGAAACCAAAATTACTAATTTTGCATGAAAAACATTTTATATAATAGCCTTTTCAATTTATTTAAGACTATGAGTGTGTTAGAGTTCAAACTTTCGCACGAACACACCTAGAGACACAGACACACATACACGCACACACAAACTCTTGTTTATATATATATATATATATATATATATATATAAACGGAAAAAATGAAACGAAATTTCATTTCCCACTCTTAGTACGGCTGTTACTTAAATATAAGTATGTACACGTACATACATATATGTATACAGACGTACATTAGTATGTATATATATATACATACATACATGCACACATATATATATGTACGTATGGATTCACCGAACATTTATTATAATGCTCGGTGTGTTTGTAAACAAACATCCCGTATTAAGCCGTAGTGTCCAGCAACCATCTTTGCTCGTTTGTTCAACACTGACAAAGGAACGCTGTACTAGTTTCAAGCTTATTAGCTATCGTCAGCAAGGTATACCTTCCTGCCAGATTGTTGAACGTATATACTTACCTTATGCATATTAACAGCTGAGAAGCCCAATTTGCATATCGAGTGGGTTGATCGGCCTGGTGCACCGAAAACGATAAACGGAAAAAATGAAACGAAATTTCATTTCCCACTCTTAGTACGGCTGTTACTTAAATATAAGTATGTACACGTACATACATATATGTATACAGATGTACAGTAGTATGTATATATATATATACATACATGAACACATATATATATGTACGTATCCATACGTACATATATATATGTGTGCATGTATGTATTGAACGTAGATACTTACCTTATGTATATTAACGGCTGAGTAGCCCAATTTGCATATCGAGTGGGTTAATCGGTGCACTCGGCCGATTGACAATATATGCAAATACTCGATATGCAAATTGGGCTACTCAGCCGTTAATATGCATAAGGTAAGTATATACGTTCAACAATCTGGCAGGAAGGTATACGTTGCTGACGATAGCTAATAAGCTTGAAACTAGTACAGCGTTCCTTTGTCAGTGTTGAACAAACGAGCAACGATGATTGCTAGACACTACGGCTTAATACGGGATGTTTGTTTACAAACACACCGAGCGTTATAATAAATGTTCGGTGAATCCATACGTACATATATATATGTGTGCATGTATGTATATATATATATACATACTACTGTACGTGTGTATACATATATGTATGTACGTGTACATACTTATATTTAAGTAACAGCCGTACCAAGAGTGGGAAATGAAATTTCGTTTCATTTTTTCCGTTTATATACATATATATATATATATATATATATATATATATATATATATATATATATATATATATATATATATATATATATATATATATATATATATATATAAAGAAAAAAAGTTGAAATCGAAAATACAACTGGAGTCTTATTTAAAAAAAAAATATATGTATTTATTTGGTTCCTTTACCGGTTTCGCAGTTCTTCTGCTTTTCAAAAGTAGAGTTGAGATGGAGGGTCTGTGGTTTTTCTCACATCTGGTTGGTCTCTGAATGTTACTTGTTTTATATTGAAAAAAGTGGCTCGAAATGCCAGGTTTTTAGAGAAGTAATTTCATTGGTTGGTCAATAATTATAATAAATTTTGCGCCAGTTCGCGTTACAAAGTTCTTCTAACAAAGAGAGGGCAACAGGTTGTTTTTTCATATATGAGTGTTTGAATTTCTTTTTACTTAAAAAAAATGGGCTCACTAAGGCTTTTAATATATATATATATATATATATATATATATATATTAGTACAGCATTGACGAAGTTTTAGTATACAACCAAGCTACCGTATATGCATAATCGGTCTGTAGCTTGAGCACTCAGATGAGGAAAAACCCCAGAGTAATAACATTACGTTCAGACAGCTTAGCAAATCAGATATAGCGGTCGGCAGTCCAGCCGCATCACTAGAGCAACGAAAATACAGGACCCAGGAAAAAGATTTTATACTGACCCGGACATAGCAGTGAGGCTGAGTGCAAAATATATAACTTACATATATAGCATCCAACATCAGCGCTAAGTTTCTGCAAATCCAAGATCGACAAATTCCCATTGCAGGACTCTGCAATATAATGGTTTTTGACGACAGAACATAGGATTTACTTCTTCAGCAAGTCTTTCGTTCTTAGCCTGAGCGGTTATGTTGTAGCTTTAAATATATATATATATATATATATATATATATATATATATATATATATATATATATATATATACGATATTAATAAATGGAAACTATATCTATAAAACCATATTTGTTTCATTATACATATTTCAGGGATACCACATTAAATTATGGTATGCCTTCATCAGACAAAATACAATATATAACAGTTTTACAAATAGGTTTGACGTACCCTTTAAAATACAACCATTACTTTTGGAGGCTGTCTGGATAGTGATTTGTTCATATAATAAGTCATAGTGTTAAGCACAATTAGAAAAAGAACCTGTCGATAATCCATTAGATTCCTTCACCTTTTTCTTTTTAAACTTTCTTCCTAAATATAAACATGGATATAATAAACTACTCTAAAATGTCTATACTTCCAATGTATTAAATAAAATATACGTAAGGTAAATTTCTATATTAAATATAAGGTTATCTGTAGAATCATTGGGTTTTTAAATTTTTTAAATTATTTTTATTTGTTTTGATTATGATAGCTTCTCATAACTTTCACAAGTCTACCCTCTCAATATCTTGATTGAGATATACGTAGGATAAATTTCTATACTAAATATATAAAACATTATTTTAACTTAAGATACTCTATAGTGTTTTAATAATATTTAATGCTTTGATATTTCTAGATTTCTTTTGACTATATAGTTGCATTTTAAATTTGTATTGTTATGGTTATATTTACAAATTATAACCCTTTGGTAATTTATTGATATTGGATTATCTCTATACAAATGCATATGTGTGTATTAACATGCATAGAAAGTGTTATAGATTTTTTGTGTTTGTATATGTGTCTGTATATATACATGAGTGATGCATGAGGACGCACGCAAATATTTATTATACATATGTATGTGTATATATGTGTGTGTATATATCTATGTGGTTGAGAGGTATGTTGCAGATGTGCATAATATTAAACACATGAATGGTAATCGTATATATGAGGACATGATTGTTAATCGTATATATTTGTATATATATACTGTGAAACTTTTATAACACAATGAGTCTATAGCAGTGATTAAGAGAAATTATTTACGTTTTGTATGGCTATATTGTTGGCTTGAGTAAACATAATTTCTATTTTCAGGACGTGCGTATCTATATGTATGTATATATACATATATATTTGTATGTCTTTGCATAAAATACTAATCTCTATACCAAGGGTACATTTTGAACTCAGATTTTGGTATATTGATCTCAAGTTTCTAAACTAAACATATGGTCATTATTGAACAATGTTTAATTTCTCATATTATATATCTATGTCCCATTCATGAATATTGATACTTATATTTATATTTTTATTATTCATTTCATATA
>OZ024741.1:42316740-42319240 GCA_964016885.1 Eledone cirrhosa
TATATACACACAGAGACATATATATATATAATCGTAAGATTGTGAGTTCGATTCCCGGACCGGGCAATGCGTTATGTCCTTGAGCTTAACGCATTGTACTATGCTCATATACTATATACACACATATATATATATATATATATAGTATCGTCAAATCGGACCGTGGAAACAGTGCTTCCATTGGTCTTTCCAATTACTAATACTATCTATCGGTTGCAACTCCAGGTAGAAGGAGCAACGTGAAAATAAAGTGTCTTGTTCAAGGACATAACCCATCGCCCGGTCCGGGAATCGAACTCACAACCTCACGATTGTGAATCCAATTCTCAAACCACTCAACCACACGCCTCCATTATCTCGAGAATTTTACCCGCCCTAGTTAGATATATAGCATATAGTTTAGAAAACGTAAGCGTGTGTATGTACTCAATACTAAATGTAGAGTGAAATATAAAATGTTATTTGATACTGAAAAACTTTCATATATCATTACTCGGGGTCTCAAGTTTTGAATCATCTGTTGAAAATCTTTTCGTCCAAAAATTAGTAACGTGAAAGATATCTTCATACCGGTGACCAGGTTCGAATGCTTGCAACAGAGTGGGCTCCACTATAGGCACACAAGTGACCACTGCTGAGGTTAAGTCAAGCGATGAATTAAGTCTATCTCCAGTGTCATTTGAACTCAGGGAGCATTGATCCAGATCAAATACCACATGGAGTCTCATCCAACGATCCACACATTTCTTCAATGTACCTGTCTGGGCTGGTATTTTATTTTATCGACCCTGAAAGGATGAAAAGTGAAAATCAAAATTGACCTCGGTACGACTTGAACACAGATTGGGGAGGGATGGAACAAATACTGCATTACATCATATCCAACACTCCATTACTCTGAAGAATGAAACTACATATCCTATCATGTGACAGAGTTGGGGAGATCAAATACCGCAAGGTATTGATGATCAAAGTACTTAACATTCAAATAATCTTGTACACTTTGCTGCAAGGCGAGGAATTAGCAGTCATTCCTTCGTCTAGGGTCGATAAATTTGGTGCTAGGAATTACAGTTGCCAATTCTATCAGGTATAAACTCCCCACATACTAAATTAGTAATTTGCATATAATCAAAACCTGGAAATCATTTATCCGATCATGAGGATTAAAAACCCCAGACAAAGCTTGTTGAGCGCTGGACTAAGTACATTACCTATCTATGTACTTTCGTCACTTTCAGTTCCGAATGACAGTGATTTTATCTTTTATTCTTCTCGGATTCGATCAAATCAGTGTTAGTATTATTACAGATTTGATTAGGGAAGGGGGGGGGGGGGGGATTTGGGGCTACCAGAATCTTTAAAGCATCGGACAAAATATTTTGGAGCATTTAGTTATGGCCCTTTACATTCTGAGTTCAGATCCTGCCGCAGATAGCTTTGCCGCCATTCATCTTTAAAACAAAGTATCAGTAACACACTAGGGTCGATTTAATCGACTTGTTGCTCACCCCAAAATTGACCTTGTGCCTAAATTAGAAACCATTATTATAGAGTTGATTCAGTCGGTTAAACATTAGGTTTTAGCGGAAATAATCGATAATGAGATTAATCAAACCAAAATAATGACATATCTTAAGGAAGTGATATAAAATTAAAATATTTTTAATAAATTTGTTCAGACGGTTAGAGAAGATAATAAACTTTTAATCTTTTCAGACAAAATCTTTCCGCTAAATTATGGTAAACACTAGCACTGCTTTTTAATTTTATAATTTCATTATACATATAAGTTGAACTCTTTCATGCCATCAATGACATTTAAGTAGTTTAAGAAAGCTGAAACAAGCTCTCACCAAATCAACTTCTAAAGTACACCAAAAGACCTTTCAATAGCCTTTAGCATAATTAAAACGATAGTCCATTTTGTATTGAGATGAAAATGAACAAAAGCGATTAAAATGACTGATAATTTCTAATAGAGATGTCAGATGTCAAGAGATTCTGCAGAGAAAGAATCAGCAAATTTACTAAAGAATATAAGAGTAAGATAATAATTTAAAGTTTTATAGCTAATTATTTGGAATGAAGGTATGAAAATGTAACAAACATTATTTCTAGCATGAAAATAAGATATATAAATAAATATAGGTGGTGAATTGGCAGAGTCGTTAGAACGTCAGATAGAATGATTTATGGTATTCGTTCCGGCTCTCTGCTCTCTGAGTTCAAATCTCGCCGAGGTCAACTTTACCTTTCTTCCTTTCTAGGTCAATAAAAAAATACCAGTCTAGTACTGAGGTTGATTCTTCCTCTATATCTCTTTCTCATTTACTCTTTCTCAATTTCTATAAGAAATCTTCTGTACTCAAGCCTGTAGAGGCATGGACTGCGCCAGGCTTAAAGGGCCCAAGAGACGCCGTATGTCAATGCGGCACCCCTACGACTCTACTAGGATCATAATACACACATACATAAATAAATATAGAAATAAACAAAA
>OZ024741.1:42321740-42324240 GCA_964016885.1 Eledone cirrhosa
AAAAGCTTCACGACACAGGCATTGCTTTATATCTGGAGATCTCTCTGCACTTGTCATCACAGGGTACAATGGGCCCAGCACTATGTGTCAATAATTGTCACAAGTGTAGTGTTTGTACCAGAGTTTTCAAGTCGCTGGCTGGACTAAGAAGTCACACCCATTCAGCGCATCGGTAGGGGTTCTCCTACATGGATATAAAGTAGTGGCCGTACTCGAAAACGAGTTGGCAGCCACCATGTATGTATGTATGTATGTATGTATGTATGTAAGTATGTATGTAAAGTATGTGTATGTAAAGTATGTGTTTGCCGTTTGCTTATGCCGGGTGATTTCACGGTTTTGGCAAAGCGAGAACGAGGTCGATAAAATAAATGCCCGGCTTGAAAAACGTACTGGGTTTGATATTAGTGACCCAAATCCTTTCAACGCAGTGCTCCAAAATGGCGGTAGTCGAATGACTGAAACTAATAAAGTAATAAAATAACACAAAATACCGTCTTTAAAAAAGGACATATTAGATAATCAAGTCCAAGATAAGCTCTGTGGACGTGGATATTCTCTATGAGTGTGGTCATGTCTGGGATATTCTATATCAGTGTGGTCATGTCTGAAATATACTATATCGGTGTGGTCATGTCTGAGATATACTATATAAGCGTGGTCATGCCTGAGATATACTATATAGGTATATACATGGTTGTGCGGATAAACTGAAGTTAACATGTAATTGGTTGAGTATTCAACAGGTGCATATGCCTTTAATAGAACCAAACCAACGTAACAACATTTTTGAATTGCAGATACAAAGCCATCCACCAGGTGATGTTCCACGCTGTTTTCTTCAAGCTAATTTTCTTATCTTACTCAAAATACTTGCGTTGATAGGGAGCTATTGTAAAGACACTTGCCCAAGATTCCACGCATTGCGATGGAACCCTGGACATCACGTGTCCACTTATATCAACACTAGAAATGAAGCAATAAGTAACCCAACACGTTTGAATACAGCATATAGGAAACATTGTTCCTTTTTTTTGTTTTGTTTTAAACAATAGCTTCTGATTTAGGAAAAGGGCAAACAATTTTGAAGGAGGAGAAAGTCGATTAAAGCAACCCCAGTGCGTTACTGGTACTTTATGTTATCGACCGTGTACGGATGAAAGGCAAATACAATCTCGGCGAAATTTGAACTCAGAATATAAAGAATAACACAATAAACATTGCTAAGGGTTGTCTAACCCTCTTACAGTCACATAACCAGCAAGTTTGTGGGGAAGTAGGAGCAAAGTTGACAGCTATTTTCTTTTATCTCGGAACAGTGAAAGGCAAAGTTGTTTTCGGTAGAATTTGAACACAGAATGTAAGGAGACAGAGAAAATGCCGCAGTTACATTTTATCCAACGCTCTAAACCGACACCCGCTTTCTTCTGTTAATGATGGTTTCTGATTTAGGCAGAAAGCCAACAATTTTGAGGGAGGGGAAAGTCGATTAAATCGACACGAGTGCATTACTGGTACTTTTTTTATCGACCCTGTAAGGATGAAAGGCAAAGCAAACCTCGGCGCGATTTGAATTCAGAGCGTAACGAGCCGTAACTCTATGCCACAAAGCATATTGTTCGACTCTCTACCGATACTGCCAACACACTGCCCTTCTTTCTTCTTTTAATAATGGTTTTTAATTTTCACACAGGGTCAACAATTTTGGGGGAGGAAAATTAGACTCCAGTACTTGATTGGTACTTTAGTTTAGTGACTACTGAAGGATAAAAGGTAAGGTTGACTTCGGTGGGATTTGAGCTCAGAACATAAGAAGCCGAAACAAATACTTAAGATGCATTTTGTTGGACGCTTTAAAATAACGGAACTTGTAGATCAGAAAGTCTCTCCAAGCATAACCATCACTTCTCCGAATTGAGAGATCACAACTCCGATACTATGGGCATGTGGTTAGAATGTCTCAGGAAAGAATCGCTGGAGAGATTTTACGGGCAAAACCAACCGGTAGGAGACCCAGAGTAGACCCCGAGCAAGATGGCTGGATGACATCCAATAGCTTGGCAGGTCTCGCTTGGGGATCCAGCCAGATCAGTTAGAGATTGTTGCTTCTCACAGGACCCGCTGGAAGGAATGTTTGAGGGCTCTGCCCTCACGACCCTCTCACGAATAAATGAGTGAAGAAGAAGAAAAAGAAGAAGAAGAGTAAAATCGACCCCAGTACTTGATTTGCACTTTATTTCATCCACTCATGAAGGATAAAATATAAAGTTGACCATGGTGGGATTTGAACTCAGAACATAAAGAGTCGAACCAAATACATAACATGCATGTTGGCCGATGCTTTAACGATTATACTAATCCACCAACCTCGTCTGTAAAGGACAAAAACACCAAAAAACCACCAAGAAAACAAAAGAAACTTCCATGTTTCCTATCTCCTAATTCGCCAATCTATAAAGCCTAATAAATAAACAAACAAATAAATAAATAAATAAATAAT
>OZ024741.1:42326740-42361740 GCA_964016885.1 Eledone cirrhosa
TATATATATATATATATAGTAATAATAATAAATTTGAAGACTAAAATCCAAAGCAGGCTCGATAAGGATAAATAAATATATATCAAATATACCGTAGAGCAAATATTTATTAAATCTGTTATTTTAATATATATATATATATATATATATATATATATATATATATATATATATATATATATATATATATATATATATATATATATAAAGAATTAGTATATCTAGTAACATATATATATACACAGATGCATACTTATGCTAGCAAATATATAGGTTTTGTCTTAGTAACTTTGTGGTTCAATGCATGTGGATGCAGAACAATAATATGAGAGACGTAAAATAAGAAAACTATAAAATTAACTTACTTACTAAAATTTCACTCCAACTAATTAGTTTCTGAAAGGGAATAAACATACTTTCCGAAGAAACGTACGGAGAAACCTTTCGTCACCAGGGAAGTCTATTCTCAGCTAAGTTTCCAGGAAATACGTGGACACAGGGAACTTATACAAAAATAATTCAGTGGATGGAAAAAAGCAAAGCGTGGACTAAATTCCAAGCCATTGAGAAAATCACTGCCTACTGCGTCGGTGGCAAATTCAAAAGAATCAATCACGTGACATCGAGGTCAATCAGTGAAGAGTGGTTTGTTAAGAAGACAGCAGCCGGACTGTTACTATAGTAGCAGTTTTGGCCAACTTTTGCTCGACAAAATAATTTGGAGATAATTATAAAGAATTAGTATATCTAGTAACATATATATACACAGATGCATACTTATGCTAGCAAATATATAGGTTTTGTCTTATATATATATATGTATATGTATTCATATATATATACATACATGTATACATATATAATAGAAAAAAACGAGGCAGTTTCGTTTACATATGAAAAATATTTATTGCGTATCGACCTGTTACGCGCATTTCGCAGAGGATTGCGTATCGATCTGTTACGGGCATTTCATAGAGGTTATGGACTCGACCCCAGAATCGATCTGCTCGTCAGACTGGTGATGTGACAACAGTATTTCACCGTACTAGCCCCCCGTATATATATATATATATATAACGAAGGAATTGTGGTAAGGAACCAGATGGACCATAACGCACCAAAGTACTCAATACTTAGGGTAATAGAGTGGTTAATAGGAACAAGTACGACCCCGACGGCAGAGCCCAAGCCTTTTCGAAACGGCTTGAGCTCTGCCGTCGGGGTCATGCTTGTTCCTATATATATACATATATAGTAATAATAATACATTTGAAGACTAAAATCCAAAGAGGGCTCGATAAGGATAAATATATATCAAATATATAAGAACCGTAGAGAAAATATTTATTAAAATAACAGATTAAAATTTAAGCAAAGAATTGCTGCTTTCACCCTTAACGGGATCTTCTGAGTCTCAGAAGATCCCGTTAATCGTGGAAGCAGCGATTCTTTGCTTAAATTTTAATCTGTTATTTGAATATATATATATATATATATATATATATATATATATACACAGTTCAAGAGTAACCCATATTAAAGAGGGAGATAGGAGAGGTGATATGAGAGGAGAGATTGGTGAATTAGTTAGAAGCCAAAGCGTAAAGGCGTATGCTCAATGTGCTATATGCAGTAGAAAGCAGCTAGGTGGATGGGTTCATGCAGAAGTTAGGTGCGCAGAGCTGGAAATATTCATTAGTTCAGCAAAACAAGACCCCAAATTTCACAAGGAAGACATTATTAAAAGATTGTCAACATATTTTAGTCTGATGTAATGAATGTAGAGAATAATAATAATAGGTAATAATTGTTTCTACGTTAGGCACAAGCCCAGCAATTATTCAGTGTATTACTGGTACTTTATTTTATCGACCCCCGTAAGGATGAAAGGCAAAGTTAACCTAATAATAGGTAATAATAACAGGTAATAATAACCCTAGGAAGGCCCCTACCAACTCCACTAGAACCCCTAGAAGGAATAGACCTAGAAATATAACCTGGCTCAACACCCCCCCATTCTCTTCTAATCTAGCCACTAATATCCCTAAACGCTTCTTTTCTATCCTATCTAAACATCCCCCCCCCCATAGATATTACAAACTCTTTAATAAAAATATCATTAAAATCTCATTCTCCACAACACCTAACCTAGCTAGCCACATCGCATTCAGTAACCATCATAAACTAAGACAGTATAACTCCCACACCGCGGTACCACCACCCCTATCAATTACACCACGCCACTACACCAATAATTACTCTAGTAGCCCCCCCCCCCCCCCCATCTAATCCTTCTAGCACTGACATACCGCTTAGGTTAAACTACCCTACTCTCACTAACCGCAGAAGCAACTGCAACTGCCGTTACCCTAATGCATGCCCATTAAATGGACACTGCCTGACACCCAACATAGTCTATATGTGCACGGTTAAAACTGCTTCGAATACCAGCTCTCATATCGGGTCTACCTCTAACCCTTTTAAGGTACGCTATAACGCGCACTCTTTTTCCTTCCGAGACCCTAGCAACAGATGTTCGACATCTCTAGCTAGGCTCATTAAAAAACTTAAATTAAGCAACGTTCAACACTCACTAAAATGGGATATCGTGGCTAGGGCCCAACCGTTGAATGGATGAAGAAAATCTTGTGATCTCTGTATTACATAAGCATATTACATAACTCTATCACGACATCTGCCGATTAACGATAGAACGGAGGTAACTATTAGCTGTCAACATCGAAGGGCTAATTCCTTCGCCAATAGAATATTTGACCCAACTTAGTCATCTAGCCCCATTTTTACTTGTAGCTAATAAGTTAAATAGCTATGACTAACTTACATAATTATAGGTTACCTCCTCGACACTGTCTCTCAATAAAAAAAAATAAAAAATTAGCACTTAACTATAAACTACCCACAATTTCTAATCTCTCGAGGAGTTACTTCCCCTGAAACAACCCTCTAATTAGTAAGGTAAATATGTCCTTTGGCAGCCATCTTGTTACCCATAGGCAGATCTCACACAATGCAGCCTCGACAGATGAATACTGTTTGATTATGGCTGACAACTGATACAACCAGGACACCATAGTGAAATACCAATATATGGATCATTATATTATCTAACACTCTCTCCTTATTTTAATTTATATTCTTTTGAAGTTCCGATGAGTCGCTCTGTTTTTTAAATATGTTAATTATTTTCAACTGAACCAGATCAATTATGATATATAGTCATCTGATTCAGAAATATTATATGGAGTAGCGAAACAATTGTAAACGGACATTATTATTATTAATATTATTATTATTATTCTCTACATTCCTTACATCAAACTAAAATATGTTGACAATCTTTTAATAATGTCTTCCTTGTGAAATTTGTGGTCTTGTTTTGCTTAACTAATGAATATATATATATATATATTCAGTTAAGTTCGGTGGTCACCACTGGATAGAACTGGTCATCCCGCATAGTTAACCATAATGCATTAGTAGGAAATGCACTCGACGTTAGGTAACACATCTATCTTTGATGTTGAATCCTGTTGGTGGTGAGGGAACGGAGTTAAATATTATAGAGTAATTTCTGTCATTTTACTCTATAGTATATATATACATACATATATATATATATATATATATATATATATATATATATATGAATGTATGTATAGTATATTTGGCAATATACCGTATGTTTAATTAAAAATATTTTGAAAGTAGTGACTATGTCACTACTTTAAAACTGATAGCGTATGGTCTTCAACATTTTTTAAATTAAACATACGGTATATTGCCAAATACACTCCGACACTCTACCGATACTGCCAATCCATTTCCATTATGAATTTAGATAATTGTTTCTACTTTTGGCACAAGGCCAGTAATTATTCCAGTGCATTACTGGTACTTTATTTTATCGACCCCCTAAGGAGGAAAGGCAAAGTTAACCTCGGTGGGATTTGAACTCAGAATGGCAAGGGCCGTAACTCTTTGCTGGAAAGCACGGCATCCGACCTTTTACTGATACTGACAATCCACCTCATTTAGATAATGTTTCTAATTTAGGCCAAACTTCAATGTGAAGTATGATAACAAAAGTGTTTAGTGGTTGGTAGCTAGTGTTGTTTTCAGACACAGGTATGATTTAATTGAGCAGATCCACAATCAATGGCCATCTCACTGACATATAGATGCTCTATAACAATACAGGTTTTATCAGAATCTGCAAAAAATCTGAATGTAAACACATTTATATATTTAAACACACACAAGCTCTTATACACGCATACACACAGACACCCTCACACTTGCTTGCACACACATGCATACACTCTCACACACACATTCTACAACACAGTACAGATTATATCAGAAGCTGCAAAAAATCTGAATGTAAACACATATATATATTTAAACATACGCACACAAACACGCACAACCCCCCCCCCCCCCCCCACACACACAGGCAGGCACACACAGACACACATGCCTACACACGCACATATACGCATGCCTACACACATGCACACACACACGCCTGCACACAAACACACACACACATGCACACATACGCGCGCACGCACACACACACACACACACACACACACACACACACACACACACACACACACACACACACATTTGCGGTAATTGGATGTTTAGAAAATATAAATTCACCTCTAATTGCTGGGAGTAAACGTTTCTGTGGATATTTATAGATTTACATATGGCGGATGATTAGTATTTGCTGCTGGGACTCAAAACCTCGAATATATGGAAGAATTGTTGTCAGTAATAACTATGATTTCATTATTTGTTAGTAATAATTGTGACGATGAAACTATTAACTCCATAAAACAGTGTTGAGTAAAAGCCAGTCAACAGCTACGCTGTATATATAGATATATGTGTGTGTGTGAGCCCCGGGTTCAATCGAGGGTATCCACAGTAAGTAAGATATTCAATACATTAGTAGAGAATATAAAAAATTTAATATAGAAATGACTTCTACAGGACTAGAAGTGTTTCATTCGAAGCAAATCATCATCATAATCATCATCATCATCATCATCATCATCATCATCATCATCATCATCACCATCATCATCATCATCATATATATATATATATATATATAAAATTATAAATTTGTTAACAGTCAGACAAAATATATCCAATACTTTTTCTCCTTAGTTCCTAGAAATCAACTAGATAAATAATCATTTAAACGGAGCTAAGTTTAAAATGTAACTTTGAAGAAATAACAGATAAATGTCACCGACTTTCCTCCGAGAGGAACAGTCAGACAACATTTACCTAGTCTTTCCTCTTAGTCCGTAGAAGTTAACTAAACAAATAATCAATTAAACGGAGCTAAGTTTAAAATGTAAGTTTGAAGAAAAAATGTAGATACATTTTACCAAAGCTCTTCTAGTCCCGACTATCGATAATTTTGCTCGTACTTTGTCTAGTATTATCCATGAGGCTGCCAGCTTTTCAAGAGACTCCCTCAGTTAGGACTAAAGTTTCTAACGTGATCACCGCCAATAGCGAATTCAAAAGGGGTGAAAAACATCACGTGGCCAGCGGTCAAAGAAGAAGGGTTGTGAAGGGTAGGCCGGGTGGCTAGTAGATTCATTGCTAGAAGAAGCAGTTACTGCCTAAGGTTTACTCAACCGAAAGGGAGTATAGAATAAATTCAGAAGGACATACATGTATATATTTAGACATAGTCACAGATACATATATGAGTGTGGCTACCGTCAACGCTGTGGCTCTATGAAAAAATGAATTATGCAAATAATTCTTAATCAGAGCTATTAATTCCATTCCAATTATGGTTCTTCGCCCCACGAAACCATGATAGGGAGATCTATATATAAGCGAAGTTTGAGGAAAACATTTTCTGTCTGGGTTGTTTATATCCCGTACAGTTTTTCTCATTTAATTTAATATATAATATTGCTTCTCTGCGAGATTTCTTTCATTGAGATATTTGAGTATTAGTGACTAATTAACCTTTAATTGATATTAAACTGCTTCGAAATTTGTCGACCTGTGCCAGACAGTCTTTAATCTGCTATGTTTAGTCACATGTTAGGCCTGTCAGGTGGTCATAATATCTTAGGAGATTTGAGGACGTATCACTACACGTGGTATTATATTAGGGCGGTAGATTGGCAGTATCGGTACAGGGTCGGGCGCAATGCTTTGAAGCATAGAGTTATCTTCCTTTATGATGTGAGTTCAAATCCCGCCGAGGTTAACTTTGCCTTTTATCCTCACAGGGTCGATAAAATAAAGTACCAGTAATGCACTAGGATAATTGCTGATCTTGTGCCAAAAGTAGAAAAAATTATATTAGGGTCGGACACCTTATTTTGCCGCATAGAGTTACGGCCCTTTATGAGCTGAGTTCAAATCCGGCCGAGGTTAATTTGCCTTTCATCGTTACGGGGTCGATAAAATAAAGTACCAGTCACGCACTGAAGTCGATTTAATCGACTTTCCCCTCCCCTCAAAATTGCTGGCATTGTGCCTATATAAGAAAACATTATATTAACTGCTACCTCGGCTTTTGAAGCAGTATGTCTTATAACTTGTTCCATTTCTCTTAGACTTAAAGAATTCTAACTCACCTGAAGACTATGGCGGTTCTTGAATTATTAGTAATTCGATTCCAATTATGGTTCTTCCCCCCACGAAACCATGATAGGAAGATCTATATATAAGTAAAGTTAGAGGAAAACATTTTCCGTCTTGCTTCTTTATACTCCCGGAGAGTTTTTCTCATATAATTTAATATATAATACATACATACACACAAACATACATACATACATACATACATACATACATACATACATACATACATACATAAATACATACACACATGGTGGCTGCCAACTCGTTTTCGAGTACGGCCGCTACTTTATATCCATGTAGGAGAACCCCTACCGAAGCGCTGAACGAGTGTGACTTTTTAGTCCAGCCAGCGACTTGAAACCTCTGGTACAAACACTACACTTGTGACAATTATTGAGACATAGTGCTGGGCCCATGGTACCATGTGACGACAAGTGCAGATAGATCTCCAGATATAAAGCAATGCCTGTGCCATGAAGCTTTTATAGTGAGCAAAGGCACTGCACAAAGCCAGTCCCACTCTCTTAACCAAGATGATATTTACTAAAAAGAAGAACAAGTCAACATCATTGGATACCATCAGGGTTGCAGGTGTTATATCAGAGTTTTCCTTCTCCTAGAATTCTGCCTTGACAAAGGCTAAGGGGTCATCTCTCCCGGTGATTTTGGATGGCCATTGACTCTTAAGAGCTCCTTTGCCCTTTGACAGGTTTTGTTTTTAGTCCTGCAGGATGTCCAAAGTCACCCTCCTCACCAAGAAACCTTGGTGGGGTTGCCAGTTTAGTCGCCAACGACCCGACCATGAGACAGGTTGTACTGGGATACATATACACATACATACATACATACATACATACATACATGGTGGCTGCCAACTCGTTTTCGAGTACGGCCACTACTTTATATCCATGTAGGAGAACCATGTAGGAGAACCCCTACTGATGCGACTTGAAAACTCTGGTACAAACACTACACTTGTGACAATTATTGACACATAGTGCTGGGCCCATTGTACCCTGTGATGACAAGTGCAGAGAGATCTCCAGATATAAAGCAATGCCTGTGCCGTGAAGCTTTTATAGTGAGCAAAGGCATACATACATACATACATACATACATACATACATACATACATACATACATACATACATACATACACACAAACATACATACATACATACATACATACATACATACATACATACATACATACATACATACATACATACATACATACACACACACACATACATACATACATACATACATACATACATACATACATACATACATACATACATACATACATACCAACACAGCCAAATTATCAGTTACACGCATATGACCCACATGCACATTTTACCAAACCCATAATATTAACAAATTAACCAAAAACAAGAAATGTAAAACAACAGGTTAAAATTAACTTCATTTATTCATATTCACTGCTATATATATTTCGGTTATAGCTATTATACAACAGCTATGACCTCATCAGACAGCTAGAATTTGAGCAGAAAAAACTGAAAAACATAACAATGGAATGAAGTTTACTTCTGTTATTTTAATTTTTTGATATGATTAGTGCTGAAGTTTGGTGTTGTTTTCTCAAAGAACTGGTCGCATACTAAAGTGTCGGCAATTGACCAACACATACTCGAATCAATATATATATATATATATCAAGGGCGGTGCCCCAGCATGGCCTCAGCCGGATGGCTGAAACAGGTAAAAGAGTAAAAGAGTATAGGTGTTACAGCCATTGTCTACCCACCCAATCGTGAAGGGGTTTGGAGGCAAGGTAAGTCCTGCGCAATTGGTATTTACATGCGGTTACAAGGTCGTCATTTTTGTTTATATATATATATATATATACATGTACCACCCCTCTCCCTTTAGCCTTGCTCATCTCCCCCTCACACCAACATACGCTCTACTACTTCACAAACACAGGCAATTAATCAGTTACACCCATATGACCCACATTTTACCAAACCCATAGTACTACCAAATTAACTAACAGACCACACCACCCACCACGAACACTACTAATACTTCCCTCTACCTCCATATACCACCCTCTACCACCCATACACACAGCAAACCACCTCACCGACTAACACTACTAACAATCTGACATAAACATACACACACACGCTCATACGCAGACATACACACACATAACATAAACATACACACACGCGAGCATACGGAGACATACACACAGATAACATAAACATACACACACACATTCATACACAGACATACACACACATAACATAAACATACACACATTCATACACAGACATACACACACATACACATACATAAACACCAACACCTAAACATACACTTACACGCGCACACACTAACGTGCACACACATGCACAAAGAACAACAAAAACAAAGAATTTAGAGATACCCGTCACACACACAGTCACATATACACACCAACGTGCACACACAAATAATGTAAAGACTCAGAGACACCCATGTGCACACACACACAAGTAATGATGCACACCTACCAATTCCACCACTTCAGTACACACATAACCACACCCATGACATACCTGGACTCTCCAGCCCAACCCCCACGACCAAATTCTAGACCACATTCTTAACTTTTTCCAAACTCCGATGCGTCTACCAGCTCTCTTCCTCCCCTCTCTGAATTTTCCATTTCCTGACGAAGGACTTACGAACCCTCCTCTACTTCTTAAGCGTGAGACTAATAAGACTGTATTTTTACAACCCTGTGTTTGTGTTGTCCTTTTCCCAACACTTTGTATATATAACTTTCCTGAAGAACGACTTCTATCCGAAATGTTGAAACCCCCTCCTCTTCCTCAAGTGTGAACTTAATACATCTGTGTAATTTTGCATTCCTGTTTGTTTTGTTTTGTTCCATTTATTAACTACTAGCCGAATTACCCGCTTTTTTGTAAGAAAATGATGATTGATTTTAAATCAGTGATATAATTTATGGAGAAAATCTTTGCATTTCAATATTACTCAATGTAATGTAAAATGTAATGCATGAAAAATTGGAAAACATTATTTTTTGTAATATATCAAATCAAAATTACATTATTAAATCTTATTCTTATTTCGTTTCTTGTAAATAATTTTTTTCAAAATATCAATTCAAAACTTTTGTGAATAGGCATCATATCTTGTCATTTAGCTATGGTTTAAATTTCATATAAATCGAAGGGAAAATTTTTCAGTGGGGGTTTGAGCCCCAGAGAAACCCTTTGATTAAAATGAAATATACGTAAAAAATCAAATGTGCATGAGCATATCAAGATCGGTTTGGTAGTTTTTGAGTTTTAGGTTCACAAACAAATCCACAAACACACACACAGAGACAGAAATTGCCATTTATGTCTATAGATATGTACATATATATATATATATATATATATATATAGAGAGAGAGAGAGAGAGAGAGAGATAGGTAAAACCGTGACCACGGCGCCAAGTGATTTTTGCTTGTGTTCAGCAAGACTTTCGTTAAATGTATAATTAAAGTTCATTCATTCTTTATTTGTTGGTGCAGTTGTAGTTACACACGTACTAAATACATGAGATATTTTTAATAATAGCTTAATGCATACTAGCTGTGTGAAGGGTGTAGGGTCGAAGATTTTGGGAGTATCGGAAACTGGGTAAGTTGTCTTAGTACTTTTCCTCCGTCTTTGGCTACTGCCGTTGTGCAACGTAAGCCTATATTTTGGTTTAACCCTTTAGCATTGAAACCGGATATATCTGGCTAGAATTCTCTCAGCTCTTTCTGTCCAAACCGGCAGTAACCGGCTGTTCATGCAGATGTTAAGGTATTGTTCTCAAAATAAAGAATGTTTTCTACTTTTGGCACAAGGCCAGCAATTACCCCAATGTATTACTGGTACTTTATTTTATCGACCCCGTAAGGATGAAAGGCAAAGTTAAACTCGGCGGGATTTAACTCAGAATGTAAAGGGACGTAATTCTATACCGTAGGACATGGTGTCCGACCCTCTACTGATACTGCCAATCCACCGCCTTAAAATAAATAATATCAAGATCTCATAGATTCGATATTATGTGCGATAATTATGTGAGGTAAAGCCTTTACCATAAAAATATAATAGTAAATATAGAATAATGTAAATGCTAAGGGGTTAAGGTAGCCAAGCTAGTGGATGGAAACTAGAAGGTGGCGCCAGGCCCAGATAGTATTTTTTAATATTAATTCTTCTTCTTGTCGTTTCCACAAGAGTGTCAGTTACAAAGCTTGGCTAGATGTGGTTCCGCCACTGCTGAACACATTGCTATCCTTCCTTATTAAACTCTCCCAAGTCCAATGCTGCGTAGGAGTGTTCCAGTAGGGAGCATATGAGGAGGTGCTGCGTTATCTGTGATTCTATTTTGTAGAATTTAACTTCCAAATCCAATTTAATTGTTAGCACTATTTTTTTTTAGCTTCTTAGATTTAATGGTGATAGCTAACGTGTATTATACAGAATATTCTGGATTCTGATGATGTATGAGCTCAATGATGGTTAATACCATCGCGTTTTGGTTTAATTTGTTTATATCAACAGCTAATTCTGAATTTAATAGTTGATTCTTGATTTTGTTCTCTTCTCTAATTTATGAAGTGATTAGATTAGATTTCGGTTACATATTAATTTTAAATTATGTTCTTAATATATACGGAGCTAATCGAATCAGTTTTAATTGCGTATGATGATATTATGAATATTGTTTTGTAGTTATTTTAATTGAGTACCCTACAGAGTATACAGCGCTAATTTCTGGTAACGACAACCCGATTTTGTGAGCGATTGCGGCCTGACAAAGTTCGTTAACTTACTAACATCATAGTGGGTTGGTATTACTTTTTATTTTAATAGCTTATTGCCTTTCATTGGGGTATTATAATGTTTGATGAGAGTTATTTCTTGGTTATGGTTTTCAGGTTTTTTTTAGACATGAAGTATTTAGTAGATGATTTGGCTTGGAGTTTATTATTGGGAAAGAGTTTCCATTCTGAGTTCAAATCCCGCCAAGTTTAACTTTGTCTTTCATCCTTACGGGGTCGATAAAATAAAGTACCAGTAATTCACTGGATAAATTGCTGGCCTTGTGCCAAAAGTAGAAACAATTATTGGGAAGGCGTGTGTCTTAGTGGTTAGAGAATTGGCTTCGAAATCGTGAGGTTGTGAGTTCGATATCCTGACTGGGTGATGCGTTGTGTCCTTGAGCAATGTACTATATTTCATACTTCTCTAGGAAAGACTGATAGAAACATTGTTTCATTGGTCTGATTTGACCACTACTATCCCACTCGGTAAGCAAGTGAGGTCTGGGAACTTGTCGTTTGATTCTTTTTTATAATCTTAAACATTATATTTTTGTACCTGAACAGTTGCATTTTGTATGGTGAGTCTTGGGTAGTTCAACTTTGTTGTATTAGTTAACTATTATTTTGTTGTTGCGTGGGGCAATGAGAGATAACATTTACACACAAACATACACACGTATATCTATCTATCTATCTATCTATCTATCTATCTATCTATCTATCTATCTATCTATCTATCTATCTATCTATCTATCTATCTATCTATCTATCTATCTATCTCTGGGATGGACACACGCGTATAACTTGCTGAGTAAGTTCTGTTTAAATTTCTATAGAAATTCTTGTCTGATAACTTTAATTTTTGTACCATTTTGTAGAGGGACTGCCAGGTCAAACTTTGATCTGGTCAGTCTCTCAAAATATTCTACGCCTTTAGGCGAAATAGTTAAACAAAAAAAAAAAAAGTTTTTTCTTGTTGAAAAGTCAATATTTTTTTAAATGGCCGAAGCTTCTTCACCAAAATTCGAAGGAGGAAAGGGGAAGATGAACTTACAGCTTCCCCCTGCCACTGTCACAGTAGCAGAGGTCAAGAAGAAAGGTCAGCCAGAGGAAGAATTCTCTCCACCTGTTAACCGACAACTTGACGTTGCCATGGCAACAACCCAAAGAACCAGCAGCAACAGCAACAACAACAACAATGCGACGGACGAAAACAACACCAATAACAATAACAATAACAACAACAACAAGACCAATAACGGTGACAACAACAACAATGATAACAACAACACCACCAACGACAACAACAACACAAACAAACAAAATTTCTCCTTCGCCGAGACGACAAGGAAAACCCTCGACTATCTGCCAGTAGATATAACAAAAGCGAAGGAGCTACTGGCGGATGCGAAAAAATATATAGTGTACGGAGAAAATGGTTCATTCACAATCCATTCCCCCCCGGAACTAAAAAGCCAGAGACTCCTAAACACGGTCATGTTTAGGACAATCTCGAACATAAGTAAAAAACCAGCTCAACCATCACAGAGCGAGATAGAGCTGGTGTTAAAAGACGTCATGAAGGACATCACCTTCATTCAGAAGGATAGACTCTACGGGAGTCTATCCATTCTCATGAAGGACAGGGACACAGCAGTGAAACTCTCCATCAAACCAATCACATCCACCGCATACACCTTCTACCCTACGTACATGGGTAGAAGAACACAAAAAATAAAAATCCACACCATCCTGCCGATTATGGACATATGGTGGGTTTTGACAGGTTTTCTGGACCTGGAGGATGACATGCTGGTGTCCATGGGAAAGGCATCGGGTGACGCGTTCAGTGGAACGAGCCTCGAACTTGTAGTTCAAATGAGGCCCGAGAGGATCGCCCAGATCCCTGAACGCGTCATACTGGATGATCTAACCTTCATCAACATTACCGTTGAGGGTAGACGGCCCTCGTGTTACCTCTGCGGAACCAGAGGTCACCTGAGGGTTGTCTGTCCCCAACTTAATAAGAAAACCCCAATCCTTCCTACACCACCAACAACTGCACAACCAACACAATCACCACAACTACCACTACAAAAACAACCACCACAGCTCAAACCAAAACAAAACAATGTCCAACCCATCCCCTCCACTCAAAAAACAAAAACAATTTCCAAAACACCCGTACCGCAAACACAACCCGAAAATATACCCCTCCCCTCCAACGCGGAAGATGACCCTAGTTCGTCGTCAGACGAGGAGGAGCACTTCCACACAATCAAAAGAAAAAAAAAGAAAACACACCTCAGACACACAAATGAAAAAAACCCCTCCCCAAAACATAACACTGACACCAACACAAAAGAGCTCACAACAACAGCAAACAAAAAACACCACACAAAAACAAAAACATGCATACACATACATAAATACAAGAAACAAAAAACTGTTAAACATTGTGTACAACAACAATCTAATAAAAACACAAGGGCCTAACTTCACCCAGGCAGGGGATTTCCCCCACCTCAAAATGATTAAGGCCCCACAGGACACCTATAAAACTTTAAAAAACAATTTTAAAGAGGACGTGGGTCCCCCCTGCGTCGGGCCCATTAACCGCGTCCTCCTAAAAAACTATCCCACCCCCTCCCCAAACACCCACACAACTCCAAGCTCCCCAACCACACAACACACTGATGCCCCCACACTTCCACAAACCACCACCCCACCCAACAACGCATCCCCCACCCTAATGGGAATTGTGCAGCCCGATACCCGGGACGCAGAGAGGTAAGTGCCTTTTCTCTTCACCACCAACATGGCTATGCTAAGAATAGGCTGTTTAAATGCGCGTGGCCTGGGCTCAACTTGGAAGCAAGCAATGCTTCTAAATGACCTCAGGTCACAACGTATAGATGTGATGGTTATTTGCGAGGCCCAGATCAGCAACGTGCGACAGCTGGCCCCCACCTTTGATGACTTTGAGATGCACGCATCTCTCTGTCAGCCCGGAGGTGGGGGTGGAGTTGTCGTTCTGCTGCAAAGACATCTGGGTCTCGCAACACAGATGGTACATTTGGACCCGGAGGGTCGACTAGTGGTTCTGGACCTTGGCAGTGGTAAAGGCGGAGCGTTTAGGTTGGTAGCCGCCTACGGCCCTTTCGGGTCAATGCGGCCGGACTTCTTCCATCGTCTGGAGACTTTTCTAGGGACGTCCCGCTCCTTGCTATTAGTGGGGGACTGGAATGGTATCCTAGATGCACGCTGGGACTACGTAGGGGCCTGCCCCGATAGAGAGGGGTGTAATAGCCTCAAAGGGTTAATCGGTCGATTTGACCTGGCCGATAGATATCGACTAGATTTTCCGACTGCGCCAACCTGGACTTGGGCAAATCGTAGCGGATCATCTAGGTCGTACCTAGATAGGTTCTTAGTTAGAATTAAGGATAAGGACTTTTTAAGTTGTCCAACAATGCGCATGGTTGGCTATTCAGACCACAAATTAGTGACCTGCATGGTCAACCTTGACAGAACTCATAGACAGGGCCCCGGTTACTGGAAGCTCAACTTGTCCTTGCCGGCAAGTAGAGCCTACAGGAATCGGATTAGTACGTTAGTTAAGGAACGGTTGACTGGAGCGATCGTCAACAGCAGGTGGTGGGTATCTCTAAAGAGAGAGATTAGAGTAGTCTCGATAGAATTTAGTAAGGTTCTAGCTGCGGATAGGAATAGGAAGGAAAGGGAGCTAATAGATAGAGTAGAAGAGGCAATTAGAAGCGGCGACGTGGCCAGAGTGCTAGCGTCGAGAACGGTTTTATAGTTTTATAGGTGTCCTGTGGGGCCTTAATCATTTTTCGACGCGAAGCACGAAGGCTGCGTTGTCCGAAGTAAAATACGTGCTCTAGGGAACGAGGGGACCAAAGCTGTTAGCTGGGCCCGCGTGACAGAGGCCAACAGTGGAACTAAATCCACCATCCGGTCTTTGCGAGACCTGGATGGACGGGCGATTCTTGAGCCTAAGCAGATGTGTGAGGCCTTTCAAAGGCACTTTGCCCGACTGTTCGGGAGGGGCGGGGAGCCGGTTGGGAACGTGGACTTCGGTCCATACCTCGACGGCCTGCCGCGCCTCTCGGACAGGGAGGCGAAGTCCTGCGAGGAGCCGATTTCGGCCGCTGAGATAGAGGACGTGCTGAGCCAATGCGGCAAACGCAAATCCCCGGGTCTCGATGGTCTTCCTTACGAATTATATCTAGCTATGCCGGACTTATTCCCGGATCTCCTCGAGGCGGTCTACTGCAACTGGCAACAGAACGGGAGAATTCCCTGTACTGTGACCAAGGGCGTAGTCACGCTAGTGAGGAAGGACGAGAACAAGGGGGACGAAATAAGTAACTTCAGGCCCATAACTCTGCTAAATACAGAGTTACAGATTTTGGCCAAGGTGCTAGCAAAGAGGTTGGCGCTTGTCGTGGGCAACCTGGTGGGAGATGCGCAGACATGCGCTATCCCGTCCAGGTCCATCCATGACAACCTCCACCTCATGCGATACATCATAGAGAGGGTTGGGTACGAACCCGGCTTTGGTGGGGCTCTGATCAACTTGGATCAATCTAAGGCGTTCGATAGGGTCGACCATGGTTACCTGGATGCGGTGCTAGCGGCGGCAGGCTTCGGACCCGTTTTCAGGGGCTGGATCACTGCTATGCACAGCAGCCGCATCTGCTCTAGGGTCAAGGTGAACGGCTACCTCTCGGAGCCTGACCGTAGTGCCCTGCCCAAGGGAAACCCTCACCAAGATGGAGCGCGCACTCTTCCAATTCCTTTGGAAGAGGCGGGCTCCTATGGTGAGGAGATCCATCTGCTGTCAACACCCTTCGAAAGGAGGGCTGGGGATGCCGTGGCTAATGATGCGTAAACACGCATTAAGGCTACGGCACCTCTACGTATTCCTCACCGGACAACCGGTGTGGGCCTCGTTTGTGAGACGAACCTTTCCCATACTCGTCTCACTCACCGAGCTGCAATCCTGGGTCAAGCAAAGACCGAGAAAACTGGGCGCCTGGCACACTGAGTGTGCCCAGGCGCTCACCGCCCTCTGGCAGGCGGATCCGGTTATCAGTGGAGACTCCACCGCAACATTCTATAGAGGGCTGGTACGCAGCAGGTGCGACGACGCCCTCGGAGAAGCCCTAGACATGGAGGAGGACGAACTGGCCGGCCTGTTCGGTAGGACATTCAGCCCGGGACCTATGGACAACTTCCAGAAGTCCCTGGCCTGGCAGTGCTACCGAGGAGCTTTACCCGTTCGAGAAAGGCTCTGCAGACACGGGCGCCCGGGTAGGGACCCCGCCAAAAAGATCTGTCCCAGATGCGTGTGCGACGAGGAAACCGTTGCACACGCATTGGTACACTGCTCGGGCGTAGCCGATCTGTGGGGCTATGTCGAACAACTGCTGTCAAGGGTGGGACCGATCCGGTTGACCACCGAGTCTATTGTAATGATCAAGCCGCCTCCCCCCTTCAAAAATGAAGCAGAGGCGGTGTTTCTGTGCGTAATAGCCATGGCGAAAGAGGTTGTATGGTGGACGCGTCTGAAAGGACTGAGGTCAGGCACCTTTCTCTCTGGCCAACAACTGGTCCGTTTCTTCCGATATCATTTCGGAAGAAGGATCAGGATGGAGAGAGAGGTGCTGCACCCCAGTCGTTTTTATGAAAGGTGGGTGAAAGTAGCGAGAATGGCCCGTGTGAATGGGCCTTCTCTTTACATAAGCCTGTAGGTGGAAAAGAGGAAGGAACGAGGGAGCACCCCCTCTCTGTGCTCCTGAGGAAAAGGGTTGCACACTTTTTTCGGGGGTGTGTGCGACCCCCCAAGGCGCCTCCTCTCTATTGAGGATTTTGTTATAAATTTTATTTTTTGTTATATTTTATAACAAAATCCTCTATTGAGGATTTTGTTATAATTCTATTTTTTGTTATATTTTATTTTATTTTTATATATTGTTATTGCCTCCTCCCTATTGAGGACGCCTTGTTTTGTAAACTCCCCCCATTCTACTTGTCCCACTTTTGATGCCCTTGTGGCAAATAAAAGAAACATATCTATCTATCTATCTATCTATCTATCTATCTATCTATCTATCTATCTATCTATCTATCTATCTATCTATCTATCTATCTATCTATCTATCTATCTATCTATCTATCTATCTATTTATCTATCTATCTATCTATCTATTAATCTAGCTGTCGTCTGTTCTACAGCGTAGATGTAATTCACTTCGCGCAGAAGTTTTGTTCAAATTTATTGCGGAAATTTTGTAAGTTCAATTTTAATTTTGATACTATTGTGTAGCTTGACCCCCCGTCTGAACTGTGTGGCGGTGGGTCAGCTTATCTTTGCTCCTCCCAGGGGTGAAAAACCTGTTTTAAAAATTTTGCGGCATAAAAAAATTTCAATCGTCTGACAGAAATGTTAAACGAAGCTAACGAAAATAGTGGTGGGGGGACAGCGGTAAGAGTTGTTAGCTCGCACGCTTTAGTCCCCCCCTTCCTTCCCAACTAACGTCATAGAGAAGGAAAGAAAAAATAAAATAAAAACAGACGAATCTGCGGAGAAAAATGACGAAAACACAAATCTGGACATTGATTCCAACAACGAAAAAAAAAAATTTGAAAAATTACATGACAATATTAATACCACAAACAAAGACACGACAAACAAAAAAATGACATTTGAAAACAACATCATAACAGAAAGCAAAGCAGACGACAAAGTCAACACCAATAATATTTCATTTGCACAAACAACAAAGAAATCTTTGACATATATACCTGAAAATATTTCAGATGTGGCACAAATAATTACAGACGCCAAACAATACATAACTGAAGGGGAAAATGGTATTTTATCGGTAAAAATGCCTCAAGAACTCACCAAAGACATTGAAAGTCGGACGGTCGTTTTCCGCACCATCAACAACATTTCTAAAAAACCTCATCAGGCAACACAAACAGAAATCAAAGCAGTACTTACAGAAGTACTTAATGAAACCACTTTCATAAGAAAAGACAGACTGTATGGAAGCCTAGCGATTATTATGAAGAACGAATCGGCGGCAAAAAAATATGCTTTGTCACAGATTCGTTCGACAAATTTTACCTTTTATCCATCTTATATGGGTAAAAGAACTCAGCGCATATGGCTGGATGCAATGATGCCAGATGTGGACTACTGCTGGCTCATAGCTGGCTTCATCGATCCAGCGAATGACAACGTGATTTCCATTGGGAAAACCACAGGCAATGCGTTCAGTGGAACAGGTATAGAACTTGTAGTGCAAATGAAGCCTGAACGCATCGCCCAAATACCCGACAGAATCCTATTAGAGGGCCACGGGTATATAAACATTAGCGTGGAGGGGAGAAGGCCGTCCTGTCATATCTGTGCAGGCAGAGGGCACCTGAAGGCGGCTTGTCCCCAACTCAACAAAAAGAAAACTCTGCTACCAACACCAGCTCCACCACCACCACAACAGATAAACAAACAACAAAACTCAGTCCCACCCAACCCGTCCCTCAGTAAAACTACACCACCACCACAACACAAACAGTCACAACACATTACCCCAAAACAAAATACAGTCCCACCCAACCCCTCACTCAATAAAACAACACAACCACCGCAGCCACAACACACAACACAGTCTAACATAGTGACATCCATCTCCCCCACAAAGAAAACCAACACGGAAACATACCAGCAAACATATCCCTTCCCTCCAACACTGAAGATAACCAAACGAATTCGGAGGAAGAAACGGAGTCCTTCAGACAGATTAAAAGGAAAAAAAGAAAACATGTGCAAGACACACAAGGCCAAACAACCCCTACCCAAATGTCAACACAATCCAACAAAACACAAAACACCCCTCCAGCAACAAACAAAACCAAACCTGCCCCTCCCCTCTTCGAAACACTCACACCATCCGAAAAAAGACATTACACTATACTTACATCAACAGAAACAATAATAAATTAAATGAACTCATAAACAATAACCCTTCGGTACAAACCGAAGGTGTAAACTTTGTTTCTTCAGAAAACTACCCACATTTAAAATTAATAAAGATCCCAATGAACCTCTACCAAAAACTAAAAAAGGATTTTAAGGAAGACGTAGGACCACCCTCTGTCAAACCCATAAACCGCGTCCTACTAAAAAACTTTCCCCCTCCCCTTCCCCTCCCCAACACAACTCCAAACACCCCAACCCCACCACATACTGACGACCCCACACCACCACAAGACACCCCTTCACCCAACACCCCCGACCCCATGGAAGTCGTGCGACCCGAACCCCGGGAAGCATAAAGGTAGGTCTCTACACTCTCCTTTGGCTTTGCCGCCCACATGGATGTGTTAAGAGTAGGATGTTTGAATGCACGTGGCCTGGGCTCAACTTGGAAGCAAGCAAAGCTTCTAAATGACCTCAGGTCACGTGGTATTAATGTAATGGTTATCTGTGAGACTCGGATCAGCGTCGTGCGGCAGCTGGCCCCTACCTTCGATGACTTTGAGGTGCATGTATCTCTCTGTCAACCTGGAGGTGGGGGTGGGGTTGTCGTACTGCTGGAAAAACACCTGGGTCTCGCCGTACAGGTTGTTCACTCGGACACGGAGGGTCGTTTGTTGGTGCTAGACGTTGGCAGTAGTGAAGGTGCGGCCTTGAGACTGGTCGCCGTCTACTCCCCTTTCGGAGCTGAACGGCTCGACTTCTTCCAGCGTTTGGAGACTTTTCTGGGAACGTCGCGTTCCCTGCTTCTAGCGGGGGATTGGAATGACATCCTAGATGCACGTTGGGACTATGCAGGAGCATGTCCTAATAGAGGGGGGTGTAACAGCCTCAAGGGGTTACTCGACCGTTTTAACTTGGTCGATAGATATCGACTAGATTTTCCAACTGTTCCAACCTGGACTTGGACGAACCACAGTGGTCAATCTAGATCATACTTAGATAGATTCTTAGTTAGAAGTAAGGATAGGGACATATTAAGCTGTCCAGAAATGCTCACGGTTGGCTATACGGATCACAAATTAGTGACCTGCGTAGTCAATCTCGAGAAAACACATAAACAGGGTCCCGGTTACTGGAAACTTAATTTGTCTTTACCGGCAAAAGAGACTTACAGAAACCGGATTAGCAGATTAGTTAAGGAGAGGTTGACGGGTGCAATCGTCAACAACCGATGGTGGGCATCTCTCAAAAGAGAGATTAGAACAGAATCAATAAGTTATAGCAAGATGTTAGCTGCCGATAGGAATAGAAACGAGAAAGAATTAACAGGTAAATTAGAAGAGGCAATCAAGAGCGAAGATGTGGCCAGAGTGCTGGCATCTGGACGGCCTTGAACCAGTTTTTCGATGCAAAGCTCGAAGGCTGCGTCATTCGAAGTAAAATACGTGCTCTAGGTAATGAGGGGGCCAAAGCCGTTGGCTGGGCCCGCGTGACAGAAGCTAAGAGTGGAAATCGATCCACCATCGGGTCTTTGCAAGACGAGGATGGACGGGTGATCCGGAGCCTAAGCAGATGTGCGAGGCCTTTCAAAGGCACTTTGCCCGATTATTCGGGGGAGGCGAGGGTCCGGGCGGGGACATGGATTTCGGTCCATACCTCGACGGCCTGCCGCGTCTCTCGAGCGAAGAGGCAGAGTCCTGCGAGGGACCAATCTCGGCTGATGAGATCGGGGATGCGCTGAGCCAATGCAGCAGACGCAAATCTCCAGGTCTCGATGGTATACCTTACGAACTTTATTTAGCAATGCCGGTCTTCTTCTCCGAACTCCTCGAAGCGGTCTACTGCAATTGGCAGCAGAACGGGAGAATTCCTTGTTCTGTAGCCAAGGGCGTAGTCTCGCTGGTGAGGAAGGACGAGAACAAGGGGGATAGTATAAATAATTTTCGGCCCATAACCCTGCTAAAGACAGAGTTAAAGATTTTGGCCAAGGTGTTAGCAAAGAGGTTGGCGCTTGTCGTGTGTGGCCTGGTGGGAGATGCGCAGACATGTGCTATCCCATCCAGGTCCATTCACGATAACCTCCACCTCATGCGATACATCATAGAGTGGTTGGCAACAAACCCGGCTTCGATGGGGCCCTGATCAACTTGGATCAGTCTAAGGCCGTCGATAGGGTCGACCATGGTTACCTGGATGCGGTGCTAGCGGCGGCTAGGTTCGGTCCTGTTTTCAGAGGCTGGATCACTGCCTTACATAGCAACCACATCTGTTCTAGGATCAAGGTGAACGGCTACCTTTCGAAGCCGTTTGAAATCACACGATCCATTCGACAGGGGTGCCCTCTCTCCTCCCTTCTGTACGTATTGACTCTCGAGCCTTTACTGAGGAAGTCGGAGTTGTTGCAGGGTATCCCCCTGGAACCAGGATTGAGCAAAGCGGTGTCGGCCTACGCCGATGACGTAACAGTAATGGTATCGACCGACTCGGAGATCGAGGCGATCGGTACCTTACTGGAGGATTACGAAAGGTTGTCAGGAGCGAAACTGAACTGGGAAAAATCCATCAGGCTACAACTCGGAACGTGGAGAGGCAGACCGATGCCTCCCGACGGTGTCGTCGGACACTGGACGGAGGGCCCGGTGAAGTTGCTTGGGGTCTGGTTTGGACCGGACCTCCAGGTGGAAAAGAACTGGGACGAGGTTACGAACAAGGTGTTTGCACTAACCCAGAAATGGGCCAAGTGTAAGCTGTACCTAAAAGGCCTGGCGGAGGTGGCGAACATTTACCATAGCGTCCGTCACTTACTACCGCCTGACTGTCATGCCTTGCCCTAAGGAAACACTCACCACCATGGAACGCATGCTCTTCCAATTTCTTTGGAAGAAGCGCCCTCCTATGGTGAGAAGATCAATCTGCTGCCAACAACCTTCGAAAGGAGGGCTGGGGATGCCGTGGTTGATGATGCGTAGGCACGCATTAAGGCTACGGCACCTATAGGTATTCCTCACTGGTCAAACGGTGTGGGCTCCGTTCGTGAAACGAGCCTTTCCGAGACTCGTCTCGCTCACCGAGCTGCAGTCCTGGGTCAAGCAAAGATCCGGAAAACTGGGAGACTGGCACACTGAGTGTGCCCAGGCGCTCAGGGCTCTCTGGCAAGCGGGCCAGGCCATCGGTGGAGAATCCACCTCATCATTCTATAGAGGGCTGGTGGCTAGCAGGGGCGATGACACCCTTGGAGAGTCGCTGGACATGGAAGAGGACGAACTGGCCAGCCTGTTCGGTAGGACTTTCGGCCCGGGACCAATAGACAACTTCCAGAAGTCACTAGCCTGGCAGTGCTACCGGGGGGCTCTACCCGTTCTAAAGAGGCTCTACAGACACGGGCGCCCGGGCAGGGATCCCTCGAAAAAGATTTGCCCTAGATGCGTGCGTCACGAAGAAACCGTTGCGCACGCATTGGTGCAATGTCCCGGCGTGGCTGATCTGTGGGGCTACGCCGAACGACTGCTCTCGCGGGTGGCGCCGATTCGATTGACCGCCGAGTCTGTGATGACAATCAAGCCGCCTCCTCTCTTCACAAAGTAAGCAAAGGCGGTTTTTCTGTGCGTAATAGCCATGTTGAAAGAGGTTGTTTGGTGGACACGATTGAAAGGTCTGAGGTCAGGCAACTTCCTCTCTGGCCATAGTCTGGTCTACTTCTTCAGATATCACTTCGGAAGAAGGATAAGAATGGAGAGAGAGGTGCTTGGCCACAGGCAGTTTTATGAAAGGTGGGTGATAGTGGCGAGAATGGCTCGTGTAAATGGGCCTTCTCTGTATACCATCCTGTAGGTAAAGAAGTGAAGGAGAGGGGAGCACCTTCTCCATGTGCTCCCCGGGAAAAGGATTGCACACTTTTTCGGGGGGGGGGTGCAACCCCCATCACGTCCCCTCCCTTCTGAGGTTGTTTTCGATTATTTTCATTTTATACCCTTTTTACTCGATTTTATGTAACCCCCCCCTTTGTATTTGTCCCTTCTTTCTATGCCTTTATGGTAAATAAAGAAATCTATCTATCTATCTATCTATCTATCTATCTATCTATCTATCTATCTATCTATCTATCTATCTATCTATCTATCTATCTATCTATCAGACGTGTGTAACTTCGCGGAGAAGTTTCCGTTAATTTATGTAAGAAAAAAACGTGAGTTTTTAGTTAAATTTTATATCTTTGTGTAACTTGACCCCCCGTCTGAACCTTCAGGTGGTGGGTCAACTCATTTTCGCCCACTACAGGGGCGGAATATCCATTTGAAAAATTTTTTCTCCATCGAGTCTTGGAAAAAATATTGTAAAATTTTGATTACGTTATGAACGCTGCATCCAACGATAATGGTGGTGGAGAGGCGGTAAGACTACAAAGCTCGCAGTCAACAACGTCTTCTTCACTAGATACTATAGAGATGGAAAGACGAAATGAAAATGTAAAAACGAATTCATATTCAAACAACACAAATGACACCAAACAATTCAATGACAACACAAATAACAGCAACACCAATAATGATAATAAAAGCAACAATGATAACAATAACAAAGAAAAAAATAAAGACAACACCAATAACACCAGCATCAAAGACAACAACAACACCAAGGAAAATACGAATAATACCAACATCCGTGACAACAAGAATAACAACAACAATAACAACAATAATGACAACACCACCAATACGGATTCCACAAAGAAACCAAAAATCTCCTTTGCAGAGAAAGTTAAAAAAAAGGAGGAATTGATATATCTCGACATAACAAATGCTGAACAACTTTTAAAGGACGCTAGGAGATATGTCACTTTCGATAAAAATGGTGCTTTCAGCATCAATTCTCCGGTAGAAATTCGAAAGGAAACTGCTCTGAAAACGATAGTTTTTAGGACAGTTTCCAATTCTACCCGAAAACCATTCCAATTGTCACAGAAATAAATTGAACTGGTTTTCAAAAATTCAATGAATGATATTGCATTCATTCAAAGAAGCAAACTTTTTGAGAGTATTTCGGTACTCATGAAAGATCAATTGACGGCCCAAAATTACTCTGTGTCGCCAATTGTATCCAACCTGTACACCTTTTCCCCTTCGTACATGTGAAAAAGGACACAAAAGATCAGAATCACGAGTGTCACACCAAAGGTGAACATATGGTGGATACTGTGCGGCTTCATCAATTTTGATGAAGACAGAATACTGTCAGTAGGAAAGTCCCCCAGAGATGTATTCAATGGGACTAGCATTGAAGTTCTGGTGCAAATGAGCCCAGGGCGAATAGCTATGATCCCACAACGTGTACTCCTGGACGGACTCACCTACATAAACTTTTCGGTTGAGGGTAGGCGGCCTTCATGTTACCATTGCTTTAGCAGGGGTCACCTGAGGGCTTCCTGTCCTAAATTAATGAACCCCAAAAAGGCTCTTCTGCCAACACCCATCAAAACAACACAACCACCAACACCACCACAACAACAACAACACCAACACACAAAAATAACCACAACAAACACAGTCCCACCCAACCCCACTCCACCTAAAACCACTGCAAAATCACATACAGACACAACAACTCCCCAAGACATACCCCGCCCCAATCACACAGACGATACAACCGATGCGGCTATCTCCCCATCACCCAGTGAAGACGAGGGAGAACCCCATCGCTCGAAAAGAAAGAAAAGACATCACAAAAGCAAAAAACCAGCAAACACTACCACAAACATACAACCACCAACACAAACAACAAAAACATCACAAACAAAACGTCCACCTCCTGAAAACAAAATACCTACAACAAAACGAAAGCACACACAAGAACTACAGACAAAAACAAACACAACACAAGAAAATTACACTTACACTTACATAAACACTGAAAACAAAACACTAATGGAGACCATCACGGACGACCCTTCGGTGAAAACCGAAGGGAAAACTTTCGCCCACTCTATTAAAAATAACAAAAAACTGAACCTAAAACTGATTAGGGTCCCTATACAAACTTATAGGTCCCTAAAAGAAACATCTGAGATGGATGTGGGGAATTCCTGCGTGAAACCACTCAACCGCGTCCTTCTCAAATGCCTCCCCACCCCAGACGCCCCCATCCCACCAGACCCCACCCCACCAAACACCTCCGTCCCCACCCCGCCGGAAACCACCACCCATGCAGACAACCCCTCCAACACCCCCATGGAAATCGTGTGGCCTGGTCCCCAGGAGACGAAGGGTGAGTGATCTCTTTTCCTCTTTTAACTTTTCAGCACCAACATGGCCAATATAAGAGTTGGATGTGTGAACCTACACGGCCTGGGGATGCCCTGGAAACAGGGCAAACTCTTAAACGGCCTCAGGTCGCACAGTATGGATGTGGTAGCCATTTGCGAGTCCAGGATCCACGGCGAGCGACAGCTGGCCCCCATCTTCGATGACTTTGAGATCTACGCATCTCTCTGTCAACCGGGGGGTGGGGGAGGAGTTGCCGTTTTGCTGCGGAAACACCTGGGCCTCGTAACACAGACGGTACATCTGGACCCGGAGGGTCGACTGGTGGTCCTAGACGTTGACGGTAGTGAAGGTGGAGCGTTCAGGCTGGTGGCCGCATATGCCCCATCCGGGACACCGCGGCCAGACTTCTTCAAACGTCTAGAGACTTTTCTGGGAACGTCCCGCTCCTTGCTTTTAGTGGGGGACTGGAATGGAATCCTAGATGCACGTTGGGACTATGTGGGAGCATGTCCCGATAAAGGGTGGTGTAACAGCCTCAAACAGTTAATCGACCGATTTGACCTGGCCGATAGATATCGACTAGATTTTCCGACTGCGCCACTGTGGACGTGGAGTAATCGTAGCGGAACATCTATATCGTACCTAGATAGGGTTCCAGTTAGAAATAAGGATAGGGACATGTTAAGCTGTCCACAAATGTTCATGGTTGCCTATTCAGATCACAAACTAGTGACCTGCATGGCCAACCTTGATAGAACCCATAGACAAGGACCCGGCTACTGGAAGCTGAACTTGTCGTTACCGACAAGCAAAGCCTACAGTAGACGGATTAGCACTTTAGTTAAACAGCACTTGACAGGGGCCATTGTCAACAACAGATGGTGGTACTCTCTGAAGAGGGCAGTTAGATTAGACTCGATAGTTTTTAGTAAAGAATTAGCGTTAGATGGAAATAGAACCGAGAAGGAACTGGTAGATAAAGTAGAAGAGGCAATTAGAAGTGGCAACGTAGCCAGCGTGTTAGCAACGAGAACGGCCTTGGACCAGTTCTTCGACGCAAAGCACGAGGGCTGCGTTGTCAGAAGAAAAATACGTGCTCTGGGAAACGAGGGAGCCAAAGCTGTTAGCTGGGCCCGAGTGACGGAGGAAAAAAGTGGCAACAAGTCCACGCATCGGTCTTTGAAGGACCAAAACGGACGCGTGATACGTGAGCCGAAGCAGATGTGTGCGGCTTTTCAGCGGCACTTTGCTCAGCTGTTCGCGGGGGGGGGGGGGGGCTATGGACTTCGGACCATACCTCGACGGCCTACCGCGACTCTCGGACGGCGAGGCAAAGTTCTGCGAAAATCCGATTTCAGCCACTGAGATAGGGGACGCGCTGAGCCAATGCAGCAAACGCAAATCTCCAGGTCTCGACGGTCTACCCTACGAATTTTACGTAGCAATGCCGAACTTATTCTCCGGTCTCCTGGAAGCGGTCTACTGCAACTGGCAACAGAACGGGAGAATTCCCAGTTCTGTAACCGGGGACGTGGTCACACTAATCAGGAAGGACGAGAATAAGGAGGATGACATAGGCAACTTCCGGCCCATAACTCTGCTAAACACAGAGTTACAGATTTTGGCCAAGGTGTTGGCAAAGAGGCTGGCGCTTGTCGTTGAGAACATTGGTGGGAGAAGCGCAGACATGCGCAATCCCGACCAGGTCCATACACGACAACCTCCACCTCATGCGATACATCATAGAGAGGGTAGGGTGTAAACCCGGCTTCGGTGGGGCCCTGATCAATTTTGATCAGTCTAAGGCTTTCGATAGGGTTGACCATCGTTACCTGGATGCGGTGCTCGAGGCGGCAGGCTTCGGACCCGTGTTCAAGGGCTGGATTGCTGCAATGCACAACAGCAACATCTGCTCAAGGGTCAAGGTGAACGGCTACCTCTCGGAACCGTTCCATATTACGCGACCCATTCGTCAGGGACGCCCTCTCTCCTCCCTTCTGTACGTACTGACTCTCGAGCCACTAGTGCGGAAGTTGGAGCTATTGCAGGGCATCCCTCTGGAACCGGGACTGCGGAAAGCGGCGTCGGCCTACGCCGACGACGTGACAGTAATGGTGTCAAGCGCCTCGCAAATCTAGGAAGTCGGCACCTTACTGAAGGAATACGAAAGTTTCACAGGAGCGAAGCTGAACCGGGACAAGTCCATCGGTTTGCAACTCGGATCGTGGAGAGGCAAACCGATGCCTTCCGATGGCGTCGTCGGACGCTGGACGGAAGGACCGGTAAAGCTGCTTGGGGTCTAGTTTGGTCTGGACCTCCAGGTGGAGAAGAACTGGAATGAGGTGACGGCCAAGGTGTTTGCACTCACCCAGAAGTGGGCCGAGTGCAAACTATCCTTCAAAGGTCGAGCGGAGGTGGCGAACACTTTTATAGCGTCCACCATCTACTACCGCTCGACCGTCGTGCCTTTCCAAGACAAAACGCTCACCAAAATGGAGCGCGCGCTCTTCCAATTCCTTTGGAAGAGGCGGGCTCCTTTGGTGAATAGATCCATCTGCTGCCAACACCCTTCCAACGGAGGGCTGGGGATGCCGTGGCTGACGATGCGCAAACACGCGCTGAGGCTGCGGCATCTCTACGTATTCCTCACCGGACAACCGCTGTGGGCCCCGTTCGTGAGGCGAGCCTTCCCACGACTCGTCTCGCTGACCGAGCTGCAGTCCTGGGTCAAGCAAAGACCGAGGAAAATGGGCGACTGGCATCGAATGTGCTCAGGCGCTCACAGCCCTCTGGCAGGCGGACCCGGCGATCAGTGGAGACTCCACTTCGTCATTCTATAGAGGGTTGATCCGCAGCAAGTGCGACGACGCGCTCGGTGAAAATCTAGGCGTAGAGGAAGATGAACTGGCCAGTCTGTTCGGTAGGACCGTCCGCCCGTGACCGATGGACAACTTCCAAAAGTCCCTGGCCTGGCAGTGCTACAGAGGAGCTCTACCAGTTCGAAACAAGCTCTACAGACATGGGCGCCCGGGCAGGGACTCTGCAAAAAAGATCTGTCCGAGGTGCGTGCGAGACGAAGAAACCGTCGCGCACGCATTCATACACTGCCCGGGCGTCACCGACCTGTGGGGCTATGTAGAACGACTATTGTCGCGGGTGGGACCAATCCGGTTGACCACCGAGTCCATTGTCATGATCAAACCGCCACTCTCCTTCAAAAACGAAGGAGAGGCGGTTTTCCTTTGTGTGATAGCTATGGCGAAAGAGGTTGTATGGTGGACAAGGTTGAAAGGGCTGAGGTCAGACACCTTTCTCTCCGGCCAACAACTGATTCTTTTTTTCAAATACCACTTTGGAAGAAGAATCTGGATGGAGGAGAGGTGCTGTACCCCAGCATGTTTTATGAAAGGTGGGTGAAAGTGGCGAGAATGGCCCGAGTGAATGGGCCTTCTCTCTATATCAGCCTGTAGGTTGAGGAAAAGGAGGAGGAGAGGAAAGGTGAACAAACTCTTCGTACTCCTGGAGATGAGGGTTGCACATTTTTTCGGGGGTATGTGTTACCCATATGAACTGTCTCCCCCTATTGGGGAAAATCGACTAATTTTTAAATTGCATTTGTGATAATATTTTACACGTTTTTATTGTATGTAAACTACCCCCTTTGTATTTGCCCCCTTCTTTTGTGCCCCTGTGGCTAATAAAGAAATATATCTATCTATGTATCTATAATAGCGTCTGTCATCTACTACCGCTTGATCGTCGTGCCTTGTCCCCGTGAACACCTCACCAAGATGGAACGCATGCTCTTCCAATTCCTTTGGAAGAAGCAGGCTCCACTGGTGAGGAGATCCGCCTGCTACAGCATCTCCAGGTATTCCTCACCGACCAACCGGTGTGGGCCCAGTTTGTGAGATGAGCCTTTCCGCAACTTGTCTCGCTGACGGAGCTGCAGTCCTGGGTCAAGCGGAGACTGAAGAAAATGGGCGCCTGGCACATTGAATGCCATATTTTAGTAAAAGACTCTATAGGAGTATAAGTCAAAAGAGACCAAAAGAAATTTTAATCAATCTCACTTCTATATCGATTGACTAAAATGTTTGGTTTATCTGGTTTATACTCCCATAATCAGAGTTTTTTCACTTGAATTTTATATGTAACATTGCTTCTCTGATATGTTATCTATATATTTCATCAAGTCATTGAGATCTTTAAGTATTAGAGACTAATTACTCTTTAATTATTATATCTTTCACTCCCCCCTCTCTCTCTGTATATATATATTTCTTATTCGTTGTTTAGTTTCTTTTGCTAGATGACAAAACTTACGACAAGAGGCGTTGCGTTCAGTAACAGCAGCAGTTACAACAACAACAGCAACAATAATTGTTTCTACTTCAAACACAAGGGCAGCAATTTGAAGGGAAAGAGGAAGTCGATTAAATCGAACCCAGTGCATGACTGGTGCTTTATTTTATCGACCCCATAACGATGAAAGGCAAAATTAACCTCGGTGGTATATGAACTCAGACCGTAAAGGGCCGTAATTCTATACTGCAAAGCGTGGCGTCCGACCCTCTACCGCTACTGCCAATAATGGTTTCTACTTTTGACACAAGGCCAGCAATTACCCAGTGCATTACTGGTACTTTATTTTATCGATCCCGGAAGGATGAAAGGCAAAGTTAACCTTTAATAATGGTTTCTTATATAGGCAGAAGGCCAGCAATTTTGGGGGAAGGGGAAAGTCGATTAAATCGACCTCAGTGCGTGACTGGTACTTTATTTTATCGACCCCGTAAGGATGAAAGGCAAAGTTAAACTCGGCGGGATTTGAACTCAGACTGAAAAGGGCCGTAACGCTATGCTGCAAAGTGTGGCGTCCGACCCTCTACCGATACCGCCAATAATAATAACAATAACTTTTATTGGCTTCCGTGTTGGAAAAAATTAAGAACAATACAATTAAAACAACAGCTATAGTAATGTCTTTATATAGGAAACGGTATATATTTTATCTGGTGATTCTATAGACATGTTTTATGATATATATATATATATATATATATATATATATATATATATATATATATATATATCATAAAACATGTCTATAGAATCACCAGATAAAATATATATATATATTTATATATTATATATATATTTATATATATATATTTATATATTATGAAGAGAGAAGAAACATTTAGATATAATTAGTAATAAGATGTATCATACCTAAACTGCTTCTAGATTCCTCGACTACGTAGTTTCGTGGCATAATAAAAACAATACATCATAGAGATATAGAGCCTTTGTGAGGTCTGCCGACTTATCAAGAGGATACCTCATTTTACTAGCCTCAAGAACACGTCTATAAGATGTGAGATAGAATCCCAAAAGGCGGAGGGGGAGTCACTCACGTGATACAACGGTCAAGAAACAGAGCTAAGCCCCTTATAACCCTGAAAAAAATACCAGGGAGGCGGAGGGGGTATTTATATCGAGGCGGTAGAAGAGGTGGTTAAGGAGGCCAGAAGTATGAGTAATGGCAGCTTTCCAGCAGTCACTACACTTCAAAGATTACTCGACCAGAGGGAGTTATAAACAATATATTGAGAAACACACAGATACATGCGGACACACACATATACATGAATATATCCACATCCATCCTTGAGTTAATGGTGCCAACCTTAACCGATGTTGCTCTATGAATAACTGGGACAAACCAATCCGAATGGATTAGACTGAACCAGTGTCAGAGCTAAAAGTACATTATGAAGAGAGAAGAAACATTTAGATATAATTAGTAATAAGATGTATCATACCTAAACTGCTTCTAGATTCCTCGACTACGTAGTTTCCTGGCATAATCAAAAACAATACATCATAGAGATATAGAGCCTTTGTGAGGTCTGCCGACTTATCAAGAGGATACCTCATTTTACTAGCCTCAAGAACACGTCTATAAGATGTGAGATAGAATCCCAAAAGGCGGAGGGGAGTCAGTCACGTGATACAACGGTCAAGAAACAGAGCTAAGCCCCTTATAACCCTGAAAAAAATACCACGGATGTTTATAACTCCCTCTGGTCGAGTAATCTTTGAAGCGTAGTGACTGCTGGAAAGCTGCCATTACTCATACTTCTCGCCTCCTTAACCACCTCTTCTACGGCTTCGATATAAATACCCCCTCCGCCAATCTATTGTAAAACTCATTCTTTGATTTATTCATTGAACCTTGTTTAACCTTTAAATATATATATATATATATATATATATATATATATATATATATATATATATATATATATATATATATATATATATATATATATATATATATATATATATATATATATATATATATATATATATATATATAGTTAAATAAGATAACAAGAACGATTGGTTACTCCTTCAATACGTTTATTGGTTGGTGACGCGCGTTTCGCCACTGACCAGTTCAAGGTTCGATCTGTATCGATCTGACCTGACTCTGTAATCCGCGGCTCGTCAGACCCCTTGTAATGTTAATGGAATATTCTTCCATTAACATTATAAGGGGTATGACGAGCCTCGGATTACAGAGTCAGGTCAGATCGATACAGATCGAATCTTGAGCTGGTCAGTGGCGAAACACGCGTCACCAACCAATAAACGTATTGAAGGAGTAACCAATCGTTCTTGTTATCTTATTTAACTATAATACACTCTGTCTAGCTCTACACCTCGTCACTGAAGTGAACCTAAACATCAAATGCTCACCCGGGTGAACCTACAGTAACTCCAACTTACACTCGCTGGATATATATATATATATATATATATATATATATATATATATATATATATATACGCATATATATACTGTATATATGCATATATATATATATATATATATATATATATATATATATATACACATATATATACTGTATATATGCATATATATATATATATATATATATATATATATATATATATATATATATATATATATACACATATATATACTGTATATATGCATATATATATATATATAAGTTGAAAAAAAATGAAAACGAAATTTCATTTCTCACTCTTAGTATGGCACTTACTTAAATGTAAGTATGTATGTATACGTACATACATATATGTATACAGACGTACAGTAGCATGCATATATATATATATATATATATATATATATATATATATATATATATATATATATATATATATATATATATACACATATATATACTGTATATATGCATATATATATATATATAAGTTGAAAAAAAATGAAAACGAAATTTCATTTCTCACTCTTAGTATGGCACTTACTTAAATGTAAGTATGTATGTATACGTACATACATATATGTATACAGACGTACAGTAGCATGCATATATATATATATATATATATATATATATATATATATATATATATATATATATATATACACACATATATACACATATGCATACAGGTACACATACATATATGCACGCATCAGTTTAGCCGACGTTTATTATAACGCCTGCTTTGTTCGTTTGTTGACAAACAAACGAACAAAGCAGGCGTTATAATAAACGTCGGCTAAACTGATGCGTGCATATATGTATGTGTACCTGTATGCATATGTGTATATATGCGTATATATATATATATATATATATATATATATATATATATATATATATATATATATATATGCATGCTACTGTACGTCTGTATACATATATGTATGTACGTATACATACATACTTACATTTATATATATATATATATATATATATATATACGTATATATGTCCACATCTCATATATAGAACAATTTAATATAGAAGTATGATTGTTTCAATCGAAGGAAATCGTCAAGAAAGCTCCCCTCCCATATATGTATGTATATATATATATATATATGAGAACAAACAAGAACGGGGGGGGGGGGAGTCCTCCGCCTGACTTTCTAGCAGTCCTTTTCTCACTTACACTAGCTGGGATCAGTCGTGTCTTTTCGTTCACCCACACGGGATTCAATTGTGACACTTTATAATGTTTATTAGAGCAAAGAATGTTAATATTATAATGAGCTAGTTACATCTCCTTACGCATTAGCTCCCCTTAATTCCATAGCCACTTCCGGATATTAAACCGTTGTATAATCTCGCTGTAGAACAACTCTAATCATGAATATGAATACAATAAGACCAAGTTACAATCCATTACTATAACTAACTAAAAACATTCAATACAAACATTAACTCAAATATAACTTAACATATGTAATTGATGGGAAATCTGTAACTTTCATATTCTACACACATACATATTTGAACTATACAGAAACTATCCTCGCATTACATTCTCCATAATACACTAACATATTCGCTTAAAGTGCTTGAATTTATGTAATACCTTGCCATACAGTACTCATATATGCCTAATACATTTGCCTGTTTCCTTCCCATATATATGACTAACGCATGTAGAGACACGCTTCCTTGATTATTAGACTATTTTCTAGTATTATCTGTCGCATGTATTCCACTCTGTGCTTTTAATTTTAATTTTAATTTTAATTTTAATCTTAATTTGAATTATCGTACAATTCTAGTATAATATATGTCGCATCCATTACACCCTGTATATACTAAACTGTTGTTCACAACATCAATATATATGTATCTATATGATTTTTCAGTTGAATAGGAGGTTAATTATATGCACAACATTGATAATGCTCCGATGATTCCAAACTAAAGTTTGGAAGAAACAATTGTCAGCAATTAAATGATTTGAACATAACTTTGATACTTGTGTATTTCATATACATATTTATTAAAATAACAGATTAAAGTTTAAGCAAAGAATCGCTGCTTTCACCCTTAACGGGATCTTCTGGAACTAACAAAGTCAATCAGTGAGTACTGTATGGCAAGGTATTACATAAATACAAGCACTTTAAGTGAATATGTTAGTGTATTATGGAGGATGTAATGCGAGGATAGTTTCTGTATAGTTCAAATATGCATGTGTGTAGATATATATTTATCCTTATCGAGCCATCTTTGGATTTTAGTCTTCAAATTTATTATTATTACTATATATATATAAATATATATATATTATCAATGTCGTCAATTATGCACACTACTACTGAAAAGGCTCTAAAAATGAGGCTTGTTTGCATAATTGCCAACGAATCGAAAGTTATTATTAATATTCG
>OZ024741.1:42369240-42381740 GCA_964016885.1 Eledone cirrhosa
TACTCTCTCTCTCTCTGTCTCTCCGTTCTGTCTCCCTACTCTCACTACCACGTCACTCTCTCTCTCTCTGTCTCTCCCTTCTGTCTCCCTTCTCTCACTACCACGTCTCTCTCTCTCTGTCTCTCCATTCTGTCTCCCTTCTCTCACTACCACGTCACTCTCTCTCTCTCTCTGTCTCTCCCTTCTGCCTTCCTCTATCTCACTACCACGTCACTCTCTGTCTCTCTCTGTCTCTCCCTTCTGTCTCCCTTCTCTCACTACCACGTTACTCTCTCTCTCTGTCTCTCCTTTCTGTCTTCCTTCTCTCACTACCACGTCATTCTCTTTCTCTCTCTCTCTCTCTTTCTTTCTGTCTCTCCCTTCTCTCACTACCACATCACTCTCTTTCTCTCTCTGTCTCTCCCTTCTGTCTCCCTTCTCTCACTACCACGTTACTCTCTCTCTCTCTCTGTCTCTCCCTTCTGTCTCCCTTCTCTCACTACCACGCCACTCTCTCTCTCTCTCTCTCTCTCTCTCTCTCTCTCTCTCTCTCTCTCTCTCTCTGTCTCGCCCTTCTGTCTCCCTTCTCTCACTACACGTCACTCTCTCTCTCTCTCTGTCTCACCCTTCTGTCTCCGTTCTCTCACTACCACGTCACTCTCTCTCTCTCTCTCTCTCTCTCTTTCTTTCTGTCTCTCCCTTCTCTCACTACCACGTCACTCTCTCTCTCTCTGTCTCTCCCTTCTGTCTCCCTTCTCTCACTACCACGTCACTCTCTCTCTCTCTCTCTGTCTCTCCCTTCTGTCTCCCTTCTCTCACTACCACGTCACTCTCTCTCTCTCTCTCTCTCTCTCTCTCACTCTGTCTCTCCCTTCTGTCTCCCTTCTCTCGCTACCACGTCCCTCTCTCTCTCTCTCTCTCTCTGTCTCTCGCTTCTGTCTCCGTTCTCTCACTACCACGTCACTCTCTCTCTCTCTCTCTCTCTCTCTCTCTCTCTCTCTCTCTCTCTCCCTTCTTTCTCCCTTCTCTCACTACCACGGCACTCTCTCTCTCTCTCTCTCTGTCTCTCCCTTCTGTCTCCCTTCTCTCAATACCACGTCACTCTCTCTCTCTCTGTCTCTCCCTTCTGTCTCCCTTCTCTCACTACCACGTTACTCCCCCTCTCTGTCTCTCCCTTCTGTCTCCCTTCTCTCACTACCACGTCACTCTCTCTCTCTCTCTCTCTGTCTCTCCCTTCTGTCTCCCTTCTCTCACTACCACGTCACTCTCTCTCTCTCTCTCTGTCTCTCCCTTCTGTCTCCCTTCTCTCAATACCACGTCACTCTCTCTCTCTCTGTCTCTCCCTTCTGTCTCCCTTCTCTCACTACCACGTCACCCTCTCTCACTCTCTGTCTCTTCCTTCTTTTTCTCTTCTCTCATTACCACCACACTCTCTGTCTCTCTCTGTCTCTCCCTTCTGTCTCCCTTCTCTCACTACCACGTCACTCTCTCTCTCTCTCTGTCTCACCCTTCTTTCTCTCCTTTCTCTCCCTACCACGTCACTCTCTTTCTCTCCCTTCCTTCTCTCTGCTTCTCTCACACCCCGTCTTTCTCTCTCTCTCACTCACTCTCTCTCCCTCTCTCACTTTCTCTATCTCTCTCTCTCTCTCTCTCTCTCTCTCTCCCTTCTGTCTCCCTTCTCTCACTACCACGTTACTCTCTCACTCTCCCCTCCTTCTCTCCCTTCTCTCATTACCACTTCACACACACTCTCTCTCTTTCTCTCACTCCACGAACACCGCCTCTCTCTCTCTGTTTTGCTTTGTACCAACACCCCTTTGTCTCTCCCCTCTTCCTGTTTCTTACACTACTGCACCACTCTCTCACTCTCTCTTTCTCTCTCTTTGTCTTTCTCTATATTACCACTTTAATTCTCTGTCTTTCTTTGAACCACCAACCTCTCTCTCTGTCACTTTTTATACCACCACCAACCTCTCTCTCTCTCTCCCCCTCTCTCTCTCTCCTTTCCTACTCTCTGCTTCTCTCACTACCACGTCACTCTCACTCTTTTTCTCTCTCTCTCTCCCTTCTGTCTCCCTTCTCTCACTACCACGTTACTCTCTCTCTCCCTTCCTTCTCTCTGTTTCTCTCACTACCACGTCACTCTCTCTCTCTCTCTGTCTCTCCCTTCTCTCACTACCACGTCACTCTCTCTCTTTCTCTCTCTCTCTCTCTCTCTCCCCCTTCTGTCTCCCTTCTCTCACTATCACGTTACTCTCTCTCTCTCTCCCTTCCTTCTCTCTGCTTCTCTCACTCCCTCTCTCTCTACTACCCCCTTTTCTATATGTCTCTCTCCCTATCATCCTCTCTTTCCTTCTCACTCTTCCTTCTCTCTTTTCCTTCTTTCTGTTTCTCTCCCTACCACGTCACACTCTCCCTCACATCCTCTTTCTCTATACCACCTTCCTCTCTGTCTATCTCCTTATACCACCCTCTCTCTCTCTCTCTCTCTATCTATCTATCTATCTTTCTCTGTACCACCACACCTTCTCTGCCTTTGTCTCTCTTTGTCTCTCCCTCTCGTTCTACCACCACCGTCTGTCTCTGTCTCTCTGTCTCTCTGTCTCTTTCTATACCTCCAGCTTCTTCCCTAACTCTCTCTACTACCACACTTTCTCTCTCTCTCCTTAACACCACCCTCTCTCTCCCTGTCTTTCTCTCTACCAACCACCTCCTCCTCTCACTCTTATACCAACATCAGAACGAAAACTATTTCTCAGTTGCTGGATATAAAGTTTACATGGCTGTAAAATACAATTTAGAGAGGTCAGGTCTAGAACAACTGACCACCACCCCACCGCCCATAATTACTCCCATAGGACAACATCCCTCCTGATATGTGGTGGCTTCACATGACGACATAGCATGGATAATTGCCACCCATAAGACAACTTACCCACGAATAATAGCTTTCTGTAGGACAACTTGCCTATGGATATGTGCCATCACCAGACAACTTACCCACGAATAATAGCCTTCTATAGGACAACATAGCTCCTGATATGTGCCCTCACAAGAAAACTTACTCATGGATATGTTCCCTCACAAGAAAACTTACTCATGGATATGTTCCCTCACAAGAAAACTTACTCATGGATATATACCCTCACAAGACAACTTGCCCATTGATATATGCCCTCACAAGACCCACGTGGATATGTGACCTCACAAGACCCTCATGGATATGTGCCCTCACCAGACATCTTACCCATGGATTTTGAGCCCTCACAAGACAACTTACCCACGGATATGTGCCCACACAAGACTCTCATGGATATGTGCGCTCACAAGACAACTTGCCCATTGATATATGCCCTCACAAGACCCTCATGGATATGTGCCCTCACAAGACAACTTGCCCATTGATATGTGCCCTCACAAGACAACTTGCCCATTGTTATATGCCCTCACAAGATGACATACCCATGGATATGTGCCCTCACAAGATAACTTACCCATTGATTTTGAGCCCTCACAAGTCAACTTACCCAAGGTTATGTACCCTCACAAGTCAACGTACCCAAAGATATGTACCTTCACAAGTCAACGTACCCAAGAATATGTACCCTCACAAGACGACTTACCCAAGGATATGTACCCTCACAAGATTACTTACCCAAGGATATGTACCCTCACAAGATGACTTACCCAAGGATATGTGCCCTCACAAGACGACTTACCCAAGGATATGTACCCTCACAAGACGACTTATCTATGGATAATATCCTTCCATAGGACAACATACCTCTGGATAATTTACCTCACAGGACAACAGTATCTAGGGCGGGTAAAATACCCGAGATCCATGGACGAGTTCTCTTCAGCAGTCTCTGTCCCTCATTATCGCTGCCATGTCATATCCTGCGTCTCCAAGAGACTAGTGTCTGTCCTTAGGACATCAACATATGTTAACCTCGGCCTTCCTCTTCCAGTGTGTCCATGCAGGGCCTCTCACAGAAGCACTGAGTGCAGTGTCAACTCAGGATTTCGGACAACAGTATACACATTGATAATTATACCTCACAGGACAAAAGACACCACCCCTACCTGGATATTGACTTCCATATGATGATGATGATGATGATGATGATGATGATTATGGTGAACACAAAACATAATGATGATGATGATGATGATGATGATGATGGTGGTGGTGGTGATGATAGTGTTAGTGATTCTGAGTTGATGATGTTACAACTAATGAGGATGGACACGATATTGGCGTGGATGAGGGGGAGGGGGGAGGTGATGGTGAGGTATGTGATAGAGTTTATTGTACTGTTGGTACGGATGATGATGATGGTGATGGTGATGATGATGATAATGATGATGATGATGTTAGTGGTGGTGATGATGATGCTGATGTTGATGATGATGATGATGGTGGTGGTGATGATGATGATGGTGATGGTGTTTGTGGTGGTGGTGGTGATGATGTTGGTGGTGCTGTTGGTACGGATGATGATGGTGGTGTGGTGGTGGTGGTGGTGGTTGTGGTGATTATGATGGTGGTGGTGGTGGTGATGGTGATGGTGGTTGTGGTGATTATGATGGTGGTGGTGGTGCTGATGGTGATGGTGGTTGTAGTGGTGGTGGTGTTGATGGTGGTGCTGTTGGTACGGATGATGAAGATGGTGGTAGTGGTGGTGGTGGTGGTGTGGTGGTGGTGGTGGCGGCGGTGATGATGATTAGAATGATAGCGGAGGTGGTGATGTTGTTGTTGGTGCCGGTGGTGCTGGTGGTGATGATGGTGGTGGTGCTGGTGGTGGTGGTGATGATGGTGGTTTTGGTGGGAAGAGTGATTGTGGCGCTGTTGGTACGGATAATGATGATGATATTGGTGATGATGAGGATGAGGATGATGATGATGGAGGTGTTGGTGGTGGTGATGGTCTTGTTGGTACGGATGATGATGATGATGGTGGAGGTATTGGCGATGTCATTACACAGAATGTAAGCTATTGCTTAGACATCCAATCAATGTGTGTGGTCAACTGTATAAGATTGACCTAGACAATTATTTTAGATTAAACAAAAACAACAACAACAGCAACAAAAGCTTTTCCAAGTCATTATTAAATAGAAGAAAGATTTTTTTAAAAAACTTTATTTCGGAATCTGAAGTGGATCGGACAATCTTATTTGCAGCTCGTAGAAACCCATCATATTTAATGAACAATAAGTTAGTATATACTGTGCAGCTTTTGTCCAATAAACATTGATAAATGATCTGGCGTGGTTGTGTGGTTAACAAGGTCACTTCGTAACTATGTGTTTTCGGGTTCATTCCCAGTGCGCGGCTTCTTGAGCGATTCTTTTCTTTTTCCGTACCATAGTCACGGGTTTTGACCAATGTCGTGTGAGTGACATTTATTACACAGAAACTGTGTGAGAATCCGTTGTCTCTCTCTCTCTCTCTCTCTCTCTCTCTCTCTCTCTCTCTCTCTCTCTCTCTGTCTGTCTGTCTGTCTCTTTCTCTCTCTTTTCCCCCCTCTGCCATCTGACTGTCTGACTGTTTGTGTGTCAATCTATCTACCTATATGTGTATATATGTACATATATACTCATTTACTCTTTTACCTGTTTCAGCCATCTGGCTGAGGCCATGCTGGGGCACCACCCTTATATATATAGTAATAATAATAAATGTGTAGACTAAAATCCAAAGAGGGCTCGATAAGGATAAATATATATAAAATATCCCGTTAAGGGTAAAAGCAGTGATTTTTTGCTGAAACTTTAATCTGTTACTTATATATATATATATATATATATATATATATATATATATATAATACTTAACAGCGTTATGCGCCTGGAGTAATGTAATGTGTTTCCACCTTTTACCATTTCCTTTTACCCTTACGATGGGAAGAGGAATGGCTATTATCTTTTCTATGTTATCCGAGACTGGTTGAGAGGGAAATAAAAAGACCTCCTCAAGCGGCAGACATAGCCCATATACTTGCAACGCAGTGGTCTCCATTAAACTTAACCAAAGGCTCGCTTGAGGTGTTACACCGAGAGACGGATCAAATCTATCCTATCTTTCCCCAGTATATCACAAAATGTCGGCTCACGCATTTTTGGCGGCTGAACACCTTGTGCGCAAAGAATGAGCAAACCTGCCATTCAGAAACAGCGTTCAAAAGAACGTCTTTTCTTTAACTTCAGATTCTGTAATGAGTCGATTTGTCTCCACTCTCTACATTTGCTGTCAATACAAATCATGACGACCCATTTTACAAATCCAACTATCCCCACTCTCTCTGGTGAAATGCCGTTAAAACGTTAAAAAATCACCTCTCTCTCCTTTATTAACAATTTTATCATTTCTAAATTTTATATTGATCTGAACGTTGTATTCTAAACTGCTTACAGAATCAATTTTCTGGAAATATCTTCCGTTATAATAACTATTTCTATGAATACAACTGAACCAATATTCTCTTATTCTATCTGAAGTAGCTGAAATTTAGCGTAACACTATACAGAAATGACCATACACATTGGACCACATACATAAGATGATATACATAAAACCACATACATAAGATCACATATATATGACTACGTACATAAAACCACATGTATAAGACCACATGTATAAGATCACATACATAAAACTACATACATACGACCATACACACATGACCACATATATAAGACGATATATATGAAACCAAATACATAACATATAAAATCACATACATAAGAATACACACAAGACCACGCACATAAGACTACATACATATGACCATATATATAACATTATATACATTATACCACACATAATATTACATACATAATACCACACATTTTCAATTTGGTTGCTATATGTGGTCCTGATTACAATAAACTTCATTAGTCAAGACATTCTGCTGTTGGCACCACTCAATAGAAATTTCTTTGCTGTAAATCTTGACCAGAAATGGATGAGTTATATGTCGAATAAAGTATCAGTCAACTAAAACAAACTGCATGTCTTAGATGAGAGCAGTGGATTGGCAGTATCGGTAGAGGGTCGGATGCCATGCTTTGCAGCAAAGAGTTACTGCCCTTTATGGTCTGAGTTCAAATCCCGCCGAGGTTAACTTTGCCTTTCATCCTTAAGGGGTCGATAAAATAAAGTACCAGTAATACACTAGGATAATTGCTGGCCTTGTGCCAAACGTAGAAACAAATAATTAGTCTTAGATGAGGATGGTGGATTTGCAGAGTCTTCAAAGTGCCTTGCAGTATTTGTCCAGTTCTTTACGTACTGCACTCAAATCCCGTCCAAGCCAACTTGGCCTTTTATTCTTCCGACAGATGAAATAATTGTTTCTACTTTTGGCACAATGCCAGCAATTACACAGTACATTACTGGTACTTTATTTTATCGACCCCGTAAGGATGAAAGGCAAAGTGAACCTCGGCGGGATTTGAACTCAGACCGTAAAGGGACGTAACTATGCTGGAAAGCATGGCATCCGACTCTCTACCGATACTGCCAATCCACATGATCCGACAGATGAAATAATGTACCAGTAAAATACCGGGGTTGCTATAATTGACATTTCCTTCTCAAATTGTTGGCATGGTGCCCAAATTAGAAACTAAGGACGGTAGATTAGCAGTATCAGTAGAGCGCTGGACAAAATGATTTGAAGTATTTAATAACGACTTTCAACCTTCTAAGTTCAAATCTCGTCTGTGTTAACTTTTCTTTTATCCTTCTTTGGTCTATAAAATAAATTACCTGTCACGAACTTGTGCCTTTATAATCAACCTTCCGCTTTCCACAATTTACTGGCCTTATGCATAAATTAGACATTATTAATTAGTCTTAGATAAACTTCATATATTAGCATATTTGAATTAACAACACAACTTTAAAAAATAAGTTCTATAAGATGTTGATTTCTGATTTTTAGGGTCAAGGACAACAATTTAGGAAGAGAGAAAAGGTTGATTATATCGACTCCAGTTCTGGCATGATAACTTATATTATCAATCCAGAAGAATGAAAGGCAAAATTGACCCCTCTGCTGGAAATCTATATAGGCGAAAACATATAGTTTTGACACCTATGTACATCGGCTGATTAGCCTCATTTGCATATAGATGTATCGGCTGGCTTGGCCAGAAAATAGAATTAAGGTGTACGCTCAAACATAGCTGTATACATATAAGTATGAGGATGTTGTACATCTAGCGATATACGATATATCAAGCGAAAATTCACATATTACTAGATATACAAAATACTCATACTTATATGTATACAGCTATGCTAGAGTGGACACCTTAATTTTATTTTGCAGCCGAACCAGCCGATAGCTCTGTATACAAATGAGGCTAATCAGCCCACGTAAATAGGTGTCAAAACTATGTGTTTGCCTATATAGAGTTCCAGCAGAGTGAAGGGTAAGGGAACACTGTCTTGATAACGCCCAGAGTCAGAAATGATGTTCGTCGTCGACAGTTATTCGCCCTCGCTTCTGCTGGAGCTCGCTAAATGGCGCTATATCATCAGTTTCCAAATGCATAGCTTTTAAAATGTGTATTCATAAACACACCGTATATCGTTAGATATAGAAAATACTCACACTTAAATTTATTAATTATGAAAGACGTGTACTTCTTCTAGAATGAAATTGCTTTTGCTTTTAGTGAAGGTCAAGAGGGTGAGAGAGAGGGAAAGAGAGAGAGAGAGGGAGTGTGTGTGTGTGTGAGAGAGAGAGAGAGAGAGAGAGAGAGAGAACATGTGTTTATGTTATGGAGTCAGTCATATTCTGTTTTGGTATTCACTACAATTCTGAATATGTCGTCAGCATATGTTTGTAGTTCCAAGTAGTGGACTACACTACGTTTCAAAAGTGCATGTCACTATTAAAACACTTTAGGCATCTTGTTGCTTTACCATTTTGATTCTTAACATTTTAGTGGTGTTGTTTAGGATTTGCTGTAGAGCTTGGTGAATAAGATTAGGGTTTAGGGTTAAAGGCTTTCAGTTGGGTTATACTATAATTGTTTCTACGTTTGGCACAAGGCCAGCAATTATCCCAGTGTATTACTGGTACTTTATTTTATCGACCCCGTAAGGATGAAAGGCAAAGTTAACCGCGACGGTATTTGAACTCAGACCATAAAGGGCCGTAACTCTTTGCTGCAAAGCATGGCGTCCGACCCTCTACCGATACTGCCAATCCACCGCCCTATACTATAATACTACATACATAGTACCACATACATAATTCCATATACATAATAACACATAGATAATACCACATACATACATAATAACACATACATTGTGTCACATACATAATAACACAAACATAATACCACATACATAATAACACATACATAATACCACATACATACATAATAACAGATACACACATAATACCAAATAGATACATAATACCACAGATATACATACATACTACATACCACATACATACATAATAACACACATATACATACATACAACAAATATACAACATACATAATAGCAGATACATATACCACATGCATACTAACACATACATACATACCACATACATACACGGTTGGGTTATAGTTTGATTTGAGATTATAAAGCATGGCCTGGATGCCACAGGCTTCCTTCCCAGTTGAAGCCAGCAGGGCTGGACCGAAGGGACGGCCAAAGGCCAGATGGCAATCTTCCCGTTTTTCGAAGTTAGGCCCCTCATCAGGAATGCCACAGTGAATGCTACTCTAGTGACAACCTGGTATATTCGGCTATCAGCCCAAGCTCTGATGCCCACCAAGCCGAAAAGGGCAAATTGTCAAAGTATTGGCCGCTCTTGGATTGGTTTGTGGCAGAACCTGTGGAAACATCTGACGTTCTTGGCCGCCGGATCACATCCCTACTCACTGCTATCGAGGCAGCGTTGGCCACCCGCAGGTGCGAACCCAACGACGTGGAGTGGCTGTTTCAGCACGCCTCCCTCACCGTTCTCCGAGGCAATTATTCATTATCCATCTTGTCGGCCGTGACTCAGAGGCGGAGGGCAAGTTAGTTCGTTGTGGAAGATATTCGTTCGGACGTCACGTCTACAACTAAAGTATATTTACATTTGTACAACTGTGAATGTATGAAAATAACCCAGCATTTTGTCTATCAACCCTCTCACTTTTAAATAAGGCACAGTGTCATGCATTTTAAAAGGAAAAAAGACGCCCAAACCTGACTGGAATTATTTTATTTACGTAGGAAAAAATAAATGATAAAGTCGTGGCTGGAAGGATTTGAACATATTTAATCTGACAATTTATTGTTTATCCACATGCCCACGTCATCATAAAAATATTAATAAAGGTTGATAACTTAGGTGTAAGGTAAGAAACTTGGCGAGTGGAGTGGGGAAAGTGGACTATATCGACCCTAGTACTGCACCGGTACTATTTTTTATTGACCTTTGAATGAATGGCTGGCAAAGTTGGCTTCGGTAAGATTTGAAATCAGAACTTGAATGACTAGCTAAATATCACAAGGCCAACACTCTTTTCACCGTTAAAATAGATATAATAATAATGGTTTCTTATATAGGCACAAGGCCAGCAATTTTGGGGGAGGGGAAAGTCGATTAAATCGACCCCAGTGCGTGGCTGGTGCTTTATTTTATCGACCCGGTAAGGATGAAAAGCAAAGTTAACCTCGGCGGGATTTGAGCTCAAACCGTAAAGGACCGTATATAGATATAATAATTGTTCGTACATCTTGGCACAAGGCCAGCAATTATCCAGTGTATTACTGGTACTTTATTTTATCGACTCCATAAGGATGAAAGGCAAAGTTAACCTCGGCGGGATTTGAACGCAGCATATAAAGGGTCTTACCTCTATGCTGCAAAGCATGTTGTCCAATGCCTAACTGATATTGCCAATCTACCGCTCTCAATAGATAATTATAATGCCAACTGAGAAACGGTGCTGATTTTCTTATTTTCGATATCCAAAGTGTATAAGACAAACGAATTTCTATTATGGCAACATTAGGATCGTAATTAAAAGTTTTCCTTGATAGAAAAACTTATAGTTATGTACCTGGGAAATCCAGCAAACATTCATTTCACACAAGCTTACATCTGATTGTATGCTATGCCAGATGAATCAAATAATAAGATATATAATAATTATAGACGTTCAGATAATTAGTAGCTTTTGAGAAAAGTCACTTAACCTAATCGATTGCTAGCTAACAGGAAATATAACAAACCTCTATCAGTTTTCATGATGTGAGCTACAATCTTTAAACTCTTATTTGAGTTTAACTTTTCCAATGGAGCTTTGAAGTTGAATTTAAAATAGTGTGACTAGAGGACTTTAGGAAGAATAATAATATCTCTAATATTGGTTTCTGATTTAGGTACAAGGCCAACTATTTTGAGGAAGGGGAGGATCGACTAAATCGACCCAGTGCATTACTCGTACTTTATTTTATCGACCTCGTAAGTATGAACGGCAAAGCTAACCTCGGCAGGATTTCAACTCAGATCGTAAAGGGGCGTAACAATATGCCATAAAGCATGTTGTCCGACGCTCTACCGATACTGCCAATCTATCTCTAATATTGAACTGGATTAAACCTATGTAGGTTTTCGTGGTGAGTGTTCCAGTTCTTCGTTCAAAGAAAAAGTCTGCGCGCAACATTATCGTGCATGAGGCTGAACAAACCAAAGATACATGTACTCTAACATAATTCTCAGGGAGATTCAATATAATATATGTGACAAGACTGGCTGGCCTTTTGAATTACAGGTACAGTCCACCCAACTGCGTTTCAAACAGTTTCTGTCTACCTACCTAATTTTACTCACAAGGCTTGGGTCAACCCCAGGCTATATGGTAAATGATACATACCCAAGTAAGTATCATGATAAGATTTAACACGGCAACTTATGTTTGGGAAGCGAATTTCTTAATCATTCGGTTATACTGAGCCCACATTAAATATTATACTAATACTAAAGGGCGGTGGATTGGCAGCAAGGGCGGTGGATTGGCAGTAGGGCGGTGGAATGGCAGCATCGGTAGAGGGTCAGACGCCATGCTTTGCAGCATAGAGTTATGGCCCTTTCCATTCTGAGTTCAAGTCCCGCCGAGGTTATCTTTGCCTTTCATCCTTACGGGGTCGATAGAATAAAGTACCAGTTACGTACTGGGTAATTGCTGGCCTTGTGCGAAAAGTAGAAACAATTAAATATTATACTAATAGTAGTGACTATTATACGAACCTTAATCTTCATTTTTTAATTAAATGTTAGGACTCTTAAATGCCCTGGGGTTACGGTAATTGCACAGTGTCAACAGTGTTATTACTTTCCCAAGATGTCTTATAATGGGATCGAAACCTGAGCTTTCTGGTGGCGAAGCGATCTTCTTTATTCAACCACGCTGTGTCTGGAATCAGATATATAATAATTATAGATCTTCAGCTAATTATTAGGTTCGTACATTTTCCAAACGTC
>OZ024741.1:42389240-42409240 GCA_964016885.1 Eledone cirrhosa
CAGCAATTACCCAGTACATTACTGGTACTTTATTTTATCGACCCCGTAAGGATGAAAGGCAAAGTTAACCTTGGCGGGATTTGAACTCAGACCGTAAAGGGACGTAACTATGCTAGGAAGCATGGCGTCCAACCCTCTACCGATACTGCCAATGAATAAATAATGAATGAATATTACATAATTTATCTACTAAATTTCATGATGGTTCATTAAATATATTTTATTATTTATTTAACGATTCACTTCTTTAACATTTTCAAATGTCAACACTTCCGGTAGCGATCGCTTAAATAAACATCCATATATTTCCGTCACTAATTTTCTCCTAATGCAGTTTATAATATCGTCTTTTTTACATGTATCATGGATTACGTTACTGATTACATAAGACAGTGTAACACAGTCTTCGTTCAATTTCTGTGTATATTGTCAATTACGATTTTATTTGACGTATCATATCAACATGTATATATATTTGGGTATAATATCAATATACACTCTATACATGCTAGCAGAAAACCACTCTGAGGGTGGATTTTCAGCTAGTAATCATAACAAAACACACAATAACAATATTAATTGTAAGTCGATTAAATAGACACCAATGCGTGACTAGTACTTTATTTCATCGACGTCGTAGGTGTGAAAGGGAAAGCTAACTTCGGCGAGATTTGAACCCAGAAGGTAAAGGGCCGTAACTCTATGTCACAAAGCATGTTGGTCAACGCTCTACTGATTCTGCCAGTCAACCACCCAATACTGATAATAATGGTTTCTGATTTAGGCACAAGGCCAACAAATTTGTGGGGAGAGGAAAGGTAAAACTAACCTCGGTGGGATTTGAACTCAGAATGTGAAGAATATGGATTTCTGATTTAAGCACGAGGCAAGCAATATTTAGGGGAGGGGAAAGTCGCGACTGATACTTTATTTTATCGACCTCATAAGGCTGAAAGGCAAAGCTAAGCTGAACGGGATTTGAATTAAGAACGTAAAGGGTGGTAACTTTATGCCTTGAAGCAGGGTGTTCGATGCTCAACCGATTCTGCCCAAATGAATTCATCAGCCTAATTCTAGCCCCTTGTAAATCGAAGCGGCTAACCTTTACTTAATAATTTGACACCTTAGTCCAACGACCTAATAATACCATAGGGCACTATCTACCACCCCTTGCCTGACTTTAGACACCGTTTTGTACATCATATACTCGTTTGTAGCCGAACTGCTAACATCGTGTTCCAAACTATGGTCAGCATATCAAAAAAAAAAAAAAAAAAACTATCACACCATAATACCCGTCTGATGAAAACACATCAAATGATTCTTATGCAACCACTTTGATGTCTTGAAAATGCGCATAACAGGATTATATAATAAACACCGGATATATAATAAACCATCTCCCGTTTTATATAATCTTCACACTCCGTCTGATCCCTTATAGGTAATACCTTAAAGCACCCACGCTGTGGAGTGCTTACGTCAGTTAACACCTTAATCGGTCGATTAATTGATCAACCAACATTTCTTTACTTGGAATAATATATATATATATATATATATATATATATATATATATATATATATATTTGTTTATTTATTTATTAAAATAACAGATTAAAGTTTAAGCAAAGAAACGCTGCTTTCACCCTTAACGGGATCTTCTGAAACTAAAAAAATCAATCTGTGATCGCAAAAGTAAATATTTCGAAAAACGTTGCAACCGAAGGAAAACAGGAAGACGATACTTTGGTTCGTAAAGACGTTCCCTGGCAATGCACGGAAAAAAGCGAAGATAATACGTCGTTAACGTCGTTATGTGGAGCGACGAGAACATATACACGAAAAGACAAATCCACGTTTATGATATAAATGGAGTCGTAGACTAATATTCTATTTAGAAAGCCGAATGATTCTCGGCTTCGGAGTTAAGAATAATTGTTTCTACTTTTAGCAGAAGCCCAGCAAATTACCCAGTACATTACTGGTACTTTATTTTATCGACCCCGTAAGGATGAAAGGCAAAGTTAACCTCGAAGGGGTTTGAACTCAGACCGTAAATGGACGTAACTATGCTAGAAAGCATGGCGTCCAACCCTGTACCGATACTGCCAGTAAATAAATTAGTAGAACGAAAGTGACAGAGGTTATTAAAATCATAAAAGTAATAATAATAAATATATACATACACGGATCAATATACGTACATATAGTTGCATACGCGAAAACACCCGCCCTTTGGATTTTAGTCTTCACATTTATTATTATTACTATTATATATATATATATATATATATATATATATATATATATATATATATATATATATATATATATATATATGAAAAATATGGGGAGAAGAATACTGCATGGTTGCACATGGATTACATATTATAAAATTAGTCCCTCATCAGTGATTTGCCAACGATCATTGGTATTTCATCGCATTAAAAATCATATACCTCACGTTGGTGCGAGCAATAACTAAAATAAGTTATTGGGACAAGTGAAACGCGTAAAGCGAGTGAGACAAGTAAGCAACACAGGGGAAAGCTAACCGAAGATGGAAAGAAAAACAAGCAACATGGTTATTCGGTCAGCATAAACTGGGTGAATTCATGAGCGTGTAAGAAAAAGACCTTTCGCTTGTGAATTCGATGTGAGAAAGAAGGAAAATCGGATTCGTAGCGAACGGGAGGAAGTGAGAAGGGGAGAAACAGAGAGTGAGTGACTGGAAGTGCGAGGAAGAGGTCAGTAGAGAGAAAGTGTTAACTGACATGACAGAGGGGACGAAAGAAAGTAAGAGAAACAGAGAGAACGAGGGAGCAGTAAGAGAGAAAGAGAGAAACATAGAATCGCAGTAAATATATGAAAAATATATATATATATATACGATATTAACAAATGGAAACTATATTTATAAAACCATATCTATTTTATTATACATATTTCAAGGATACCATGTTAAATTATGGTATGCTTTCATCAGACAAAATACAATATATACCAGTTTTATAAATACATTTTGACATACCCTTTCAAAATGCAACCGTTACTTTTGGAAGACATCAGGGATATTGGATTCGTTTATCTTAGTAAGTCATTGTGTTACGGAGAAGGAAAAAAGACGGAGAGAGAGAAAAACCGAGAGAGAGAAAAGTGGAGAAAGAAAGGGAGATATAAAGAAAGAAAAAGAGAAAAAAGAAAAAACAAAATAGAAAAACGAGAGAGAGATACCAAAACACCAGACAGAGAGAAAAAAATCAAGAGAGGGAAATATAGAGATAGAGAGAGGGGGAGAGAACGAAATCCTTAAGTCATGTCATATTAAGTTAAGTTAACAATTGAGAAGAAAAAAATAAATAAAATTTGAAATATTAATATTCATGAATGGAATATACAGATATAATATGAGAAATTAATCATTGTTTAACTATGATTAGATATTTAGTTTAAAAGTTGAGATCAATATATTAAAAATTGGAATTTAAACATTAAGAAATCTATATATTGCTAGAGAAAATTAACTATCATATAACACGTACACACACGCAAAAATACACATAAATATATATATATATACACACTCAGAAGATACACATTATATCTACTCCCGTATATAATATATACATACAAAGCATAAATGATTTTTTTAATTATTAATGTTATACATCCCTTGTGTTATTAAATAACATTTTTAATATATATATATAAAAATATATAGGATTAGCTTTCATGCATTTATGGTTGTTAAATTATGCCTATCTGCATTGTATGGGTACACAATACATGTACACACACAATTCATATACATATATACACATGTGTGTGCATCCTCACCCAATTGGTAGACACGCGTCACTCATGCATATATACAGAGAGACATATATTCATAAAAATGCATATACAGTTTCCATTTGTAGTTCCATATATAGTTTCCATTTGTTAATATCGTATATTTACTCCAAATACTTGTCGAGTGCTTTATATCAGTTATAAACATATTTGCTTGTTGTATCCCAACAATTTAAATAGAACTTTTGCATATATATATATATATATATATATATATATATATATATATGTATATAAAAGGTAAACAGAAATAACAACACAATCGGTACCGTATATAGAAGGTATATATTAGGTTAACGCTTGATATAGCAGGAAGAGGGTCTTAACGTTTCGGACGAGAGTCCTTAATCAGAAGAAAGAATGAGGAATAAAATAGATTGAGGGGACGGGCGGGATGGAATTGGAAAAAATGGCTTTAGATAAACATAACAGGTCCATTCATGTTGACATCTCTTGCAAAACTGTTGGTGCTGGCGTTTTGTGTATGATTTTTTTTTTTTAGAAAAGTGTATGCGCGTCTATATATATATATATATATATATATATATATATATATTTACATACGTATATAAACACACACACACACCCATCCACACACACATATATATATAAAGCTGTGTATCACAGCTGGGAAATGTAATAATCAGTCATATTTAATGAAGCTAACAGTGTAAACAACATTCTACTTCATGCAGGGTGGCTTTACTCGATTTATTATATAACTATTATTTATAGTTAGCAATTATCATTATACTTATCTGCAATGTGGTGAGGTTTATAAAAATATCTATACGTAATTACATACACTCTACACACATACACACCTATACACACCCACACACACTAACACACACACAAAGACACATATACCCCCGCGCATACACTAACACACACACACACACACACACACACACACACACACACACACACACACACACACACACACACACACACACACACACACACACACACACACATATATATGTATAGTTAAGGCTGCCTACTCGTCTTTGTGAACCGATAATAACTTTTGATCAATTCAGTTATAGAATCAGCAAAACGAAAATTCGTTAGTGTTAATGTATATCTATTTTCATAAGAAGCAAAGGATTTCAAATTTTCAGTCGACCAAAAATGAAATAAAATTACGCAAGCTGTTGGTGGTGAACGTGATCTTTGTGGTAACTATGGTGAGAAATGTGAAGCTTCTCAGCAACGCATAATAAAGAGGAAGCTAACTAATCACAGAGTGATTAAGAGAGTTTATAGTTTCAGTGTGAAGAAAATAATAAAATTCCCTCGTTGCCAATTTGAGAAAATAACATGGGAATATACCCGGAGGATACTTTCACATATTTAGACTTTTAGGCTCCTTCAAGCATATATGAATCCCGATATCTATCTATCTATCTATCTATCTATCTATCTATCTATCTATCTATCTATCTATCTATCTATCTATCTATCTATTTCCCGACTGCACTACAGTGGACGTGGGAAAAACGCAGCGGGACATCTAGATCGTATTTAGATAGGTTCTCCATTAGAGAAAGGGACAAGGAGATGTTAAGCTGTCCACGAATGCACATGGTTGCCTATTCAGATCACAAATTAGTCGTCTGCTTAGTCAACCGTGATAGAACACATAAACAAGGACCCGGATACTGGAAGCTGAACGTGTCGTTGCCGGCACGTAAAGCTTACAGTGAACGGATAAGTAGACTAGTCAAGCAACAGTTAACAGGAGCCATCGTCAACAATAGATGGTGGTACTCGCTCAAGAAAGCAATTAGAATAGAATCGATAGGGTTTAGCAGAGAGTTAGCTTTAGAGAAAAACAAACTAGAAAGAGAACTAATAGCCAAGGTAGAGGAGGCACTTAGAAGTGGCAATGCGGCTAGAGTGTTAGCGTCGAGAACGGCACTGGACCAGTTCTTCGATGCGAAACACGAAGGCTGCGTGGTCAGAAGCAAAACACGTGCTCTAGGAAATGAAGGAGCGAAAGCTGTCAGCTGGGCCCGAGTCGCGGCAGCAAAAAGTGGCAACAAGTCCACGATTCGGTCTTTGAAAGATCAAAACGGACGCGTGCTACTTGAACCCAAGCAAATGTGCGCGGCCTTTCAGCAGCACTTTGCGCGACGGTTTGAGCAGAACGACGGTTAGCTGAACGTGGCAATGGACTTTAGTTCATACCTCGACGGCCTGCCGCGTCTCTCGAACATGGACGCCGAGTTCTGCGATAGACCAATCACGGACACTAAGATACGGGACGCTCTGGGCCGCTGCGGGAAACGCAAGTCACCTGGTCTAGATGGTCTACCCTATGAGTTTTACATAGGCATACCGGACTTGTTCTCTGGCGTCCTCGAAGCCGTCTATTGCAATTGGCAGCAGAACGGGAGAATTCCCAGTTCTGCAGGCAAGGGCGTAGTAACGCTAATCAGGAAAGACGAGAACAAGGGGGACGAAATTAACAACTTCAGGCCCATAATTCTGCTCAACACAGAGTTAAAGATTTTGGCCAAGGTGCTAGCGACGAGGTTGGCGCTTGTCGTCGAGAACCTGGTAGGGAAAGCGCAAACGTGTGCAATCCCGACCAGGTCCATACACGACAACCTCTATCTCATGCGATACATGATAGAGAGGGTGGGTAGTAAACCCGGCTTCGGTGGGACTCTGGTCAATTTGGATCAGTCTAAGGCATTCGATAGGGTCGACCATCGATATTTGGAAGCGGTTCTCAAGGCGGCCGGTTTGGGTCCCGTGTTCAGAGGCTGGATCAAGGCGATGCACACCAGCATCTGCTCGAGGATCAAGGTGAACGGCTACCTATCGGAGCCGTTCGCAATCACGCGTTCCATTCGACAGGGGTGCCCTCTCTCCCCCATTCTGTATGTATTGACTCTAGAGCCACTACTGCAGAAATTGGAGCTGTTGCAGGGCATCCCACTAGAACCGGGACTGCGCAAAGCGGTGTCGGCTTATGCCGACAACGTGACGGTAATGGTGTCGAGCACATCGGAAATCGGGGTGATCGGCTACTTACTGAAAGAATACGAAACGCCCACGGGAGCAAAACTATACCCGGACAAGTCTGTCGGTTTGCAACTCGGTACGTTTAGAGGCAACCGATGACACCCGACAGCGTCGTTGGACACTGGACGGACGGACCGGTGAAATTGCTCGGGGTCTGGTTCGGTCCAGACCTCCAGGTAGAGAAAAACTGGAACGAGGTCACGGCCAAGGTGTTTGCACTCACCCAGAAGTGGGCAGAGTGCAAACTGTCCTTAAAAGGTCGAGCGGAGGTGGCGAACACTTTCATAGCGTCCGTCATCTACTACCGCTTGACTGTCGTGCCTTGTCCCCGTGAACACCTCGCCAAGATGGAACGCATGCTCTTCCAGTTTCTGTGGAAGAAGCAGGCTCCGCTGGTGAGGAGATCCGTCTGCTGTGAACGCCCTTCCAACGGAGGGCTGGGAATGCCGTGGCTGATGATGCGCTTAGGCGCTCACAGTCCTCTGGCAAGCGGGCGCAACAATCAGTGGAGACTCCACTTCGACATTCTATAGAGGGATTGTATGTTACAAGGGCGACGACGTGCTCGGATAGACTCTGGGCGTCGAAGACGATGAGCTCACCAGTCTGTTTAGTAGGACTTTCCGCCCGGGACCTATGGACAAAACTAGAGGCCCCTGGCCTGGCAGTGCTACCAGGGAGCTCTACCGGTTCGTGACAAGGTCTACAGGCACGAACGCCCCGGCAGGGATCCTTCCAAGAGGACGTGTCCAAGATGCGCGCAGGACATTTAAACAGTCCTGCACGCAATTGTACACTGCCCGGGCATAACCGACGGGTGGAACTATGCAGAACAACTGCTGTCGCGTATGGGACAAATCCAGTTGACTGCCAAGTCCATAGTAAGGATCAAACCACCAGCCTCTTTCAAAAACGAAATAGAGGCGGTTTTCCCCTGTACAGTGGCTATGGTGAAAGAAGTTATATGGTGGACGAGATTGAGAGGACTGAGGACAGATGCCTTTCTCTCCGGACAACAATTGATTCCCTTCTTTAAGTATCACTTTAGAAGGAGAATCAGAGTGGAGAGAGAGGCACTGCACCCAAGTAAATTTACTGAAAGGTGGGTGAATGAAGCGAAAATGGCCCGAGTGATTGGGCCTTCTCTGTTTATAAGCCTTTAGGTTAAAGAAGAGAGCAAAAGGAAGAAAGGAGCACTTGCAAAACACGCTCCTGGAGTTGAGAGTTCTTCTATCGACGGGGTATTAAACAATCCATTTGTGGCGCTCCCCGACTATTGGGGATTTCGATTGTTGTAATTGTTTGTTTTATAATTTTTACACGACTGTATGTAAAATCCCCGGCATGTCTCTGTATTGTCCCCTTTTCTTGTGAGCCCTTGTGGCAAATAAAGAAATCTATCTATCTATTTATTATCTCGTTTATCTGTTCATCTCCATCTATCTATCTATCTATCTATCTATCTATCTATCAAAAACAAACACAACACAAGAAAATTACACTTACACTTACATAAACACTGAAAACAAAACACTAATGGAGACCATTACGAACGACCCTTCGGTTTTCACCGAAGGGAAAACTTTCGCCCACTCTATAAAAAATAGCAAAAAAATGAACCTAAAACTGATTAGGGTCCCTATACAAACTTATAGGTCCCTAAAAGAAACATTTGAGAAGGATGTGGGGAATTCCTGCGTGAAACCACTCAACCGCGTCCTTCTCAAATGCCTCCCCACCCCAGACACCCCCATTCCACCAGACCCCACCCCACCAAACATCTGCGTCCCCACCCCGCCGGAAACCACCACCCATCCAGACAACCCCTCCAACACCCCCATGGAAATCGTGCGGCCTGGTCCCCAGGAGGCGAAGGGTGAGTGATCTCTTTTCCTCTTTTAACTTTTCAGCACCAACATGGCCAATATAAGAGTTGGATGTGTGAACGTACGCGGCCTGGGGATGCCCTGGAAACAGGGCAAACTCTTAAACGACCTCAGGTCGCACAGTTTGGATGTGGTAGCCATTTGCGAGTCCAGGATCCACGGCGAGCGACAGCTGGCCCCCATCTTCGATGACTTTGAGATCTACGCATCTCTCTGTCAACCGGGGGGTGGGGGCGGAGTTGCCGTTTTGCTGCGGAAACACCTGGGCCTCGTAACACAGACGGTACATCTGGACCCGGAGGGTCGACTGGTGGTCCTAGACGTTGACGGTAGTGAAGGTGGAGCGTTCAGGCTGGTGGCCGCATATGCCCCATCCGGGACACCGCGGCCAGACTTCTTCAAACGTCTAGAGACTTTTCTGGGAACGTCCCGCTCCTTGCTTTTAGTGGGGGACTGGAATGGAATCCTAGATGCACGTTGGGACTATGTGGGAGCATGTCCCGATAAAGGGGGGTGTAACAGCCTCAAACAGTTAATCGACCGATTTGACCTGGCCGATAGATATCGACTAGATTTTCCGACTGCGCCACTGTGGACGTGGAGTAATCGTAGCGGAACATCTAGATCGTACCTAGATAGGGTTCTAGTTAGAAATAAGGATAGGGACATGTTAAGCTGTCCACAAATGTTCATGGTTGCCTATTCAGATCACAAACTAGTGACCTGCATGGCCAACCTTGATAGAACCCATAGACAAGGACCCGGCTACTGGAAGCTGAACTTGTCGTTACCGACAAGCAAAGCCTACAGTAGACGGATTAGCACTTTAGTTAAACAGCACTTGACAGGGGCCATTGTCAACAACAGATGGTGGTACTCTCTCAAGAGGGCAGTTAGATTAGACTCGATAGTTTTTAGTAAAGAATTAGCGTTAGATAGAAATAGAACCGAGAAGGAACTGGTAGATAAAGTAGAAGAGGCTATTAGAAGTGGCAACGTAGCGAGCGTGCTAGCAACGAGAACGGCCTTGGACCAGTTCTTCGACGCAAAGCACGAGGGCTGCGTTGTCAGAAGCAAAATACGTGCTCTGGGAAACGAGGGAGCCAAAGCTGTTAGCTGGGCCCGAGTGACGGAGGCAAAAAGTGGCAACAAGTCCACGATTCGGTCTTTGAAGGACCAAAACGGACGCGTGATACGTGAGCCGAAGCAGATGTGTGCGGCTTTTCAGCGGCACTTTGCTCGGCTGTTCGGGGGGAGCGGCGCGCCGGGAGAGGCTATGGATTTCGGTCCATACCTCGACGGCCTACCGCGACTCTCGGACAGCGAGGCGAAGTTCTGCGAAAAGCCGATTTCAGCCACTGAGATAGGGGACGCGCTGAGCCAATGCGGCAAACGCAAATCTCCAGGTCTCGACGGTCTACCCTACGAATTTTACGTAGCAATGCCGGACTTATTCTCCGGTCTCCTGGAAGCGGTCTACTGCAACTGGCAACAGAACGGGAGAATTCCCAATTCTGTAACCGGGGGCGTGGTCACACTAATCAGGAAGGACGAGAATAAGGGGGATGACATAGGCAACTTCCGGCCCATAACTCTGCTAAACACAGAGTTACAGATTTTGGCCAAGGTGTTGGCAAAGAGGCTGGCGCTTGTCGTCGAGAACCTGGTGGGAGAAGCGCAGACATGCGCGATCCCGACCAGGTCCATACACGACAACCTCCACCTCATGCGATACATCATAGAGAGGGTAGGGTGTAAACCCGGCTTCGGTGGGGCCCTGATCAACTTGGATCAGTCTAAGGCTTTCGATAGGGTTGACCATCGTTACCTGGATGCGGTGCTCGAGGCGGCAGGCTTCGGACCCGTGTTCAGGGGCTGGATTGCTGCAATGCACAACAGCAACATCTGCTCAAGGGTCAAGGTGAACGGTTACCTCTCGGAGCCGTTCCATATTACGCGATCCATTCGACAGGGATGCCCTCTCTCCTCCCTTCTGTACGTACTGACTCTCGAGCCACTACTGCGGAAGCTGGAGCTATTGCAGGGCATCCCTCTGGAACCGGGACTGCGGAAAGCGGCGTCGGCCTACGCCGACGACGTGACAGTAATGGTGTCGAGCGCCTCGCAAATCGAGGAAGTCGGCACCTTACTAAAGGAATACGAAAGTCTCACAGGAGCGAAGCTGAACCGGGACAAGTCCATCGGTTTGCAACTCGGATCGTGGAGAGGCAGACCGATGCCTTCCGATGGCGTCGTCGGACGCTGGACGGAAGGACCGGTAAAGCTGCTCGGGGTCTGGTTTGGTCCGGACCTCCAGGTGGAGAAGAACTGGAACGAAGTGACGGCCAAGGTGTTTGCACTCACCCAGAAGTGGGCCGAGTGCAAACTATCCTTGAAAGGTCGAGCGGAGGTGGCGAACACTTTTATAGCGTCCGCCATCTACTACCGCTTGACCGTCGTGCCTTGTCCAGCCAAAACGCTCGCCAAAATGGAGCGCGCCCTCTTCCGATTCCTTTGGAAGAGGCGGGCTCCTTTGGTAAGAAGATCCATCTGCTGCCAACACCCTTCTAACGGAGGGCTGGGGATGCCGTGGTTGACGATGCGCAAACACGCGCTCAGGCTGCGGCATCTCTACGTATTCCTCACCGGACAACCGGTGTGGGCCCCGTTCGTGAGGCGAGCCTTCCCACGACTCGTCTCGCTGACCGAGCTGCAGTCCTGGGTCAAGCAGAGACCGAGGAAAATGGGCGACTGGCACATCGAATGTGCTCAGGCGCTCACAGCCCTCTGGCAGGCGGACCCGGCGATCAGTGGAGACTCCACTTCGTCATTCTATAGAGGGTTGGTCCGCAGCAAGTGCGACGACGCGCTCGGTGAAACTCTAGGCGTGGAGGAAGATGAACTGGCCAGTCTGTTCGGTAGGACCTTCCGCCCGGGACCGATGGACAACTTCCAAAAGTCCCTGGCCTGGCAGTGCTACCGAGGAGCTCTACCAGTTCGAGACAAGCTCTACAGACATGGGCGCCCGGGCAGGGACCCTGCAAAAAAGATCTGTCCGAGGTGCGTGCGAGACGAAGAAACCGTCGCGCACGCATTCATACACTGCCCGGGCGTCACTGACCTGTGGGGCTATGTGGAACGACTATTGTCGCGGGTGGGACCAATCCAGTTGACCACCGAGTCCATTGTCATGATCAAACCGCCACCCTCCTTCAAAAACGAAGGAGAGGCGGTTTTCCTTTGTGTGATAGCTATGGCGAAAGAGGTTGTATGGTGGACAAGGTTGAAAGGGCTGAGGTCAGACACCTTTCTCTCCGGCCAACAACTGATTCTTTTTTTCAAATACCACTTTGGAAGAAGAATCAGGATGGAGAGAGAGGTGCTGTACCCCAGCAAGTTTTATGAAAGGTGGGTGAAAGTGGCGAGAATGGCCCGAGTGAATGGGCCTTCTCTCTATATCAGCCTGTAGGTTGAGGAAAAGGAGGAGGAGAGGAAAGGAGTACAAGCTCTTCGTACTCCTGGAGATGAGGGTTGCACATTTTTTTCGGGGGTCTGTGTTACCCATATAAACTGTCTCCCTCTATTGGGGAAAATCGACTAACTTTTAAATTCCATCTGTGATAACATTTTACACGTTTTTATTGTATGTAAACTTCCCCCTTTGTATTTGTCCCCTTCTTTTGTGCCCCTGTGGCTAATAAAGAAATATATCTATCTATCTATCTATCTATCTATCTATCAGTCGTGTGTCACTTCGCGGAGAAGTTTCCGTTAATTTATGTAAGGAAAAAACGTGAGTTTTTAGTTCAATTTTATATCATTGTGTAACTTGACCACCCGTCTGGACCTTCAGGTGGTGGGTCAACTCATTTTCACCCCTTCAGGGGCGGAATATCCATTTAAAAAATTTTTCTCCATCGAATCTTTGAAAAAAATATTGTAAAATTTTGATTACGTTATGAACGCTGCGTCCAACGATAATGGTGGTGGAGAGGCGGTAAGACTACAAAGCTCGCAGTCAACAACGTCTTCTTCACTAGATACTATAGAGATGGAAAGACAAAATGAAAATAAAAAAACGAATTCACATCCAAACAACACAAATGACACCAAACAGCTCAATGACAACAAAAATAACAGCAAAACCAATAATGATGATAAAATCAACAATGATAACAACAACAAAGAAAAAAATAAAGACAACGCCAATAACACCAGCATCAAAGACAACAACAACACCAAGGAAAATACGGATGATACCAACATCGGTGACAACAAGAATAACAACAAGAATAACAACAATAATGACAACACCACCAATACGGATTCCACAAAGAAACCAAAAATCTCCTTTGCAGAGAAAGTTAAAAAAAAGGAGGAATTGATATATCTCGACATAACAAATGCTGAACAACTTTTAAAGGAGGCTAGGAGATATGTCACTTTCGATAAAAATGGTGCTTTCAGCATCAATTCTCCGGTAGAAATTCGCAAGGAAACTGCTCTGAAAACGATAGTTTTTAGGACAGTTTCCAATTCTACCCGAAAACCAGTCCAATTGTCACAGAAATAAATTGAACTGGTTTTCAAAAATTCAATGAATGATATTGCATTCATTCAAAGAAGCAAACTTTTTGAGAGTATTTCGGTACTCATGAAAGATCAATTGACGGCCCAAAATTACTCTGTGTCGCCAATTGTATCCAACCTGTACACCTTTTCCCCTTCGTACATGTGAAAAAGGACACAAAAGATCAGAATCACGAGTGTCACACCAAAGGTGAACATATGGTGGATACTGTGCGGCTTCATCAATTTTGATGAAGACAGAATACTGTCAGTAGGAAAGTCCCCCAGAGATGTATTCAATGGGACTAGCATTGAAGTTCTGGTGCAAATGAGCCCAGGGCGAATAGCTATGATCCCACAACGTGTACTCCTGGACGGACTCACCTATATAAACTTTTCGGTTGAGGGTAGGCGGCCTTCATGTTACCATTGCTTTAGCAGGGGTCACCTGAGGGCTTCCTGTCCTAAATTAATGAACCCCAAAAAGGCTCTTCTGCCGACACCCATCAAAACAACACAACCACCAACACCACCACAACAACAACAACACCAACACACAAAAATAACCACAACAAACACAGTCCCACCCAACCCCACTCCACCTAAAACCACTGCAAAATCACATACAGACACAACAACTCCCCAAGACATACCCCGCCCCAATCACACAGACGATACAACAGATGCGGCTATCTCCCCATCACCCAGTGAAGACGAGGGAGAACCCCATCGCTCGAAAAGAAAGAAAAGACATCACAAAAGCAAAAAACCAGCAAACACTACCACAAACATACAACCACCAACACAAACAACAAAAACATCACAAACAAAACGCCCACCTGAAAACAAAATACCTACAACAAAACGAAAGCACACACAAGAACTACAGACAAAAACAAACACAACACAAGAAAATTACACTTACACTTACATAAACACTGAAAACAAAACACTAATGGAGACCATCACGAACGACCCTTCGGTTTTCACCGAAGGGAAAACTTTCGCCCACTCTATAAAAAATAGCAAAAAACTGAACCTAAAACTGATTAGGGTCCCTATACAAACTTATAGGTCCCTAAAAGAAACATTTGAGAAGGATGTGGGGAATTCCTGCGTGAAACCACTCAACCGCGTCCTTCTCAAATGCCTCCCCACCCCAGACACCCCCATCCCACCAGACCCCACCCCACCAAACATCTGCGTCCCCACCCCGCCGGAAACCACCACCCATCCAGACAACCCCTCCAACACCCCCATGGAAATCGTGCGGCCTGGTCCCCAGGAGGCGAAGGGTGAGTGATCTCTTTTCCTCTTTTAACTTTTCAGCACCAACATGGCCAATATAAGAGTTGGATGTGTGAACGTACGCGGCCTGGGGATGCCCTGGAAACAGGGCAAACTCTTAAACGACCTCAGGTCGCACAGTTTGGATGTGGTAGCCATTTGCGAGTCCAGGATCCACGGCGAGCGACAGCTGGCCCCCATCTTCGATGACTTTGAGATCTACGCATCTCTCTGTCAACCGGGGGGTGGGGGAGGAGTTGCCGTTTTGCTGCGGAAACACCTGGGCCCCGTAACACAGACGGTACATCTGGACCCGGAGGGTCGACTGGTGGTCCTAGACGTTGACGGTAGTGAAGGTGGAGCGTTCAGGCTGGTGGCCGCATATGCCCCATCCGGGACACCGCGGCCAGACTTCTTCAAACGTCTAGAGACTTTTCTGGGAACGTCCCGCTCCTTGCTTTTAGTGGGGACTGGAATGGAATCCTAGATGCACGTTGGGACTATGTGGGAGCATGTCCCGATAAAGGGGGGTGTAACAGCCTCAAACAGTTAATCGACCGATTTGACCTGGCCGATAGATATCGACTAGATTTTCCGACTGCGCCACTGTGGACGTGGAGTAATCGTAGCGGAACATCTATATCGTACCTAGATAGGGTTCTAGTTAGAAATAAGGATAGGGACATGTTAAGCTGTCCACAAATGTTCATGGTTGCCTATTCAGATCACAAACTAGTGACCTGCATGGCCAACCTTGATAGAACCCATAGACAAGGACCCGGCTACTGGAAGCTGAACTTGTCGTTACCGACAAGCAAAGTCTACAGTAGACGGATTAGCACTTTAGTTAAACAGCACTTGACAGGGGCCATTGTCAACAACAGATGGTGGTACTCTCTCAATAGGGCAGTTAGATTAGACTCGATAGCTTTTAGTAAAGAATTAGCGTTAGATAGAAATAGAACCGAGAAGGAACTGGTAGATAAAGTAGAAGAGGAAATTAGAAGTGGCAACGTAGCCAGCGTGCTAGCAACGAGAACGGCCTTGGACCAGTTCTTCGACGCAAAGCACGAGGGCTGCGTTGTCAGAAGCAAAATACGTGCTCTGGGAAACGAGGGAGCCAAAGCTGTTAGCTGGGCCCGAGTGACGGAGGCAAAAAGTGGCAACAAGTCCACGCATCGGTCTTTGAAGGACCAAAACGGACGCGTAATACGTGAGCTGAAGCAGATGTGTGCGGCTTTTCTGCGGCACTTTGCTCGGCTGTTCGGGGGGAGCGGCGCGCCGGGAGAGGCTATAGATTTCGGTCCATACCTCGACGGCCTACCGCGACTCTCGGACAGCGAGGCGAAGTTCTGCGAAAAGCCGATTTCAGCCACTGAGATAGGGGACGCCCTGAGCCAATGCGGCAAACGCAAATCTCCAGGTCTCGACGGTCTACCCTACGAATTTTACGTAGCAATGCCGGACTTATTCTCCGGTCTCCTGGAAGCGGTCTCCTGCAACTGGCAACAGAACGGGAGAATTCCCAGTTCTGTAACCGGGGGCGTGGTCACACTAATCAGGAAGGACGAGAATAAGGGGGATGACATAGGCAACTTCCGGCCCATAACTCTGCTAAACACAGAGTTACAGATTTTGGCCAAGGTGTTGGCAAAGAGGCTGGCGCTTGTCGTCGAGAACCTGGTGGGAGAAGCGCAGACATGCGCGATCCCGACCAGGTTCATACACGACAACCTCCACCTCATGCGATACATCATAGAGAGGGTAGGGTGTAAACCCGGCTTCGGTGGGGCCCTGATCAACTTGGATCAGTCTAAGGCTTTCGATAGGGTTGACCATCGTTACCTGGATGCGGTGCTCGAGGCGGCAGGCTTCGGACCCGTGTTCAGGGGCTGGATTGTTGCAATGCACAACAGCAACATCTGCTCAAGGGTCAAGGTGAACGGTTACCTCTCGGAGCCGTTCCATATTACGCGATCCATTCGACAGGGATGCCCTCTCTCCTCCCTTCTGTACGTACTGACTCTCGAGCCACTACTGCGGAAGCTGGAGCTATTGCAGGGCATCCCTCTGGAACCGGGACTGCGGAAAGCGGCGTCGGCCTACGCCGACGACGTGACAGTAATGGTGTCGAGCGCCTCGCAAATCGAGGAAGTCGGCACCTTACTAAAGGAATACGAAAGTCTCACAGGAGCGAAGCTGAACCGGGACAAGTCCATCGGTTTCCAAATCGGATCGTGGAGAGGCAGACCGATGCCTTCCGATGGCGTCGTCGGACGCTGGACGGAAGGACCGGTAAAGCTGCTCGGGGTCTGGTTTGGTCCGGACCTCCAGGTGGAGAAGAACTGGAACGAAGTGACGGCCAAGGTGTTTGCACTCACCCAGAAGTGGGCCGAGTGCAAACTATCCTTGAAAGATCGAGCGGAGGTGGCGAACACTTTTATAGCGTCCGCCATCTACTACCGCTTGACCGTCGTGCCTTGTCCAGTCAAAACGCTCGCCAAAATGGAGCGCGCGCTCTTCCGATTCCTTTGGAAGAGGCGGGCTCCTTTGGTGAGAAGATCCATCTGCTGCCAACACCCTTCTAACGGAGGGCTGGGGATGCCGTGGTTGACGATGCGCAAACACGCGCTCAGGCTGCGGCATCTCTACGTATTCCTCACCGGACAACCGGTGTGGGCCCCGTTCGTGAGGCGAGCCTTCCCTCGACTCGTCTCGCTGACCGAGCTGCAGTCCTGGGTCAAGCAGAGACCGAGGAAAATGGGCGACTGGCACATCGAATGTGCTCAGGCGCTCACAGCCCTCTGGCAGGCGGACCCGGCGATCAGTGGAGACTCCACTTCGTCATTTTATAGAGGGTTGGTCCGCAGCAAGTGCGACGACGCGCTCGGTGAAACTCTAGGCGTAGAGGAAGATGAACTGGCCAGTCTGTTCGGTAGGACCTTCCGCCCGGGACCGATGGACAACTTCCAAAAGTCACTGGCCTGGCAGTGCTACCGAGGAGCTCTACCAGTTCGAGACAAGCTCTACAGACATGGGCGCCCGGGCAGGGACCCTGCAAAAAAGATCTGTCCGAGGTGCGTGCGAGACGAAGAAACCGTCGCGCACGCATTCATACACTGCCCGGGCGTCACTGACCTGTGGGGCTATGTAGAACGACTATTGTCGCGGGTGGGACCAATCCAGTTGACCACCGATTCCATTGTCATGATCAAACCGCCACCCTCCTTCAAAAACGAAGGAGAGGCGGTTTTCCTTTGTGTGATAGCTATGGCGAAAGAGGTTGTATGGTGGACAAGGTTGAAAGGGCTGAGGTCAGACACCTTTCTCTTCGGCCAACAACTGATTCTTTTTTTCAAATACCACTTTGGAAGAAGAATCAGGATGGAGAGAGAGGTGCTGTACCCCAGCAAGTTTTATGAAAGGTGGGTGAAAGTGGCGAGAATGGCCCGAGTGAATGGGCCTTCTCTCTATATCAGCCTGTAGGTTGAGGAAAAGGAGGAGGAGAGGAAAGGAGTACAAGCTCTTTGTACTCCTGGAGATGAGGGTTGCACATTTTTTTTCGGGGGTATGTGTTACCCATATAAACTGTCTCCCTCTATTGGGGAAAATCGACTAACTTTTAAATTCCATCTGTGATAACATTTTACACGTTTTTATTGTATGTAAACTTCCCCCTTTGTATTTGTCCCCTTCTTTTGTGCCCCTGTGGCTAATAAAGAAATATATCTATCTATCTATCAATCTATCTATCTACTTGTCTATCTATTTATGTCTATCTCTGTATATATTTACTAATCTCTCTCTCTCTCTCTCTCTCTCTCTCTCTCTCTCTCTCTCTCTCTCTCTCTCTCTCTCTCTCTCTCTCTCTCTCTCTCTTGTATAGCTACAATAGTCATCATTATATCCACCATAAGCAATCTAATGCAATGCAATTTTCAATTCGAAAAAAACTTCTTTATCTAATCAGTTAAAATGTATGTATGGTCTGCAAGATAATTTAACGGATTTGTTTTCGATATATTTCGGCTACAGTCTATCGTTATCCCAATCTCTTAAGCCATGTCATGTAGTTCTGGTGAAGTAGCTTCCACCATAAAGACTCCTCGCAGACATTATTGTTGACTGAGAGTTAATAATAAACACTTAATCGGAAAACTTCAGCCAGCCCCATAAAATCAGGTATTGTTGAGACTCTGATTATTATTATTATTATTGATTGCTAGTATATCGGTAGAGCGTCAGATACCATACTTTACATAATAGAGTTACGGCCATTTACGGTCTGAGTTCAAATCCTGTCGAGGTTAGATTTCCATTTCATCATTACGGGGTCAATAAAATGAAGTACCAGTAACGTACTGGGGTTGATTTAATCGACTTTCCCTTCCCCAAAATTGTTGGCCTTGTGCCTAAAGTAGAAACAATTATTATTAGAAGGCGGTGGATTGGCAGTATCGGTAGAGGGTCGGACGCCATGCTTTGACGCATTGAGTGCCATTCTGAGTTCAAATCCCGCCGAGGTTAACTTTGCCTTTCATCCTTACGGAGTCGATAAAATAAAGTACCAGTAATATACTGGTGAATTGCTGGCCTTGTGCCAAAAGTAGAAACAATTATTATTAGAAGTATTATATTGTTCGTTCTCTTGTCGCGACGTGTTGCACATCGCTCCTGTAAGTTTGTTTTCATTTCTATTATTATACAGATTTATATTGAACTTTTGTGACCGTTTTTAGGGAGCTGGTTAGTTTGTCTCCTTCTGCAGCCATTAAGAGCTAAACCGAGGTTTGTTGAGCAAACACCTCTCTCAATTTTGGTATAAAATAGAAAGATGTCGGAGGAAGAATGTTCATCACCTGAAAAAAAGAGTTAGCTATCCGCACTCACCTACCACCACCAACACCAACAGCAACAACAAAATCCTAAAATTCACCCAAGGGGGATTTCAATTCAACTCTCCCACTCTGCTCCTTTTCATCACACATACACATACACTCATTCACACACTCACACCACAGCACCCATATGAGTCAAATGACAGAGAAACCCCCTCTTCTCGCAGCGAGGAAGAGAGGGAGCCCCCAAACCGCTAGAAACAAACGAACAAAAAAGAAACATAAAACTCTCCCAAACATTCTGCACCATTCTAACACACACACCAACACAAACTTCAGAAAACCAAGAAAACACTCTCACACCAAACACAGCTACATCTTCAACCACAGCAACACCAAGATCATCACCACATCCGGCAACACAAACATCATAAGCAAAACCACCAACACAACAACAAACATAACTAGCCACGAAAAAAAAAACCCACAACAAAAGCAAACGGTCACAAATTCCAGCACATTCAAACAC
>OZ024741.1:42411740-42424240 GCA_964016885.1 Eledone cirrhosa
AGTAGTAGTAGTAGTAGTAGTAGTAGTAGTAGTAGCAGTAGTAGTAGTAGTAGCAGTTGTGTTAGTAGTAGTAGTAGTTATGTTAGTAGTAGTAGTAGTACTAGTAGTAGTAGTAGTAGTAGTAGTAGTAGTAGTAGTAGTAGTAGTAGTAGAAGTGGTAGCAGTAGTAGTAGTAGTAGTTGTGTTAGTAGTAGTAGTAGTAGTAGTAGTAGCAGTAGTAGTAGCAGTAGAGGTAGTTATCTCTCTTTTTTTTTTTATTCCACTCTCTGCTGATTCGTCTCTCTGGCGTTCTCTCGCTCTCTTCTTTCACTCATCCTATTTTATCATTAAACCTTTCATCGTGCCAACGTTGATAGTGGAATCCTTGAAGTTTTGGAGCATATAGGAAGAGGAAAGGGAAAAGGGGAGAAATTTGGTAGGTGAGTAGACTGGAAGTTTGATTTCCATTCTCCGATAGTTTCTCCCAATAATTGTCATTACGGGAGATGCGCTGGAAGAGCCATCCTCCGGGGAAACGCCGTCTCCATTCTTTCCGCCGGGGTTGTGGGGCGGCCAGCACGTGGGACCCCATTTTCTCAGAATACAGACTGATGGGGAGGGCGAGAGAGATGGATGCGATGACAGTGTTCGGCTCTTCCGTGTTCGTGGAACATTGCACCCGTCATTTAAACGAGATGCACAACAAGCATAACTGATAGTCAACACACAGACTAACATACGCGCTCACAAACACCCACACACACATTGTCATTAACAAGGCTGCCTTATATATCAACGCCTCGGTTTTGAGCCTATTGAAGAGGCTGGTATTACTATATAAAAGTGGTGTCTCTCCTACTGGCAGCAGGATACAGAGTTCGATTTAGACCTGGGTGGGTGGGTCGGTGGGGGGCACTTTAGGTTAGGGGGTGCCTCATACACAAAGAATTAGAATACACATCACCCCTCCGCCCCATCCAAATTTTACATATCAAAGTTAGCTTGGCGCAAGTAATTTGAATTGAGCTGTTATGCATACAGTTATTAAATTCAATAATTTTAACCATCCTAAGCTGAGGGCATAAATAAATTGCTACGGCCGTCACTGGTGTGACCCCTCATGCAGGGAGCCCGGGGAAATTGTCCCCTTTGCTCCCACCTGCATTAAATTCAGCCGTGCCAGGAGGCTTCACTGGATGTAAACACATTTCTCAACGGTTTACTAGACCTCTATTTCAAAGTTAATTTCCTCTATGAATCGGTGTTGTTATAAACCTATGGTATCCAATTATTTCTGTTTACCTCTCAGTAAGATATGAGGGTGTTCGTAATTATGTCGGTTTTGAGAAAACGCTTTAAGTGGAATTCTCTTCCTAAAATGTGTGTTGAAGAAGGCGTAAACATTGCATAGATTATTTATCATATACAGACACAGACACATACATAATTACATACATGCATACACACACACGCAAATACACACACACATATATATATTTATATATATGTATACATACACACACACACATATATATATATATTTGTATATATGTATACATATATATATATATAAACACACACACACACATATAAATATATTTGTATATATGTATACATATATATATATATATATGTATATATATATATATATATACATACATACGTATGTGTGTGTGTGTGTGTGTGTGTATATGTGAGTGTATATATGTGTGTGTGTATATGTGTATTGATAGATTATATAGAGTTTCAGGTCTTTCAAGAATACACCTAAACCTATACACACACATAGACACTTGCACACACACACACATACGCACATATATATATATATATATATGTATATATATATGTGTGTGTGTGTGTGTTGGTGAGTAGGTGTATTCATGAAAGACCTGAAACTCTCTCTATATAATTTGTTGAGACCAAATAGCCTGGAAATATATTATTGTATGAAAGAATCTTTAGGTTTTCAATGAATAAATAAACTTTAATACGTGTTTTGTGTTTATCTTCTCTTTGAAGAAAGAATTCCCTTCTACCTCTCTTCCCCTCTCTTTCTCTCTCTCTATAGATATATATCTGTAGTATTATGTAGTATGTAAATCTATAATATTATATTCTTGTACTCGTTTATGTCAACTCTCCATGCTCCGATGCTCCCATATTAGAGCACAATCTTCATGTATACACATACACACACACACACACATATATATATACATATAATCTGTTTAGTGTATCGGTCTCCTGTGTTGTTCTCACACCCCTATATATATATATATATATATAAAAAATTAGAATTGGTGCTCTGAAATAGCGATATATATATGAATGTATATATAGTGTATTTTGCAATACACTGTATGCTTAATTAAAAGCATTTCGAAGACCTTACGCTATTGTTTTAGACTAGTGACAGTCTCACTTACTTTAAATTTTCAGCAAACAAGGGGAGATAAAGCTGACAGAGCTCTGTTTCGTACCTTTTGGTACTCTGCTTGACCGGCAACCGCTCTGTATAATCAGTTCCTGATTATTACTAGAATTCTATAAGAATCAAACATTCATGATTTTCAGCAAACAGGTGGAGTACTTAGCTTTGATAAGTACCAAAAGGTACGAAACAGAGCTCTGTCAGCTTTATCTCCCCTTGTTTGCTGAAAATTTAAAGGAAGTGAGACTGTCACTACCCTAAAACAATAGCGTAAGGTCTTCGAAATGCTTTTAATTAAGCATACAGTGTATTACAAAATACACACTATATATATATATATATATATATATATATATATATATATATATATATATATATATATATATATATATATATATATATATTATATATATATGAGGAGGAAGAACGGAAATTAAGGACTGCGGAACTATCCTCCCAAGAAGCATGGACTAAATGTAAACTCTCGACGTGGAAAATTACTTGGGCAGATTTATAGCGATTGGAACCTTTACCAAATCCTGATATGCTCGGCTTTAAGAGTGTACCGGAGCATGGCCGCAGTCTAATGCCTGAAAACGCACCACATGCCCACACTCTTACACGACTGTACGCTTTCACACTCGTATTTTACCCGATTTCCTAAGCTACTATTTATATCATCCAGTGTCTATAAAATAAAGGACCAGTTAAGTGTCTACTGATAAACTGCAAAAATCTGTGAAATGCGTAAAGATATTTCACATAGACGTTTTACTGTTTTATTCAGGGACATCTTTTTAGGGCTTCCGAGATTGGTAAGAGCAGAAAAGACCGTATCTTCAAACGACAGGTCTGGTTCAAATGTTTGAAACAACGTGTGTGTGTGTGTGTGGGGGGGGGGGGGGGGGGGTATAAACTCTCCCCAAAGTTTGGTGTTAGTGATAAACCCTACTTGCCACCCAAGGAAACCACACAAGGATTTGAGCTTAAAAGGCAAAAAGGTTAGAATAAATACGGAAAGGTATCTCAACACCCGCTCACACAATGCCGCCAATTGATCATTCCGGGATTGGTGTTTCATTTATCGATCACGTCAGAATGAAAGGAAAGCTTAACTCTCTGTAAGATTTGAACTCGCAGCGCAAAATGATAGAACAAAAGTCGAAAGAGGCCTGATATATCCCTTTATCAATTCTGTCAGTCTATCATGTTGAACTGGTACTTTATCTTATCGACCCCGAAAGGATGAACGTGAAAGTTGACATCAGTGGGATTAGAACGCAAAGCGTTAATAACCAGAACAGATACCACAAAACATTTTATCCTACACTCTAACGAATTTGCCAATTCACGGTCTAGTATTATAGTGTTAATCTCAATTTCAGGTGTTTAATCATGATGGCCAAGAGTGGTAAGTATGACTTACACCACTGATATGACCAAAACAAAAGAGAAAAAAAGCAGTGGAGATCTACTAGGTAGCGATTCCTCCAACAGGAGTGAGAAAGACTTGGATTGGATTGGAAACTTAATGGGATTTGAGCTGAGGCCGCCAAGGACCAGAATAAATATAGCAATGCAGTTTGCCTTACACTCTAATGACTTTGCCAATTTATTATCTTAAAACGCATTTGTTTGCTGAAGTATTTATAGGACATACTTGATGATTTGAGTATCCATGTACAATGGCACTGGGTTTCTTAAAGGGTTTATCAGGTTTATCAAGTTTAACTTAAGCGTGTCATTCAGGAATTTTACTGTTGTAAAGCATGTATCTGTTGAACGTTGTTGTATTCGTTTCTTTGTGTGGTCTGTTTTGAATATCACATGACAGTGTTAACATTGCAATGATACATACTTTCAACATGATTTAATGAAAGTACCACATAATAGCCAACACACACACTAGTGCATATATAGACAGATACAGATTCACACCCACATTTGTCGACACATACACGCACATGCAAACACACACCAGGCACTCACCCATAGATGCAGACACAAACACACATACACACTTATAGACACACACACACACGCGCGCGCGCACACATGTATCTATGTAGAGAAATTAACTTTAAGATTTCACTCTGGCCTGAGGCCAAATGGAAATTCTATTGAACAAATACTATCATTAAGAATATGTATATCAATACTTGCCGCTCATAGAAACACCATATTGTGGTATCTTTTCCATAGTTTTCTAGAGAATTTGATTGAGCAAACAGTGCAGCAATTGAAGACATTCTTATATTTCTGTAAAGTGCCAAATTTGTTCATTAACACCATTACATCCTGATACACTAATATCTGTAGTTTGGCGTATTTTTAGAGTCACACTTGCACGTCTATTACTTCATAATCATTATGAACTGTATTCTGAGTATAAATTAGATGGTAAAATATGGATACAATGTCAGAAGAAGGATATCCAGAAGAATTTCTGTTGCAAAACATGGTGAGCTTCTGCTGTGATTTTCAGTGATAATACCGTGTCTGCCAGCTCAAAGAGAAGTGAAACGGTTTGAAACTACATCGTTGAAAATAGATCTAAAAATTAATAAATTTATAACCAAAGTCATTTCTAGTGGTAACTTGCTTCTCTTTATCATATATACTACTGACCACAATTTGGAATCACAAACATTAAGATACAGAAGATATTTATCATTACCTTTAGAGTTGACATAATTCTTGTCATTGAAATTGTCGATGGAAAATTCATGAAAACTTGGGTGGTTTTATTCGACCCATTCCGTTGTTAGAATTTAGGCTAGGTCACTGTTTTAATATTAACCCGGTATCCTCTTGTACTACTTTTACAACAAAAACCTAAGTCTCAGACGCCGTATGGGCACTGCCCTTTCTTTTCAGCATAGGCAATAAGAAAAATATTAACCATGGTATACTATATAGTATATACCATAGTTAATATTAACTATGCTATACTATATAGTAGTGAAGGCGCATGGCTTAGTGGTTAGAGCATTGGGCTTGCAATCGAAAGGTTGTGAGTTCAAATCTCGGAGAGGGTGATGTGTTGTTTCTTTGAGCAAGACACTTTATTTCACGTTGTTCCAGTTTACTCAGCTGTAAAAATGAGATGATAGGACTGGGATCCCTATCATTAAATTACCCAAGACACCTCCAACGAGATATACCTTGGAGGAGGCCAGCTAAACCTGGATAGGTGTGAGCTGTAACAACAACAACAACAACATACTATATAGTACTGACACTACAGTAACGTATTCAACAAACACAATAAATCAACTGCAGAACTTGATATACTTATTTTAACCAACGCCGGTTGGATGAAAGTCAAATTACAAAAAGATTTTATCCGAAGGTGGGAACAAATAGACCTGCGTCAGTTTCGATAGGTTCTTTTTCTGTTGTTTAAGCAGCGGATTGGATTGATCGTGAAATCATCGTGTAGGTGACTGAGCATTCCAGAGATACATGTAACCTTAATGGAATCCCGAGGCAGTTTCAGCGTCACACATTTTACACCATTTCACACATATTGATTGGGTCGATCCGAGGCGATTTTCTTTTTTCATCTAGCTGGAATTTCCTCCATTCTAAGAGCTATTAATTTTATCACAGCCATTAATAATATACGATAAGAAGGAATACAAATAGAACGTCTTCTTCTAGTTTTGAATGACACTTGTTCAAGATTCCATGCAGAGGAATCGAAACCGAGGCTTTTATGATTGCGAAGTAAATTTATTAAATATTTGTTTCTGCTACGTTCATTAAAATAGAATAGGAAACCATTTAGTCAGAAGTTTTATTACTGTTGCTGAATCATTGCCTCAAAAAAAGTTTTATTCTAACATCCGAAAATATATATCAGTTTAAATTTTTTTTCTTAGATATATGAATATTTGTTAATGTTTCTGATTTCAATTTTAAACTAATAAAGAAATATGAAAACTGTTTATTTATTTATTTAAATATTTATATATTTGTTTTGCTACAAATTATTATTCTCTGATATAGAAATAAATATGTAAATAAATATTCTTTTTTGGCTTCGAAACATTTTATTTAATATTACATTTTATTTTTAAATAATTTATAGTGAATATTCTCCTTCGAAATTGATTTGTTTTTAGACATATTCATCTTTCACTGTTTACAAGACTAAATATTAATATCTTACACTTAATACGAATTTCTAAAATAACTTCCTAATTCCTTTCTTTTGATTTGTGTTGAAGACACACCATTATTCTCTTTGAATTATCTGGAATCAAAAACGATAATTTTGGACTACAACTATATAAATAACATATAAATATATATCAAAAGCAAGCAAAAAATGAAGATAAAATCTGGATAAATATTAGAGTATTAAATTATAGAATTAGTTGTAAATAATCAAGAAAGATATTGGAATTCTGTCATTTTCAAGAAATATATTCACAAAAAACAACAACAACAACAACAAAAAACAAACAGACTATCTTTGTGTATCATAGTAGATTCTATTATCTAAGTAGAAGAGTAGGTTTGTTCCAAATGTCATTACATATTGAAACATTGAAATATCACAAAGTAAATTTCAATTTATATTTTATATGAAGGGGAATATTTATATATAACGGTACTTTATTAAATTTTTTTCTTTTAATGATGATAACTCCAACATATATATCTTAATTAGTGTCTCGGCTGAGTCAATTCTATTTTATAACTTTAGAAAATTATTTTTACTTTATCAATAATTTGCGCCATTTGTATTGTTGCATATCTGATAATCTTGTGGGTCTCTTAAACATTAGTCGAAGCATATCAAATGAAAATATCTGAGGGAATATATAGCAATAGAGTTATCCAATGCTATTTCAAATGGACAAGAGGTAAAATTCCTTTTGAATCAGGTGTTAGTCTCTCCCAAGTAAATTTCCAAGAAATATTTGGTTCCTAATTATTGGTTGATTAGGGCTCATGTCTAGAGTGGATATGAGATAACTTTCAAAGAAAGGTTTAAGAAATTAGGTCTCATCTGTGCTCTACATTCCAGAATAGTCTCCGTACACCACCTCACAGTCAGAGACAGCTTCCACAGCATATTTACCGAAATGTGCATCCTTAACTCATTATGTTTGACTCACATAGTTGAAACTGCCCTCGGCAACTCACTATTAAATATAGACCACTATATATTCTATACTTTAGACGTTATACAATAGCACACAACATGTCATTAAACTAAAAACCAATATAAACTATAATTACTATACACAAAATGGAGCATTGTCCACTTCCCCAGCAATTTACTATTAACGAAATACTAATATATACTCTAGTTACAATAGATTTTATAGAATGACCCTCAGCTACCAATATTTAGTATTAAATATTGGTAGCTGAGGGTCATGAAAGAATTCTTAATAATCGAAGCCAAAAGATCAGTTCAGAAATATAGAAGAAAGACTATATATGTTTTATTTATTTAATCACTGTAAAACCTTCTGGCTCAGCACATGTTTTGTCTTTATTCGAGAGCAGATATGTTTTTCTCCTTACGTCAAATTCAATTTGATATATAAGACGCTGTTTTTTCTCTCCTGTATACGAGAATATTTTTTGTTTATTCATATCACACAAAAGCAAATGCTACATTGCATTCATAAGTATGAGGGTAGATATTCACCAGTTATTTTGTTTGTATGAATCATAGTACTGACCAAACTGGTGATCGCAAGCTGTCAAAGGACTGACCGTTTTCCGATAGGTTTATTATCGAAATTAAAACAATGGAAACATCTCGCTATTTACTACAATCACAGTAGACTTGGTGACACACAAGTATGAGCCCAGGACATAGGAGTGGCTTGGTCAATGTATCTCCTTTCCGAGGGCTTTTACAACATTGTCCGCTGAGGTTTTGCACTTCAGAGAGATAAAATGGACGAATGAAAGACGGTAAGAAGCTTTCATTATTTGATTCATTATTTGAGGGCCGTGGATTGGCCGTATCGGTAGACGGTTGGAATCCATGCTTTCCAGCACAGAGTTACGTCCCTTTACGATCTGAGTTCAAATCCCGCCGAGGTTGACTTTGCCTTTCATCCTTACGGGGTCAATAAAATAAAGTACCAGTAATGCACTGGGTAATTGCAGGCCTTGTGCCGAATGTAGAAACAATTATTTGATTCATGTTGTTGCTTTAGTATTAAATACCCACCTATTACTCTAGACAGTACAGGGCAGCTCTCGGAACACTAATATAAACCTTGAAAATGCGCCCGTTATAACAGAATATAAACACTATTGACCTAGAAACGTAGGTCTACTAATTTGCAACAGTTAGGTTAAAACAAACACATACACTGTGGAGGTCACAGAATGTGTGACGAAAGAGTATTGACAATTAACAAATAAAAACATCCGGTTATTAAACTATCCAACTGGAAATGTGTAATAAATTGAAGTGAAAACCAACAGGTGCGTGTGTTTTTATTGGCATCATGACCCTGCCAAATTATAATTATATAGTAATAAAGCAACAACATGAATAATTGTTTCTACTTTTTGGCACAAGGCCAGCAATTATCCCAGTGCATTACTGGTACTTTATTTTATCGACCCCTTAAGGATGAAAGGCAAAGTTAACCTCGGTGGGATTTGAGCTCAGATCATAAAGGGATGTAACTCTGTGCTGGAAAGCATGGATTCCAACCGTCTACCGATACGGCCAATCCACGGCCCTCAAATAATGAATCGAATAATGAAAGCTTCTTACCTTCTTTCATTCGTCCATTTTATCTCTCTGAAGTGCAAAACCTCAGCGGACAATGTTGTAAAAGCCCTCGGAAAGGAGATACATTGACCAAGCCACTCCTATGTCCTGGGCTCATACTTGTGTGTCACGAAGTCTACTGTGATTGTAGTAAATAGCGAGATGTTTCCATTGTTTTAATTTCGATAATAAACCTATCGGAAAACGGTCAGTCCTTTGACAGCTTGCGATCACCAGTTTGGTCAGTACTATGATTCATACAAACAAAATAACTGGTGAATATCTACCCTCATACTTATGAATGCAATGTAGCATTTGCTTTTGTGTGATATGAATAAACAAAAAATATTCTCATATACAGGAGAGAAAAAACAGCGTCTTATATATCAAATTGAATTTGACGTAAGGAGAAAAACATATCTGCTCTCGAATAAAGACAAAACATGTGCTGAGCCACAAGGTTTTACAGTGATTAAATAAATAAAACATATATAGTCTTTCTTCTATATTTCTCAACTGACCTTTTGGCTTCGATTATTAAGAATTCTTTCATGATTGAAAATGTTAACTATCAATTATTCATAAATAAGAAAATGTCTTGTGTATTAATTTGTAAAACGCGTCATTATATATTCTCTTCTGTAATAGAAAAAAAAAAGGGAAAAAAAACCAGAAGAAAAGCTATATGAGAAACACACCTGTTCAATAATGCATGAGAAAGTTTCTTTTATCGACTATAAATTTTGACAGAATTGTCGTTTATAAAAGCAAGGCACAAACGAACTTATTCCCCACCTTTCGATCTACATGGTAAGCATATTCAATGTATAAAAACTACAGTAGGCAGTAGATTTATTTCTAATAATGTAGGGAACTATCTTGATTTTGAATTCTACTATATTGAAGATATAAGCAAATAATGATAATACTAATAGTGGTTTCTGATTTAGGCCAATGCATGGAGAAGGAAAGTCAATTAACTCAACCCCAATACGTTACTGGTACTTTATTTTATCGATCCCGTAAGGATGAAAGGCAAAGTTAACCACGGAGGCATTTGAACGCAGAGTGTAAAGGAACGTAACTATATGCCGAAGGAACGTAACTATATGCCGCGAAGCATAGAGTCCGACGCTCTACCGATACTAATACTGCCAATCCACCGCCCTAATAATGGTTTATGATTAAGACACAAGGCTAGCACATTTTTTTGAAGGGCGGGGAAAGTCGATTAAATCGACCTCAGTGCATGACTGTACATTATTTTATCGACCCCCTAAGGATGAGAGGTAAAGCTAACTTCGGCGGGATTTGAACTCAGTAAGTAAAGGACCATAACTCTATGCTTCGAAGCATAGTGTCCGACGCTCTGCCGATACTGTTAATCCACCGCCCTAATGGTAATACTACAACTAATAATTTTTTCTAACATTGGCAAAAAGGCAATAATTTGTGGGGAAGGAGAACGTCGATTATATTGACCCAGTATTTGACTGGTAGGGCGGCGAATTGGCAGAGTCGTTAGAACGTCGGATAGAGGCTTTGTGATATTCGTTCTGACTCTCAGCTCACTGAGTACAAATCTCGCTGAGGTCAACTTTGCCTTTCATCCTTTCGAGGTCGATAAAAAAGTACCAGTCTAGTACTGGAGTCGATTCTTCCTCTATATCTTTTTCTCACTTCTCTCTTTCACGGTGTGCTTATAAACATTGTTGTTGTTGTTTTCATTGGTGCTATTTAAATGAGTCTTTTTAGTAACTCTCAGAGACATTTGCACAGTCTTATATTTCATCCACATATTGTATAGTTTTCTCTTCCAATTAGTTCTGAAGAGCGTGTATTTCTGGGAGTCACATTTTTAAATGTAATTGCTAGAAGGTTTCTAACAAAGCTGTTTTTTTTATTGGCAGTATCGGTAGAGAGTTGGTTGCCATGCTTTGCAGCATAGAGTTACAACCCTTTATGATCTGAGTTCAAATCTCACCGAGGTTAACTTTGCCTTTCATCTTTACGGGGTCGATAAAATAAAGTACCAGTAATGCACTGGGGTAATTGCGTCAAAGCATGGTGTCCGACCTTCTACCGATACTGCCAATCCACCGCAAGCATTTTACTGTTTCGGTCTTTCCTTTCGCCATGACGAAACATTCAATATAGGATGCTACTTCATTGATGATGGTTGTCTTTGTGTTAATATCAAAGTGTGTGCCCCTATGTTCATTGTTGTTATTCTTATTATTCTTGTTATCTCTAATATTACAAATGATGGTTTCTTATATAAGCACAAGGCCAGACATTTGGGCGGAGGGGAAAATCGATTAATTCGACCCCAGTCCATTACTGGTACTTTATGTTACCGACCCCGTAAGGATGAAAGGCAAATTTAATGTCAGCGGGATTTGAACTCAGATCATAAAGGGCCGTAACTCTATGCTGCAAAGCATGGCGTCCGACCCTCTACCGATACTGCCAATCCACGGCCCTATGTAATATTACAAATAATAATGATAATATTTGTTTCTACTTTAGGCACAAGGCCAGAAATTTGGGGGAGGGGAAAGTCGATTAAATTGACCCCAGTGCATTACTGGTACTTTATGTTTCCGACCCCGCAAGGATGAAAGGCAAAGCTAATCTCGGCGGGATTTGAACCCAGAACATAAAGGACCGTAACTCTATGCCGCAAAGCATATTATCCAAATCCCTACCGATTGTGTTAACCCACCGCCCAATAATAATAATAATTGTTTCTACTTTTCGCATAAGGCCAGCAATTACCCAGTGCATTACTGGTACTTTATTTTATCGACCCCGTAAGGATGAAAGGCAAAGTTTACCTTGGCGGGATTTGAACTCAGACCATAAAGGGCCATAACTCTTTGCTGCAAAGCATGGCGTCCGACCCTCTACCGATACTGCCAATCCACCCCCCTTAATAATAACAATAATAATGATAATTCGTGTAGTCATACTTGACGAAAAGAAAATTAATAAAAAAAAAAGCAACAACAAAACAAACAAAGCTACTAATGTTTTGTTTAAATAAAGAAACAGAAATGAGAGAATTAGACAAAACAGAAACTTACAAATACTTAAAAATTAATGAATTGTGAAGAGTTCAACACCGAAATGAAAGAAAAGGTTAGTTAGGAATAACATAGACGCATCACATTAATAATTAAAAGTTAAATGTAAAAGAATATGAAGTACTAGACATCAATACTATAGCTGTGCCACTAATAAGTTAGAGTTATGCTATTCTCAACTGGAAACTAAGTGAATTAGATAGATTAGACACGAAAAACAAAAAAATATAAGTCCATTGAG
>OZ024741.1:42429240-42439240 GCA_964016885.1 Eledone cirrhosa
ATATACATACCTGTACAAATAAATACATACATATATATATATATATATATATATATATATATATATATATATATATATATATATATATATATATATATGATGGCTGCCCCCTCGTTATCGAGTATGGCCATTGCACGATATACCATTATTAATAATTATTAATTAATTCTATCGTGCAATGCCTGTGCGTGAAGATATTTTTTAAAGTGAGGAAAGTCTGTGCAGTGAACCAATCCCACTCTCTGAGCGACAGTAGCTATAACCCGAAAAGAAGAAAAGATCAACATCATCGGTAACTACTGAGCCGCAGGTTTCATATCCGAATTATCCCAGTTTCCTGAGTTGCCTTCTCCTAGAAGAATGCTTTGACAAAGGCTAAGGGTCCTTCACTCCAAGTGGTTTAACCGCGCGGGACGTGTATATACATATATACACACATTTGGGTGGCCGTTGACTCTGATGAGTTTCCGCCCTTTGTCAGGTTTTGCTTTTTGTCCTGCAGGGTATCCGAAATCACCCTCCTCACCAAGTGTCACTGGGTGGGGTCGCCGGTTTAGTCGCCGGCGACCCGACCATGCGACAGGTTGTACTGGGTTACATGTTACCAGTAGCATTCAAGAGTGACCCGACATATATATATATATATATATATATATATATATATGAATACATACCTGTACAAATACATACATACACACACACAGACACACATATATATATATATATATATATATATGTATAGACATATATATGTATGTATATGGACAATTTGTACAAATATATGTTTTCCCTGCACTTTCTATGAAACATATATATATATATATAGAGAGAGAGAGAGAATGAATGTGAGAGAGAGAGAGCAAGAGCGAGAGGGATACGCACAAATATACATATGCATGTAAGTACACAAACACGCGCGTGCGCATACACACACGCGCACACAAACACATATGCTGTAGTAGGGCTCCGACATACTACTGCGTATTTATTTCCCATTTGCATACAGAGCAATTGCTCTGTATGCAAATGGGAATCATCATCCCATGTTTATAAACAAAATACTATAAACTTCCAGCATATTCTCACTTAGACGTGTAGGAATAACCTTGTCCGATGAAGGAACAAACGTCCTGAAATGGTATCACCAGGGTGCTCTCCCTTTGTTGCTAGAAATAGCTGTGACAACATCACAGCTTATTGATAAATCATAGAGAGTCTGAAAGAGTTTTTACACATAAACATTTCGTATATGCTTCAATATACGACCCTATGTATATACATACATACATACATAAACACACGCGCACGCACACACACACACACACACACACACACACACACACACACACACACACACACATACACACACACACACACACATATATATAGAGACAGAGCCTTATTACACTGTAGTTTCACCTGCGCACTCACAGGATTAATAGACAAGAAGCAAAGCCACACTTGTTCAAGTCACTTATCTATATATTAATGTATCCATTTTAGTTAATGTAATGAGTATCTTACTTTAATTCTTGCACCTTTATCTATTTAACTGAAATATATATATGTAATAATTATATATATATAGGCGGTGGATTGGCAGTATCGGTAGAGGGTCGGACGTCATGCTTTGACGCATAGAGTTACGGCCCTTGCCATTCTGAGTTCAAATCCCGCCAAGGTCAACTTTGTCTTTCATCCTGATGGGGTTGATAAAATAAAGTACCAGTAATGTACTGGTTAATTGCTGGCCTTGTGCCAAAAGTAGAAACAATTATATATATATATACTTGGAGAGGGTCATATTTGTGTAATAATATTGCCAGAATTAATAACAGAACACACTCACTGTTTGGTTGGTTTTCGCTTCTGTGTCTTTTATATCGGTTAATTTAATTTATTCGGTCTCAATGTTACCATTGACTGACCAACGGTCAAACATACAGTTATAATATAGACACAAGCACATATATATAGTCTAACAAAGTTCTTTCGTTGCACATCTGCAACCACATCAGTGGTGCTATTATGTTTCCTCCTGTTGTATTGTATGCCTACACCATCTTTATTTACTCTGATTATTTTTTTTTGTCTTCTCTGCGCATGCGTTTGGGTGTGTGTACAGTGTTTGATGTGTGTTCGTCTTTGGGTGACTGTGTATTGTTTATTGTATTCTATCTTAGTTTACTAGTGTGTGTTTATATGTGTTTGTTGTTATTGTGCTTGTGTATGTATTTATTTATTTATTTATACCTCTCTTAGGTCAGTATTGTTTATTTGGGTGTTGTTATTCCATTCATTTTTTCTGTTTAGCCTTGGCCTTCTAAGTTCTATTTCGCTGGCCTCTCTGATTTGCCTATCGGCTGCGTCATTTCTATGTTTAGATATTCTAATTTCTATGTTGTCTATGTTACCGTCGTGTTGTTGTCTGGCATGTTCGTATAGTATTGAACCATTTTTTCGTCCTTTTAGTTATCAGAATGTCATGTTGGCGCTACCCTTGGAGGGAAATTAGCTAACCAGTGTAGAAAGGCCCTGAGAAAGACCCACTTAAACATTAAGGTGGTAGAAAAGCCAGAAACCACCATAAAATCCCTGATCAGCAAAACCTACCCTTTTAAGAAAATACACTGTAGTAATAGGAAATATATTATATGTAAAGTAAACCCCCGGATAAACTGTAAATCTAGAAATTTAGTCTATAGCATAAGATGTACAGAGGATACTTGCAGAAACATGACAACAACATACATAGGTGAGACAGCTCGTAGCATAGGTGAAAGGATAGACCAACACTGGGGGGAACTAAGAGGATGAAAATACGGTTCAGTACTATACAAACATGCCAGACAACAACACGACGGTAACATAGACAACATAGAAATTAGAATAATATCTAAACATAGAAATGACCCAGCAGATGGGCAAATCAGAGAGGACAGCGAAATAGAAGTTAGAAGGCCAAGACAAAATAGAATAAATGAATGGAATAACAACACCCAAACAAACAATACTGACCTAAGAGAGGTATAAATAAATAAATAAATACATACACAAGCACAATAACAACAAACACATATAAACACACAATCGTGAATTAAGATAGAATACAATAACCAATACACAGTCACCCAAACCCGAACACACACCAAACACTATACACACACGCAAACGCATGCGCAGAGAAGACAAAAAAAAAATAATAAACTGACTAAACAAAGATGGTGTAGGCATACAATACAACAGGAGGAAACATAATAACACCACTGACGATGCTGCAGATGTGCAACGAAAGAACTTTGTTAGACTATATATATGTGTTTCTGTCTATATTATATCTGCATGTTTGACCGTTGGTCAGTCAATGGTAACATTGAGGACCGAATAAATTAAATTAACCGATATAAAAGACACAGAAGCGAAAACCAACCAAACAGTGAGTGTGTTCTGTTATTAATTCTGGCAATATTATTACACAAATATGACCCTCCCCAAGTATAACAATATTTGTTTCGTTACGCCCCTTTACGATCTGAGTTCAAATCCCGCCAAGGTTAACTTTGCTTTTCATACTTACGAGGTCGATAAAGTAAAGTACCTGTAATGTACTGGGTAATTGCTGGCCTTGTGCTGAAAGTAGAAACAGTTATATATATATATATATATATATATATACATATATGTATGTATGTATCTATGTATGTATGTATGTATGTATGTATGTATGTATGTATGTATGTATGTATGTATGTATGTATGTATATATATATATATATATATATATATATACGCATGTATATGTATATTTGTACACACACAGAAGTATATACACACACTCACACACAGACACACACACACACACATATATATATATATATATATAACGAGGGAAATGTGGTAATGAACCAGATGGACCATAACGCACTAAAGTAATCAATACTTAGGGTAGCAGAGTGGGTGATAGGAACGACTAGGACCCCGACGGCTAGGCTCAGCCGTCGGGGTCCTACTCGTTCCTATATATATATATATATATATATATATATATATATATATATATATATATATATATATATATATATATATATATATATATACATATACATATATATATCTATATATATAGTAATAATAATAAATTTGAAGACTAAAATCCCAAGAGGGCTCGATAAGGATAAATATATATCAAATATATAAGAACCGTAGAGCAAATATTTATTAAAATAACAGATTAAAGTTTAAGCAAAGAATCGCTGCATTCACCCTTAACGGGATCTTCTGAAACTAACAAAGTCAATCTGTGAACGCAGAAGTGAATATTAAAAAAAAACGTTGCAATACTATTAAAATGTCTTACTCTACGACTCCTAACCTTGCTCATAACATCACAGCTTCAAATTTAGCTAAACTACCGAGCCGTAGGAACACGTGCAACCCTGTAGTTAGTACTAACTGTAATTGTAGGAATCGGGTTGACTGCCCCCTATCCGGGAAATGTCTCTCTAGTAATATTATCTACAAATGTAAGGTTGAAACACCCACGTCCCGTAGGGCCTACATAGGGTTAACCGCCAATAGATTCAAGCAGCGTCTTTCCATGCATACCCATTCTTTTCGTTACCCTTTAAGAAGGGTTATGACGTCACTCTCAGCTTATATCTGGAGTCTAAAAGACAACCAGACCCAATATAAGTTACACTTGGAGATCCTAGCTTGGGCTAGATCGTATAACAGAAATAAAAGACCATGTGACCTCTGCGCCGCTTAGGCTCTGGAAATACTCTACGACAAACACCACATCTTAAACAAAAAATATGAGGCAATTTCGGCTTGTAAACATAAATTGCAAAAAACTTTCCTGTATTACAGCCCCACATTATACCCTAACGGATAGTACGAACTATACGCGGATATTTTACGGCTTGATGTCGTAGCCAAGTATATGTTATATTTATACCATTACTTATTTGTATAGGTAAGTATATATTACCTGTATGTTTTGTGAGGTACGTATACTTTCTCATACGTTGATTGTATACGTTATGGCGTATATATTATTTTTTCTGGTACATATGCTTTTGCTTATACGTGAGCTTTGCGCTGTGTAAGTATGCGGGTTCGTACGTATGTAGGGTGTGTGTATATGTGTACTTCGTGTTTTGGTTGACGTACGTCTCCAAACATAAGTGTATTTACATGTAGGTATGTGTGGGCGCTTGTTATATACGTATTTATTTATTTATATACGTTTATTTAATTATATGTATACACGCACACACGCACACACATATATATATATATATATTTTTTCATATATATCTTTATGTGTATTTGGTGTATACATTCGTATCCGTGCAGGTACGTGCGATGCGTGGGTTCGGTATATGCATGCGGTTTTTTTTTCTGTACGTGCGTGTATTTGTATACCTATGGCGAGTGTTTTCGCGTATGCTTGTGTATGTACGTATATGGATGTGTGTATGTATTTATTTAATTTCATTTACCTCTGTATTTTATTCACTTTAATCTTAACTCTCAAGCCGAGAAACATTCGGTTTCCTAGTTAGATTTTAGTCTACGACTTCAGTTATACCATTTACGTGGTTTTGTCTTTGTGTGTAATTGTTCTGTCCGCTCCACATATGACGTATTATCTTCGTTTTCCCGTTCATTGCCAGAGAACGTCTCTATGAACCACCTAATTGAATATTAGTCTACGACTTCTTTTATACCATAAACGTGGTTTTGTCTGCGCGCGTAATTGTTTTTCCCCGCTCCAAATAATGACGTATTATATTCGTTTTTCCCCGTTCTTTGCCAGGGAACGTTTCGACGAACCAAAGTATCGTCTTCCTGTCTTCCTCCGGTTGCAACGTTTTTTGAAATATTCACTTCTGCGTTCACAGATTGACTTTGTTAGTTTCAGAAGATCCCGTTAAGGGTGAAAGAAGCGATTCTTTGCTTAAACTTTAATTGGTTATTTTAATAAATATATATATATATTTATATATATATTATAATGAAATGACAGGAGGCTGGATTAACCATACGGAATAGACCAGCTCCATACAGTGGTGAACCTCAAACCCGTATATATATTTATATATATATATATATGTATATATATATATATATATATATATATATATATATATATGTATGTATGTATGTATGTATATACTTCTGTGTGTGTATGTGTGTGAGCAAATATACATATACATGCGTATATATATATATATATATATTTAATTCATCTGGCAATCAATGATAAACATTGATTGCCAGATAAATTAACTATGGAGATATAAAAGATACAAAAGCCAAAACCAACCCTAACCAAACAGTGAATGTGTTCTGTTATTATTTCTGGCAATATTATAACAATATGACCCTCCCCAAGTATAACAATATTTGTTTCGGCACACGATTTCATATCAAAAACCTTGCAAAACATATATACACACACACACACACACACACACACACACACACACACACACACACACACACACACACACATATATATATATATATATACACATGTATATATATATATATATATATATAACAACTAGAAATTGATTAACATATAAATAAACATATGAAACAATCACACGGGATAATTTTTACAAGTGTGTAAGCACACATAGCTAGGTAGGTAACTAAATAAAGTTAACTAGAACTTCAAAAATAGATACCTTATAATATGATTAATCTTCCCTGTATATATTCCATTAAAGAAATATATTTCACCAATTAATCGAATGGTAAACCACGGAGGCCGATACTTGGATTTTCAACAAGGAAGAAGTCCAGCCATCTGTGTTTACGCATTAAGTTCAAATCAGAGACTGGCCAGTAACACGTGCTGTATCTACTAAAAATACACACATCATACCTTGTAGAAAATCCTAGTATCGGCCTCCGTGGTTTACCATTCGATTAATTGGTGAAATATATTTCTTTAATGGAATATAGACAGGGAAGATTAATCATATTATAAGGTATCTATTTTTGAAGTTCTAGTTAACTTTATTTAGTTACCTACCAAGCTGTGTGTGCTTACATACTTGTAAAAATTACCCCCTGTGATTGTTTCATATGTTTATTTATATTTTAATCAATTTCTAGTTGTTATAAAAAGCTTGGACCTATCCATTAGAATCTTGGAGCTTATGTTAAGGGTGATATGGAGCATGCCTTTCTGGCATGACACCCATAATTTTGATTTAGATTAAATTCACTTTGATTTATCTTAATTTTGGATATATATATATATATATATCGTTTCTGAATTTGTTTAGCAAGATTCTTTATCTGAAATCGTGTGTTGAAACCGATATTGTTATACTTTGGGAGGGTCATGTTGCCAATAAGAAACACACGCACCAGTTGCTTTCACTTCAATTTATTATATATTTATAAATTTATAAATTTACAAATCTACAAACTTATAAATTTCTGGTTGGTTGGTTGGTTCCACAACCAGATAGCTGTTTATATATAGTCATAGTCCTTTCGTCACACACTCTGTGACCTCTTCAGTGACTGGGGATTCCTTTCTTTGTTTCTGTGCCTTTCCTTTCTTCTGTCCTACGCCATTTTGTTTCTGTGTGTGTGTTGTGTGCTCAGTTTGCGCATGCGCCACATCCGGGTGTCTGTGTGTGTTTGTGTTCATTTATCTATTTGTTTATTTATTTATTTATTTATTGTTGGTTGGTTGTTTGTTCTATGTGTGTGTGTGTTTTCATTTTGTCCTTAATTGTAAGTTGTGATGTTGCTGCTGTTCCACTCATATTTTCTATTTAATTTTGGTTGTAATTCTTTTATGCTTACTGCCTCTGTAATTTGCCTAAACATTGCATCTTTTCTGTGTGTGGATTCTATTTTTATTTCTATGTTCTCTAATCTACCCCTGTGTTCTATCTTAGCATGTTGGTAGAGCACAGATGATTCTTTATTATCTTGAAGGTCTCGCCAGTGTTCATTTATTCGTTTCCCTATACTACGAGCTGTCTCAACTATGTACACTATATTTTTGTTTCTACATTGTCCTTCAGTACATCTTATGCTATACACTACATTTCTAGTTTTACAGTTAATATGGGGGCTTATTTTACAGGTTATACATTTCTTATCTATACATGAGGGTCTTTGGAACGGGTATGTCTTGCTAATAAGTGTTTTTACGGAGGTACCTGGTCTTTCTACTATCTTAATATTGAGTTTATGTTTATTTAGGGCCCTTCTAAATTTGTAGGCTAGTTCGCCTCTAGGGGTTGTATTGATGAACATTACACTCTGGTATTTATTGCTATCATACCATGAGTTTATTCTATTGGCCTTGTTCCTAGTTTTTTCTATTCTATTCCAAAATTTGCTCCTATACAAGGGGCAGGTCCCATTTATGTCATTATTTACCATTTTTTCCCATTTGGTTCTGGCTCCTCTATACACTCTGATTCTATCTCTCTGATTGTAGCCAGAGAACAGCAACATCACAACTTACAATTAAGGACAAAATGAAAACACACACACACATAGAACAAACAACCAACCAACAATAAATAAATAAATAAATAAACAAATAGATAAATGAACACAAACACACACAGACACCCGGATGTGGCGCATGCGCAAACTGAGCACACAACACACACACAGAAACAAAATGGCGTAGGATAGAAGAAAGGAAAGGCACAGAAACAAAGAAAGGAATCCCCAGTCACTGAAGAGGTCACAGAGTGTGTGACGAAAGGACTATGACTATATATAAACAACTATCTGGCTGTGGAACCAACCAACCAACCAGAAATTTATAAGTTTGTAGATTTGTAAATTTATAAATTTATCAATATATAATAAATTGAAGTGAAAGCAACTGGTGCGTGTGTTTCTTATTGGCAACATGACCCCCCCCCAAAGTATAACAATATATATATATATAGTGACGAAATATAATTCAATTGCATGAACTCATAGTCCTTTATTTACTGCTATATATTTTTCGAAGATAGCCATTGAATGGCTATGACCTGATCAGGCAGTTAGTCAGTTCTTAGATATGCCAGCTCTGTGTTTATAGTGTTGATGGTATCAGAGCCTAGGGACATATATATATATATGTCACTGAAATATATATAGCAGTAATAAACGAAGCTAAATTTTAATCATTTGACTTTTATTTAACTTTATTTTACACTACTCCGGAGTAACCAAACCAACCTGCGCACTTCGTCGAGTGCTCCAGCCTGCATACTGAGGTGTTGGTATGCAACCAACATAAACTCAAAATCTATATATATATATATATATATATATATATATATATATATATATAGCTTTTAATATAGATGAGATTCTACAGGACTAGAACTGTTTCATTCTTTAGAAATCATCAGGAATCTGGCTTTCCAAAAATAAATGTTGTGGTATTTATATCTTTTCAGGTGGTAGGAGAGGGTGGGGAGTGGGATGGGTGGAGGTCATTGGTTGAAAGAAAAGGGAATTCATTAAAAGCTAGTTCTTTAAGGCTATAATTTATATTTAGAGTGACAAAGGCAGAGAGAATTCTATAAACAAGTTCAGAATCAGGTGCCACTCCTTATTTTTAAGTTTCTCTTAAGCTAACAATGCCTATATTTCAGGTGTCTATAAGATGGTTGGGGGGTCGGTCATGGTTGATGGATTTAAAGAAAAGAGAAATTCTTTAAAAGCTAATTCTTTAAAGTTCTACTTAGAGTGACAGAGGCCAAGAGAATTCTATAACCAGTTCAAAATATTGGGTACCTATCATATCATTATTGTCATATTTCTCTTAAGCTATATTCCAGGTGTCAACAGACACATTCACACACACACACACACACACACACACACACACACACACACATATATATATATATATATATATATATATATATATATATATATATATATATATATATATATATACATATATATATATATATATATACATATATATATATATACATATACA
>OZ024741.1:42446740-42480462 GCA_964016885.1 Eledone cirrhosa
TGTAAACACACTTTCTACCATTATTTTCTCCTCCCCTTCTATCTGTACAAAGACTAAACTTGAACTTAGAACGAAATGAGCCGTAAACCACCTCATCTGACACTCAAACTATTCCTTTTATTCTACTGCTCTGTATTGCTAGTACATTTATAGATACCGAAGGATGGAAGTTAAATTTGATCACGCTGGGAGATGTCAGAATGCACAGAGATCAGACGAATCCCGCGAGCTATTTTAGTCAACGATTTAGTGACCAATTCACCACCTTCTCTATAAGTAACCATCACTTAGATAATGTAAACATTTCAATTATCCTTTCTGTATAAGTGTAAAGATATTGCTACTGATAAGATGATTTCACATTTGTTAAGTGGGTTTTCAATGTATGAATCCCCTTCATGTATTCACACAAACAGCAGTGTTTAATTTGAGAGCGATAAATTAAGAAACATTTTAATTGCCAAGAAAGCTATATGAAGTAGAACATCTTCGTATTCCCTGGACACCTCTGACCAATATGGATGCACAAATAGAACATTATTACTCATAGTAAGGTTTGTATTGAATGATTTAGGATTAGAAAAGAAAACAGTGGAGATGAGTTTTGCAAATATTATTTCCGTCTATATATTCTGTAATATACTGTGGCTAATGACGACATTCGTGCCACAGTCTGGAATTTCTCGGATAGTTGAATGTAGCATCACCATTATCTGAATGATAAAAGCGGTGCCTAATCGTTAAGAAATTCGCTTCGCAATCATAAGATGCCTAGCTTCTGGGCTAGTGTTATTTGCTGTAGCGTTGGGTCAACATAAACATTTGCGTAGATGCAAACACAGATTTGAAGCTCGTTGGAGGGATGTTCCTGTAATTGATCAGTTTAGTCTTATTACAAACTGTATTACGCTGAATCACCCTGAGAATTACATTATTTATTTATTTATTTATTCAATTTAAACGTCTGTATAGAGTTAGTAAGCCATGACAGACTAAGGGAAGTATCAATTACTACTTACAGTTGGTAACCAAAAAGAGCTAGTTAGACAAGTAATTATAAACCAAAAATAGACGGTGGGGAACAAAAGAAATAAAATAAAAATGGAATTTCAAATAATGAAGGCCAAAGGTGGCAGATTATGCATAAAACGGAAAAGAAAAGAGGAAACAAGGGAAGCTGTAAAACAGAAGTTTCTGTTGTTGAAGCTGTTCGTAGCTTCCATGTAATCAAAGATTTTGTTTATATTTGGTAGGCCTGTAACCATATGTGTCCGCGGAATAACCAACCACCATTCTATTAATATTACAAACGGGCTGTTCCTTACAGCAAACAACTGTAACACTGATCATCAAAACTATGGTGGTATATTTAATTACCAATTAAATTAATAATTGGTTCTACTTTTGGCACAAGGCCAGCAATTATCCCAGTGTATTACTGGTGCTTTATTTTATCGACCCCGTAAGGATGAAAGGCAAAGTTAACCTCGGCGGGATTTGAACACAGACCATAAAGGGCCGTAACTCGTTTCTGCAAAGCATGGCGTCAGACCTTCTACCGATACTTCCAATCCACCGCCCAATTAAATTAATAATTTTTTCTATTTTTGGCCCAAGGCCAGCAATTACCCGGTGCATTATTGGTACTTTATTTTATCGACCCTGTAAGGATGAAAGGCAAAGTTAACCTCGGCGAGATTTGAACTCATAATGGCAAGGCCCGTGACTCTATGCGTCAAAGCATGGCGTCCGACCCTCTACCGATACTGCCAATGCAAAAATGTGTATTAACTTACCTTTATTCAGCCACTTCAACTCTGAGTGCCCAATACTTTACTCATGACTTCTTTCGAGAAATAGGACCCTTGGGGTATTCCTTGCACTAAATTTCAACTGTAAAGGAATGTAAAAGAACTAGGTGTTATTAAAACATCTGTTTAGTCTTTTTTTGATAACAAACATTGAACTGCGTCCATACTGGAGCCTCGCAAGAGATTTCATCAAACATATTGAGCATATCATTTGACTATTTGACACTATGTAGATACAACTCATATATTTCTATCTTTCCTATTTATAGTAGTTTCTTTCATGTTCTAGTCATTCACTCTTTTAACTAGATATGATGACTTGAAATGTGATAAATCGTTTAATCTTTTCTTTAGAGATAAATATAAAGATATATATATATATATATATATATATATATATATATATATATATATATATATAAATTCAGGCTGTTCAGTTTGTTTACAAACGAACAAAGCGACGTTATAATAAGCGCCGCTAAACTGATACGTGCATATATGTATGTGTACCTGTATGCATATGTATGTATATATGTATATATATATATATATGTGCATGCTACTGTACGTCTGTATACATATATGTATGTACGTATACATACATACTTACATTTAAGTAAGTGCCATACTAAGAGTGAGAAATGAAATTTCGTTTTCATTTTGTTTCAATTTATCGTTTTCGGTATGCCTGACCGATTTAACTCACTCAATATGCAAATTAGGCTGCTCAGCCGTTAATTTTCATAAGGAAAGTATATACTTTCGAACGTTCAACTATCTGGCAGATGGGTAAACGGTGCTGATGATAGCTAACAAGCTTGAAACTAGTACATCGTTCCTGTGTCAGTGTTGAGCAAAAAGGTGACGTGGTTGCCTTAACACCGTATGGCATAAATTCAGGCTGTTCAGTTTGTTTACAAACGAACAAAGCGACGTTATAATAAGCGCCGCTAAACTGATACGTGCATATATGTATGTGTACCTGTATGCATATGTATGTATATATGTATATATATATATATATGTGCATGCTACTGTACGTCTGTATACATATATGTATGTACGTATACATACATACTTACATTTATATATATATATATATATATATATATATATATATATATATATATATATATATACATATATATATATATATATATATATACATATATATATAAAAAACATGAGAAGAAAGAAGACTACTGCGTGGTTGCAAATGGGCTACATATGATAAAAATAGTCCTTCGTCAGTGATTTTCCAACCATCATTGGTATTTCATCGCATTAATATATATATATATATATATATATATATATAAGAGGAAAGCATGAATGGGAGATAATGTTCCTTCATCAGTTGTCTGCTGGGGATCATGGATATTTCTACGCATTAAAGACAAGATATCGCAACCCAGTGCGTCAATAATTAAGGAAGTTATTTGGAAAAAAGGGAGAGAGAGAAAAAAATATAACAGAAGGGAAAAGGGAAGAAAAAGAAAAAAAAAAACAGCGAAAAAACCGGGAAACAACAAACCGAAGAGGGAAACCCGAAGCACATGTGTGTGTGTGAGCTTTAATATTTTCTTTCTCTTCGAGTTGCTCACACATATGTGCTTCGGGTTTCCCTCTTCGGTTTGTTGTTTCCCGTTCTTTTCGCTGTTTTTTTGTCTTTTTGTTCCCCTTTCCTTCTGTTATATTTTTTTCTCTCTCTCTCCCTTTTCCCCCAATAACTTCCTTTAGTTATTGACGCACTGGAGTGAGATATCATGTCTTTAATGCGTAGAAATATTAGGATCCCCAGCAGACAACTGATAAAGGAAAAGTTTCTCCCGTACATGCTTTTCTCTTATTTATAAGTACACCTTATCTAGCAACTACACAGTCCATGTTTCTTCTCATATATATATACGAGGTGTGTCAGAAAAGTTCCAGGACTGATATCACAAAATATTTATTTCAAACCCAAACTTCACACTAAGAGTTTTCTCCCTCAAAGTAATCCCCCTGGAGTCTAATGCACTTTTCCATCCTTTTCTGCCAAGCTTGGATGCACTCCTGGAAGGATTCTTCCGGGATCCTCCGGAGTTTCCGTCGTCACGGCCTTTTTGATGTCGTCCACGTCTTCAAAACGGGTCCCTTTGATGACTCCATTGAGCTTGGGGAATAGGAAAAAGTCACACGGAGCCAGGTCGGGAGAGTAGGGAGGTTGCTCCAGCACGGCGATGTTCTTCTCAGCCAGGAACTGTCGGATGCTCAGGGCATTGTGAGCAGGCGCGTTGTCATGGTGAAGCAGCCACGAGTTGTCTTGCCACAACTCTCGCCTCTTCTCACGCACTGAACGAAGCAAACGCTGCAGTATCTCTGTGTAGACATGTTGGTTGATCGTCTGGCCCTGTGGAAAGAACTCGCAGTGGACGATCCCCCTCACATCGAAGAATGTGATCAACATTACCTTGACTTTGGACTTCGACTGTCGTGCTTTCTTCGGCCTTGGCGACGATGGACTCTTCCACTGAAGGCTCTGGCATTTGGTTTCCGGGTCCTACTCGAAGATCCATGACTCATCACCGGTGATGACTGTCCCTAGCAAGTCTGGTTCGGTTTCAAGACGGTCGAGGATGTCCTGGCACACTTCATGCGTCGACCCTTCTGATCATCGTTCAGCAGTTTTGGCACCAACTTCGCGCAGACTTTCCGCATGTCCAAATCTTCAGTGAGAATATTCCAGACGCTGTCCCGATTCATGCCCAGCTCATTTTCCATCAGTCGAACAGTCAGCCGACGATCGCTACGCACCATCTGCCTGGCGCGCTCAACGTTGACCTCAGTCCTGGTTGTTGAGGGCCCTCCACTCCTGGGGTCATCTTCCACGTCCTCGCGTCCTTCTTTAAACCTCTTGACCACTCAAAAACACGTGAGTGTGACATCGTCTCATCTCCATACACTTGCTGCAGCAATCCCAGTGCTTCTGACGGAGTTTTCCCCAACCGTACCAGAAACTTCAAGTATGTTCGTTGCTCTGTGCTCATTGCTTGACGACCTGAAACAGAGGACATGTATATAAAATTATGAAGAAAAAGGTTTGATCGCTGCAGAGAGCTAAGATTACAGTTACATACTCCAGGGGGATGACTTTGAAGGAGAAAACTCTAAGTGTGAAGTTTGGGTTTTAAATAAATTATGTGACATCAGTCCTGGAACTTTTCTGACACACCTCGTATATATATATATATATATATATATTGTTATATTTGGGGAGAGTCATATTGTTATAATATTGCTAGAAATATAAAATAAAACACATTCACGGATTGGTTTGAATTGGTTTTCGCTTCTGTATATTTTATATCCCTATAATTAATTTAGCTGTCAATCAACAGTTAAAACATAGATATAAATATATATATATATAGTCTATCAAAGTTCTTTCAACGCACACCTGTGACATCATCAGGGGTACTTCTCAAACGAAAGATGAACAAACCTGTCTCCGCACCTAATTTTAAATCTTTAAATTTTTATTCTTTTTAATTGTAATACGCAATATTTGATGAGATGGATTTCACTGATACATCGAAACACCGGCTATACTTATATACTTTATATACATTATAAAACTCATTTTTTAAAAAGAATTGTCCCTCTCATTTTTTCAATAATGTTACTTTGACGAATAAAAGAAGAAAAACATAAATATATGTTCCGTGCTATGTCCAATTCCACCCCTCTCTCTCTCTCTCTCTCTCTCTCTCTCTCTCTCTCTCTCTCTCTCTCTCTCTCTCTCTCTCTCTCCCTCTCTCTCTCTCTCTCTCACCCTCTCTCTCTCTCTCTCTCTCTCTCTCTCTCTCTCTCTCTCTCTCTCTCTCTCCTCTCTCTCTCTCTCTCTCTCTCTCTCTCCCTCTCTCTCTCTCTCTCTCTCTCTCTGTATATATATATATATATATATATATATATATGGTAGAAAATGAAGTGAATTCCTTGGTACAGTAAGATAAATTTGAAATTGTAGTGTAGAGTGACTTCACTGTTGATTGATGTTCTTTAATAATTCAAATCATTACAATAACGACTTATTGTAAAGATTTACAATAAAAGATAAAAGAATCTCAAACACTAGTGAGATCGTTCTTTCTCACCTGGTTTCAAATATATATATATAGACGCAATGTTTAGACAAATCACAGAGACAATAAACATAAATGAATTACAACCAAAATTAAATAGAAAACATGAGTGGAACAGCAACATCACAACTTACAATTAAGGACAAAATGAAAACACACACGTACAGTAACATGTAAATAAACAAATAAATAAACGAATATAAACACACACAGACACCCGGATGTAACACATGCGCAAATTAAGCACACAACACACACACAAAAACAAGATGGCGCAGGACAGAACAAAGGAGAGGCACAACAAACAAAGAAAAGAACATCCAGTCACTGAAGAGGTCACAGAATGTGTGACGAAAGAACTTTGACAATATATAAACAACCATCTGGTTGTGGAATAACCAACCAACCGAAAATTTATAAATTTATTATAATAAATTGAAGTGAAAGCAACTGGTGCGTGTGTTTCTTATTGGCAACATGACCCTCCCAAAGTATAACAATATCGGTTTCAACACACGTTTTCAGATAAAGAATCTTCCTAAACAAATTCAGAAACGAAATATATATATATATATATATATTTATGTGTGTGTGTGTGTAAAAGGTAAACAGAAATAACAACACAATTGGTACAGTATATGGAAGGGATATATTAGCTTAAATATATATATATATATATGCTCTCTTCGGATTTTGGTCATCATATTTATTATATATTTATATATATATATATATGGTGGCTGCCAACTAGTTTCCGAGTACAGTCACTACTTTATATCCATGTAGGAGAACCCCTACCGATGCGCTGAACGAGTGTGACTTTTTAGTCTAGCCAGCGACTTGAAAACTCTAGTACAAACACTACACCTGTGACAATTATTGACACATAGTGCTGGGCCCATGGTACCATGTGAAAAGTGCAGAGAGGTCTACAGATATAAAGCAATGCCTGTGTCGTGAAGCTTTTATAGTGAGCAAACGCACTGCACAAAACTAGTCCCACTCTCTTAACCAAGATGATATTTACCAAAAAGAAGAACAAGTCAAAATCATTGGATACCAAAGGGCAAAGGAGCTCTTAATAGTCAATGGCCATCCAAAATCACCTGGAGAGATGACCACTTAGCCTTTGACAAGGCAGAATTCTAGAAGGAAAGCTCTGATATATATATATATATATATATATATATATATATATATATATATATATATATATATATATATATATATATATATATATATATATATATATATATATACATATATATACATATATATATAATAAATGTAATCTGAGTTTTTCGAATATTAATAATAACATTCGATTCGTTTGCAATTATGCAAACAAGCCTCATTTTTATTGCCATGTCAGTAGAATGAACTCTTCATTCTTGCTTTTGTGTTTGTATGTAAACAGAACTGCAGACACTAATGTTTCTGGGTATCACCCTTCATCAGCTCACTATTCACCTGCCAAACTGTCAGAACTAGTGAAAATATATGCTATTTTCTAAAATATACAGTGACTGATTGGCCTCATTTGCATATTAGCAAATCCACTGATCAGCCAGATTTGCATATCAGCAGAGTGGTTAGTCAGTTTCCTGTATACGAGCGATAAATGGCCAGCTTTGCCACATTCAAATAAAAAGAGAAAATTTTGCTCTACATGGCTGAGTATAATAACTGTAATCTGAGTTTTTCGAATATTAATAATAATATTCGATTCGTTTGCAATTATGCAAACAAGCCTCATTTTTATAGCCATGTCAGTAGAATGAATTCTTCATTCTTGCTCTTGTGTTGGTATCTAAACAGAACTGCAGACACTAATGTTTCAGGTTATCTCCCTTCATCAGTACAGCTCACTGTTCACCTGCCAACTGTCAGAGCTAGTGAAAATATATGCTATTTTCTAAAATATACAGTGACTGATTGGCTTGATTTGCATGTTCTACTGACATGGCTATAAAAATGAATTTTGTTTGCATAATTGCAAACGAATCGAATGTTATTATTAATATTCGAAAAACTCAGATTACATTTATTGCATTCAGCCATGAAGAGCGAACATTTTCTTTTTTTATTATATATATATATATATATATATATATATATACACACACACATATATATATATATATATATATATATATATATATATATATATATATATATATATATATATATATATATATATATATATATATATATATATATATATGCATATATGTATATATGTGTGTGTGTCTGTGTGCTTGTGTGTGTATTTATGTATATATATATATATATATATATAGTGGCGGTTGATATGAGTTTTGGTTTGTTTGTTGTTGTCTGATTGATTTCTTCATTTGTAGTAGTAGTTGTGACGAAGTGTGAAGTTGATGAGTAGCTTGGTCGAATAATGGCAAGTGAGTAAGTGAAGTGTGCTGCAATGTGTTGAGAGAGGTTTTGCCATGCTAGAGGAAACAGGTAGTTGTACTTGCTTGTTGTAGTGTGAGGTGATTACCACCGAGAAGATGATTTTCCCATATCTAATGGATAAGAATTAACAAATGAATAAGAGACCGCTAATTTTAATGTTTTTATTTGGAACATAATTTATTTCAAAATTATGTACAGTAATGAAGAATTGAAAAATATTCACGTGAGATGCTGTATATTATGTGTGCAAATGTAGTAATATTCACTAACCTGTTTTGGCACCGATCTTAGCTAGTGCTGATCACAGCAAGGCTGGCTAGCGAGTGTATGTGACTGTGTATATCGCTATATTTCAAGGCTGAAGGAACAACCTGTCTCAGAGTTGGGAGCAAACTGTCTCCTGCAAAGTCGAAAAGTAGACAGTCTTTCCACAAGGGAAATTTATCTATTGTTCTCCCTACAATTGGCATCGGTAGTCCTCCCACAAGAGAAAGTTAGCTAAATTTGTGGCTCTGAGCTCGTAGATCAGTATTAAGGTGGTTGTGTGTGGCAGACTAAGAAACTGTGGGGAAAATGTGTCGAGATTTCACTATTTATATATCAAGCAACGAATTTTTCTCGTGATCTTACCAGTGCACAAGACTCACTACTTTGTCATAATAAAGGATATATATATATATATATATATATATATGATATTAAATAAATGGAAACTATATTTATAAAACCATATTTATTTCGTTATATATATTTCAGGGATATCATATTAACAATATGTTATGCCTTCTTCAGACAAAATACAATATAAACAGTCTTATAAATAAATAGATACGACATACCTTTCAATCACCTTGCATTTGGGAGGTTGATTTGGCAGTAAAAAAAATATTGTGGACAGTTGTAAAAAGAAAGAGAGAAAGAAAGAAAGAGAAACGAAGAAAAAGAAGAAATGCATGTGACTAAATAGAGAGATATAGAAAGATAGATAAAGAGAAGAACTTCATGTAAAGAAACAGAGAGAAATATATATAGAGAGAGGAAAAAAGAAAAAAAGAAAGAGATAGATAGAGATAGATAGAGAAACTAGGAAGTTGAGTATCGGTTGATACATTTATTTATTTATTTATTTATTTATTTAGCTCTAGTATTAATGTAAAGAGAGATGTATGTAGTTAAGAGAGAAAATAGCCGTTATATAGAGAGAAAAAAGAGAAAATGAAAAAGAGAAAATGAAGCATAACCAGACATAAACGAGGCAGAATTTAAAACCGCTATGTTTTATCCCGTAGAAAATATTAGTTCGTATAAAACAGGCATTATAATGTAAATATCAGTATTCATTTATAAGACTGTTTATATTGTATTTTGTCTGAAGAAGGCATAACATATTGTTAATATGATATCCCTGAAATATATATAACGAAATAAATATGGTTTTATAAATATAGTTTCCATTTATTTAATATCATAAATATACTCCAAATACTTGTTGAGTGCTTTTATATCAGTTATAAATATTTATTCGTTGTTAACCCAACAATTTAAATATAACTTTCCATATATATATATATATATATTATATATATATATATAATACATTCACTCATACACACGCACACACACACACACACACACACACACACACACACACACACACACACATACACACACACACACACACACACACACACACACACACACACACACACACACACACACACATATGTATATATATATATATATATATATATATATATATATATATATATATATATATATATATATATATATGTATGTATGCTATATAACATATAGTATACATTAATTTTATAGAACATATATATAATTAGCGGTGGACTGGCAGTATCGGTAGAGGGTCGGACGCCATGCTTTGCAGCATAGAGTTACGGCCCTTTGTTATCTGTGTTCAAATACCGCAGAGGTTAACTTTGCCTTTCATCTTTACGATGTCGATAAAATAAAGTACCAGTAATACAATGGTGTTATTGCTGGCCTTGTGTAAAAAAGTAGAAACAATTATATAGAACATATATAGTATATATTTCTCCAACGATATATGTTTATTTTTATCTCTCTATATATATATACCTAATATTAAATCGCTTAACGCTTGGAACCGGAACCAATGGATGGAGGGTGGTGGTCTGATACGGAGAAATCGACCTGTTACAAGGCGATACCACTGGAGTGTATCATCTTTCCTATAAACAATCCAGCCTGTGATGCTCCACCACAGCTAACCAACTTTTCTTTTTACTGACTCCTGCTTACAAGCTTTCACTGTTATGAATTGATGTGTAGATGTTTTGTTTTGTTTTTTGATCATGCTGAATAACACCCTCATTCATTTCTTGCTGTCCTCTCTCAACCTCCTTAAGATCTATTGCACCATTTATGTGATAAACTTTTGATGTAATTTTTTATGACATTATATGTATCATGTATTATGTGTTATTCTATACAGCGCTGGCGTCGGGACCCCCTACTTTTCCTTTGTCCTTGTTCTAGAGACAGAGCTCGATGGAGCCTGCAACCTTTGATATATTTTTATTTATAAGCTCCGATGATTCCTGCCCTAGAGTATGGATGAAACAGTGTTAGCAAATAAAAAAATGTATTTTTAAGCACTCTTTGGTTATTCCTAAACGTATATATATATATACATATATCTTTTAATTTGAATTACATATATATATGCTTATATATATATATACATACATACATATCTCTCTCTATATATATGTCTGTGTATGTATGGATGTATTTGCGCTCTTTTGAGTGTGTTTGAGTTTGTGTGTGTGTGTGTGTGTGTGTAATGTAGAATATGTGTTCAAGTTTCATCATGTCCTTTATGTGTTACAATTTTCACCCTCTCATCAGGTAACATTTATATGCACCTGTTTAAAAATACCATATTATCTTTTGAAAAATAAAAAAACAACTATCAACCATTTCCACATAGGTGGTAAGATTTAGTGGTCTCGTGTAATTGGAATCATCTATTAAAATGTGGTTCAATTCTATGATCTTATAACATTTCATTCATAGCTAAACCAGATAGAAAAATGCGTACAGCAAAAAAAAAGTAATATTGTTGGAATATAAACCTTTAAAAATACAGGACAAGAAACTAAAATAAAACTTTAAAAGAATAGGCAAGAAACTAAGATAAAACTTTAAAAGAATAGGACAAGAAACTAAAATAAAACTTTAAAGAATTGGACAAGAAATAAAAAATCTTACAATAATATTAGTGGCAAAACTTTTATTGGTAAAAAATCGAGTTCCACATTCATAGGCTCTGGGTTCCACATTCAGAAGTCGTCGTCAGAGCGGGGGAATCATTTGATTCTGGTTTGAACACCAATTGGGCCATAACCATACCCCTATTTCATCATTCGGCGACACGCCTCATGTGTCATGCATAATGTGAATGGACCCATGGGCCCATGAGCACAGATCTTGAGCAGCAGCGGACGGTCTTGTCGTCCCGGTCATCCTTGATCTTGACCAACCCGTCCATCTTCTCCTTGCATCTTGTTCTTGAGTTCAAGTCCGGCAGTCCAGATGAATACGTGCCACAGCTTTCTGGTACAGGAAGGGGGAGCAGGAGGACTGAAGGGATGACGGGACAGAGGGAGGACCGGTGGTTGAGGGAGGTGCCGTAGTCGGTGGTCAGAGTCGACATCTTGTCCCGGTCGTCTTCTCCATCTTCGTCTGGTGTTGCAGGACCAGAAGCGCATTCTTGGGGGAGACCTGCAGCTGCATCGGCCAATTCTTCTTGCAATGGTCATTCTGACAGAGCAGAACTGCTCAGCCAGCCAACCCAACCAGAACCAACTGCTCAGGGGCAACGCACAATGAGAGCATGACAATTATTATGCACTAATGAAGAAGATACTGGGGCATAGCACAGGAAACGAATAAAAAAATGTTGTCACTAATATTATTGTAAATTTTTTTATTTCTTGTCCAATTCTTTAAAGTTTTATCTTAGTTTCTTGTCCTATTCTTTTAAAGTTTTATCTTAGTTTCTTGTCCTATTCTTTTAAAGTTTTATTTTAGTTTCTTGTCCTGTATTTTTAAAGGTTTATATTCCAACAATATTACTTTTTTTTGCTGTACGCATTTTTCTATCTGGTCTACTATTTTTTAAAGCAATGCAAGCAACAACTATCTAATAATTAAATGATCATAGTGAATTACTGACAAGTGATTGACATTTTAAAGTTCTTTTGAGTATAATTGCAATCTAGTTGAGGCAACTGGCTTAATGACAAAGCTAGTAAATCATGAATGCATTTGAGATGATTAGTGCATAATAGTGAATTGGTGAAACTTGTGCATTTCAATGGTGTTACAACAATAGATGTAAGTTATATAGTAGTAATACTTTATCATTTTAACTTTTTAGAATGGACAAAAGCCCATGCAAAGAAATGACTTTGACTGCAGTGATTCTGTCCAATTTACTTACAAAGCAAAACGTGGTCAAATACCTTATCATCTCTGATAAAATGCCCATTGAATCACTGAAAATCGGATGCATGGAATTCCTCATAAAATGCACCTATGAATCGGAAGCCATCACATATATCAATGGATATAGGGAGTTGTTCACACTGGAAGATCATCACTTCATTTGTGACTTCATCAGTTATCTCACGATTATCTCAGACACCCAATGCCATTGATGAGAGGTGATCCAATGTGCGAGCATGTAACTAATCTTATAGAAGTTGTTATCGACTACCTGGCTTTTAGTGACATTTGACTGATTTGACTGATAATGATGTATTTTTAAAAAGTATGTGTACATTCTTGTTACTATTTTAAGGCAATGCAAGCAACAACTATTTAATAAAATTTAAATTTAAAAATGACCATTGTGCATTACTAGTATGATGACATTTTATTAAGTCACAAAATTAGTCAGTCAGCCATAGAACAAGGATCAGGTGGCAAAAACATTGGCAAAAAATTGTGTCAATTTAAGATTTCCAACATTGTTCAAATGAATCATATCTGGTTTGAAGTCAGATTTGTCAAATTTTGACCAATTTTCAATGTTGTGAAGATTGGGCAAGTTCAATTTTTGAATCATTTCTTTCATGCAGTAATTAAACTTTTCCAAACGTCGTCATTTCTGGATTACCTCCCCTAGCGTCACGCTTACTACTCACTCACTTGAACACAAGATTTATCAGCAAACTTTGATTATAAACTTTTTCCCGCTGGACCAAATTTCTAGATTTTTAAGCCAAAAGATGCGTAATGATCTACTGTTCATGCTCATATAAGTTTTATCTCAGTTAAATAAAGTAGAGCCGCGCTGTACTGTCGTAAACAGACGATTGCCAACGAAAACACAACAACAATGTTACTAAACGGACTACCGTCCGTTTAGGATAGTACAATGAGAAAGAAGCAACACTAATAGAAACGCTATGAAGTTAATTTCTGTGGAGATCTGTTGATTGTTACAATATTTCATCTGTTGCTTTCATTGTCAAACATATCATTTCATTTATCTATATATATAAAACAGAGGATGGCTGTCTGTGTGTCTGTATATGTGTGTGTGTGTATGTGTGTGTGTGTGTGTGTGTGTGTGTGTGTGTAAATCCCTAAAGCTCGAGAAGTACCCGACCGATTTTTTCAAACTTTACACATGCGTTACTTATATTTCTTGAAGGGCAATGGGCTAAAAACAACTTAACTTCTTCTGCCCTAAGGCCCGCATTAGGCAAAAAACCGCATTTTCAAGGCATTTTAAAGCATTTTTGAGGCGTAACTTAAAGATAATCCAACCGATTTTCTCGAAATTTGCAGCACACATTAGTTACTCCCCTCGCATTGCTGTGGATAAAAAAATTGCGATTCCATAAATGGTTTCTAGGAAATTTACGAATTAGTATTGGGCATTACATGCCATTTTCATTTTCAATATAAGTGCTACTTAAACATCGTAAGTAACGTATAATATTTCGTTAAATATTTGGTTTATTTAACAGAGGACACAACACTTACTTACTTTTAAGCAGGACTATTTTCGGAGGATTGAGGAAATGAGGAGCACCTTAAAATGTTTGTCGGCGCCCTCTTGACCCTTCGTGATTTCATCACGCGCAAATCCGGGCCCTGTGTACGTTGACGTGTTATTGACACCGTAAAACTCACGTCTGTGCTACTTCTACTAAGACCCCTTTTGTTGCACCTACACCATAGTATGAACGCCCTGCGCAAGTACGCCGAACAGCGGTTGTGCTAATTGCACTATGACCCCCTTCTGCTGCAGCTGCGTTGTCACGCTGATTTCGTCCTCTAAATATCCCTACTTAAACGTACATCCCTACTTGGTTTTCACACAATTGACTACGTCGCTCCTTCAGACTGACGTGTGTTCCCCATCCGTGACGTAATTCGTGAACAGACTTACGACATACATCGCCTCACAAAACTTACTTAATCCTTTCGCATACAGGATTTCCGCAATCAGCCCACTGACACAGTACTATTGGATTTGGCCTGCTGGTGTTCTACGTTTCCAGTAGATGAACAATCATTCCCTGAGAATAAGGGAATTCAAAAAGTACACGGCTACATTCCTCAATCTTTGCATATGCAGTGCTATTTCACGTTTCCTACCCCGTGCAACGCCGGGTCCTGCTGTTAGTTATTTTAATATAATTGTCTACATTTAAAACATAACAACAACAGAAGCAACAACTACAATAGCAACAACAATATCAAGGCCAATAATTTTGGGGGAGGGGGAAAATCGATGTAATCAACTCCAATACATAACTGGTGGTATATTTTATCGACCCCGTAAAGATGAACGGCAAAGCTAACCTCGGCGGGATTTGAAGTCAGAACGTAAAGGGACGTAACTCTATGATGTGAAGCATGTTGTCCGACGCTCTACCGATACTACCAATCGATCACCTTAATAGTAATAATGGTTTCTTATATAGGCACAATGCCAGCAATTTTGGGTAGGAGAAAGTCGATTAAATCGACTCCAGTGCGTGACTGGTACTTTATTTTATCGACCCCGTAAGGATGAAAGGCAAATTTAACTTCAGCGGGATTTGAACTCAGATTATAAAAGGCCGTAACTCTATGCTGCAAAGCATGGTGTCTGACGCTCTACCGACGCTCTGCCAATCCACCGCCCTTACCTTAATAGTAATAATAATAATTGTTTCTACTTTAGGCTTAAGGCCAGCAATTTGAAGGGTATGGGAAAGTCGATTAAATCTACCCCAGTGCTTTACTGGTACTTTTATTTTATCGACCCCGTAAAGATGAAAGGCAAAGCTAACCTCGGCAATAATAATCATTTGTTTAAGATGATATTTGAAATGCAGAATTTCCATCGTTGAATATTAGTTATTTAAACTTTTAGAGCTTCTTCATTAAATTCGTCGTCTGCCATCTGATTGTGTCTGCATCTTTCTATCAGCAGTTGCCTGTCAGGTCCACCGAGTCATTCAAGATCATTCTACTTACTATTCCTGGGAGGAAATCATTGAAATCTTGATAATACCGTATTTGTTTTCTACTACTGCGATTTGGTACTGTGTCAAAGTTAATTTGATTTTATTATTTGTATTTCTCACATAACTTCACCTTTTTTCATGTTACTACGATCTGTTGATTGTGTATCTGTCGAATTAAATTTCTATTCAATATTTCAGGAAACTATAGGATGAATTTTCTAGTACTGGTGAACCCGCCACCGTTCATGTTTAACAATTTCACCCTTGAGGATAAGTTACATCTCAGCATTATTTTTACAACCGAATTATATGTCTGTATTTTCTTTTGTTGGATTATTATTTTTGGTATGTAGTATGCAAACAATACTTTCGAATCTTCTTTTGCTTCCTTGTTATGTTTTGTTTTATTTAATAGCTAGAGAGACTTCAGACGTATTTTAAAGATGGAAACCATTTTAAGTAAAAGACCGGATTGTTTATTGATTTTCTGTTTAGAATGTTTGTTGTCAGAATTATATTGGAACTTTGCTTGGCACCTACAACTTTTGATCGAATAAGTTACTTTTACTTTAAATTGTTTTCCTCTGCATTATTTATACACACCACTGGTCAGGTGTTTATAATTTCCAGCATTTCTTTGCTTTTCTGACAGTGACCACTTGGTGCAATAACAGATAACTGGCGATTTATGTTTTAACAAAGGTCTGGATCATTCAGCTCTTAAATGAAACAAAAAGGAAGAAAAATGTGAAATTGTTTATAGCATTACGTATCTAGAAATAAAATATAAGAACCTACTGTTTCCACCATTTTCTCGGAACATCTCAACACAATATTTCAAAAGTTTCCATAGATTGGAAATAACACGGAATGACATAATGTTTACATTATTCGGATCAGTGATTTGAGGTTCGAATTTCCGAGACTACAGAATCAAAACAGAAAAGAAATGCAGAAAATAAAACACTTTACATTGTACAACTTCTGTTCTATTTATCAATATTAGAATCTTTTCAGAGTGGTGTACAGTTGTGAAAGATATTCAAATCTCAACGCAAATCCTGAGTTTAAACAGGCCTTATCTATCCAAATTTCTTCATACGGGTTAGGTCGACTAGGGACTATGTTAAGTAACACTTGCACAATATAGCAGGCAGTATGATAGAAGCTGGAAACTTACAATAGAGAACTATAGAGATTTTCGTGGAATAGAACTGGAATAGAACTTAAATGAAGCAAGAAAGAAGAAGAAAAATGAAATTGTTTATTGCATTACATATCTAGAAATAAAATATAAGAACTTACTGTTTTCACCATTTTCCCGGAACATCTGAAGACAATATTTTAAAAGTCTCAATATATTGGAAATAACACGGAAAGTCACTTTGAATGTTTACATTATTCGGATCAGGAAATTTGAAGTTCAAATTGCCGAAGCTACAGAACCAAAAGCGAAAGAAGAATGCATAAATAGGTTATTATATGATTGGAACATAATGGTTGAAATAAATCTAAACTATAATAAAGTAAGGAGTGCGGGACTGCGTCCAGAATATATATTTTTTTTATCCCGTTTGTAAAATAAGTTGGATTACTTTGAATAAATAATGAATGAATATTACATAACTTATCTACTAAATTTCGTTATTCTTGATTAAATATAAATATAAATAATTTTGTTATTTTAAGATTCACTTCTTTAAAATGTTCAAATGTCAATACTTCCGGTTAGCGATCACTTAAATAAACATTCATATATATTTCTGTCTCCAATATGCAGTTCATATATAATATCCTCTTTTTTTAATGTATCATGGATTACGTTACTGATTACATAAGACACGGTAGCGCAGTCTTCGTTCAATTTCTGTGTATATTGTCAATTACGATTTTATTTGATGTATCATAGCTACATGTATATATACTTGCATATAATATCAATATACACACTACACATGCTAGCAGAAAACCCCCCGAAGGGTAGTTTTTCTGCTAGTAAATAGTAATAATCCTTGTTGTCTTGGATATCTTTCCACCATATCCTTCCCTGTCTGATCTTCCTTCATCACATCTCTCGTGAACTCGACTCTGTGTTTCCTTTCGTTTATGTGTGAATGTGTGTCCGTGAAAGATATACATATATACCATGTCCGAACACATAGGAACCGAACTCCCTCTGTCACTGCCTCCGTCTCTCTCGCTCTCCCCATCTCTCACTATTATAAGAAAATGAGGGGTGGGGGTGGCACGCACTGGCCGCCCCGCGGACAGAATAAAGAAGGTTTTTCTCCGGAGGATGGTGAGGGAGACGTGCTAGAAGAGCCAATAGAGATCGCGAGGCTTGCACCTGTAGGTAGCAAACTCTGTGCCGATCGTAGGGCCAAGGACACCATTTTGGCTAAATGTTATGGTCACCTCTGCTTTGTCTTTTTCCTATTTCCTGAAATATATTTTAATTTGAGTTCTTCTCATTTCTCAGTTTTTAAACAAATTCTTGCTATCTATTTCTTATAAATGCAACACTCTACACATAATCTAAATCTCAGTCTGGGATATCATTGTTATTCTAATGTTGATGTGATGCCGTATAAGGTTTATGCGTCAGCTTTATTTAAGGTTACTACGACTATGCTAAATAACACTTGCAAAAGATGTCAGGCAATGTTCCGTTGCATGTTTCTAAGTTTCTAAGTATATAACTAGTAACAAGAATGATTAGCTGGAAACGTCGGCGAAACACTAATTACAATAAAGCGAGTTACAAATACAAAAACAGACAAAATTCTGATATAAACCAGGAATTCTACTGAGGTCAACTATGCTTTACCTTCTTTCCTTCTTGGATCGATAAAATGAAGTACCAGTGTCGATATAATGGACTTTCCCCACCCGCAACATCACTGGTTTGGTAACCAAAGTAGAAGCGGATTGGTAGTATCGGTAGAGGGTCGGACGCCATGCTTTGCAGCACAGTTACGTTCCTTTACGGACTGAGTTCAAATCTCGCCGAGGTTAACTTTGCCTTTCATCCTTACGGGGTCGATAAAATAAAGTACCAGTAATACACTGGGATAATTGCTGGCCTTGTGCCAAAAGTAGAAACAATTATTACATAGATTCTATGATAAAATAAAATACCAGTAATGCACTGGTGCCAAAAGTAGAAACAATTATTACATAGATTCTAAGGGCGGTCGATTGGCAGTATCGGTAGAGCGTAGGACAACATGCTTTGCAGCATAGAGTTACGTCCCTTTATGATCTGAGTTCAAATCCCGCCGAAGTTAACTTGGCCTTTCATCCTTACGGGGTCGATAAAATAAAGTACTTGTCACGCACTGGGGTCGATTTAATCGACTTTCCTCTCCCCCCAAATTGATGGCCTTGTGCCTCCCGCCGAGGTTGACTTTGCCTTTCATCCTTACGGGGTCAATAAAATAAAGTACCAGTAATGCACTGGGTCATTGCTGGCCCTGTGCTTAAAGTAGAAACAATTATTACATAGATTCTTTATCTTTCTTATATTACAAGGATACGAAGTACACTGCTAAGACATTCGTACATACATTTATATTTAAACAAATGATTTGAATAAAAATCCGTTCAAATAAAGCGTTTTACATAATGTAACTTGGAATCACTGTTTTATAGAACATACCTATACTTATATGTAACCTGCTGTTAATTTTTAAAGAAGAAAATTCCAGTTGTACGAACTATATGAATTGGATGCCAGCATAAAAGCATCGTGTCTATTACTCCGATAGCTATGCGAGTGTAATTATTTGCCTTTTCAGTTAGTTTCTGCACAAAGAATTGCTATGTCAATTATTTAATCATTGTTGTCATATTTGTAATAGAAAATGATGTCAGCTTTTGTTGCGTTTTAACTGCTGATTTGTCTGTATGCTGTGTAAGATCTATAGAAATTCCTGCATTGGCATTGTCTATGATACATGGAGATTTGGGAGTTCTAGGAGAGCGTAGACAGGTCAATCTTATGGTAATTAAGATATTCGCTTTTCAATGAAGAGTTCGCAGGTTTGATGCATCTTGGTCAGATGTCTTTACTAAAGTCGTTTTACTCTAATCGACCCAAGATCTGTGAATGAAAATGGGTGGACGAAAACTGTGTGGAAATTTATTGGATAATTCTTGCCCGCACTTCAAATGACAGGCATTGTCATATATGCCATACTCTTATTTTGCCTATGAATTCTATCTAGAGTACAAGTATCTATGAAACACTCCACCACCTAGGCGAAGAGGTCAATCAGTTGCACGAAAAATTGAATGATCATCGTCGAAACCACCGGAGATCCGTACGTTAAATTTTACATTATGTTCCACTATATATATGTAATAGCTTTTCTACAACAAACTTAACCAGATCTTTTACAATGCTTCATATAAACTAGAAATCTTGTTTTGCTTTGTTTTACTTTACACCCAATTAACTCCTTTATATGTAGATTGCATTATGCTGGCTTTCCTAAAACAATTTCAACTATATAAAGAAGTATTAAGTTGTCAAATTGATGCCTGTATTGGTAGGTCTTCTACTGAGAGTTTGTTTTATTCGTTATCGATACACATGTGAGGCGAAGTGCCTGTGTGTATGGAAAGTACAGTTAAATATCATATTGTGTAGTGAAGAAGAGGAATTAAGAGAGCTATATATATATATATATATATATATATATATATTACACACACACACATATATATATATATACATACATGCGTATATATATATATATATATATATATATCTTAATTCCTCTTATTCACTACACAATATATGTATATATATATATATAATATATATATATATATATATATATATATATATATATATATATATATATATATATATATATATATATATATATATTAATTCCTCTTATTTACTACACAATATATGTATATATATATATATATATATATATATATACATATATCGTGTAGTGAACAATATATGTATATATATATATATATATATATATATATATATATATATATATATATATATATATATATATATATATATATATATATATATATATATACATATATTGTGTAGTGAATAAGAGGAGATATGTATGTGTATCAAGGTAATGTAATCTAAGAAGGCAGAATCGTAAGAGTGTCGGATAAAATACTTTGTGGCAATTGTTTTGTTTCATTACACTATCAGTCCCAAATCCACCATTACTAACATAACGTTTCATTCTTCCAGAGTTCAATAAAATAAAATACGTTAAGTGCTGGGGGTCGATTTAACCCTTTAGCATTTACATTACTCTATATTTACTATTGTATTTTCATGATAAAGGCTTTATCTTACATCATTATCTAACATAATACCGAATCTATGAAATTTTGATATTATTTACTTTGAGAAAAATACCTTAACATCAGTAGAAGTGGCTGGTTTCAGCTGGTTTGAATAGAAAGAGGTCAGAGAATTCTGGCCGGATATGGTCGGTTTAAATGCGAAATCGTTATTACATTATGAAAAAAGATCGGTAGATTTTAATGGTCTGATAAACGAAGTTTTAATCTGGAGTTAAACAACAAATATGAATGTCAAATGTATGACGGCATGGCTCCCCATTCTGCTGGGTGAAATGTTATTTTATCATCAGATAGTTTTAAAAAATGGACTACTCTACTCCTCAATGGGGAGAAACTATTTCATGGTGATAAGGTTAAAGAGTTCGCTTTGCTACCACATGATCCCTGTTTTATCCCCACTGCGTGTATGATTGTGTCTCTGTGTATGTGTTAATGACTTATAACTTAGCGACTCTACAAAAGGAATCGATAAAATATGTAGAAAATATGTAAAAAGAACATACTGGTCGATTAAACATCCTTGACGGAGGTACCCCTGATTAGTTGTACTCCAATGTTTGAGACCGGCAAAATAGCAAAAGAATAATAGTTATAAATCTAATGTACATTTTCATATTTATCTGAGAGATGTCACATATACTTGAAATTTATTTTGCTTTAGTTTGTTTTACTATTAAAAAAAAAAGGAACCGATAGACAAGTACCCAGGCCTCCTTTGCTTACCGAGTTCGATGAAACACGTCAGATCGCACCACAGAAAATATGTTTTCATTAGTCTTCCTGTTGCTGATACTATATACCGGTTGCTACTGTTGACAGAAGGAGTGGAATAAAATATCTTGCTTAAGAACATAACGCATCGCCCGGTCCAGGAACCGAACTCGCAACCTCACTAATTTGAATCCAGCGCCCTAACCAGTAAGCCACACACCTTTACCGTTTCTGAGTAGATGTTTTTTTTTATTTAACCTACTTTAGGGAAAGTGTAGAGAAATAGAGAAAAAGTTAAAGGATTATAGAGGAAATTTGTAGAAAATAACATATTCGATGCCGTGGGGTTACGGACCATAGATTCTCATGGTTTTACAGTCAGCGGCGATTCTTTGAGATATCTGTTAGTTAGCTATTTGTCATTAGGGTTGGGTCACTGTTTGTGTGCATTCTGCCCCAACGACTGCAACAACAATAAGATCAACAACAACAATATGATCAACAAAAACAACAATAATAACAGCCGTATCAGTATCATCATCGATGCTGTTGATAACGAGGGTATGGTGCAAGTTAAACTCACTTAAATAACCTATATATATATATAGTAACAGCACTTGACTTAGTGGGTAACGTGTCCGGCTCACGATCATAAGGTTATGAGTTCGATTACTAGAATGCGTTGTGGCATTGAGCAAGTAACCTTATTTCACGCTGCTCCAGTTCACTCAGCTAACAAAAATGAGTTGAACCTCTAATTAAAAAAAGCATCAACAACATCCTTATCTGAATAGCACACGCAAACATTCACGCATTCAAACACACAAGCATTCACACACACACACACAAACATTCACACACACACGCGCACACACACACACACAAACACACACACACACACACACACACACACACACACACACACACACACACATATATATTTATCTAATAAACAACATAAGGTAATTATTTGATTTACCAGTGGTTTCTTGCAAACAGACAAAATTTGCTTTCAATCATCAGAATGAAAAAATCCCGGTGTATTTATTGACATTGGATTTTAAAAACAAAAATATAATCTATATGAAAGTGAGGCTGGAAAAGGAAGTAGGAAAGGAAAATAAACACACATGCACACACACACACACACACACACATTCACATATACATACACACACATATATACATACACATATATGTATACATACATATATATATATATATATATATATATATATATATATATATATATATACACATACACATATACATACACATATACATACACGTACAAATACACATACATATACATATACATACATAATCACATATATATCCATATATCCATACATACACATACGCACAAATACACAAGCACACACACACACACATGTATATATATATATATATATATATATATATATATATATATATACACATAAATATATATATACACACATAATCATACATATATACACACGTACATACACACACATACATGCACACATATATACACGCATACATACGCACACACAAACATAGATATATGTACACACACAATTAATTATAAGAAAAAATATAATAATAAAAATAAAAAACAATAGACGTCCAGATAGGCCGTCACATAAGAATAAAAATAAATGTAAAAATTATTATAAAGTTGACAGCGATACAGGAAACAAATAAAAGAACAAACACACGTGGTAAGCAGTACACACAATTACACATACACATACGTACATATAAATAAATACATACACACACACACATACACATAATATACATATACATATACACATACACATACATACACATATACATCTAGATAGAGTATTTTGTAGGGAAATAGATAGGTCTAGCATAGGCTGTCCTCAATTCAAGATAGTCAGCTACACGGACCACAAATTTGTGATCTGTGTGCTTGACTTAGATAGGCTTCATAGACGAGGACACGGCTACTGGAAGCTAAACGCGTCCTTACCAGCGCGCAAGGCCTACAGAGACCGGATTAGCGAACTAGTTAAGCGGACGTTGACGGGGACCATCGTCAACAAGTGGTGGTTTGCTCTGAAAAGAGCGATTAGAATAGAGTCCATTAGATTTAGTAAGGCTATAGCAATACAGAAAAAGCCACGATCCGGTCTTTGGTGGACCACGACGGGCGCATGCTACACGATCCTAGGCAAATGTGTAAAGCTTTTCAGCGACACTTCGCACAGCTGGGCCGGATCGAGGGATGGACTTTAGTGTCTACCTCGACGGACTGCCGCGGATTTCGGCCACTGAGGCGGAGTGTTGCGAAAAGCCGATAACAACCGCTGAAGTACGGGATGCAATGAGTAGTTGCACAAGGGGTAAATCGCCTGGTTTGGATGGTCTGCCCTATGAACTTTACGTACAAATGCCAAACTTGTTCGGAGGCCTCTTGGCGGACGTCTACTGCAACTGGCAACAGAACGGGAGAATTCCCAGCTCTGGGAGCCGAGGAGCGGTGGCGCTGCTGAGAAAGGATCCGAACAAGGGGGATAACATAGATAATTTTAGGCCCATAACTCTGCTAAACACAGAGTTCAAGATTTTGGCCAAGGTACTAGCAAAGAGGTTGGCGCTTGTCGTTGGTGGTCTGGTGGGAGAGGCACAGACATGCGCAATTCCCGACAGATCCATCCACGACAACCTCCACCTCATGCGATACATCGTAGAGAGGGTAGCTAGGGAACCTGGCACGGGTGGGTCTTTGATCAATTTAGATCAGTCGAAAGCCTTCGATAGGTTCGACCATCGTTACCTAGCGGAAGTCCTGAGGGCGGCTGGCTTTGGGCCCGTCTTCAAAGGCTGGATCGCTGCTATGCACAGCAACATCTGCTCTGTAGTGAGAGTGAACGGTCACCTTTCGGAACCGTTCAACATCATGCGCTCGGTCCGCCAAGGATGTCCCCTCTCGTCCCTATTGTACGTATTGACTCTCGAGCCATTACTGCACAAACTGGAGACGTTGAGGGGGATCCCGCGCGAACTAGGATGCGGAAGATCCGTGTCAGCATATGCCGACGATGTCACTGTAGTGGTGTCGAACGCCAAACACATCGAGGCGATCGGCACTACACTAGAGAATACGAAGCGATGACAGGAGCATTGATCAACCAGAAAAAGTCAGTGGGCCTGCAGCTCGGCACCTGGAGAGGCAGGTCCATGCCGTCCAACAGCGTCGTCGGGCTCTGGACGGACGGACGGGTAAATTGCTAGTGGTCTGGTTCGGTCCAGACCTCCAGACGGACAAAAACTGGGACGAGGTGACGAGCAGGGTGGCTTCTCTCACCCAGAAATGGGCCGAGAGGAAGCTATCCCTGAAAGGTCGAGCGGAGGTGGCTAACGCGTACATCGCGTCCGTCATCTACTACCGCCTGACCGTCGTACCTTGTCCTAAGCCCCGCCTGACTGCGCTGGAGCGTTTGCTCTTTCGCTTCTTGTGGAAGGGACGCGCTCCGATGGTCAGGCGGTCCATCTGCTGTCAACACCCGCTACGTGGAGGGCTGGGTATGCCGTGGCTGATGATGCGCAGACACCCGCTCAGGCTACGACATCTCCACCTCTTCCTCGACGGTGATCAGGTGTGGTCGCCGTTTGCTAGACACGTTTTTCCCCCAGCTCGTCTCCTTGACGGAGCTGCAGTCCTGGGTCAAGCGAAGACCGAGAGGGAGCGCTTGGAGACTGGAATGTCTTCAGGCGCTCACAGCCCTCGACCAATCGGGGAATGTGATCGGTGGAAACTCCACCTTGGCGTTCTATAGGGGATTAGTGGAGGGGAAGAGCGACGACGTACTTGGAGAAACTCTAGGCGTCGACGAAAATCAACTAGCCAATCTCTTCGGAAGGACTTTCGGGCCGGGGCCTATGGACAACTTCCAGAAATCCCTGGCCTGGCAGTGCTACCGAGGAGCTTTGCCAGTTCGGGATAAACTCTACAGGCATGGAGGTGCCGTCAGCCGGGCATGTCCGAGATGCGCGCAGGGCGACGAAACCGTCCTGCACGCACTCGTCCAGTGTCCGAGCATTGCTGACTTGTGGGTTTATGTCGAACACCTGCTGTCACGTGTAGGACGGATCCAGCTATCAGCTGAGTCCATCGTGAGGATTGCCCCGCCCCCTTCCTTTAGCCTGGAAGGGCAGGCAGTTTTTATCTGTCTGGTGGCCATGGCGAAAGAGATAGTATGGTGGACACGTTTGAAAGGGCTGAAGACGAGCACTTACCTCTTCGGTGATGCCCTGATTAACTTTTTCAAATTTCATTTGAAAAGGAAAATCAGGGTAGAGAGGGAAGTGCTCTCTTCCCAGCATTTTGTTGAAAGATGGGTGAGAGAAGCAAGAATGGCCCGAGTGAATGGGCCTACTCTGAGTATATATCTGTAAATTAAAGGTGGAAAACTGGGAGAGGGCACTTGCCTTGGTGGTCAGGGTCATTGTGGCTTTTTACTGGGCTTACTCCACAAATGTCCCTCCGAAGTCTGCCCCCTATTGGGGAATTTTTCATTGTTATTTTTTGTTACATCCTCTGTTTTTGTTTTTTACACGCAGAAATGCCCATTTGTACCGTCCTGCATTGTCCTGCACTGTCCTTAATGTCTACTTTATGTAAACCCTTGTGGTTAATAAAGAAATCATTATTATTATTATTATTGAATGCCATGGTTGACGGAGGCTCTGCTCTGTAAGGTATAGTAATTTTTAACCGTTAAAACAATTGTAAATTGTTTAAAACTTGAACCAAATTGTTGATAAAGACACCCTCCTCCTCGTGAGAGGGGTCTTTCTGTCCGTTATTTGGCCCTTCGGGGTTAAATAACCAGTTATTGGGGTTTTGTACCCAAAATTTCATTTTAAACAAAAAAACATGACTACGAAAAAGAAATTTCATACGTCACTCCCACTCATTCCGTCTTCTTCTTCCTCAATCATCACTACAGCAGAGAGAAGATTGTCTCTCTCCCTCCCTTCTTTAAATGTGTCTCTCTCCCTCCCTTCTCTTTCGCAAGCGACGAAAGAAAAGAAAAGTCTCGTGCAAAGCGTGCAAGGTTTCTCCACGACGACGACGACAGCGACGAAAGAGGTGTGCGGGAAATACGAAAACCCAGTTCATTCGTCTGACGTCAGGAATAATAGCAGTAGCAGCCGTAATAACAACAGCAACAGTGACAATGAAAACAACAGTAGCAGCCGCAACAGCATCACCAGCAGCATAAACAACAACAGCATTAGCAGCAGCAACACCAACAACAACCACAGCAACAGCGGCGGAGGCAGTAGTCGTAGTACCTGCAGCAACAACAAAAGTACCAGCAGCTCTGACGACAACAACAACAGCAGAGAAAAACCAATCTCATTTGCAGGTATTGCAAAAAACTTGGAAACAATCCTCATAACAAATGAGGAATTAGAGGAAGCGAAGAAGATGGTGACAAAGAACCGACACCGAGCAATCTGCAAGGCAGCGGAAAAATTTTTCGAAACCCAAGAGCACTGTACGGTCACGTACCGTACAGTAAGTACAAAATCCCGTAGGGTGGAAAGAGCCACAGAGGCCCAAATACAAAAAGCCTTGGGGTCTGTGTGGCAGCGGAAAACGCACATCACCCGAGGCAAAAAATATGCCACCGTAGACGTACTTTTTGCCACACCCCAGGAGGCAAAGGCCCAACTAAGGCCCACTAAGGAGCGAGGAAATGGTGTTGGTGCCCTCCTACTGTGGGCAAAAAATTGTGAGGGTCAAACTGACCCACGTCCCCCCCGGAATGACCCCTTCTTGGCTGGCCGCGTCTGTCCTCGTCGGAATCGAGGACAAAACAACTGTACTGCAAGTACAGAAAAAAGTAAGAGAAGATTGGGTCGGCTCCTCCATTGAGATGCTAATCCAAACCAACCAGGAGTGCATCGAAGCTATCCCGGATGTGATAGACTTCGATAACGGCACTCAACTGCCCATAAGTGTTGAGGGCAAACGCCCGAAATGCTTTCGCTGTGGATCGAAGACTCACCTCAGGGCCTTCTGCAACGAGAAGACCCTGAGAACTGAGAAAACCCCCCTCTTTCCGAATCCGGCTCCACGGCTACCAGCAACAGGACAAGCGGCAACCAGGAACGATAGGCCCGTGGCACCCATACCCACTCCACGGAAATCAAAAACAGCAGCAGCAGTGGAAATACTAACAACAACAACAGCAATACCAAATGCAGCTGCAACAGAGACTCCAGTGCAAACATCACCAACAACAACAAGTGAAAGAGTGGAGCTGGTACCCCTCCCCGACCTCACAGAATCAGACATGGAGTGTGAGGTGGGAGAGAGATGGCAAAAGGTCGTAAGAAGGCACAAACGCAGAAGCAGCGCATCGTCGCCTTTGAAAAGGGAGGAAAGAAATGAGAAAAGGGTAAAGTCTACTGCAAAGAGACCCACAGCAGCAACAACACCAACACCATCACCACCCACACTAGCGCCACCATCACCACCGGCGACAACCCCACCGCCAACAACACCTTCAACACCACCACCACAAGCACCAACATCGCAAACACAACAACAAAACACACACACCCAGCAACAACGACAAGAAAATAGCAGAACCACACCCCACCCCCAGAAAAACAAATGCACGGCAATAAATACACACAACAAGAAACTAATGACTTACATAATTGAACACACAGACATTTCACAACAGGACTACATAATACCAGCACCAATCAAAACGCCAACTAACATAAGACTGCTAAAAATAGCACAGAAACAATACACAAACATTAAAACGAAATTCCCCAACGCAGTTGGTGATTTCAGGGACCTAGGAGGAACCATCAATCGAAGAGTATACTCAGACATTCTCTTAGAAGAGCCGACGACCAGCCGAAGGGACGATTCAACGGTCCCTTCACCAGACGATCAAGTGAAAAGGGATGTAAAAACCATCCCTCCTCTACCAAAAGTACGGTAAGTGGTCTTTCCCATCTTTTCCACTCTATTTTAAACATGACCTCACTCAGAGTAGGCAGCATAAATGCGCGTGGCTTGGGGTCGTCATGGAAGCAGGGTCACCTGCTCAACGACCTCAGGTCACTAAACATAGATGTAGTGGCCATCAGCGAGACCAGAATCTCTGAAGCACGGGCCTTCGCACCGATCTTCGGCGGCTACGATGTGTACGCATCTCCCAACCGTCCTGGATCGGATGGAGGAGTTGCTGTGCTTTTTCGGAGAGGTTTGGATCTTGCCATACGGGCCATCTTCCTGGACCCAGAGGGTAAGCTGGTGGTGCTGGACGTGACCAGCGGAGACGCGCAAGCTTTCAGGCTAGTGGCCGTCTATGCCCCGACAGGAGCAGGGCGGCCTGATTTCTTCCGGCGTCTGGAGACCTTTCTTGGAACGTCCCGCTCTTTAGTGTTAGTGGGCGACTGGAACGGGATCTTAGATGCACGCTGGGACTGTGTGGGATTAGCGGATAGGGGTGGAGGGTGCAAGAGCCTCACCAACCTGCTCAGGCGTTTTGAACTGTCTGACAGGTACCGATTGGATTTCCCGAATGTGCCAATGTGGACTTGGACAAACCGCATAGGGTCATCCAGATCATATCTAGATAGAGTATTTTGTAGGGACATAGATAGGTCTAGCATAGGCTGTCCACAATTCAAGATAGTCAGCTACACGGACCACAAATTCGTGACCTGTGTGCTTGACTTAGATAGGCTTCATAGACGAGGACCCGGCTACTGGAAGCTAAACGCGTCCTTACCAGCGCGCAAGGCCTACAGAGACCGGATTAGCGAACTAGTTAAGCGGGCGTTGACGGGGGCCATCGTCAACAACAAGTGGTGGTTTGCTCTGAAAAGAGCGATTAGAATAGAATCGATTAGGTTTAGTAAGGCTTTAGCAATAGAGAAAAATAGAGCAGAGGGAGAACTAGTAAGAAAATTAGACGAGGCGCTTAGCAAAGGCATTGCGACCGACGTGCTTGCGGCGAAATTGGCCCTTGACCAATTCTTCAATGCAAAGCACGAAGGCTGCGTTGTCAGAGCTAGGGTGCGTGCTCTCAGACACGAGGGGACGAAAGCCGTTCAATGGGCCCGAGTGGCGCAGGCGCGTCGTGGCAACAAAGCCACGATCCGGTCTTTGGTGGACCACGACCGGCGCATGCTACTTGATCCCGGGAAAATGTGTGAAGCTTTTCAGCGACACTTCGCTCAGCTGTTCGGGGGAAGCGGTGGGCCGGGTAGAGGGATGGACTTTAGTGTCTACCTCGACCGACTGCCGCGGCTCTCGGCCACTGAGGCGAAGTGTTGCGAAAAGCCGATAACAGCCGCTGAAGTAAGGGAGGCAATGACTGGCTGCACAAGGGGTAAATCGCCTGGTTTGGATGGTCTGCCCTATGAACTTTACGTACAGATGCCAGACTTGTTCGGAGGCCTCTTGGCGGACGTCTACTGCAACTGGCAACAGAACGGGAGAATTCCCAGTTCTGGGAGCCGAGGAGCGGTGGCACTGCTGAGAAAGGATCCGAACAAGGGGGATAACATAGACAATTTCCGGCCCATAACTCTGCTAAACACAGAGTTCAAGATTTTGGCCAAGGTGCTAGCAAAGAGGTTGGCGCTTGTCGTTGATGGTCTGGTGGGAGAGGCGCAGACATGCGCCATTCCCGACAGATCCATCCACGACAACCTCCACCTCATGCGATACATCATAGAGAGGGTAGCTAAGGAACCTGGCACGGGTGGGTCTTTGATCAATTTAGATCAGTCGAAAGCTTTCGATAGGGTCGACCATCGTTACCTAGCGGCCGTCCTGAGGGCGGCTGGCTTTGGGCCCGTCTTCAGAGGCTGGATCGCTGCCATGCACAGCGACATCTGCTCTGTGGTGAGAGTGAACAGTCACCTGTCGGAACCGTTCAACATCATGCGCTCGGTCCGCCAAGGAAGTCCCCTCTCGTCCCTCTTGTACGTATTGACTCTCGAGCCATTACTGCACAAACTGGAGACGTTGAGGGGAGTCCCGCGCGAACTAGGATGCGGAAGATCCGTGTCAGCATATGCGGACGATGTCACCGTAGTGGTGTCGAACGCCAAACACATCGACGCGATCGGCACTACACTAAGAGAATACGAAGCGGTGACAGGAGCAATGATCAACCAGGAAAAGTCAGTGGGCCTGTAGCTCGGCACCTGGAGAGGCAGGTCCATGCCATCCAACAGCGTCGTCGGGCGCTGGACGGCCGGACCGGTTAAATTGCTAGGGGTCTGGTTCGGTCCGGACCTCCAGACGGACAAAAACTGGGACGAGGTGACGAGCAGGGTGGCTTCTCTCACCCAGAAATGGGCCGAGAGGAAGCTATCCCCGAAAGGTCGAGCGGAGGTGGCTAACGCGTACATCGCGTCTGTCATCTGCTACCGCCTGACCGTCGTACCTTGTCCTAAGCCTCGCCTGACTGCGCTGGAGCGTTTGCTCTTTCGCTTTTTGTGGAAGGGACGTGCTCCGATGGTCAGGAGGTCCATCTGTTGTCAACACCCGCTACGTGGAGGGCTGGGCATGCCGTGGCTGATGATGCGCAGGCACGCGCTCAGGCTACGATATCTCCACCTCTTCCTCGACGGTGATCAGGTGTGGTCGCCGTTTGCTAGGCACGTATTTCCCCAGCTCGTTTCCTTGACGGAGCTGCAGTCCTGGGTCAAGCGAAGACCGAGAGGGAGCGCCTGGAGACTGGAATGTCTTCAGGCGCTCACAGCCCTCGACCAATCGGGCAATGTGATCGGTGGAAACTCCACCTCGGCGTTCTATAGAGGATTAGTGGAGGGGAAGAGCGACGACGTACTTGGGGAAACTCTAGGCGTCGACGAAAATCAACTAGCCAATCTCTTCGGAAGAACTTTCGGGCCGGGGCCTATGGACAACTTCCAGAAATCTCTGGCCTGGCAGTGCTACCGAGGAGCCTTGCCAGTTCGGCATAAACTCTACAGGCATGGAGGTGCCGTCAGCCGGGCATGTCCGAGATGCGCGCAGGGCGACGAAACCGTCCTGCACGCACTCGTCCAGTGTGCGAAAATTGCTGACTTGTGGGTTTATGTCGAACACCTGCTGTCACGTTTAGGACGGATCCGGCTATCATCTGAGTCCATCGTGAGGATTGCCCCGCCCTCCTCCTTTAGCCGGGAAGGGCAGGCAGTTTTTATCTGTCTGGTGGCCATGGCGAAAGAGATAGTATGGTGGACACGTTTGAAAGGGCTGAAGACGAGCACTTACCTCTTCGGTGATGCTCTGATTGACTTTTTCAAATTTCATTTGAAAAGGAAAATTAGAGTAGAGAGGGAAGTGCTCTCTTCCCAGCATTTTGTTGGAAGATGGGTGAGAGAAGCAAGAATGGCCCGAGTGAATGGGCCTACTCTGAGTATATATCTGTAAATTAAAGGTGGAAAACTGGGAGAGGGCACTTGCCTTGGTGGTCAGGGTCACTGTGGCTTTTTACTGGGCTTTCTCCACAAATGTCCCTCCGAAGTCTCCCCCCTATTGGGGAATTTTTCATTGTTATTTTCATTGTTATTTTTGTTACATCCTCTGTTTTTGTTTTTTACACGCAGAAATGCCCATTTGTACCGTCCTGCATTGTCCTGCACTGTCCTTAATGTCTACTTTATGTAAACCCTTGTGGTTAATAAAGAAATCATTATTATTATTATTATTATTATTATTAGTATTATTATTATTATTTAATTACATATTATTGATATGATTTTCATTACTGTCGAAGTCAACTGAAAGACAGTTGAGAATAATTTCCAAAACCCAAGTTTATAATTATCTTACGACTATTTCAGTAATTGTGTTTCATAGAAATATTTTATTTTGTGTTGAAGTTCTCGTTATAACTACGTGTCTGCGAGGTTTCGTTTTAATTTTCTACTTGAATGAACTCACATCAATTGGAATCAATACAGTGAGGATTTAATATTCTTTGGTTTTATTCGATACCTCTGCTAAATAATCAAATAGAGATTGGCTACTTTCTTTGTTTCATTCTTTACATGTATTTCCTTTTAGTTTTAGTTTTTGAATTTATATCATTCATTTTTTTTTCTTTTAATTTTTGCATCAGTTGGTGGATTTAATTTTGGGTGGTAGACTGAATCTGTCACCCATTTTAACACCACAATTGGTTCCTAGGTGATTTTAGCCGAGTTCACTCTGTTGCAAGCATTTGAGCCGGGCTTTTTGGTATGAGGACACCTTCTTCTTGCCCGCTCCACCCACTAATCTCAAAGGCCCAGTAAAGGACCATGCGCACTGCTCTTTATTTTCTGACGAAAATGCAAAAAAACGTAACTGGAATAATTGTCCCTACGTGGTCGCTCAGTGCGCTATAAAGCGCAACCAATTCTTCTTCACATCACATTTCCAACAGGTTCAGGTAAAACACTACTCGCACAATGGAGTACTTCTCCTCTGAAAACTGTCAATGCCATAGCGCTTCCTACCCAAATAAATAGAAGGCTAAAGAGAGACCATACATAGACTACAAGTAACAGTCAACCTTCCTCATATCACACGTCCGCAAATCTCAGCTGATATTCTACAAAACAGTATAGTTCCCCACATAATATAATTGTTTTTACTTTTGGCAAAATGCCAGCAATTAATCAGTGCATTACTGGTACTTGATATTATCGACCCCGGCTGTATTTGAACTCAGACCGTAAAGGGCCGTAACTCAATGCTGAAAAGCATGGCG
>OZ024741.1:42485662-42533162 GCA_964016885.1 Eledone cirrhosa
AGTGCTCAAGCGCAGAAATGCTATGCTTATAAAATATGGTCAAGACCCTTAAAAGACAGAAAAAGAAGAAGCCGTCAGCCGCTATGATGAATTGAACCCATATACCGGCTAGACGTTTTAACACTTAAGTTAAGGAGTCATAACATTATATATATATAACTTTGCCTTTCATCCTTACGGGGTCGATAAAATAAAGTACCAGTAATGTACTGGTTATTGCTGGCCTTGTGCCAATAGTAGAAACAATTATATATATATATATTGGAGAAATAATATATCTATTTATAGCTCTAGATAAAGTAATAAATAGTCGTTCATGTACTTGAATTTTACATTAAGCAGACAGCTGCCCCGGTGGCACAATCGGTTAGCGCGCCGTACTTATAGACAGTACCTTCTTTGTACTAATTACAAGCAGGAAGATATGCGGAGGTTGTGAGTTCGAGCCTCACCCAGGGCAGTAAGTTTTTTGGGGGCCATTTAAGCAGCCATATTTTCTGATTATTTGTAATTTAAATCAATAAACATATTGTCAAAGCTCTTTCGTTACATATACTGTCCCTCAGTACATCTTAGGCTATATACTACGTTCCTAGTTTTGCAGTTAGTTTACAAAGGATTAGGAATAAAGGAAATAAAATCAACACATGGTATGATATAAATACCAGAGTGTAATGTTCGTCAATAGAGGCGATCTAGTTTACAGATTTAGAAAGGCCATAGACAAGCTCAAATTAAATATTAAGATAGTTGAGAGGCCAGGTATTTTCATAAAAACCCTAATTAATAAAACATAACCATTTCAAAAACCCCTGCACTGATAGGAAATGCATAGTCTGTAAGCTAATCCCGCAAACTAACTGCAAAACTAGGAACGTAGTATATAGCATAAGATGTACTGAGGGAGAGTGTAGGAATAAGAACGTAACATAGGTGAAACAGCCTGTAGCATAGGAGAAAGGATAAGTGAACACTGGCGAGAACTCCAGGATGGGAAAACCTCATCAGTACTCCACCAACAGGCCAAAATAGAACATGGGAGATCATTAGAGAACATAGAGATAAAAATTATATCCACACACACACAGAAAAGATGCAATGCTAAAAAAAAATCACAGAGGCAACAAATATAAACGAACTCCAACCAAAATTAAACAGAAAACATGAGTCGTATAGCAACATCACAACTGGTAATTAAGGACAAATATTGTTAAACAGTCGTTCATTAACTTTTAAAACCAGAAGCTAACTGCCTCAGTGGCACAATCGGTTGGTCCGTCATACTTATAGATAGTACCTTCTTTGTGTTAATCATATGCAGGAAGATATGCAGAGGTTGTGAGTTCGAGCGATGTTTTTTTTCCATTTAAGCAATCATATATTTTAATTATTTATCATTTCAATCAATAAACAACGAATTCTCTCTTTATCTCTCTCTCATCCATTCCGGGTTTTCTCTATCTCTCTTTCTCTCTCTGTCGATATATATATAGAGAGAGAGTGGGCGTGACAGGGGAAAGAGAAAGAGAAAAGTGGGTAATAAATATATATTATATATGATATAATATAGTATATAATATATATTATATAATTGTTTCTATATTTGGCCAGCAATCATCCCAGTGTATTACTGGTGCTTTATTTTATCGACCCCGTAAGGACGAAAGGCAAAGTTAACCTCGGCGGGATTTGAACTCAGACCATAAAGGGACGTAACTCTTTGCTGCAAAGCATGGCGTCCGACCCTCTACCGATACTGCCAATCCACTGAGAGGACGGTCGAGTAAACATGGATTTTGAGACTAGAAACCCAACCACTACCATGTTAGTCGATATATCGATCTCCATCGATCAATCGACCCTCTGAAACGATCGTAAAAATAACGAATTAAACTATCTACCTACACCTGATTACTGTTTTTATTGTCATATGCGCAAACTCACATATGTATATGTATGTGTGTGTGTATATATATATGTGTGTGAGTGTGTGTGTAAAAGGTAAATGTTAAGAGCGTCGTCTTGCTATTTCAAGCGTAAAACTAATATATTCCTTCTATAATACTGTACCGTTTGTGTTGTTACACAAACGGTACAGTATTATAGAAGGAATATATTAGTTTTACGCTTGAAATAGCAAGACGACGCTCTTAACATTACTTCATCAGAAGAAATAAAGAGAAATTAGAAAGATTGTGGAGACGGACTGGGCAGAATGGGAGAATAATGGAGGGTCGTAGGAGGGAGAGGAAACCAGAGAGGGTACTGGGGTGAGAGAGAAATAGACGGGTCAGATGGAGAAGGTGGAACTAATCTTATTAGCTATCGTCAGCAACGTATACCTTCCTGCAGATGATTGAACATCTGAAAGTATATACTTTCCTTGTGCATAAGGAAAGTATATACTTAAAGACGTTTAATCATCTGGCAGGAAGGTATACGTTACTGACGATAGCTAATAAGATTGAAAGTAGTACAGCGTTCCTTTGTCAGTGTTGAACAAATGAGCAACGGTGGTTGCTAGACACTGTACGGCTTAATTCGGGATGTTTGTTTACAAACACACCGAGCATTATAATAAATGTTCGGTGAACATTTATTATAATGTATATATGTGTGCATGTATGTATATATATATACATACTACTGTACGTCTGTATACATATATGTATGTATGTATATATACTTATATATATATATATATATATATATATATATATATATATATATATATATATATATATATATATATATATATATTTGTTTTGCAAGGTTTTTGATATGAAATCGTGTGTCGAAACAAATATTGTTATACTTGGGGAGGGTCATATTGTTATAATCTCTCTCTCTCTCTCCCTCTCTCTCTCTCTCTCTCTCTCTCTCTCTCTCTATATATATATATATATATATATATATATTAATATATATATACACATATATAGTGCCCAAGCGCAGAAATACTATGCTTATAAAATATCGTCAAGACCCTTAAAAGACAGAAAAAAAGATGCCGTCACCCGCTATGAGGAATTGAACTCCATATACGAACTAGACGTTGTAACACTTAAGCTAAGGAGCCATAACATTATATATATATATTGAAGAAATATATAAATCTTTACACAAGTATATATATATAACATACTATATTATATCATATAATATAATATGTATCTATTTATAGCTAAGTAATAAATAGTCGTTCATGTACTTGAACTTTACATTTAGCTGACAGCTGCCCCGGTGGCACAATCGGTTAGCATGCCGCACATATAGACAGCACCTTCCTTGTATTAATCACAAGTAGGAAGATATGCGGAGGTTGTGAGTTCGAACCTCACCCAGGGCAGTATGTTTTTTGGGGGCCATTTAAGGAGCCATATTTATTTATTATTTATAATTTAAATCAATAAACAATGAGTTCTCTGTATATCTCTGTCTCTCTCTTTAGATACATATTTCGTTTTTGAATTTGTTTTGCAAGATTTCTTATCTGAAAACATGTGTTGAAACATATATTGCTATATTTTGAGATGGTCATGCTGCCAATAAAAAAAATACACCTGTTAGTTTTCATATCAATTTACTATAAGCGCTTCAAAAAGCATAAAATATATATTCTCAGTGCTTCAAACAGCATAACATTCGGCTCAGTACATTATTTGTTTACATACGAATGTCTGCCTAAATTGGCGTAAGTCGGAGCAACTTTTGTATCCATTGTAGTACCCGGTATTTGCTTGAAAGCCTTGACATTGAAATTTAAAAAATTATTTTGTAAATTGAACTTTAGTCCCTCTCTGATGAACCCTTATTTTCATACTTTCCGGGATCGGATTAGGGAATTTTTCTAACCAGAATATAATTGCCTCTAATCCGTATTGGTATGATATGGTAGAGTAGAGGTTTACTACGTCAGTAATAGTGTCTCTGTTGACATGTTTAGGCAGGTGGTTTAACACGTCTAGGTTATCTCTTATAAGGCTTGGTATATGTTTGAGAATTGGTTTCAATAATCTATATATATAAAGTTGTAGTTCCTGTCTGATTGTTTGTTTGTTCAGGAACTCCTCCTATGGTTTTGGAGATAGACCCCCATAACCATATATATTCTGAAACTACATTGCCCAGGGTACTTGGATAAGTATATTTCATTTTAATCAAAGGGTTCCCCGGGACCACAAACGCCGCTGAATATGTTTTCCTTCGATTTATATGAAATTTAAACCATAGGTAAATGACAAGATATGATGCCTATTCACAAAAGTTTTGAAAAAAATGATTTACAAGAAACAAAATAAGAATAAGATTTAATAATGTAATTTTGATTTGATATATTACAAAAAATAATGTTTTCCAATTTTTCATGTATTACATTTTACATTGAGTAATATTGAAATGCAAAGTTTTTCTCCATAAATTATATCACTGATTTAAAATCAATCATCATTTTCTTACAAAAAAAAAATGTGTGAAACGCAGCAAGGCGCGGATAATTCGGCTAGTATGTCTATAAAGTTACTGAATCTGTGTGTTTCACAATTTTGACCCGCAACAATTGGTCTTCATTTATTTAGATTGAAGTGGAATCTTTCAAGTATCTTTAATCATTTTGATAGATTGATTATTTCTGATTTTTCATAATCGATTTTTACCACTGAGTGTTATGGTATTTATGTAACTGAACGCATTTTCTCTCTTGTATGGTATTTTATAATAATTTAGGATATTTTCTGGTGTGGTTTGTTGTTGTTCCTGTTTGGAATTGCTTTCCAGGTTGTAGTTCCTGTTTCTTTGTGAATGTCGAGGTCTACGGTTTCGGAAGAAATCCTGTCCCGAAACAGAAAGCACTTGGGTTTTTTAGAGGGGTATTTTGTTTTCTAAAAGTTCTGAAATTGTCACTATAGCTTTGATGGGAGTAGGTTTGACGTTTTGGTGATGGTTTTGTTGGTTGTGTGTGGTTTGTGAATTTTAACTTTTTATCAGAAATGGGTTATCAGTATGGTGTTCGGTTTTGAATTCCCTTTTATAATGGCTGAATCAAACAGAATGTTTCCCATCTCTGAAGAGATATAAGTTCTTCATTTTTACGCACACACAGCTTCACCCTCATCAGTTCTCAAACCAATAAAATGGTTTCACACGAAGGGGAAGATGTGTATGTGTAAACTTATCTTCTACATCGCCTTCCTTTATTTCCTTCTTCCAGTTACTTCTATGCGCCTATAAATCTCTCCTTTGCCTCCACTTCTTTCAATTTCTTCTATATTCTATTTGCATCACCAACCTTGTGGATTGTCTCTTTCTTACAACTAGCCGCTGGTCTCTCTCCTGTAAGGCATTTTTGTCCATCACTGTCTTTGAGAGTATTTAGGCGTTTTAACTGCTGTTCTAGCGATGGCCGTTCTCATTTTTATATGTATTCAAATATACTCTCACTTTTTGATCAGGAACAGACCATTGTTTTTTTTCATTTATATATATATATACACATGTGTGTGTATATAAATATATATATATATATATATATATGTGTGTGTGTGTGTGTGTGTGTGTGTGTGTGTGTGTGTGTGTGTGTGTGTGTGTGTGTGTGTGTGTATACGTATATATATACACATATATATATACATATATATGTATATATATCTATGTATATATATATATATATTTGGATTACATTGAGTTCTTCATACGGATTGGACATTACCGTATATTTTGGTAGATTTATCTACATATATATATATATATATATATATATATATATATATATATATATATATATATATATATATGTATGTAGATAACTCTTCCAAAATATACGGTAGTGTCCAATCCGTATGAAGAATTCAATGTAATCCAAATATCATGAAAAGAGAAGATGCATTCAAACATTTTCGATGAAAATCACACGAAAACAGAGTATAGATAAATTAAAAACAATGAATGAAAACAAAGAACAAATTAAACACATCAAACCAACCATAATACTAAAATAAACCGTAACAAACCACCATCTCCTTCACCTATAACAAGTCGAGTAAATTCCACACCAAATTTGACTAACTCCCCTGATATAATATTCACGAATGGTTGTAACTGTAGAAACAAAAGAAATTGCCCATTAAAGAGAAATTGTCTTATTAATAACATAGTATATAAATGTAAAATTAGCACTAAGGACTCAACTTATTCATATATAGCAGCTACGTCTAACCAATTTAAAGTAAGAATTAATACCCACAAACATAGTTTTTAAAATGCCGCATTAGCTAATACAACATCCTTGGATGAAACGATTAATAATTATTGAAAAAAGAATATCGATTACAACCTGATCTGGAGCGCGCTCAAAAGGGCCACCCCTGATCAAAATAACAGATATGAGTGTAGATTATGCTCCCAGAAACTTTTGGAAATAATGAAATCTAAGGATATCCTGTTAAATAAGCGACAAGAATTAATTATATCTTGCAATCATAGAATTAGAAGAACTTTCAAATATTATAAACGTAATTAGTATACACCTTACACTTATATTTTACATATTATTATAATTAGTTTTTTTAATTTAGTTAACCTATAATTAGTACTTTACTACAGAGAACTTCATAAATTTATTTCCCTCTTACAGTTCTCTTTTCCTAAAATTAATACCTAAAAGTATACATATAAATTAATTTAATTTCCTGTTATGAATCTAGATTCCTTGTAGTCTATATAAGATTGGTATTTCTCACTACTACACTTAACCCACAATTTTATTTTCCTTCGTTTTTTAACAACATTCTTTAATAACATCTAATTCTTATTTATCACATCCAATGAATTAATATAAATTTATCCCTATAAGTATACCTATCAATTAATTTACTTTCTTGTTATAGATCTAAATTCCTTGTATTTTAAATGAGATTGGTATTTCTCTCTAATAACTTTACCCTAAAATTTTACTCTCCTTCGTTTTTAACATTATTCTTTAATAACATCAAATTTTCGTGTACCCTTCACCGGCTTGACCTCTTTTCATCCCCAAAGTATTCTTTTCATTCAAAGTATTCTTTCCATTCAAAACATAAGTCTGAATTCCTCTACCCCTTAATTAAATTTCTACTACTACTATTCTATCAACTCTACCTCTTACTACTTTTCTATTGGTCAATACAAAACCTGTTCCCAAACAGACCTATTATATTAATCTTTGTTGGTTCTTTTCAATAAACAAATCTCATTATTTCTGAAGACAGCATATATATGTGAAGGTATGTATATTTCCTCTGATAGTTTGTAATATTTTTACATAGATCTATATGATATACATACCAACACACACATATATATCCTAGAAACGATCGTAAAATGATGAATTTTTTAATGTAAGAAATTTGTTCTTTGTTTTTATTCATTGATTTTATTAATTTATATATATATATAGACACACGTATATATACATACATACATACATACATATTTATGATGATATGAATATATATATGTGTTTGTGTGTTTGTGAGAGAGGAGGAGAGAGACAGAAAATGGTATAGATGGTTAGATATATATATATATATAGATAGATATATAGATATATAGATAAATAGATAGATAGTTTATAGGACAATGGAGGCAAAAAAAACAATTGTTGAGCATCAGAAAAACATAAAACCCAACGAATAAAGCGAAATTATAAAACCTAATATGAATAAGCCACACAAATGTTTAGTATTGGGAAGTTGAATGTCTTCTGAAAGATCAGAAAATTTACAGTATGAATAACGATGTGGTAATATTTGATGAGACGAAATGGATGTTATACTGAAAATAGAGAAACAATCAATCAAAATGATTGCATTACATAAAGTAAATAGATAGTATATATCAATCATACGTACAGAAGTATTCTTTTCCTTCTCCTTCAAACACTTACTGTGGTTACCCCCGATTGAACCCGGGATACACTTATATATATATATATATATATATATATATATATATATATATATGAAGACCCTTCATTAATGTTTCTAAATTAGAAGAAGACATTATCTTTCATGCTATAAAAACTCTACATTTTACTAATGAAAGTATTTGGGTTAAAAAGTCAAACCCTGAAAATCTTTTGATGTTGCAATGGGTTCATATGACAGTGCGGATGTGTGTGACTAAGTAGGATTATTCCTTCTCCACACCCTTAAAGAGAAATTTCCTTCCCATAATATCGGTTTATACCGTGGCGACGGATTGGCAGTTTCTCATACCACCAACGGCCATAACCTTGATAAATTCCGTAAAGATTTAATCAATACTTTTGCTAATCTTAACCTTAAAATTACTATAGATACGAACCTTACCAATGCTAACTTTCTGGACATTATCTTGATCAACTTACTGCCTCTTTTAAACCTTATCATAAACCTAACAAAAATCTTAGATATATACACAAAGAGTCTTGCCATCCCCCTATAATTTTTAAAAATCTTATTCCCAACATTAGCCGTAGGATTTCTACCTTATCTTCATCTCTAGACATTTTTAACAAAGCCGCCCCTTATTATAATAAAGCCCTTAATAACAGCGGATTTACAGAACACCTTAATTATTTACCTACTCCTCCCCCTAAAACTAACCACAATAATAGGAAAATGAAAATTATTTCGTTTACACCCCCCTTCTCTCTAACTCAAAACTAATGTAAGAAGGAAATTCCTTGACCTCTTAGACAAATATTTTCCTCCTAATCATAGATATTATAAGATATTTAATAGAAATGTAGTTAAAATCAGTTACTCTTGCTGCCCATCAATGAGGTCTAAAATCACCAATTCTAATCGTACGAGAATAAATCCAGGATGCAGTTGCAGGAAGCCCATTACTGGGCATTCATGTAACACCAAATCCGTTGTATATGAGGCCAAAGTGACACCTTTAATTAAAAACCAGTCAGCCAGGAGTGAACGATATGTTGGCATGACTTAGGACAGGTTTAAAACCAGGTTTTATGCACATGTCGCTTCTTTTAAACACTCCGATAATAGAATAGCAACGGCTCTCGCAAATAAGGTGTGGGAATTCAAGGATAAAAACATCCCGTACTCTATCGATTGGTCTATTTTAGACCATTCGAGGGAGTACCAAAGGGGCACAAAGAATTGTTCTTTGTCTACCACTGAAAAATTTAGGATTTTACAAAACTTGAAAGCCACTTCAACTTGCCTGAACTCCAAGACCGAAATCTTCAGATGTTGTCCTCACCTGAAATCACATCTGATCTGTAACTGGATTGACTCAACCACCTTGAACTTCTTCTCTGCTCTCTACGCCTTTTTATTACTTTCTGAACTCACTTTCTGTATTATTATATTCTTTTTCTCCCTTATCTCTCCGTATATTTAAACTTTTTCCTATGTCATTTATTTTCCTTATCCCCCACTACTTTCTATCTTACCCTTTACATACCCACCTTTTGATTTTAGATATATATTTCTCTCTCTGTGTGTGTGTTGTGTATATGTGTATATATGTATATATATATATGTATATATATATATATATATATATGTATGTATATGTATATGTATATATAATTATATATATCTGTATGTATATGTATGTGTGTATATAATTGTATTTTATATGTATCTGTTGTAATTGTGTGTGTATATATATATATATATATATATATATATGTGTGTGTGTGTGTGTGTGTTTATATGTGTGTATTTTTATTAATGTGGTGACGTAACTTTTTGTAGATATGTGTGTGTGTGTGTGTATGTGTATTTATATATATATATGTTTATGTGTGTATATATATATATAATAGCCTCAGAAACGGCTTGAGCTCAGCTGTCGGGGTCATACTTTTTCCTATATGTTTATATATATTTATATGTATGTATATATATGTATATATGTGTGTGTGCGCGTGTGTGTATATATATATGTATGTGTATGTATATGCATAATTACATACAGAGTGATTTAATGCTTATTTCCATTGATTATTTGCTCCAGGAACTTGTTGAGTGCTCTAAATCAGCTATAAACATTTATACCCTTATCTATTTATTTATTTATTTATTATTTGTCGTATTCCCAAATATTTGTTTACCCCTTTCACCTTTTTATTTTTATATATACATAATATTTATGTATTTTCTTATATATATATATATATATATATATATATATATATATATATATATATATATATATATATATATATATATATATATATATATATTAGTTTTGCGAGATATTTGAAAACACACTGTACTAATAGGAAATGTATCATAAGTAAGGTAAACCCCCGGATAAACTGTAAAACTAGAAACGTAGTCTATAGCAGAAGATGTACAGAGGGTACTTGCAGAAACATGACAACAACATACATAGGCGAGACAGCTCGTAGCATAGGTGAGAGGATAGACCAACACTGGGAGGAACTAAAAGGACGAAAAAACGGTTCAGTACTATACGAACATGCCAGACAACAACACGACGGTAACATAGACAACATAGAAATTAGAATAATATCTAAACATAGAAATGACCCAGCAGATAGGCAAATCAGAGAGGCCAGTGAAATAGAACTTAGAAGGCCAAGGCTAAACAGAAAGAATGAATGGAATAACAACAACACCCAAACAAACAACACTGACCTAAGAGAAGTATAAAGAAATAAATAGATAAATAAATAAATAAATACATACACAAGCCCAATAACAACAAACACATAGAAACACACACTAGTAAAGATAGAATACATTAACCAATACACAGTCACCCAATTACGAACACACATCAAACAAAATACTATACACACACGCAAACGCATGCGCAAAGAAGACAACATAAAATAAACTAATAAATAAATATATAAACAGACTAAATAAAGATGGCGTAGAAAATGCAATGCAACGGGAGGAAACAATAGCACCACTGACGATGTTGCAGATGTGCAACGAAAGAACTTTGATAAACTATATATATGTGTTTGTGTCTATATTGTATCTGTATTATTTTTTACTGTTGGTCAGTCAATGACAACACTGAGAACCGAATAAATTAGATTACCGATATAAAAGACAAAGAAGCGAAAAGCGAAAACCAACCAAACAGTGAGTGTGTTCTGTTATTAATTCTGGCAATATTACACAAATATGACCCTCCCCAAGTATAACAATATATATATATATATATATATATATATATATATATATATATATATATATATATATATATATATATATATATATATATATATTATATATATATATATATTATATGTATGTATATATATATATATATATATTATATGTATGTATATATATATATGTATGTATATATATATATATATATATATATATATATATATATATATATATATATATATATATATATATATATTTATATATATCTAAGAGTTAAACAAGGTTCAATGAATATATCTAAGAATGAGTTTTACACACATACATGTGTGTGTATGTATTTATATGTATGTGTGTGTGTATATGTATATATATATATACATATATATATATGTATATATATATGTATATATATATGTATGCGATTTGTCCAAGTCCACATTGGCACATTCGGGAAATCCAATCTGTACCTGTCAGACAGTTCAAAACGCCTGAGCAGGTTGGTGGGGCTCTTGCACCCTTCTCCCCTATCCGCTAATCCCACACAGTCCCACCGTGCATCTAAGATCCCGTTCCAGTCGCCCACTAACACTAAATTGTGGGGCGTTCCAAGAAAGGTCTCCAGACGCCGGAAGGAATCAGGCCGCCCTGCTCCTGTAGGGGCATAGACGGCCACTAGCCTGAAAGCTTGCCCGTCTCCGCTGGTCAGGTCCAGCACCACCAACTTACCTTCTGGGTCCGGGAACATGGCCCGTATGGCGAGATCCAAACCTCTCCGAAAAAGCACAGCAACTCCTCCCCCCGATCCAGGACGGCTGGGAGATGCGTATACATCGTAGCCGCCGAAGATCGGTGCGAAGGCTCGCGCTTCGGAGATTCTGGTCTCGCTGATGGACACTACATCTATGTTTAGTGACCTGAGGTCGTTGAGCAGGTGGCCCTGCTTCCATGACGACCCCAACCACGCGCATTTATACTGCATATTCTGAGTGAGGTTATGTTGAAATGGAGTGGAAAAGATGGGAAAGACCACTTACCTTACTTCTCGTAGAGGAAGGATGGTTTCTCTATCCCTTTTCAGATGGTTTCTCTATCCCTTTTGAGTGTCCCTCCTAGGTCTCTGAAATCACCAACTGCGTTGGGGAATTTTATTTTAATGTTTGTATATTGTTTCTGTGATATTCTTACCAGTCTTATGTTAGTTGGTGTTTTAATTGGTGCTGGTATTATGTAGTCGTGCTGTGAAATGTCTGTGTGTTCAATTATGTAAGTCATTAGTTTATTGTTGTGTGTATTTATTGCTGTGCATTTCTTTATCTGGGGATGGGTGTGGTTCTGCTATTTTCTTGTTGTTGTTGCTGGGTGTGTGTGTTTTGTTGTTGTGTTTGCGGTGTTGGAGCTTGTGGTGGTGATGTTTAAAGTGTTGTTTTTGGCGGTGAGGTTGCCGCCTGTGGTGATGGTAGTGCTAGTGTGGGTGGCGATGGTGTTGGTAGTGTTGCCACTGTAAGTCTCTTTGCAGTAGCCTTCACCCTTTTTTCATTTCTTCCCTCCCTTTTCGAAGGCGACGATGCGCTGCTTCTGCGTTTGTGCCTACTTGCGACCTTTTGCCATCCCTCTCCCTACGCACACTCCATGTCCTATTCTGTGAGGTCGGGGAGGGATACCAGCTCCACTATTTCACTTGTTGTTGTTGTTGATGTTTGCAGTGGAGTCACTGTTGCAGCTGCAGTTGGTATTACTGTTGTTGTTGTTAATACTTCTACTGCTGCTGCTGTTCTTGATTTCCGTGGCGTGGGTATGGGTGCCACAACCTATCCATCCTGCTTGCCGCCTGTCCTCTTGCCGGTAGCAGTGAAGCCGGTTTCGGAAGGAGTGGGGTTTTCTCCTTTCTCAGAGTCTTCTCATTGCAGAAGGCCCACAGCGAAAGCATTTCAGACGTTTGCCCTCAACAGTTATGGGAAGTTGAGTGCCGTTATCGAAGTCTATCACATCAGGGATTGCTTCGATGCACTCCTGGTTGGTTTGAATTAAACATCTCAATGGATGTGCGAGCCAATCTTCTAGTACTTTTTTCTGTACTTGCAGTACTGTTGTTTTGTCCTCGATTCCGACGAGGACAGATGCGGCCAGCCAAGAAAAGGGCCAGCTTGGGGGGACTTGGGTCAGTTTGACCCTCACAATTTTTTGCCTGCAGTAGGAGGGCACCAACACCATTTCCTCGCTCCTTAGGGTCACTAAGGATTGAGCCTTTGCTTCCTGGGGTGTGGCAAAAAACACGTCCATGGTGGCATATTTCTTGCCTCGGGTGATATGCGTCTTCCGCTGCCACACAGACCCTAAGGCTTTTTGTATTTGAGCCTCTGTGGCACTTTCAATCCTACGTGATTTTGTGCTTACTGTACGGTACGTGACCGTACAGTGTTGTTGGGTTTCGAAAAATTCTTCGGCTGCCTTGCAGATTGCTCGGTGTCCGGTTTCCGTCACCATCTTCCTTGCTTCCTGTAATTCCTCATTTGTTATAAGGATGGTTTCCAGGTTCTTTGCGATACCTGCAAACGAGATTGGTTTTTCTTTCTTGTTGTTGTCGTCAGAGTTGCTGTTACTTTTGTTGTTTCTGCTGGTACTACGACCGCCGCCGCCGTTGTTGCTGTTGTTGTTGTTGCTGTTGCTGTTGCTGCTGCTGCTGTTGTTGTTGTTGTTGTTGTTGTTGCTGCTGCTGCCGTTGTTGTTTATGCTGCTGCTGATGTTGTTGTGGCTGCTACTAGTATTTTCCTCGCCACTGTTGCTGCTGCTGCTGTTATTACGGCTGCTGCTGCTATTCTTCATGAGGTCAGACGAATGAAATGGCTTTCCGTATTTACCGCACACATCTTTCGTCGTCATCGTCGTCGTCGTGTAGAAATGTTCCACGGTACGCGCGTTCTCTTGATGAAGAACGCTACGAGAAACTACATTTTTCTTTTTCTTTATTGGCGTCGCTTGCGAAAGAGGCGACAGAGTCGACACCACATTTAGAGAAGGGAGGGAGAGAAACAATCTTTTCTCTGACGTAACGACGATTGGGGAAGAAGAAGACGGAAGGAGTGGGAGTGACTTGTGAAAATTCTTTTTTGTAGCCATGTTGTTTTTACGGTTTACAATGAATATTGGGCACAAATCCCCAATAACTGGTTATTTAACCCCGAAGGGCCAAATAACGGACAGAAAGACCCCTCTCACGAGGAGGAGGGTGTCTTTATCTACAATTTGGTTCAAGTTTTAAACAATTTACAATTGTTATAAGGGTTAAAAATTACAATACATTACAGAGCCGAGCCTTCGTCAACCATGGCATTCAATAATAATAATAATAATAATAATTGTTTCTAATTTAGGCCATCAATTTGAAGGGAAGGGGAAAGTTGATTAAATCGACCCTAGTGCATTACTGGTGCTTTATTTTATCGACCCCATAAGAATGAAAGGCAAAGCTAACATCGGCGAAAGTTGAACTCAGAATGTAAATGGACTTAACTCTATGTTGCAAAGCATGGTGTCCGAGCGATGCTGCCAATTCCAATAAGGCTTTCTTTATTAGCCACATTAAGCTACATTAAGAGGGCAATAAAGACGGTACAGGACAATAATATGAATAATAAATGTAGAGCCAAAGTGCTGACGTTCTCAACCAGGTACTAAACTTCTGGGATATGCTTATGTAAACTGACGAAGAAAACCACCAGGACAAAATAATAGAAGACTCGAAAAAATATATCTACATTGATAGACATTGCATTTCCGTCTGACAAAAATATTGCTTGAAAAGAAGTGAAAAAACTGTCAGAATACAAACATCTGGAATTCGAAATGTACAAGATAGAATGGGACATGAAGGTAAAATGAATACCAATAATAATCATAGTACCAGTGAACAGAACACTAACCACTATACACGAACTAGTTTTGCTATAAACAGCCCACATCCTACACAAGACGTTATTGATTCAATAAAATGATTCAAATAGAACAATTCTCACATATACAGCAGGTGTCTCTGGCTCTTCCCTGCAGTAACACTTTTGCAGCTTTGTCCGCCTGCGTGGTGCGACTGAGATACTGTCGAGGTGCCACTCAAACTGGGGTGTAGTGACTGCCCCCCCCCCCCTCCTTTCTTTCGTTGCTTGATCCTTCTTTCCTTTTTATTGTTCCTTTTCTGTTCCCTTTAATAGTGAGTTTTATATTCTCAGATATTACTCAATATGTTCATTAATTAACAATAGTTTTTTTTTAGAGCTGAATTCAAACCCTTTTTATCTTGTGAACTTGATGTAAATGAATGATTAGTAAACTCTCAAATAAAAGAAACACACACACACACCATATAATAAAAACCTAATAAAATAAACAACAGAAGTCACACAACGTACTGTATGATTTTAATACCTAATAAAATAAAATTTGGGTAATGACCGAAATTATACGACTGCAAATGCAACCGGCCGAAATGGTGTTGCTCCGAAGGGTTTTTGGAGTAACGTTACTCGATAAAGTGCTTAGCTCGGATATCAGAGTGTCACTCCAGGTAGAGCCGTTACTTCTCTGAATTGAGAGATCACAGCTCCAATACTATGGACATGTGGTTAGAAGTTCTCAGGAATGAATCACTGGATGGATTTTATAGTAAAACCAACAGGCAGGAGACCCAGGTGTAGATCCCAAACAAGATGGTTCGATAACATCCAGGAGCTTGGCTGGTCTCACTTGGGGGATCTAGCCGGATCTGTTGGAGACGGCTGTTTGTAATAGAACTCTCTAGGAGGAGAGTTTGAGGACTCAGCCACCATGGCCCTCTCAGGAATAAGTGGGCGGCGACGAAGAAGAAGAAGAAGAAGAAGAAGAAGAAGAAGAAGAAGAAGAAGAAGAAGAAGAAGAAGAAGAAGAAGAAGAAGACAACTGCACAAACAAAAAAAAGACAACGAATTAAATCTGATATAATGCAGTACACCTAGAAAAATAATAACACGATGCTGCACACATTCCAGGATCACGGCCGGGCACCAAATGATGCAGTAGAAACTCGCATGAAACTACTACTACTACTACTACTACTACTACTACTACTACTACTACTACTACTACTACTACTACTGCTGCTGCTACTACTACTACTACTACTACCACCAACACCGCTACCACTACTACTACTATTACCACCACCACCACCACCACCACTACTACTACTACTACTACTACTACTACTACTACTACTACTACTACTACTTCTGCCGCCGCCGCTGCCGCCACCACCACCACCACCACCACCACCACCACCACCACCACCACCACCACCACCACCAACACCACCACCACCACCACTACTAATACTACTACTACTACTACTACTACTTGCACTATTGAAAATGCCTTTTCTCTGTTACTTTTCCTCTTATTTTAGTCAGTCAGTGTAGTCCCACACGCCCTCATCAACACCAACGACCTCATCCATCTTCCGCAAAACACTCCAGGAGTCAGAATGTCTCTGCCCATTCTCATTTTCCTTTTCAAATTGTACTTAATGACCGTTTGACCGAAAAGAAAATGTCTGTTTCACTCGTGTCCTCCACATAACGTTTCTCACAGCCATTTTGCCGACAAAACTATGCCGCCCTGCTATGCCGAAGGAAGGAGGCAATTCAATTGTTACTATAGATTCGACTGGCATCTGGATGCATTCCACCAGCGATAATGCATGCACAATGAATGATACGGCTCAGTCGTCTTGCGTACGTCTTGGATAGGTTCGGCTGTTGGAACCTCCATTCGCGTGGAGCTTGTTACGCACAGATACTGCTCCTGTGTCGTACTTCCAAGCCAAGAATCTTTGGAAATGGTCTATGGTCCTTGACCTGAATGTCACCCAGAAGTTTCTGCTCAAACTGTTCTCATCTATACCCAGAATTGATCTTAGACCATCATCACTCATTCCTTCCAATAATCCTCTATAGAAAGTAAATTTAGTTTTATGACTGCTGATTGATTTCTCTAGTTGTTAGAGTGTAGTGAGTGTCTAGCAACATTCTAGACGCGTTTGATTCAAGGTTGAAACTACCAAGGCAACGAATTGCGAAACAACATGTTTGACAAAAGACGCCCACTTCGTTATCGTTGCCGGAGTCAAGGTATTTCTGCAGACGCAGCAGTCTCGGGGAATGTTTGCGAAGTATCAGTTCACACACTCTGAAAGAGGGATGATGTTGTCAGGTATATTGTTTCTAAGTTAGACATTGCTACTTAATTTATCGATCTCGGAGAGATGTAATATTTATTTTGGTGGGATTAGACTTGACAGTGAATTAGCTATACCAAATAAGAAAAAGCACAAATTTGAACTTCATAGAGTTTTATCAGAAACAGATAAAGATATAAGTATTACGAGGATAAGCAAAATATCGTAGGTTGCAGGAAAAAAGATACTAAATTAAATTAAAAGAAAACTCTCAGCCATTAGTGAGATCAACAACGAAAGAACAACACGCCTAATTGAGAAGAAAAATGTGACAAATCTTACAGAAATATGACAGCAAAACACAAAAAGAAACACTTGATATCGAAGAACGTTAGAAAAATGGAGTGTTGGCTAAATCGTAAAGAAGAATTTTGAAGAGCTGTGACCGTTTAAACCATAAGTTATTGTAACATCTGCTTTTTATTCTAGATGTGGAGGGTAAGACCATTGAAAAACTAACAACAACATATCTCTCAGCCCTTCTCTTTTCCTCCTGTTTTCCCCCTCTCTCTATCTATCTCTCCCCATCTCTCTCTCTCACACACATATGTATATATTTGCATATTAAAAGTGAAAACCCTAATGAAATTTACATAGAGTGGTTTTCTAATATCTATTCTGTTGTTCAGACATTCATTATTCAATTAAAAAAGCCCCCGACGAATGCACCTTATGCAAACGCGCGTCCTAGTTTGTGTTTGAAAAAACAGCCTTTAATGATAGCATTCCTGTACATAGAAGGGTCAAAGGAATGTTTTTAAATGGTGAACATCTACTTAGAGATAAAACGTATAGGCAATATTTTATGATTTTCCATGAAGAGACTATAATATTTTTCACACTTGCTAACATTTTCACACCGAGTCTTATATACTGCAATCATACTTACACTGCATTTATCATATTATATCCTAATATATATATATATATATATACATACATATATATATACATATATATATATATATATATATATATATATATATATATATATATATATATATATATATGAAAAAGTATGACCCCGACGGCAGAGCTCAAGCCGTTTCGACGGCTATTTCAGTCTAGAAATAGCCGTTGAAACGGCTTGAGCTCTGCCGTCGGGGTCATACTTTTTTCTATTTCCCACTCTACTATCCTAAGTATTGAGTACTCCGGTGCGTTATGGTCCATCTGGTTCCTTACCACAATTCCTTTGTTATATATATATATATATACATATATATATATATATATATATATATATATATACATACATATATCTATATGTATGTATATATATATATATATATATATATATGTGTCAGGTCACCACTTGGTGCTACTGGTAACATGTATCCCAGTACAACCTGTCTCATGGTCGGGTCGTTGGCGACTAAACTGGCAACCCCACCAAGGTTTCTTGGTGAGGAGGGTGATTTTGGACATCCTGCAGGACTAAAAACAAAACCTGTCAAAGGGCTAAGGAGCTCTTAAGAGTCAATGGCCATCCAAAATCACCGGGAGAGATGACCCCTTAGCCTTTGTCAAGGCAGAATTCTAGGAGAAGGAAAACTCTGATATAACACCTGCAACCCTGATGGTATCCAATGATGTTGACTTGTTCTTCTTTTTGGTAAATATCATCTTGGTTAAGAGAGTGGGACTGGCTTTGTGCAGTGCCTTTGCTCACTATAAAAGCTTCACGGCACAGGCATTGCTTTATATCTGGAGATCTCTCTGCACTTGTCCTCACATGGTACCATGGGCCCAGCACTATGTGTCAATAATTGTCACAAGTGTAGTGTTTGTACCAGAGTTTTCAAGTCGCTGGCTGGACTAAAAAGTCACACTCGTTCAGCGCATTGGTAGGAGTTCTCCTACATGGATATAAAGTAGTGGCCGTACTCGAAAACGAGTTGGCAGCCACCATATATATATATATATATATATATATATATAAAATATAGAAGAGCTTCTACAGGACTAGAACTGTATCATTCGTGAGAAATCATCAGGAAGCTGGCTTTCCAAGTAAATGGTAGTATTTCTGTCTTTCTTTATCTGTTGGTAGGGGAGGGTGGGGATTGGGATGGGTGTAGGTCATTGGTTGAAGGATTTAAAGAAAAGGGAGTTCATTAAAAGCTAATTCTTTAAAGCTATAATATTAACAAAGGCAGACAGAATACTGTAAACAAGATCAAATTTGGAATACCAATCCTTGTTTATCACTTAAAGTAACACTGCCAGTAAGGTTTATACCGAGACGACGGCCTCTTCGCCTTGCACAAGGTCAACCCCAGAACCACTGATGGGTTTCGGAGAAACTTAAGCTCGTTCTTCTGTAATCTCGGATTTAGTATAACTATAGAATCTAATATGACTAGGGCCAACTTTTTAGATGTCACTCTCGACCTAGATACTCCCCTCTATTACCCGTACAGCAAACCTAACGAATCCCTTAGATATATTAATGTTAATTCTAACCACCCCAAAACATCACTGATAACTTAGTAAAAAGCGTCTCAATTAGAATCTCCGGTCTCTCGGCCAATAAAGATATATTTAATGCCTCCACCTCCTACTACAATAACGCCGTCACCCGCAGCGGATTTAAAGAAAAGATAACCTACCTAGAAACCACGGCATAGGAGGAATAGGCATAGGCAGATTAGTTGGTACAACCCCCGCTTCAATAGAAAGGTCTTTACACCTATAGCTGACTTTCTTCACTTTGCTGAACACACACTTCCCCATACAACATAGGTACTACACCATCTTCAATAAGAACACAATAAAACTCTCCTACTCCACTACACCTAACCTAGCTAAGAATATAGCCAATCTCAATTCTAAAAAATTAAATTAGCCAACCACCACCGAACCCAATCCCCGGACCGAGGCCTTGTGCAACTGCCTAAATAAGGAAGCCTGCCCACTTGAAAACAAATGCCTGATAAATGACATCGTATGCAAATGTGATGTCATCTCAGGCACCGATGATAGCAACAACAAAAAGACTTACATCGGCATGACTTCCAATAATTTGAAGACCCGGTGGTATGCCCATACCCACTCTTTCAGAAGACCGGACAAATCAAATCAGGAAGAGTAGTGAGCTTTGATAAGTATCAACAAGTACGAAACAGAGCTCTGTCAGCTTCTCTCCCCTGTTTGCTGAAAATTTAAATAAGTGACATTGTCACTACTTTAAGACAATCGCGTATGGTCTTCAAAATGCTTTTAATTAAACATACAGTGTATTGCAAAATATACTATATACACGTTCATATATACATATCGGTATTTCAGAGCACCAATTCTAATATTCAATATATATATATATATATACTCACACACATATATATATATATATATATATATATATATATATATATATATATACTCACACACACATATATATATATATATATATATATATATATATATATATATATATATATATATATATATGTGTATATATATATATATACACACAAACATATATATATATATATATATTCTAAGGAAAAAGTTTTTCTTCCTCTTCTCACTATGTTTTTGTTTATTCTTCTATTTCTCATCATATCTTCTGGTGAAGGACTAGTGTCCGAAACGTTCATACCCTTTTTCTACTATATGAAGCATTAAGCTAATATATATTTCATCGTATTGTCATGCTTGCTTTGGCGTATCCATTTACCTTTTGTATATATATATATATATATATATAGAGAGAGAGAGAGAGAGAGAGAGAGAGAGGGGAGAGAGAGAGAGAGCTCAAGTATACCTCCTTTTACAAAACAGTCTTTTTTTTTCATTTCAGGTAGACGCGCTCCATCATCCACTTTTCTAAAAAACAAATCATACACAAAACGCCAGCACCAACAGTTTTGCAAGAGATGTCAACATGACTGGACCTGTTATTTTTATCTAAAGACATTTTTTTTCAATTCCATCCCGCCGTCCCCTCAATCTATTTTATTTCTTATTCTTTCTTCTGATGAAGGACTAGCGTCCGAAACGTTAAGATCCTCTTTCTGCTATATCAAGCGTTAACCTAATATATACCTTCCATATACTGTACCGATTGTGTTGTTATTTCTGTTTACCCTTTACACACACACACGCATATATATATATATACATATATAATTAGAGTGGAATATTCCATTATTGTTTTAGTAAGGTGCATCAAGTATACACACACACACACACACACACATACAAACACACACACACACACGCACACACGTACACACACACACACACACACACACACACATACACACACACACACACACACACTCACACACACACACACGCACACATATGGCAACATGATTGGACCTGTTAATTTTCTCTAAAACACTTTTTTCTAATTCCACGCCGCCCGTCCCTTCAATTTTTCTAATTTCTCATTCTTTCCTCTGCTGAAGGACTATCGTCCGAAACGTTAAGTCTCTTTTCCTGCTATTTCAAGCGTTAACCTAATATATTCCTTCCATACACTCTACCGATTGCGTGGTTATTCCTGTTTACCTTTCGCACACACACACAGACACACACACATATATATATATATATATAATAGAACATCAGTAAGTATTGCCTTGACAAAATGTATCCAATACCATGCGTATGCATATAAGTATACATACAAGGTAAGGAAATCGTAATATAAGTAACTCGAGAGCCGGTGGGGCTGGATCGAGGGACGGCAAAAGGCCAGATGGCATGACTATCTTCCCGTTCCGCGGTGGCAAACTCCTCGTCTGGGATGCCACTTGCACCGACACTTTCTGCAGCCGCAACCTGGTGCAGTCTACGACTGACCCAGGTTCTGCTGCACGTCGGGCTGAAGAGGCCAAACTCCTCAAATACCGCTCGCTCTCCGAAAGGTTTGCGGTCATACCCATGGCAGTGGAGACTTCTGGTGTCCTCGGCCCTAGGGCTACCTCCTTACTCACCACCATAGGCGCTGAACTGGCAAGCCGCATATGTGAGCCCCGCGAGTTGGAGTGGCTCTTCCAGCGCGTCTCCCTCGCCGTCCTCCGGGTAAACGCCTCCATTCTGTCTGCCGGGGCTGTTGGTGGGCCCAATCGCGTACCGTTGTAGTTGTTGTAGAAGAAACAGGAAGACAACATCTAATCTAATATATATTTGTATTCAGTAAATGAACTTACATGAAGATGGTAAAAAAGAAAACCATTCCTACTTCTATACAGCTGTTTCAGGGCCTAAGAGATATAATGCTATTATTAAATAATAGACACCTTAAAGATATCAGAATCATCATCAGTTGAATATGTTTTACTAAACGCACAAGAAACGACTAACCACCGTAGATTCAAGCTTGAGTGTAAAAGTGCATGTGAACGGAGTTGAAGCATAAGGACATGGCGAAAGAAATGTTAGAAAAGCACCGCTTTAGGTCCAATAAGCCAGCTCCAGTAAATTTCAATGTTAGGAACAGAATTTCATATACTAATGTTTTGATCAATATATAAAATACTAATCATATTGTCTGACTAATGTTTAGGCCAACAGGAGTGCTAGAGAGAGGTTCACGTTAGAACCTTAAACCAGCTCTACTAATTTAGAACCTTAAGCCAGCTCTACTAATTTAGAACTTTAGAACCTTAAACCTGCTCTACTAATTTTGAACCATAAGCCAGCTCTACTAATTTAGAACTTTAAGCCAGCTCTACTAATTTAGAACTTTAAGTCACCTCTACTAATTTAGAACTTTAAGCCAGCTCTACTAATTTAGAACTTTAAGTCACCTCTACTAATTTAGAACCTTAAGCCAGATCTACAAATTTAGAACTTTAAGTCACCTCTACTAATTTAGAACTTTAAGTCACCTCTACTAATTTAGAACTTTAAACCTGCTCTACTAATTTAGAACCTTAAGCCAGCTCTACTAATTTAGAACTTTAAGGCAGCTCTACTAATTTAGAACCTTAAACCAGCTATAATAATTTAGAACCTTAAGCCAGCTCTACTAATTAGAAGCTTACACCACTTCTACTAATTTAGAACCTTAAGCCAGTTCTATTAATTTAGAACCTTAAGCCAGATCTACAAATTTAGAACTTTAAGCCAGCTCTACTAATTGGAACCTTATGCCAGCGCTACTAATTTAGAAACTTAAGCCAGCTCTACTAATTTAAAACTTTAAACCAGCTCTTCTAATTTAGATAGAACCTTAAGCCAGCTCTATTAATTTAGAACCTTAAACTGGCTCTTCTAATTTAGAACTTTAAACCAGCTCTACTAATTTAGAACTTTAAACCAGCTCTATTAATTTAGAACCTTAAGCCAGCTCTACTAATTTGAAATTTAAGCCAGCTCTACTAATTTGAAATTTAAATATAAAAGTTGGAAGAGTAGTAATACATTAACATAAGAGTAAGTAGTGCCTTAGAAAAATGTATCCAATACCATGCGCACATGTATAGGTGGAGATGGTTAAAACAAAAAAATCGATTCCTAATTCTATACAACCGCTTAGGGCCTGATGTTGATCCATCGATAGCACTCCCGATGGCCTGAGCATTTGCCAGACAATATAATTAATATTTTATGTATTGATAAAAAAATTACTATATGTATGTATGTATGTATGTATGTATGTATGTATGTATGTATGTATGTATGTATGTATGTATGTATGTATGTATGTATGTATGTATATTATGCTCCCCCTAGCACAGCCTCACCCATTGGATTGGAGGATGTAAAGAAGTAAAACGTAAAGAATGTATATATATATATATATATATATATATATATATATATATATATATATATATATATATATGTGTGTGTGTGTGTGTATATACTTTTATATATATATATATATATATATATATATATATATATATATGTGTGTGTGTGTGTGTATACTTATATATATATATATATATATATATATATATATATACATATTGTATGTGTGTGTGTGTTAAAAGCAATACTTGTATATATTTTAGTAAACATACATACTGACAAAGCGATCACCGCAATACAAAAATACAATAGTGACATATATATATATAGAAACATATATACTCCTACGTATGATATTAGAGACAGAGACCTACTTCTTTGAAACCATTAATATGAACTGTATTTAGCCCAAGTATACTTTATACTTTAATCTATAAGGTTAATTGTTCATTAAATAAATAAACGTTTACATACTTATCTAATATTAGTTCTAAGAGTAAGCTACGTGAAATGTCAAGAGAATGTAAACTGTATCGATGCATATTTAAAGTTTTGATATATTCTTTTGTTTAGGAGGTGTGTGGTTGGGAAAGAAGCATTGGCATCAAGTCAGATCGATCCTAGCACTTTCCAGGTTGATATTTATCTCATCTATCTATATTCTTAAGAGGTTATACTCCTTGAAACTACTCCCATTCTAAACCGGTGAAAATGGGCGAACGCAAGCAAACACACACACATATACACATAAATACACGTATATATAGAAATAATAAATACAAAGACCAGAATGAAAAGAGCTCTCGATAAGTACTGTGTATATATATATATAAGTATATATAAAGATGTAGGGCAAATATTTATTATTAGTACAGATTAAATGTTGAAGCAAACACTTTCTGCTTCAACCTGAGTAGGAAATTATGTATGGATGTATATATATATATATATATACATCCATATACATCCATATACATCCATACATAATTTATATATATATATATATATATATAGTTTTGCGAGGTTTTTGATATGAAATCGTGTGTTGAAACAAATATTGTTATACTTGGGGAGGGTCATATTTGTGTATTATTGCCAGAATTAATAACAGAACACACTCACTGTTTGGTACGAACATGCCAGACAACAACACGACGGTAACATAGACAACATAGAAATTAGAATATCTAAACATAGAAATGACCCAGCAGATAGGCAAATCAGAGAGGCCAGTGAAATAGAACTTAGAAGGCCAAGGCTAAACAGAAAAAATAAATAGATAAATAAATTAATTAATATATACACAAGCACAATAACAACAAACACATATAAACACACACTAGTAAAGATAGAATACATTAACCAATAGACAGTCACCCAATCACGAAGGCACATCAAACAAAACACTATATACACACGCAAACGCATGCGCAAAGAAGACAAAATAAAATAAACAAATAAATAAATATATAAACAGACTAAATAAAGATGGCGTAGAAAATACAATGCAACGGGAGGAAACAATAGCACCACTGACGTTGTTGCAGATGTGCAACGAAAGAACTTTGATAGACTATATATATATATTTGTCTATATTGTATCTGTATTTTTTACCGTTGGTCAGCCGATGGCAACATCGAGGACCGAATAAATTAAATTAACCGATATAAAAGACACAGAAGCAAAAAGCGAAAACCAACCAAACAGTGAGTGTGTTCTGTTATTAATTCTGGCAATATTACACATATATGACCCTCCCCAAGTATAACAATATATATATATTGTTATATATATTGTTATATATATAAGTTATATATATATATATATATATATATATATATATATATATATATATATATATATATATATATATATATATATATATATATATATATATATATATAGAGAGAGAGAGAGAGAGAGATTTTGAGTTCCAGTTCCCCAGTGAATTAACAACCCAACAAGGAACTGGGCATATCAGAGTATTGACAATATCATACACCTAAACAACATATGTACTTGTCTATACCATACTAATTCAAACTGCCTGAAGAGGTCACAGCCAAAGATGGCTGTCACTGAAATATATATAGCAGTAATAAACGAAGCTAAATTTTAATCATTTGACTTTTATTTAACTTTATTTTATATATATATATATATATATATAACTTTCATAGGTTTCGGCCAGTATTGGCCCAGGCCATGTCTAATAGCACCACCTGACGAAGTCTTGCAAATCAGTGTTTGGGTACCATGGCCCACTCGAACTGAGAGTTATTGTTTACGGAGGCATATCCGGGTGTAGGAGGCTTAGCCGGGATTTCTTGGAGGAATTCATCCAAAGACTTCTTGAACTTGATGGGGTCTGTCTCTGCTTTGATGTGTTTTGGTGTAATGTTAAAGAGTGCAGGACCATTTGAGGTGAAATAATTGTGCCGTATTGTTGTTATGTGATGCGAGTGGGATTTTTGTCGTGGGCGGATAGCACGAGGCCCAAGCCTTGGGTGTACACTAAAGATGCCAACATCATTTGGGCTAAGCTGCTGGAATATTTTCCACATCATACAGATAATGTAGCGCTCACGGCTACGTTAAAGAGAATACAGTTTGAGCTTTTCTAATCGACCCCAATAGTCAAGGCCTGTCATGCCAACTATCTTTTTTGTAATTGACCTTTGGGGTGCTTCAACTTTCATGATACTTTGTTTTGTGTGGGGTGACCACAGTGGACAACAGTATTCAAGGTGGGGTCGGGCAAAAGTGGAGAAGAGAAGGACAACAGTGTGGATATCTCTCGACTGGAAAGTTCTGAGAATCCAGGAACACATTCTGCGGGCCATATCAACTTTGCTGTTTATATGAGTGGCCCAGCTTATATTGTTGTCCACAATTACTTCCAGGTCTCTGATGTTATTGGAAGCCACTAGAGTTTCACCCGAAGGAAGAGAGTATGGTAGTTTCAGGGCATCCTTTTTTCCAAAGTGGATTAGTTCAAATTTATCCTCATTCAAGAGCATATTATTGATCTCTGCCCATTGTATAACAGCCAGTAGGTCTGACTGAAGGCAAGTCCGGTCACCCACCTCATTGATGACCCTTTGGAGCTTGGAATCATCTGCGAAGATTCTGATGTTGCTGTGTTTGATGATGTCAGTAATGTCATTAATGTAGATGATGAAAAGTGGGCCCAACACAGTGCCTTGTGGGAAGCCACTGCTGACTTTGGCAGGGCTTGATTTTACTCCTTCGACTACAACATGCTGGTTTCTGCCTGTCAAGAAACATTTGATCCACTGTAGTAACCTTCCAGAGACACCAACATTGGATAGTTTTTACAGTAGAATCTTATGATCAACCCTGTCGAATGCCTTGCTGATATCAAGGTAGATGATATCAGTGTTGGAGTCCTCTCCCAAGGCTCTCAAAACATCTTCAAAGTGATGCATTAGCTGCGTTAGGCAGTCCCTTCCATTACGGAATCCATGTTGGTTGGAGTTCAGTAGGCCGTTGCTTTCAAGAAAGTGAGTTATTCGTGATCTCACCACCCTCTCAAATACCTTGATAATATGAGAGGTGAGTGAGATCGGACGGTAGTTCACTGCAAGGGACGTATTTCCCTTTTTGAAAACTGGGACAACGGACTGGGACAGAAAGTTTTCAGGAATATAGCCAGTGTCCAGTGAGTTCCTCCACAGATTAACAAGAGGAGTTGCAAGTTGGTGTCGACACACCTTCAGGACACAAGCAGGGAACCTATCGTGGCCTACTGCTGAATTGTGTTTAATTTCGTTTATTGCCGCTAAGACATCAGGGGCGCCAAACATTATGTCTGATATAGTGTGTTGGGGGTTAATATCACTGATACGGCCCAGATCGGCCATATCAGGGTTGCTGAAAACAGACAGTATTGTTTCTGCAGTATCTCGCCTATGGTTTTGGCATTGTCCTGGAGTGTGCCACTTTCATCAACTAGGGTGCCAACAGTGGAGACGGTGATCTTGTGTCTTTTAGCGAATGAGAAGAACACTTTGGGGTTGAGTTTGATTTTCTCAATGGCCCACCTCTCTTCAGCTATTCTCTGGTAATTGATGATGGTCATCATACATTGCTGGAGGTTATTTTTTTTTTTACTCAAGCAGGGTGATAGCCATTGAATGTGTGTGTTGCTGTTGGCAGTATTTTAGTGTGTTAATTCTTTTTGTTTGTTCTTTTTATTTTTCTGATAATTGTTTTTCTGTTTTTGGGGATACTGCACTTGCTTTTGTTCACAGGTTTTGGTGGAGTGTGTTTTGTACATATATTTGTGACAGTGTCTACAAAGATCTTCCAAGATGTTTTGATGTTGGTGGAAGTGTGTGCGTGTGTAAAAGAGCAGTCTCTTTTACACACGCACACACACACACACATCTATCTATCTAAGGCGGGTAAAATTCCCGAGATCCATGGACGAGTTCTCTCCAGCGGTCTCTGTCCCTCATTATCGCTGCCATATCCTGCATCTCCAACAGACCAGTGTCTGCCCTTAGGGCATCAACATATGTCAACCTTGGTCTTCCTCTTCTAGTGTGTCCATGTAGGGGCTCCCAAAGGAGCACTGAGTGCAATGTCAACTCTGGATGTCGGTGAGCATGTCCAGCCAACCTCAGTCTCCTCTGTGTCACTTTTGAGCTGACTTTTGGGATGGTCCCATACAGCTCTGAGTTTTTCATCCTCAGTGTATACTGAAACACCAGGACTCTGGCTTTACTGTAGAACCGGCTCAGAGCAGGAGAGTTGGGGCGAAAAAGGTATCGGATGCTGAATTTGCCGACACACACATATATATATATATATATATATATATATATATATATATATATATATATATATATATATATATATATATATATATATAATATATATATATATATATATATATATATATATAATATATATATATATATATATATATATATATATATATATATATATATATATATATATATATATATATATATATATACTAACGTCTCGATAAAAGGATTGCTAAAAAATCTTATTTACAGAAACGAATTAATGTAGAAATATTTTAAACAAAAATACAGAAATACCAACGGGTTGATCCCATTAAAATAATCTAAAATATGAAAAGATCCGTGGTTATCTTACCATAGGGATAGAGTCTTATTTAATCAACCTATATCTAGAAGGTTCAACTAAAATTCGTCTTACTTCAGTTTCATGACCAAAAGATCGGAATATATTAAGGCAGTCTATTCTGACAGAAAGGCTCAGTCGTATGGGGTGGATGGGGTGGGTGTGGGGTTCTGATTATTATTATAAGAAATAGGTATATTAACCTGTGTTGTTGGACCACATGTGCTTCTATCGAACCCGCATAGTGTACAATATATCAGGTCATATGAACAAATTAAGGTACCCCCCCCCCCTGCTTCTTACGATTTAATTATTCTCCGTCCAAACCCGCATCGTCGTTGCTTTCAATCTTTGAATTTCTTCATATATATTAATCAGTATGCACTTGGGATTAATAACTCAGAGCTGTAAGGAGGCCTCCGAAAAGTCACCTCGAAAGTGACACAGAGGAGTCTGAATTTAGCTGGACATGCTCACCGACATCCAGAGTTGACACTGCACTCAGTGATTCTGTGGGAGCCCCAACACTGACACACAGGAATAGGGAGACTGAGGATAACATATGTTAATGCCCTCTGGACAGACACTGGTCTCTGGGAGACGTATGACATGGCAGCGATGATGAGGGACAGAGACTACTGGAGAGAACTCGTCCATGGATCTCGGGAATTTTACCCGCCCTATATATATATAATGGGACAGAGACCGATAGAGATAGTTAGATAGAGAGAGAGAGAGAGTGTGTGTGTGTGTGTGTGTGTGTGTGTGTGTGTGTGTGTGTGTGTGTGTGTGTGTGTGTGTGTGCGTGTTTGTGTGTGTGCGTGTTTGCAAAATATCTTCTTATGCTTCTGCCAATTTTTCTGTTGTAATTATACAGCTAAGGGCGCTTTATTCAATCCATACTCTATTTTCTTGACACACTGCCAGATGAGTAAGTTTTATTGAAAGTCGGGCATTCTGTCATCTAGCGGGAACATCATATAGACTAGTAGCACTGCGGCGAAAATAAAGGGTTTTGGTTGGTTAATCTGTGAACAGACATGATAGAGGAAAAGAAATGAGAGAGGAAAAGAGGAGAGAAGATAGATAGGTGTTGGGAGAGAGATGCTTGTGTAGATCGCCATATTGGAGCAGCAGCCCCAACAATAACTAGCTGAGGGGCCGTCATCACATTTTTATTAAAATAATTAATAATTGTTTCTGATTTCGGCACAGGGCCAGCAATTTTAGTGGAGGGGAAAGTCGTTGGAATCAGCTCCAGTGTATTACTGGTACCTTATTTTATCGACCCTGTAAGGATGAAAGGCAAAGCTAACCTCGGCGGGATTTGAACTCAGAACGTAAAAGCCCGTTACTATATGCAGCAACGCATGGTGTCCGACCCTCTACCAATACTGCCAATCCACCGGCCTAAGAGAATTATTAATAATTGTTTCTACTTTTGGCACAAGGCCAGCAATTACCCAGTACATTACTGGTACTTTTTTTATCGATCCCGTAAGGATGAAAGGCAAAGTTAACCTGGGCGGGATTTGAACTCAGACAATAAAGGGACGTAACTCTTTGCTGCAAAGCATGGCGTCCGACCCTCTACTGATACTGCCAATCCATGATTTCTAATATAGACACAAGGCTAACAATTTTAGGGGAGGAGAAAATCGACGAAATCAACCCAGTGTGTTACTGGTACTTTATTTTATCTAGATTATAAGGATGAAAGGCAAAGTTAACCTCAGCGGGATATGAACATAAAAACCAGTAACTCTATGCTGCGAAGCGAAAGAATTGTTAATAATAAATACTATCAAATTCAATAAATTTATATAGGTTAAGCAGTCGATGTGTGGATATCGATATTTCTGCCAGAGGCCGTTGTCAGCACAGATTCGCTCCACAGAAAATTTAAGGTAAGAATAGTTGTAGAGAAAAGCACAGAAAGAAAGTAATTGAAATACTAGATAGAGAGGAGTGACTGTGTTGACAACGCTCAAAGGCTGATATATCGATATCCATAGATGGACTGATTTATTTATATAAATTTATTGAATTTTAACATTCCTTTTATTAATAATTTCTTTTAATAAAAATGTCCTGATGAAAATGCTATTATTCATTGTTGTTGTACACATATGGCGGTCTCTCTCTCTCCAGTTTTCCTTCATCCGAGTATGTTTATAGACGAACCAACCATCTGTATATATATATATATATATATATATATATATATATATACATACACATATATATATATATATATAAATAGGATTTCGCTTAAAGCATAGCGTTATACAAATATGTATAGAAATTTCGTATTCCTAAATATATATATTAGTATTGGTGCTCTGAAATAGCAATGTATACATGAATGTACGTATAGTATATTTGGCAATATATTAATTAAAAACATTTTTGAAGACCATTGGCTATGAGTTTTAAAGTAGTGTATGTCACTTACTTACTCTCGCCACTCCGTCACAGGTTTGAAACCCTATCTATTGCTGGTACCCATTTTCAACTGAGTATATTGGAGCAACGTGAAATGAAGTGTTTTGCTCAAGAACACAACACACAACCAAGCCCAAGAATCGAAACTACGACATTATGATCGTAAGTCCAATACGCTTACTACTAGGCTACACGACTCCACGCACAGGGCATTGGGCAACCTGAAACCACAGGATATATGCTGATCGTGGCACGGACTGGAATCGAATCTGCAACCATGTTGTTGCGAACCAAAATATAAATCAATCAATGTATGAGTGATTGATAGATATTATATTGTAACAATTGAATTACGGCCCTTTACGGTTTCAGTTCAAATCCCGCCGAGGTTGACTTTGCCTTTTATCCTTACGGGGTCGATAAAATAAAGTACCAGTAATGCACTGAGATAATTGCTGGCCTTGTACCAAAAGTAGAAACAATTATATCGTAACAATAAGGGCGATGGCTTGGTAGAATTACTAACGTGTCGGACAATAACTTTTGCGGCATTTGTTTTGATTTTTCTTTGCAGAGTTTAGATCCCGTCGTGGTAAAAATTTGCTTTTCATCCGTTCGGGGTCAATAAAATGACCAGTGAAGTATTGGAGTCGATTTCATGAATTTTCTTTCTCGTCTGCTAAATTAGTGGCATTGTGACGAATGTAAAAATCATTATATTGTAATAGACTTGGGGACTTTCATATTCATAAGAAAACGAAAAATTTAATCAAAATAACTACATATTCTATATTAGTAATGCATATAAACGGGAATGGTGAATATAGATGTTTATGTACATGGTAAGTAGATGTTAACATGCTACAACTGGCACACAAACCAACACGACTACATGTTAATGAGTGCACACAGTCCAAACAATATCTATACCGTACATTCACACACAGACAGACAACCATACACAAACACACACATGCGCAAATACACATATACTCCTGAAGCTCACACGTGTACACATTCAGTTAGATTGACACACAGATACGGATAGAGAGACACCTTGAAAAGACTGACTGACACACTCACAGGATACAGCTCAGCTGCACACATGCGCACACACATCTTCACCTATGATAGAGCCCTACGCTCAGGCGTTGCTGCTACATACTCGTCCTGAAACTGGCATAAACCCACCCATACAATCCTGTCCTCATGCCTCCTACTTTCTTCTTTCTACGACATTACTTTTCTTTAAACTTCTCTTCGACATTGATTTCCATAAATTTCACACAAGCGTTAAACTAATAATATGTTTTGTAATTGCTCTCCGTATTTACTATCTCTATTTTTCATTGTTGACCCTGCACTATATATATATATATATATATATATATATATATATATATATATATATGTGTGTGTGTGTGTGTGTGTGCGCGCGCGTGTGTATATATATATATATATATATATATATATATATATATATATATATATATATATATATATATATATACATATATCTATAATACATATATATACACGTATCTCTATATATATATATACATATATATACACATATTATATCGTATATATATATATATATATATATATATATATATATATATATAATATTAATTTGAGTATGTGTTTGTTAATTACCGACACTTCAGTATGCAGGGTAGAGCAATCATCGAAGTACGCAGGTAGGTCTATTTACTCCGGAGTAATTTAAAAACAAGAATTGTAAGTCAACAGGTTAAAATTAACTACATTCACTGTTATATATATTTCGGTGATAACCATATGCAACAGCTATGACCTCATCGGACAGCTAGAATTTGAACAGAATGTATATATATATATATATATATACACATCCTCTTACAGCTCTCTTTTCCTAAATTAATACCTAAAAGTATACCTATAAATTAATTTAATTTCCTGTTATGAATCTAGATTCCTTGTAGTTTATATAAGATTAGTATTTCTCATTACTACCCTTATCCCAAAATTTTACTTTCCTTCGTTTTTAACAACACTCTTTAATAACATCTAATTCTTATTTATCACATTCATATGAATTAATATAAATTTATCCCTATAAATATACCTATCAATTAATTTAATTTCTTGTTATAGATCTAGATGCTTGTGGTTTAAATAAGATTGGTATTTCTCACTAATATCCTTACCCTAAAATTTTATTTTCCTTCGTTTTTAACATTATTCTTTAATAACACCAAATTTTCGTGTACCTTTCACTGGCTTGACCTCTTTTCATCCCCAAAGTATTCTTTTCATTCAAAGTATTCTTTTCATTCAAAGTATTCTTTTCATTCAAAACATAAGTCTACACTCCTCTACCCCTAAATTAAATTTCTACTACTACTATTGTATCAACTTGTCCTCTAATTACTTTTCTATTGGTCAATTCAAAACCTGTTCCCAAACAGACCTTTTATATTAAATCTTTGTTTGTTTTTTTCAATAAACAAATCTCATCATTTCTGAAGACAGCATGTATATGTGATAGTTTGTAATATTTTTACATAGATCTATATGATATACATACCAACACACATATACATCCTAGAAACGATCGTAAAATGATGAATTTTTTAATATAATGAACTTGTTCTTTGTTTTTATTAATTTATATATATATATATATATGTGTGTGTCTGTGTGTGTGTACAGTTATTTATTTACATAGGCATATAAATATACACACACATTTCATATATATCGTAAAATGATTTCCAATATTTCTACAATCCCACTTAAAACATCACCTAAAAGCTATCCATGTCCGAAAGTACTTCTAAGTTTATATATATACACGTTTATATATATAACTGTACATGTATATATATATATATTTATGTCTATATACATATATGTATAGTTATTTTTTATACACACACATATATATATATATATATATAAATACACACATATCATATATATATGTGTGTGTGAGTGTGTACAGTTATTTATTTACATAGGCATATAAATATACACACACATTTCATATATATATATATATATATATATATATATACATGTACAGTTATATATATAAACGTGTATATATATAAACTTAGAAGTACTTTCGGACATGGATAGCTTTTAGGTGATGTTTTAAGTGGGATTGTAGAAATATTGGAAATTAATAAATGTTTATATATGTATATCTGCAAATCGTAGTCTCGACTTAAAATTAACTAGGAAACGAAGTGCATTTGTATATTAACAATATATATCTGCACGTAAATATGTTAAGTGGATATGCTTACGATGAGGTGTTATGTTCGTATGTAATAAAATTCTGCTTGTGTTACATTAGCACTTTATTATGTATCTGAAGTGTTACAGATGGTGTAAATATTAAATGAACATATCCATTGAAAAGAAAACAGAGTTTTAAGTTTATTGTTACTATATTACCAACGATAATAAGTGTAAACAATATACGATATACTTATTAAATCTATCCATACATACTTACACAATCACATTATTCCATTCATGTATACATCCATCCATACATACATCCATTGACCCATCGATCCATCGATTGATCGATCCATCCATACATACATACATAAAAACATACACATAACCATCCACCCATTCATACATACACATACATACATATATACTAAAATACATGCAAACATACACGCATATATTACAATTATACAGCCGTTGATCTTACCATGCACCCATCCATTCATCCATGCATCCATATGTACATACATACGTACATATATACGTACATATATACGTACATACATACGTACATACATGCGTACATACATGGTGGCTGCCAACTCGTTTTCAAGTACGGCCACTACTTTATATCCATGTAGGAGAACCCCTACTGATGCGCTGAACAAGTGTGACTTTTTAGTCCAGCCAGCGACTTGAAAACTCTGGTAGAAACACTACATCTGTGACAATTATTGACACATAGTGCTGGGCCCATGGTACCATGTGATGACAAGTGCAGAGAGATCTCCAGATACAAAGCAATGCCTGTGCCGTGAAGCTTTTATAGTGAGCAAAGGCACTGCACAAAGCCAGTCCCACTCTCTTAACCAAGATGATATTTACCAAAAATACATACGTACATACATACACACATGTGGCGAATTGACATTGGTCGTTGGAGCTAGGACAAAACGCTTCTTAGCAATCGTTCCTGTTCTTTCCAGTCCTCAACTATTGAAAACACCCCAACAATGACAACCACCTCCACTACCTCCATAGCTAAACAGCAGAAAACAACAGCAAAATTAACAAGAGCACCGGATGTTCAAACTGCAATAACAGCAACAATAATAGCAATTAATTCAGCAGTGGCTGTAACAAGATCTCCTACATCATCAGTTGAAACAATACCTCCAACATTAGCAATAGAAACCCTCATTCCCCCTCCTCAATTCGGATCTCTTGGATATGCCGTGCGGTAAAGGAAATCAAAAGGAAGACTGGAAGAAGTCCTCCGTAACAAAGAAGAGAAAACGGAAAAAAAGAGAGACAAATCCGGCCATTCAAAAGGCTGACAAAAGAAATTTGAAAACCACAACTCGAAAATCAACATTATCTTTACCAGACCAGCACTAGCACCAGCACTGGCAAAAGCAACACCAACACGATCACCTTCACTACCATTATAAACATTATCATCACCACCCCAGCCATTGGCATCACAAACAAAACCAACACTACTAAAACAATCCAAATCACACCCACAACAGCAACAATTCCTGCAACAGGACCAACAAAAGCAAACCAAATAAAGGGAACATGTCACTAACTCTGTGGCCATTAACACAGATAATTGTTTCTATAATACATTTGACACAGTAATTTGAAGGGAAAAGAAAGTTGATTAAATCGACCTCAGTGCATTACTGGTACTTTATTTTATCGACATCGTAGGGATGAAAGGTAAAGCTAGCCTCGACGGGATTTGAACGCAGAACGTAAAAGGCCGTAACTCTATGTTGCGAAGAATGTTATCCGACGCTCTACCGATATTGCCAAGCCAGCGCCAATCCACCGATAACAATAATAATTTTACTATATGTACTGCCAAAGCAAGTACACAAATAATGGTTTCTTATATAGGCACAAAGCCATCAATTTCTTTTTTTGGGGGGGGGGGGGTCAATTAAATCGACCCCCAGTGCGTGACTGGTACTTTATTTTATCGATCCCGTTAGGATGAAAGGCAAAAATTAACCATGGTGGATTTGAACTCTGACCGTAAAGGCGCGTAACACTATGCTGCAAAGCATGGCGTCCGAACTTCTACTAATAATTGTTTCTACTTTTGGCACAAGGCCACCAATAACCCTAGTGTATTACTGGTACTTTATTTTATCGACCCCGTAATGATGAAAGGCAAAATCTAACCTCAGCGGGATTTGAACTCAGACCATAAAGAGGCGTAACTCTAGGCTGCAAAGCATGGCGTCCGACCTATCGATTCTGCCAATGCGCCTTCAATCCACCTTCTAATTATGTTTAATAAACACAAATAATAAAAAGTGGAATATATAGTGGAATATAGAGTGGAATATATAGTGGAATATACAGTAGAATATACAGTGGAATATATATTGGAATATACTGTGGAATATACTGTGGAATATATAGTGGAATATACAGTGGAATATACAGTGGAATATACAGTGGAATATATAGTGGAATATACTGTGGAATATATAGTGGAATATACAGTGGAATATACTGTGGAATATACAGTGGAATATACTCTGGAATACACTGTGGAATATATAGTAGAATATACAGTGGAATATACTGTGGAATATATAGTCGAATATACAGTGGAATATATAGTGGAATATACAGTGATTTACCCGTGGAACCACCCACAATAAGCCAGAAGAACGAATCCCTTGTAGTTTCCACAAGATTAAGGTAAGTTCTCCTTTCACTTTCTTCTTCGTTATCCGAAATAGCATCAGTCAAAATGGGCTGAGTGAGTGCATATGTTATAGGGTCACTATAGGGTTACTAATTTCACAACTGAAGGATCAACATTTATTACGTAACTGACACGTGTTTTCTTATATGTAAGTGAGCATATCTAGAATCACTAGTTCGATGTTATTTCGGAGAACTCGAATTCAAATATTTTTTCTCAGTGCTATGAAATATCACACACACACACACACACACACACACACACACACACACACACACACACACACACACACACACACACACACACACACACGCACGCACGCACGCACGCACGCACGCACGCACGCACGCACGCACGCACGCACGCACGCACGCACGCACGCACGCACGCACGCACGCACGCACGCACGCACGCACGCACACACACACGTGCACACACACACACAACAGTGTGAAAGAATGAAGAATAACATGGTCGGCGTACAAAAAGGGTTTTATTTACAGTATTAACAATTGTTTCATTGATAAGGTGAGTCTAAAGGCCGCTGATCACTCGAAGTTACGTCACTTGACCTTAAATACAGTGTGTGTCTCTGGATTAACTTAAACAATACCTTGTTACCCTATATATATATATATATATATATATAAATATATATACATAGGGAAAAGGAATTGAAAATGCAACATGCGAGTTAGAAGTCAGCATAGCCAGACATCTCTCCATATTTTGAAAATCATGATACTTGTGAAACCGACAAAGTTATAAACTATTGCATATAAAGATACTAATCGCATCATTAACTTCTTTTTCATGTGTTTACTCGTGTGTGTTATATTTAAAAGCCTTATTTTCGAATATGTATATATATATTGAAAATTGCAAACTCGACTGTCACGAACCTGAAGATTGCGAAAGCATGAAAGTACTTGTTCAATTAACACTTAGAATTTAATATTCTATCATACTATTTCATTATAATACCGTTATATATATTTTAAAGGATTGTAAATAAAACGAGTAAATCAGACAAAGTTGGAATTCCTCTTATTAATATAATCTTCTATACACAATCATACACACCCGTGTATATTTACCTATCTATATCTATATATATATATATATATATTAGAGCAAACATTACGGGCGCTCTATCTCAAAATTATTTTTGAAAAGCATTAGAAATGCGCAACCGGTAAAAACTTAAAACTAAAACTGAATACTAACCAATACTTATTACTAATTTTTACTTATTCCTAATTAAACTATTTTTCACTGGGAACAATTTGTCAGCATTTTCTTTTCCTTTTACTAATATATGTGTGCATGTATGTATATATATATACATACTACTGTACGTCTGTATGCATATATGTATGTACGTGTACATACTTATATTTAAGTAACAGCCGTACTAAGAGTGGGAAATGAAATTTCGTTTCATTTTTTCCGTTTATCGTTTTCGGTGCACACGGCCGATTAACCCACTCGATATGCAAATTGGGCTACTCAGCCGTTAATATGCATAAGGTAAATATATACGTTCAACAATCTGGCAGGAAGGTATGCGTTGCTGACGATAGCTAATAAGCTTGAAACTAGTACAGCGTTCCTTTGTCAGTGTTGAACAAACGAGCAACGATGGTTGCTAGACACTACGGCTTAATACGGGATGTGTGTTTATAAACACACCGAGCATTATAATAAATGTTCCGTGAATCCATACGTACATATATATATATGTGCATGTATGTATATATATATATACATACTACTGTATGTCTGTATACATATATGTATGTACGTGTACGTACTTACATTTAAGTAACAGCCGTACTAAGAGTGGAAAATGAAATTTCGTTTCTTTTTTTCCGTTTATATATATATATATATATATAGGTAAGTTATTCCGGGTTGAATCGGAGGTAACCACAGTAGTAATGTACTCAATACATAGCAGAGTTTAAAAGTTTTAATATAGATGAGATTCTACAGGACTAGTACTGTTTCACTCTTTAGAAATCATCAGGAATCTGATTCCTGATTATTTCTAAAGAATGAAACAGTTCTAGTCCTGTAGAATCTCATCTCTCTCTCTCTCTCTCTCTCTCTCTCTCTCTCTCTCTCTCTCTCTCTCTCTATATATATATATATATATATATATATATATATATATATATATATATATATATATATATATGAATGTATGTAGAGTATATTTGATAAAGATACTGTATGTGTATGTATATACACACACACACATACACACACACATACATATATATATATATATATATATATATATATATATATAAAACATGAGAAGAAAGAAGAATACTGCGTGGTCGCACATGGGTTCCATATGATAAAAATAGTCCGTCGTCAGTGATTTTCCAACTACCATTGGTATTTCATCGCATTAAAAATCATATACCTCAGGTTGGTGCGAGCATTAACTAAAAATAGTTATTGGGACCAGTAATTCGCGTAAAACGAGGGCGACAAGTAAACAACATAGAAGGATAAAAGCAAACCAAAGATAGGAAAATAAACAAGCAAGATGGTTGTCCGGTCAGCATAAACTGGGTGGATTTCATGAGCGAGAGAGGTACAGGCCGTCCTATGTGAGTGAGATATAAGCAAGAAGAGACCCACTACAAGCCAAACGGGAGGAAGTGAGAAGGGGAGAAACAGAGAGTAAGTGAGTGGAAGTGTGAGAAAGAGGTCAGTCGAGAGAAAGTGTAACTGACAGAGGGGGCGAAAGAAGGTGAGAGAAAAAGAGAGATAGCGGGGAAGCAGTAAGAGAGAAACAGACAAACGCAGCCGAGGTAAATATATATATAAAAAACATGAGAAGAAAGAAGAATACTGCGTGGCACATGGATTACATATGATAAAAATAGTACTTCGTCAGTGATTTTCCAACCATCATTGGTATTTCATCGCATTAAAAATCATATACCTCAGGTTGGTGCGAGCAATAACTAAAAAAGTTATTGGGACCAGTAATTCGCGTAAAGCGAGGGGGACAAGTAAACAACATAGAAGGATAAAAGCAAACCAAAGATATGAAAATAAACAAGCAACATGGTTGTCCGGTCAGCATAAATTGGGTGGATTTCATGAGCGAGAGAGGTACAGACCGTCCGATGTGAGTGAGATATATATATATATGCTCTATTAGACCTATGTAAGTGTAATTCTACAGAAATATGTATTCTTGCAAAGTCTTAGTAAAATCTTGAATAATAAATGACTAAATTCAATTTTCATGTCGAAAATATAAATTATGACAATTGCTGAAAAGAAATGGTTTGTTCACGTGACATATTATATAATTTCAATGTGCGTGATTTCTCTATTTGAATGTTATATATAATAATAATTGTTTCTACTTTTGGCACAAGGCCAGCAATTACCCAGTACATTACTGGTACTTTATTTTATCGGCCCCGTAAGGATGAAAGGCAAAGTTAACCTCGACGCGATTTGAACTCAGAATAGCAAGGGGCGTAACTCTATGCGTCAAAGCATAGTGTCCGACCCTCTACCGATACTGCCAATAATAATATATATACATATATATACATACATATATATATATATGTATATATATTTATATATATAATCATATATAATGCATTAAATATGGACAGCGTACATCAAATTAAAAATATATTAAGCCACAAATATAAAATAGACTCCACGTGAAAGTAGAGAAAACCTTGGTTATAACGAAAATATATAAAAAAAATATCCGAATATCCAGTCAGCACAGTCCCAGCAACTACAACAGTCTTGCCAACAATAGGGCAGATGTATCCGGTACAACAAGCATAATAACAGCAAATATCCAGGGTCTTTATCCGAAAACAAAACAGTGTAAAGTCCCTTTCTTGGAAGAATTAGCAACAGAAAACAACTCCAAAATAATTGGAATTACTGAAAGTCATCTCAACGAAAACATCCGCAACAGCGAAATCTCAATCAATGGATTCAACATCTTCAGATGTGATAGACAAGGCAGATCTCATGGGGGCGTTATCATGTATATCCATGATACCTATGCATGCATAGAACTTGTCAATGAATCAAATGCCTACTGCAACCTGCTGTGCATAAAAATCATCCAACTTAATACAGTTGTAACAATAATGTACAGACCGCCAAACAGCCCAACATTATCCTTCACTGAGCCACTGACAAAGCTCCAACAAATTCTGGGAAACATGGCGAGTCCAATGCCAGACATTATCCTCCTTGGTGACTTCAACTTCCCTAACATCATCTGGCCACATGAACACATACTAAAACTGGGGGCAAAAGCTGAACAAATACAGGCAGCCAAACTGTTGGAAGTCACAGAGAAATTATACCTCAAACAAATGATGACAGAAGCAACTAGAAATAATAATACGATCGACTTGGTTTTCACCAACAACGAGGACACGCTATTTGACCTTCACTCAACCCCAACAATCCTTTCAGACCACAATATTATTGAAATGCATTTACACATTGGTAATGAGCCCAATGCCACAACTCTTAAACAAAAGGACATGCCAAAGCTATGCAGGTATGATTATCACCAGGCAAATTGGGAAACTATTAACAACCAGTTACAAATCATTGACTGGGATCTCTACCTTACTGGGCCAGATAAACACAAGAAATTCTTAAACAAGATCGAAGAAATATGTGCAAAAAATATTCCTCTTAAGAAAACCAAATCCACAAAAAAACTTGTACCACGGGAGCGAAAGATCCTGATGCGCAAAAGGTCAAGACTAAGAAACAAAACATCTAAGCTGACATCAAAACATGAACTACAGAAAGTCCTTGACCAAATATACAGATTAGAAGACAATCTAAAACAACACTATGATGAAGAACGTAACAATGCAGAAAAGAGAGCCATAGAAAACATCAAGAAAAATCCAAAATGTTTCTACAGTTTTGCAAAGAAATACTCGAATACCAAGTCAACAATAGGACCTCTCCAGAGACAAAATGGGGATGTAGTGAATAACCCTATTGAACTGGCAGAAATGTTGGGTCAACAGTATGAAAGTGTCTTCAGTGAGCCATCTAAAACCATGAAGATCCATGACCCAGGAGAATTCTTCAAGGATATCGACCATACTAAACCTACCCTATCCGACATTGATTTCAACCCAGAAGACATAGAAAGAGCCATAGACAAGCTCTCCATGCACTCGGCTGCGGGGCCTGATGGTTTCAATGCCATGATACTTAAAAACTGCAAGGTACAATTGTTGAAACCCCTTTACATGATATGGAAGGAATCTATGGAGAATGGCAAAATACCAAATACATATAAAGAAGCACACATAACTCCAATACATAAAGGGGACAGCAAATCAAAACCAAAGAACTACCGACCAATCTCACTGACATCACACATTATCAAGGTCTTCGAAAGAATAGTTCGTGGAAAACTGGTTGAGTTGCTGGAATCCAAAAATCTGATGAATTGCAACCAGCATGGATTCAGGTTAGCTAGATCATGTCTTTTCCAACTACTGGCACACCATGACCAAATCCTAGAAAATCTAGAGAATGGATACAACACAGATTTTATTTACCTCGACTTTGCCAAGGCATTTGACAAGGTAGATCATGGCATCCTGGGACGCAAACTTCGAAAGCTAGGAGTAGGAGGAAAAGTTGGTACATGGATACATGAGTTCCTTACAAATAGAACTCAAACAGTAACTGTGAATGGAACCCATTCAACACCATCACCTGTGACCAGCAGTGTTCCTCAGGGTACAGTACTCGGCCCGATCCTGTTTCTCATCCTCATCTCTGACATAGATGAAGATACAACCAGCAACGTCTCATCCTTTGCTGATGACACCAGGGTCATGAGACAAATCAAAGACGAGGTGGATACAGAGGCCTTACAAAAGGACCTGACCACCATATACAAATGGCAGGAAACAAACAACATGTTGTTCAATGATAAGAAGTTTGAACTAATTCGCTACGGAACAGATCAAGATCTGAAAAATACAACAAACTACAGAAACCCATCAGGACAACAAATAATGGAAAAACAGTGTGTGAAAGATTTAGGCATCCACATGGGAACCAGCCTAAAATTGAGAGAACACCTTCACTCAGTCTGTCTTACTGCAAGAAAGTACAGCGGGTGGATCTTGCACACCTTCAAATCAAGTGATACCTCAACAATGAAAACCCTCTGGAACAGTATGATACTTCCGAGGATTGACTACTGTTCTCAGCTGTGCTCACCAACAACAAAGGGCCAACTATCTAAGATGGAATCGCTCCAAAGAAATTTTACCTCATACTTCTCAGAAACGAGGGACCTGGACTATTGGCAAAGACTCAAAACCTTGAAGATGTACTCAATAGAAAGAAGATTTGAGCGATACCGAATTATATACATTTGGAAAATGATAGAGCAAAAGGTGCCAAACTTTGGTATCAAAACCTACCACTCACTGCGCCACGGAAGACGCTGCCAGCTACCACCAATCAACAAAAAGGCTGGCCAGGCAGCAAAAACCCTGCGAGAGTCAAGTCTGTTGGTTAGAGGGGCACAACTATTCAACTCCATTCCGGTACATGTCAGAAATCTATCAGGATGCAGTGTGTAATCATTCAAATTGCAGCTGGATAGATACTTAAGCACCATTAGAGATGAACCCCATCTCCCAGGATATACACAACGAGCACAAACTGACTCAAACTCGCTCCTACACATGTCAAAATTAAACAGAGAATACAACCTGGCAACCACACCAGACTCTGAGGGTGGAGTCTTCGACTTGGCCTGAGCATGGACTCAAACTCAAATGAAATGAAATGAAATGGAACTTAAAACCGAACTTGATATTTCTAAAGTTTTCAGGAAGAAATAATTATTATTTGACGGAACAAAATATTCATTGTATATGTTTGACATTTTTCCTGATTTTCGTACGCAAAGATCAGCTTTCACAAATATACTAGTTGATGCTCAATAAATATTTTTATATAACATAATATAACTACATATCTTTATATATACAGTTCATGACTGAGACTGTGAGTATGTGTATATAAAGAATCACATGCAATATATAAAGTAACCAATAAGCAGAGTCGTTAGAATGTGGGACAGAATAATATGATGTATTTGTTACGCCGAGGGCAACTTTGTCGTTTTTTTTCGAGGGCGTTAGAAAAAGTACTACTCCTGTATGGGAGTCGATTCTTCCTCTATTCTTACAATTTCTTATTCCCTCTCTTTCTTCGTTTGGAAAAAAGTCGGCTGTGTTTTGACCTCCCCACCCTAATAACCCCATCAGAGACTACGGGTCAATACATACATGCAATATATATATATATATATAAAACAAAGAAGATGTGGTAAGATACCCGGTGGACCATAACGCACCAAAGTACTGGATACTTGGGGTAGTAGAGCGGTTAATATAAACAGAGTCAGGACCCCGACGGTTGAGCGCCGGCCGTTTCGACATCCAGATCCGTTCGGATCCGTTTAGATGTAGCTGTCGAAACGGCCGGAACTCAGCCGTCGGGGTCCTGACTCGTTTCATATATATATACATATATACACACACACACATATATATATATATATATATATTTATATATATGTATACATATATATATTCAAAACATGGGGAAGCGCACAGGGCAAAGATAAAGGAAAACAATGGAAAATCAGACAGTTCCATCTTCTCAGTCCACCTCTGGAAATCACTACTGTTTCGGTGTTTTAGATTGATACTATCTATCGGTCTCAGCTCCTATCAGAAAAAAGCAACGTGAAATAAAGTTTCTTGCTCAAGGACACAATGTTCGAGAATTGAACTTGCAACCTCATGATTGTGAATCCAGCTCTCTAGATACTAAGCCACGCGCCTTCCATGAAATAAGTACGTGTTGTAGAGAAAATGGAAATGTGTGTTAGTTGATATTCCTTCCGTGTTGCTTTTAGTTTTGGTTGATTCCATTTACTTTTATATTTGTTTATGAGTCTATGTATATATTTAGATATTTAAAGCTGGTAATTACTAGTATCATCTATGTGTAAAGTATGACAAGCCCCCCCCCCCTCCTCAATAAAAAAACATATCTTGTTTACTTTTTAAAATCTAAAAGAATGAAAAACACACTACGGCCATAACTCAAAACTCAGTATGTATATAACTCAGTATGTACCATGCTTTCACTAAGGATTTTTCTTACTCATGTCTTCACGAGACAAACCTTTTCCATCTGCACTCATTTCATTTAGACATGGTTGATGGCGGTGGTGGGTAAGTTGCTGCACCAGGACTGGAGTTGTGCTTACGTTATTACGTAAGGTTTTAGTTCATATACCGCCGAGATTAACTTTGCCTTTCATCCTTGCGGTGTCGATAAATAGAGTACCAGTAATGAAATGATTTAATTGCTGGCCTTGTGCCAAAAGTAGGAACAAGTATATGATATCTTCTAAAAAAGCAAACTCTGTAACCACTCAGCTTTACCTATTACACACATTCGGCAACATAATTCATCAAATATTAATAAATCCAGTTTTCTGTGCGATAAAGAACGTATATAAGACATTAATATAAAAATAAAGAAGCGAAACTTCTGTCATATTTTTCAGCTAATAGAAATTAAATTGGAATATATAAAGCTCAACTTAATATATGTTAACCATTGGGAATAAGTAACAGATAGTATGACAAATTTATCTGCAAGATATTGTGCATAAGAGCTACCTCAGAAGAGATTTATATTATACGCTTACCGCCGTGGAATATAAGCTAAGATCTGGACCTTATGAGTCTCTGGTGGTTCTGCTAGACATAAATTAGAATCTTTTAAGAGAATAGAGTTATGATTTATTGTATGTCTTGTTAGGGCTGTGGTATCCAAAGGAGCAAACCAACGAACGCTATGGTGGACACAGACACCCCCCCCCCACACTCTCTCTCGCACACACACTCACACACACACATACACAGTCTCTCTCTCTCTCTCTTACATACACTCTATCTCTCTCTCTCTCTCACACGCACACACTCTCTCTATCTCACACACACTCACACACACTCTCTCTCACTCACACACTCTGTCTCTCACACACACACTCTCTCTCACACACTCTCTCTCATATACACACACTCTCTCTCTCACACACACACACTCTCTCTCTCTCACACACATACACAGACACACACATATATATACTTGCATATTCTTCTGTGACCCTCAACAATGTCAAACTGTGTGAACTTCGCTTTTTTGGATTTGAAGGAGTTAAACCACTTAATTACGGAGTCGCTGTTCTCCCACTGGGGCAGGTTGGACTTGGTCCTAATGGTCTTAACTATGTTTCTAAGTATGGCCTCACTGACTAGTCCCATATCTGTGCGTGCAGGGTTTATTAGTCTACATGTGGGGTTAGAAGTAAAGTCTACCTTGTGATCTTTCAGGGTGAGGAACGCCTCCCACTTAGCTAGAGATTGTAGCTTCTTATCTACCTTAAAGTCGGCGGCAAGTTCCTTGGCTTCTGTATTAATGTCGTGGTAGGCCATAGGGTTAGCTTTCTCATATTTGGAAGTAATAGCGTTATGGACCAAGTGGCGGTAAGTGGTGTTGTTGACTTCGTAAATATTATTAGTTTTGTCGGAAAGAACGAAAGTGTTATTAGGAGACATAAATTTCTTAATATCGTTTCTAAGTTTAGTTTGAAATATGTTAGGGTGTTTGCGAAAGGAAATGTTAGCGACTAAGTCAAGAAGGTCCGTCTCGAAAGGAGCAAGTTCAGTTACCTTAGGAGG
>OZ024741.1:42545662-42573162 GCA_964016885.1 Eledone cirrhosa
TTGTTTTTCTACGTCATCATAAATTCTGGCCAATATGTGTTGCCATACTGTCCATCAGCTACACACTTCAATGAATTCATGCTGGGTTTGGTATTTCACAAGTCACTCACACACACATATACACACACATACACACACACACGCGCACATACATATATAAATATATATATATACACACATACATACACACACATGTACATATACACACCACCCATATATATATATACCCACACACTCTCACATACACACACGTGACCACGACCATATAACTAACAACATACGCGTCCACAAGCAGCTGCATACATGACCTCGTACATCAGCTCTCACACGACCGCACACGTGCACACACACACACGCACACACATACAGGGACACACACATGTCTACGCGTACATTTACTCATATACACAAACACGTACAGACATATACATAGATACGCACACGCACATACACACGCCTGTCCGTACAAAGAAGCACAAAGACAGACACGCTTCCAAACACACACATACATCTATATATATATACATATGTGTATATGTACACACACATAAACGTACTCGCCAGTAATCCCTTAGCCCGTTTTAGGTGCACGTACACACACACACACACACACACACACACACACACACACACACACACACACACACACACACACACACACACACACACTGGCTCATATACATTCAAACAAATACGCGCCCAAATACTCCGTGCCAACGTACAACTACAAAGATACATACACGCACACACATATCTCTGTCCGTACTCAAATGTGATATACTCACAGTCATATAAATTTGCACAAAAGGTCATACAGGGTCATCCATGAAAGGATGCATCCTGTTATACATGCACGATTATAAACAAGCTAACCAATGTATATATATATATATATATATATATATATATATATATATATATATATATATATATGTATATATACATATATACAAATTAATATATGAGGGATGAACATCTATACAATTATAGAAGTGTTCGGAATGCAAATGACCAAGTTAGCTAGGTTGAAATAATACTAATTTTACATAATATGGTTGGCAAGTCTCGATTTAAAATAATAAATCAATAAAAATAACAAACATATATTGGCAATGGCCGTGATACCTGGACAAATTTTAAATCTGTTTGACAAATTTTAAATTTGTTTCCCAACAATTAAGTGAAAGTTACTATTCCTGTGCTCTTTTGCAGGTATCCAGAAATTGGTACCTTCCACTTCAAAATACTTAAGAAGACTGAGAAACATGTGTTGTGAACGCACGTGTGTCCAGCGCCTAACTCGTCTCATATCCGTGTGTGTGTGTGTGTGTGTTTGACTCTCCAGAAGACAAACGCATTTTGTCTGCGGCATATCATGTAAACGCAAACTCATCTGATGACATCGCATCTGTATCAGCAACGGACGCAACTACTGCACCTTGACTGCATATGGGATGCCATATAAATAATTATAATGAATAAACGCTTTATGTAGACACTGCATCTTTCTTAATCTTATTCTTTTACTGAATCTCCATGGTAACTACACACTACGGATGTAGAGAGCTTTCTCCTACTTACTCCTGTTTTCACTAATGTGACAACACAGCTCACATGGACAAACGCATTTTTACTGAACAGACACACACTATATGCATATACGTACGCACACACATATATGCGTGTATATATATATATATATATATATATATATATAGGTTTATCCCGAGTTGAATCGGGGTAACCAAGTAAGTAAGGTACTCAATACAAAGCAAAATATAAATATTTAATATAGAAAGGCTTCTACAGGACTAGAACTGTTTCATTCCGGAGAAATCATCAGAAAGCCTTTCTACATTAAATATATATATATATATATATATATATATATATATATATAGATATATATATATATATATATATATATATATATATATATATATATATATAGAGAGAGAGAGAGAGAGAGAGAGAGAGAGAGGGGATGTATATCTATTTATATATGCGCATGTCCAATACTATACATACATACCGATACACACAGATATATATATATAAATGTATGTCTAATATATGTCTGTGTTTGATTATCTATGTATATATATATATATATGTGTGTGTGCGTGAGTATGTGCGTGTGTGTGTTTGAGGCTTTGTATGAGTGTACGTATGTATGCACGTATGTTCGTATATATGTATGTATATATGTATGTATTTATGTATGTATATGTGTTTATATGTATGTAAATGCGTAAATCTATATGTTAGACAAAAAGATGAGATTTATGAGAAATAGAAATAGAAATAAGAGAGAGGAAGCAGGAGAAAGGATGACAGAGAAATGGCGGTAATTGTCTCTGCTTTTCCTTTTATATTAACAGGAAATAGGTTAAAGTTAATTATAATTTGCAGACAAGTGAAAAGACTCCACAGTCAAAGCCTCCTCAGTCGAATAGAGATTTTATGCTGTACACTCTGCTGAATCGATCGGCGTCTGAGGAGGACCAATAAGCGCGAAGATCAATATATCTGCGATCGATTAAACAATGTCCCATTGTCCAAACGCTGTCGATACTATAAAGAACTAATTTAATCAACAATTTCTTCAATAGAAGCCATTCCTTCTTTTAAATTGAAGCCATTATTCAAGTGAAGTTGCTGTTTTTACCCCCTTTAGTGAAATTAGCACTTGTTAACTATATTATCTAACAAGTCTACTAAATTAGCCATCCAATTAGCTATACAGCTAGCTAGGCAGATAGTTACAGAGCCTGTCAGATAGCCAGATAGTCAGGTAGCCATATAGCCAGCTAACTCGGCTTTTTGCAGCTTAACTAGTTGACGAGTTAGTTTAGTAATATATACATAGATCAATCAGTAGTTATGGACGTTAAAGAGTAACAGATCTTTTGTGTTTATGTCTAGCCATATAACAGCTGACCAACTACACAGTTTTATTGAATAAATGATTAGTTATACCCTTTACCTAAGAAAATATATATGGAAGGTCATATTTCCGTAACAATAGTTCTAACAACAGCATTAATCGACGTAACAACAAGTACAACAACAACAACAACAACAACAGCAATAACAACAACAACAATTATATAAGCCACTTACCATTACTACTTTCCAAATGAAATGAAAGAGAAAATAGAACGCGAATAAATAGCAGATGGACTTCATCAATTACAACGATATGTATTTTAGTTGTTCAATCAATGGAACAGCCTACTCCTCGTAAAAGTGTTAGTAGCTGAACATTCCACAAAACATCTTTTTATCCTGAATAAATTCGGTGGATACATACTTTTCTCTTATCCACTCGTCCCATATATTGTATCTACTCCCCCCAACACATTACATTAACTACTATGTCCAATTCCCCCTATCCATGAATATCAGTCCCCTTGAATCCATCATGTCATTCCCTGTCTATGGGTTTCTTGCAATCAATTGCTTCTTTTCAGGCGGTAAATTGACAGATACGTTAGAACGTCGGAGAAAATGCTTTGCGGTATTCATTGCACATCTCTAAGCTCTCTGAGTTCAAATCCCACCGAGGTCAAATTTGCCTGCGTTAAAAAATAAAGGGACTAGACCAGTACTAACTTCGTTCCTTCTCTCTACCATTTTCTCATTTCCTCTCTCTCGTTCTCTCTTCTTCTCTGGAAGAAATCGGCTGTGTTCAGACATGATGAATAGCTGGGAGTCTGCTAGGTTTAAATGCACCGACACGATTTCATTAAGAGTCGTAAGTCCACATACACACACACACACACACACACACACACACATTTTACAATGCTTGCACGGGTTGGAGTAAGCCCAGTGCTTCATGTGATTTCATAGGCGTTAAGTGCCTAAGCATACAGGGCAACACAATTACTCACTTTCAGCAGACTGATCCAGAGGAACGTAAAATGAAGTAGATTGCTCAAGAACACAGCGCGTAACCCAATTTGGGAATCGAACTCTTACCTTTTTGATCGCGAGCCCAGTAACATAACCACCTGCCCACACGTCGTCTTCTCTCGAATAAACCATTAAATTTAATAAGTGAAGAGATATACCAAGATTAGCTTTCGCCCCTCCTTACATTACATGAATGGAGCTCCGTTTTTGTAGATATGTGTACAAATCTACTTATGACTTAATCCGAAATCTGATCTTACATGATAATGTAATATTGATTTCTTGTTTCGCCGCTATGTTTTAGATAGACAAGAAAGAAGGATTAGAATAATTTTGAGCTTCATGTTTCATCTATGTTGATATCGTTGTTGTTTTATTTGTTATTATTGCTGTTATTTCATATCATAGTTGCTTTCTTTGTTTTTATTGTTAGTTTTGTATATCATAGTAACCGTTGAGGGTGGTGGAATGGTAGAATTGTTAGATCACAGGACAAAATGCTTTGTGGGATTTCTTTCTGACTAAAGAGTAACGAACAAAAATAAAAAAAATAACATATTGGCAAACGTCTAATATATCCCCGGGCCAACAACTATTTGTAAGTGAAATTTGGCAGATATCATGTGCATGTGTGTGTGTGTGTGCGTGCGTGTGTGGATGTATGTGCGCGCGTAATAGTATGTGTGCATGCGTATGTGTGTGAGTATGTGTGTGCATGTGTGTGTGTCTGTATGTGCGTGTGTGTGTCCGTGTGTGTGCGTGTTTGTGTCTGTGTTTATGTTTACTGTTTGTTTATGATCCGTAACATACCAGTGTGATGAAAAGCGATAGACAACATAAGTACCAGACTTCAAATAAATAAGTAATAGACTATAATATTATTAATATTTTAAAACGGAAAATGAAGGGAAAGGCAATGGCCCTAGGGTCAGGAATCATGGGCTCTGGGCCTAGTGCGCGGCATTGTTGAGGCTGAGCCCGCGTAAAAGACCCCAAAAGCTTTTCCGCGGACATTGGCCAGGACACCCGCTGCAACACCCACCCCACCTCACAGGTCTTCTTCCTCAGACGAGTTGCCGACGTTCCGATCTTGCGGAGGAGCTCGGCAGTATGGGGTCCGAGGACGCCTGAGGTCTCTATAACGACTGGTGCGAAGAGGAAGCGGCCGGGCAATCCTTGGTATTGAATAAATCATTGGGTCCATGATATTAACTATTTTTTTGTCAAAGTGGTGCTGTAGTATGTCGCATTCTAAAGACATAAACCAGTATAATTTAAATGAGTAATAGAACATATCTAAGTGGATATTATGGTATTCAGTTAAGTTGAGGCACAGTGTATGAGGAATAATAGAATTGTAGATCGGAATAAACCTTGGCGAAGTCAATCAGCCGAAATGGTGTTCTCCGGAAGGACCTCTAGATTAACGTTACTCGATAGAGTGCGTAGCTCGGTGATGAGAGAGTCTCTCCAGGTAGAGCCGCTACTTCTCCGAATTGAGAGATCACAGTTCCGATACTATGGAGAAGTGGTTAGAAAGTCACAGGAAGGAATCGCTGGACAGATTTTACGGGTAAACCCAACCGATAGGAGACTTAGAATGAGATGGTCGGATAACATCTATGAGCTTGGCTGGTCTCGTTTGGGGACCGACCGCCTTATTAATTAGCAGAATCTGTAGAGCACCGCACAAAATACTTTGTGGTATTTCTTTGACACTTGGCGTTCTGATTTCAGATCTTGCTGAAGTCAACTTTTACTTTAAACCTGTCGGAGTTGATAAGATCGAATACCTTTCAAGAACTGAAACTGTTATAATCAATATCCTCAGCCATCCAAATGGCTGATTTTGGGTTCTATCAGAAAAACAAAATTATACATGCGGCTGCTACTGTAGTTGTTATTTTTACATGTTCAGAACTGTTCAACATTTTTTTGAGCTGATTCATATGAATAAGAATAGTTGATCATCATTCTATTTAACCCCATGGTCATAATTTGCGCAGTTGTTTTCTATATAGTCATTTGGCAGTCAAGGAGAATATTTGTGGTTAAAGGTTAAAGTTTACAAAATATATAGGGTTATGCCGCGGGGAAATTTAACTAACATTTTCAATTGCTATCTCAACTAATATTTTCAACTGATCATTAACTAAATCATATCAAACGCCTCAGTTCTCAAACTAAATCTTTCGTCTATAATTTCCTCTTTCCACATATTTTCGGGTCCCAAATAACGGGCTAAGGGTGGAATAAGCTGGTAGGTTGGTGAGTGATGGATTAAGCGGAGTAGTTGGAATAAGTGTGTGTGTGTATGTGTGTGTGTGTGCGTGTGTGGAATAAGTGAGATGGGGTTGGAAAATCGGTAATTCTTTGTGGGTTGAGTCCGTTAATTATTTTAAAAACCAGAATTGAGACCCCAACCTATGCTATTTATTTTATAACTTATGGGATTTCTAGTAATGTACGTTTTCGTCATGTATAATGTTTTTTTAATGTATAAAGAAAATTAATCAAAATAACATTTCACCGGAGATAGATTAGCAATATTTAATAAGCGGGAGGTGGATGGAATAAGTTCGGGGTGGGGTGGGGTCGATTAAGAGCAGAGACATTGGAAAAAAACCTTTAATCGTGACCCGAGCGTATCTTTCCTACAGCCATCCACAGTTTAAGTGGAATGTTAACAGCATGAATCTACTAGCTTTAACAGGGTCTACAGAAAAAATATGAAAATAGAACACCACGACTTTATTGGCCAGCGATATCCATGCTTTTCCATTTCAAATCCCGCCGAGGTTAACTTTGCCTTTCATCCTTACGGGGTCGATAAAATAAAGTACCAGTAATGCACTGGGTAATTGATGGCCTTGTGCCAAAAGTAGAAACAATTATTATACAACAAGTGTGTAATAGCTTCAATCTAAGGTGGCAAGTAAATTATAGTGAACTCATCTTTCTACTAATGAATTCATCTGTTAGTAACTGCTTTGTCCTAACCCCCCCCCCCCCCCCCCCAAAAAAAAAAAATATCGACGAAATAATAAAAAACAAAAGCAGCGAAAGCGTCAGAAGACAGTCTTACTGTATTTTGTTAAATTCTTCATCTTCAAATAACAACCCCTACCCTATAAAAACAAAAAAAACAAAGAAAATCCCCCCCTAAAAAAAGACCAATACCACACAGCATAATATTCCTTTATCATTTACACACAACTACCATTGCTTAAATAAGCGATGAAAATGTTTACATGTAACATTTGATAATTGATCAAGTTCAGCATGATCTGTGCCACTAGTAGCTGGCTGAAATACCAAAGTATGGTTGTTTTGGCTGTTGGAATCGGAATTGTACTCTCACATCCCCCGCCCCCTTGCATTGGTTGTAAAGAGTAGAATTTCAATGTGAGCTTTTAAAGTCTGATTTCCTTACGCGGGTTAATGGTTTCAACATCACACGTACTTTCATCCTTTCATTTCCCTTCAATAAAATGGCTATGGAGTTCCTTTTATTTCTAGATTCACTCAATTCGTAAATTGTAAAGTTATTTGCAAGTCGTTCTCTTTTGAATTCTTCAAATTATGCACATTCTTCAGATCTAACTATTCTAGCTTATTTTATGGTCCATTCTGCTATTGGTTTTCTACAATTTTATCGCATATGCTAAATAATTTGAATGTTTGACACAAGACTAAATCTATAGAGATTATTTAAATCCTACGGAAGTGATATTTACAATATAATGGCCAATGGATAGTGATTAGTTTCCAGAGTAAACTATTATTTTTCTGTCTTATAGACAAATATACCAAAAAAGCTACCATAAAAGAGATATTACACATGTGTATTTGAACAGCTTAATTTACAGACTTAACCTCTCTCTAGAAGACTAATGAGATATACTCAATACTGGAAAACATATACTGGTTAGAATAAATATTTAGTTACTAATGGTTTCTAATCAGCGTTCTGTGTCTAGCACAGGTAGTCTATGGTTGGGGTGTTTGGATAGGTAATCTTCGGAAACTTTAATACGTTGGTGGATAGTGTTAGCTATTTGCTGGATGCTTTCCAGAGTGTTCCTCTCTAATTCCTTACTGTTCTCCTGTGGGGTGTTTTATGTACGATAATGATGTCAACTACGTAGCCAGAATTCATAGTCAGGACTATAAAATTCTCATCTAAGTGTTCCTTAAGTCTCCTTTCTCAATATACCATAAAGAGGTTAGCTACATCATTATTACTGCTGACACCAATGGCCGCCCTTTCCCACCATACCATAAAGAGGTTTGTTACGTCATCAGTACTGCTGACACCAATAGCCACCCTTTCCAACCATACCAAAAAGGGGTTAGCTACGTCATCAGTACTGTTGACACCAATGGCCGCCCCTTTCTCTTGGGCATATCTTACCATTGGACTTAAACATATTTCTTAACGGTTGGTCGTATACTGGCCCCCACAGCTTGTGCAATCGTTTTCCTTACTTGATCGTGGTTTCCAGGGATTCATATGACTCTGGTCCATCTACTCCATCTATCTGTGTGGGTTATCTCGGCTATTGAGGTAATTATAGGTGACCTGCCTTTCCCTGGCCCTGTCGGACAGAAACTGCTAAGGGCATGTGTATCTAAGTATTTATTAACCCACGTAAGACTAAGTAGGCGTCCCAGCCCGCAGGTCTCAATCCCAAGGAATGCAATGCTATGAAACAGAGTTAAGAACCATCAGAGAGGAGATAGTTGAAGCAACGGAGTATCAAACCAACTGATATCTCTTCTGCGGTCAATTACTAAAGAAAATAGAGAAACATTATAAGGGAGAAACAACAGCATTGGAATTCTATGACGGGTCTTTTATTGGAGAATCGTTCTGCAGAAGCTTTCCTTTATGGAAACAGCTGCAATGGAAATAATTTCTTGAATTTAAGTTGTTCTCATTTTGTGATAAAACTGTGTCAGTTAAGTCAACTTGAAAGCCAGTATCCGTTATGACCATGATTAAAAGCCGAGGAGAATGCAGGTATAGACTTAACCCATCACCTGGTTTAGCACCCAAATGACGTTTTGATGCATTTAATGGAGTTCACATTTTTTGCCTACCATCCACTACGAAAGCCACGAAGAGAGTCATAAACTCTGTCCATCCTTCCATAACATAAAACTGTTGTCACAAATTGCATTCACTCCATGAATAGGGTTGGAGAAGCCTGTTGTAAGCCTTTTACTTGGGTTGACTAATGAATGTCTAGGCGAGTAATATCCCGTCTTAAGTTCATTTGTCGTCATACTTTAATTACAAACCATCATTCACTTTTACAGTATACTAAACTTCTAAGTAGGCAGTTTCTGTTGTGCGTTAAAAGTTTGACACAATTACAGGTGTACTCTGTAAGATAATTTGTACTGTTTTACAGTTATCTTGCATTAACAGAATTGACAGAGCTGTCTAAAATTGTCAACGCGTGTAGGGAAATTTAATACAATTGAAATTATGTTGATTCTATAATGTATACATTCTCTGGTGAAGTGAAGAAGGATTTCTCTTTTTTTTTTAAATGAAAAGATTCTTCGGGTATATTTGTGCAAATAATATAAGATTTTAGCGTAGAATAATCTCTTTTGCTTCATGTTTGCACTGAAGCGTTTGATTTCAAGCACACACAAACACACACACAAACACGCACATACAAATATACTCACATATACACACAAACACACATACACACATACACATATACATACATATATTTATGTTTTTATAACCAATGAATATTTATGAATAATACAGTATACATAAGAAAATCTTGAATACATTTAATGTATTAATGTAGGTTTACCTGCAGATTATAAGCCTGGCTTATTTAAAATTACGTACAACATAGCCTGTTATTCTTTTTGTACAGAGAAAAAGATAAGATATTATCTTTACATGGGTAATAGCTAATTGACCGTTAATCATACTCCTATTCAGTTTCGGCTTACTAAATCCCATTAATGTTACATTGTTAAACCGATGACGACAGTAGAAGGGATTGTACAATAGAAGTCCCTGGTACAAGAGAAAAGGATCATACTCAAAACCACACCGTTGTCAGGCTAATATTTTAACTCCATACCTATTTATTCACGCATTATCTGAAGGTTTTCTCTATAATAAATTGCTGCATGAATTTGTCAAAATCTTTAGAATGTCGAATAAAATTCTTTGCGCTCTGAGCTCAAATCCTTACCGAGACCGACTTTGCCTTCTATAATTTCAAGATTCAGAAATAAAGTACGAATCTAGTATTAAGATCGATTCTTCTTCTATATAACCTTCTCACTGTCTTTGTCTCTCTAAGTCTTTCATTTCTCTGCTAGTAATCGACTTTGGTCAAATCTGGATAGATATGGGCTCTGCCAAGTTTAAAACACTCAAAATACACTGTATGATACGAAGGTGCCACACGAACCCATCAAATGTTAAATCCCACCGATAGATGAAGGGTTGGGTGGATTTACCTTATTATACATACGTATATTTTGCTAGGTACGTGGATTAGTGGTAAGGGTGTTGGACTTACGATTGTAATGTCTTGGGTTCGATTCCAGGGCAGAGGTGCGTGTTGTGTTTTTGAGCAAAACACTTCATTTCACGTTGCTCTAGTATACTCCTGAAAATGAGTATCAGCAATTACTGGAGGTTTAACCTTTCGATGGACTGGCGTCCTGTCCGGGGATGGGGAGTCTTCTACTCTCAGTCGCTTCACGCTAAGAAACCGGTATAAGCACCGGCTCAACGCGCTGCTTGTAGTGCACAAGGGCATGCATGCTTATCTTGCTTAGCAATGTTATTTTCCTATCTTTATATATAATTTCGTCGGAATATTCCAGATAATCACCGGTCTCCAGATTTCTACGTTGCTTTTATTGGATCCTGTATTCCAGTAAAGGCCATAGTTCGACATTTCTTCAACACCCACCTTCTGGATATTTCCCTGTTATTGACTGTTAATGTTATTCTTATATACTTATTGTTGTTGATGTTGTTGTTGTTGCTGTTATTGTTGTCATTTTGTTGCTGTTCTTTTAATAGTTATTTTTGTTTATGTTTTGTTGTTGCTATTGATATTGTTGTACTTTTTCCTGTTGTTTTGGTGGTGTTGATTTGTGTTGCTGGTGTTGTTGTTATTACTGATGATGTTTTTATCGTATTCGTTGTTGTTGTTATTGTTGTTGTTGATAGTATCGTCTGGCATAGCACAATTTAAAGCTTCGATACGCACGCGTTGTTACCGTTACATTTGTCATGCTGATGTGCTGATGTCATTGTTATTATCGATACTATCGTTATTGCCGCACTTCACAGCACACCACGCCACAGAATACCACCCCACAACACACCAGCCCACAACACACAACCATACAGCACACCACCCCCACAGAATATCACCACACAGCACACCACCACAGAGTACACCACCACAGCACACCACCTCAGCACACCACCACACAGTACACCACCACACAGTACACCGCCACACAGTACACCACCACAGCACACCACCTCAGCACACCACCACACAGTACACCACCACACAGTACACCGCCACACAGTACACCACCACACAGCACACCACCACACAGCACACCACCACACAGTACACCGCCACACAGTACACCACCACACAGCACACCACCACACAGCACACCACCACACAGCACACCACCACATAGTACACCACCACAGCACACCACCACACAGCACACCACCACACAGTACACCACCACACAGTACACCGCCACACAGTACACCGCCACACAGTACACCACCACATCACACCAGCCCACAGAATACCACCACACAGTACACCGCCACACAGTACACCACCACACAGTACACCACCACAGCACACCAGCCCACAGAATACCACCACACAGCACACCACCACACAGTACATGACTACAGCACACCACCACACAGTACACCACCACACAGCACACCACCACACAGTACATGACCACAGCACACCACCACACAGTACACCACCACACAGCACACCACCACACAGCACACCACCACACAGTACACCACCACAGCACACCAGCCCACAGAATACCACCACAAACTACACCACCACAGCACACCACCACACAGTACACCACCACACAGCACACCACCACAGTACACCACCACAAACTACACCACCACAGTACACCACCACAGCACACCACCACACAGTACACGACCACAGCACACCAGCCCACAGAATATCACCACACAATACACCACCACAGCACACCACCACACAGAATACCACCACACACTACACCACCACAGCACACCACCACACAGTACACCGCCACACAGTACACCACCACACAGTACACCACCACAGCACACCAGCCCACAGAATACCACCACACAGCACACCACCACACAGCACACCACCACACAGTACACCACCACAGCACACCAGCCCACAGAATACCACCACACAGCACACCACCACACAGCACACCACCACACAGTACACCACCACAGCACACCACCACACAGTACACCACCACAGCACACCACCACACAGTACACCACCACACAGCACACCACCACACAGCACACCACCACACAATACACCACCACAGCACACCACCACACATAATACCACCACACACTACACCACCACAGCACACCACCACACAGTACACCACCACAGCACACCAGCCCACAGTACACCACCACACAATACACCACCACACAGTACACCACCACAGCACACTACCACACAGTACACCACCACACACTACACCAGCCCACAGAATACCACCACACAATACACCACCACAGCACACCACCATACAGTACACCACCACACAGTACACCACCACACAGTACACCACCACAGCACACCACCACACAGCACACCACCACACAGTACACCAGCCCACATAATACCACCACACACTACACCACCACAGCACACCACCACACAGTACACCACCACACAGTACACCACCACAGCACACCACCACACAGCACACCACCACACAGTACACCAGCCCACATAATACCACCACACACTACACCACCACAGCACAGCACCACACAGTACACCACCACACACTACACCACCACAGCACACCACCACACAGTACACCACCACACAGTACACCACCACAGCACACCACCACACAGCACACCACCACACAGTACACCAGCCCACAGAATACCACCACACACTACACCACCACAGCACACCACCATACAGTACACCACCACACAGTACACCACCACACAGTACACCACCACACAGCACACCACCACACAGTACACCACCACACACTACACCACCACAGCACACCACCACACAGTACACCACCACACAGCACACCACCACAGCACACCACCACACAGTACACCACCACACAGTACACCAGCCCACAGAATACCACCACACACTACACCACCACAGCACACCACCACACAGTACACCACCACACAGTACACCACCACAGCACACCACCACACAGTACACCACCACACAGCACACCACCACACAGTACACCACCACACACTACACCACCACAGCACACCACCACACAGTACACCACCACACACTACACCACCACAGCACACCACCACACAGTACACCACCACAGCACACCACCACACAGCACACCATCACACACTACACCACCACAGCACACCACCACACAGTACACCACCACACACTACGCCACCACAGCACACCACCACACAGTACACCACCACACAGCACACCACCACACAGTACACCACCACACACTACACCACCACAGCACACCACCATACAGTACACCACCACACACTACACCACCACAGCACACCACCACACACTACACCACCACAGCACACCACCATACAGTACACCACCACACACTACACCACGACAGCACACCACCACACACTACACCACCACAGCACACCACCACACAGTACACCACCACACAGCACACCACCACACATTACACCACCTCACACTACACCACCACAGCACACCACCACACAGTACACCACCACAGTACACCACCACACAGTACACCACCACACAGTACACCACCACACAGCACACCACCACACAGTACACCACCACACACTACACCACCACAGCACACCACCACACAGTACACCACCACACAGTACACCACCACAGCACACCACCACACAGCACACCACCACACAGTACACCACCACAGCACACCAGCCCACAGAATACCACCACAAACTACACCACCACAGCACACCACCACACAGTACACCACCACACAGCACACCACCACAGTACACCACCACAAACTACACCACCACAGTACACCACCACAGCACACCACCACACAGTACACCACCACAGCACACCAGCCCACAGAATATCACCACACAATACACCACCACAGCACACCACCACACAGAATACCACCACACACTACACCACCACAGCACACCACCACACAGTACACCGCCACACAGTACACCACCACAGCACACCAGCCCACAGAATACCACCACACAGCACACCACCACACAGCACACCACCACACAGTACACCACCACAGCACACCAGCCCACAGAATACCACCACACAGCACACCACCACACAGCACACCACCACACAGTACACCACCACAGCACACCACCACACAGTACACCACCACAGCACACCACCACACAGTACACCACCACACAGCACACCACCACACAGCACACCACCACACAATACACCACCACAGCACACCACCACACATAATACCACCACACACTACACCACCACAGCACACCACCACACAGTACACCACCACAGCACACCAGCCCACAGTACACCACCACACAATACACCACCACACAGTACACCACCACAGCACACTACCACACAGTACACCACCACACACTACACCAGCCCACAGAATACCACCACACAATACACCACCACAGCACACCACCATACAGTACACCACCACACAGTACACCACCACACAGTACACCACCACAGCACACCAGCCCACAGAATACCACCACACAGCACACCACCACACAGCACACCACCACACAGTACACCACCACAGCACACCAGCCCACAGAATACCACCACACAGCACACCACCACACAGCACACCACCACACAGTACACCACCACAGCACACCACCACACAGTACACCACCACAGCACACCACCACACAGTACACCACCACACAGCACACCACCACACAGCACACCACCACACAATACACCACCACAGCACACCACCACACATAATACCACCACACACTACACCACCACAGCACACCACCACACAGTACACCACCACAGCACACCAGCCCACAGTACACCACCACACAATACACCACCACACAGTACACCACCACAGCACACTACCACACAGTACACCACCACACACTACACCAGCCCACAGAATACCACCACACAATACACCACCACAGCACACCACCATACAGTACACCACCACACAGTACACCACCACACAGTACACCACCACAGCACACCACCACACAGCACACCACCACACAGTACACCAGCCCACATAATACCACCACACACTACACCACCACAGCACACCACCACACAGTACACCACCACACAGTACACCACCACAGCACACCACCACATAGCACACCACCACACAGTACACCAGCCCACATAATACCACCACACACTACACCACCACAGCACAGCACCACACAGTACACCACCACACACTACACCACCACAGCACACCACCACACAGTACACCACCACACAGTACACCACCACAGCACACCACCACACAGCACACCACCACACAGTACACCAGCCCACAGAATACCACCACACACTACACCACCACAGCACACCACCATACAGTACACCACCACACAGTACACCACCACACAGTACACCACCACACAGCACACCACCACACAGTACACCACCACACACTACACCACCACAGCACACCACCACACAGTACACCACCACACAGCACACCACCACAGCACACCACCACACAGTACACCACCACACAGTACACCAGCCCACAGAATACCACCACACACTACACCACCACAGCACACCACCACACAGTACACCACCACACAGTACACCACCACAGCACACCACCACACAGCACACCATCACACACTACACCACCACAGCACACCACCACACAGTACACCACCACACACTACACCACCACAGCACACCACCACACAGTACACCACCACACAGCACACCACCACACAGTACACCACCACACACTACACCACCACAGCACACCACCATACAGTACACCACCACACACTACACCACCACAGCACACCACCACACACTACACCACCACAGCACACCACCATACAGTACACCACCACACACTACACCACGACAGCACACCACCACACACTACACCACCACAGCACACCACCACACAGTACACCACCACACAGCACACCACCACACATTATACCACCTCACACTACACCACCACAGCACACCACCACACAGTACACCACCACAGTACACCACCACACAGTACACCACCACACAGTACACCACCACACAGCACACCACCACACAGTACACCACCACACACTACACCACCACAGCACACCACCACACAGTACACCACCACACAGTACACCACCACAGCACACCACCACACAGCACACCACCACACAGTACACCACCACAGCACACCACCACACAGTACACCACCACAGCACACCACCACACAGTACACCACCACACACTACACCACCACAGCACACCACCACACAGTACACCACCACACAGTACACCACCACAGCACACCACCACACAGCACACCACCACACAGTACACCAGCCCACAGAATACCACCACACACTACACCACCACAGCACACCACCATACAGTACACCACCACACAGTACACCACCACACAGTACACCACCACACAGCACACCACCACACAGTACACCACCACACACTACACCACCACAGCACACCACCACACAGTACACCACCACACAGCACACCACCACAGCACACCACCACACAGTACACCACCACACAGTACACCAGCCCACAGAATACCACCACACACTACACCACCACAGCACACCACCACACAGTACACCACCACACAGTACACCACCACAGCACACCACCACACAGCACACCATCACACACTACACCACCACAGCACACCACCACACAGTACACCACCACACACTACACCACCACAGCACACCACCACACAGTACACCACCACACAGCACACCACCACACAGTACACCACCACACACTACACCACCACAGCACACCACCATACAGTACACCACCACACACTACACCACCACAGCACACCACCACACACTACACCACCACAGCACACCACCATACAGTACACCACCACACACTACACCACGACAGCACACCACCACACACTACACCACCACAGCACACCACCACACAGTACACCACCACACAGCACACCACCACACATTATACCACCTCACACTACACCACCACAGCACACCACCACACAGTACACCACCACAGTACACCACCACACAGTACACCACCACACAGTACACCACCACACAGCACACCACCACACAGTACACCACCACACACTACACCACCACAGCACACCACCACACAGTACACCACCACACAGTACACCACCACAGCACACCACCACACAGCACACCACCACACAGTACACCACCACAGCACACCACCACACAGTACACCACCACAGCACACCACCACACAGTACACCACCACACAGTACACCACCACAGCACACCACCACACAGTACACCACCACACAGTACACCACCACACAGTACACCACCACAGCACACCACCACACAGTACACCACCACACAGTACACCACCACACAGCACACCATCACACACTACACCACCACAGCACACCACCACACAGCACACCACCACACACTACACCACCACAGCACACCACCACACAGTACACCACCACAGCACACCACCACACAGTACACCACCACACAGTACACCACCACACAGCACACCACCACACAGTACACCACCACACACTACACCACCATAGCACACCACCACACAGTACACCACCACAGCACACCACCACACAGTACACCACCACACAGCACACCACCACACAGTACACCACCACAGCACACTACCACACAGCACACCACCACACACTACACCACCACAGCACACCACCACACAGTACACCACCACAGCACACCACCACACAGTACACCACCACAGCACACCACCACACAGCACACCACCACACACTACACCACCTCAGCACACCACCACACAGTACACCACCACACACTACACCACCACAGCACACCATCACACACTACACCACCACACAGCACACCACCACACAGTACACCACCACACACTACACCACCACACAGCACACCACCACACACTACACCACCACACAGCACCCCACCACACAGTACACCAGCCTACAGCACACCATCACACAGTACACCACCACAGTACACCACCACACAGTACACCAGCATACAGCACACCACCACACAGTACACCACCACACAGCACACCACCACACAGCACACCACCACAGCACACCACCACACAGCACACCACCACACAGTACACCACCACACAATACACCGCCACACAGTACACCACCACAGCACACCACCACACAGTACACCACCACAGTACACCACCACACAGTACACCACCACAGCACACCACCACACAGCACACCACCACACACTACACCACCACACAGCACACCACCACACAGTACACCACCACACAGCACACCACCACACAGTACACCACCACACAGCACACCATCGAGCCACATTATACAGCATCACACATAAAAAGAGCAAATGTCCCTATCATTACAACTAATATCACAATCATCAGCAACAACACAACTCCTATCACCAACACACCACCATCGCTACGGTATCTATGACTTCCATTACCTGCACTCACTAACACACATACACATACATACACACACAAATACGCATACACGCATACACACAAGAAACAAGAGACAAACACATACACAAACATTCATGCAACAGCATACATATACATACACATACAAATATGCGCACGAAACAAGAGACAAACATACACAAATGCCCATTAAACAACCCACATACACATATTCATACGAAACAACAGACACACACTCACAGATACACACATACACACATACACACATGCTCAGGAAACATCACAGAAATCAACACATAAATACGGCAATAACAACAACAACAATAAAAGCATCTAATCACCATTTTTCTGCCTGAACTCCCACTGTTACGAAATGCTAACACAACCATTTACAACATCAATAGCACCGATTACTCAACACGCATTTGATCACATTCTTTTTTTCTGTTATTCCTGATTGTTTTGGGGGAATTTTTCTGTTTTATTTCTTACTAAAATGTAAATGCTGTGTTATTTCTGAATCCATTGATCCAAATAATGTGCTTTTAAGAAAAATATATTTAAAAAAAAAATAGGAAAAGATGTACGGAAAAAAAACAAAAAACAAATAAGCAAACAAGAAACAAACAAACAAACAAACAAAAATAAAACGAAAAGAGACAAAAAAAAGACAAAAAGAAAAAGCCCCCCCCCCCCTACTTCCTCTAAATCGATAACGGCTTTTCCTTTGATGGATAGATCCATCAAACTGATAGAAGTTGTTTTATTCATATGGATCTGTACTTCGCTTTCTGTAACACTGTCAAATAATTGGTTACGTTATGACATATTCAGGACTAGGCACGAAAGCCTTATAACGGAACGGAAAGGAAATTATGTTTCTTTTTGTGAGTGAATGGAATGGATCTCCGTCGTCAGTTTCATCAACAAGAGTTCTAGTAGTTTGCCCAACGGGAACAGCTTGTAAACTGGTGGCTGAGCATTCTACAGACACTCATACCCATCTAACATAATTCAAATCAACGAGAGTTATAGTAGTTCGCTCAATGGGAGCAGCTTGCAAACTGGTGGCTGAGCATTCTAGAAACACTCATACCCATTTATTGTAATTTAAAGAGAGATTCATGATGCGACAATGTGTGACAAAGTTAGCCCTTTGAATTACAGGTCCAGTTAATCCAATGGACTTCCAAACAGTTTCCCTCAACCCATTTTCACTGTCAAGGCTTGAATTTACTTGAGGGTTTGGCATATTATAGTTGCCCAAGATGCCATGCAATAGGATCGTATTCGGGCCTTATGATTCTATTTTATATTTAAGACATGGGAAATTATATGATTTTTTTAAAAGGAAGTAATCTAATCTCAACTAAAATTTGACCATAAAACGATGCCTTGATTTGAAGTGTAAACATGATCTGTAGTTACTATGTTTCGACTGTTAAATCAACGAACAAAAGACAGTACATATAGGAAGAAGGCGAAAGTATATCATAAGAAGCAGACATCTGCCCAGATTGGACTGAGCAAAAGGCACTGAAAATCCCCATGGTGGTGTAAAACCGTGCGATAGTTTATGTCTACCACCCAAGTAAAGTCTGTCTTAAGCCAGAAGGCTAATTTTGCCGGTACTTATTCCGGTTTCATGGCGTGAAGCGACTGAGAGTACACTATTCCCCCCATAGACAGGACGCCAGTCCATCGCAGGGTTAAGCCCATGGCTATTGCTGGTACTCATTTTCAGCTGAGTATACTGGAGTAACGTGAAATGAAATGTTTTTCTCAAGAACACAACACGCAACCCAGGAATCGAACCCACGACATTATGATCGTAAGTCCAACACCCTTTCCACTAGGTGACGTGCCTCCACATCTACCATCCAAGTAGAGCAGAGCACAATTTGAATTTCTAATGTAGTAACAAAAGAATCTCGTCCGATACTAATATTTCCGCCAACCCTCTGCCCTGTACTGGTACATTACATACAAGAATGGACGAAAGGCCCATCATGTTAATAAGATTTAAACATAAAGTACTTAGGGCTGGAGTTATTACAGCAAGGGATTGTAACAAACGCTTATAAACATTATGCCAATTCATCGATTTTTATGAAATATGAAAAATACATTTCTTACAACCATTTTTGGACATTACAGCAATTTCTATAAGAATGAGTTGGGAAAATACTTAAATGGCTAAATAAACTATGGTTTAGCATTTCAAAATTTACTCGCTAATGAGAAATGTCTTTTGTGCGCTGGTTTTGCACATACACACATACACACATACACGCACACACACACATTCACACACACACCACAAACACACACGCACTCTCTCACACACACACATCTATATATATAATATATACGTACATGTATACGGAAGGTATACGTTGCTGACGATAGCTAATAAGCTTGAAACTAGTACAGCGTTCCTTTGTCAGTGTTGAACAAACGAGCAACGATGGTTGCTAGACACTACGGCTTAATACGGGATGTTTGTTTACAAACACACCGAGCATTATAATAAATGTTCGGTGAATCCATACGTACATATATATATGTGTACATGTATGTATATATATATACATACTACTGTACGTCTGTATACATATATATATACATACTACTGTACGTCTGTATACATATATGTATGTACGTGTACATATATATATATATATATATATATATATATATATATATATATATATATATAACGAAGGAAATGTGGTAAGGAACCAGGTGGACCATAACGCACCAAAGTACTCAATACTTAGGGTAGTAGAGTGGGTAATAGGAACAAATAAGACCCCGACGGCTGAGCTCAAGCCGTTTCGACGGCTAATTCTGTACTGAATGAAAATTTATTCTGGTATTTAAATAGCCGAACTTATCAAGGGGTAATTCCATATATGGTCAAAGAGATAATCACCAGGATTGGTCACATCACAAGTTAGTAGTAAATCTGTGATGCAAGTTGGTAGGGGAAGGGGTAGCTAAACCGGCCGGTAGGAGAAAAAGGGAGAGGGGGTGGAGTAGACCCATTCATGCGTTGGTAGTGCCAGCTACAGCTGGGTGTGAGGTCAAAGAGGATACTGGGGAGGGGGAGGGGGAGGTCGAAACGGTAAGTAGAACAATGAAAGGTAAAACTATAAAAGGTACTGAGAGAGAAAAAAAATAAGCAAAATCTGGTTACTAAGACATAAGTCTCTCGCTATAGCTAGGCTAAAGAAATACATAAATAAATAAATAAGCAAATAAGTGAAAGAATAGATAAATAAATTAAAAAAAAAAAAAATATATATATATATATATATATAATGTAGAATAAAAAAATAAATAATAATAATAGAAATAAACTAGGTGGGACGGAAATAAAGGGACCCTTATACGAGGTATAAGTGCGTGTATCGTACGGTGACGGGTCAACAAAGGGGGAGGGGGGGGGGGGGGGCAGAATACTAAAGAGACTACCACGAAAATAATAAAGGTTTCTACCCCCATCACAGGGCCAGCAACCACCCAGTGCAAGAAAGTAAACTAGTACGAGAATATAATTCAGGGTCCCGCAAAAAAATACTAGTGCTAACTCTAAGGGTACGGCCACGAAACAAAAAGTCTTATACAAGCTACATGAAAGATCGTACGAAGTAAAAATATTTATTTTTTTATTCTACATTATATATATATATATATATATATATTTTTTTTTATTATTTTTTTATTTTTTTTATTTATTTATCTATTCTTTCACTTATTTGCTTATTTATTTATTTATGTATTTCTTTAGTCTAGGTATAGCGAGAGACTTATGTCTTAGTAACCAGATTTTGCTTATTTTTTTCCTCTCTCAGTAGCTTTTATAGTTTTACCTTTCATTGTTCTACTTACCGTTTCGACCTCCCCCTCCCCCTCCCAGTATCCTCTTTGACCTCACACCCAGCTGTAGCTGGCACTACCAACGCATGAATGGGTCTACTCCACCCCCTCTCCCTTTTTCTCTTACCGACCGGTTTAGCTACCCCTTCCCCTACCAACTTGCCATCACACATTTACTACTAACTTGTGATGTGACCAATCCTGGTGATTATCTCTTTGACCATATATGGAATTTACCCCTTGATAATTTCGGCTATTTAAATACCAGAATAAATTTTCATTCAGTACAGAATTAGCCGTCGAAACGGCTTGAGCTCAGCCGTCGGGGTCTTATTTGTTCCTATATATATATATATATATATATAGTTTTAATATAGATGAGATTCTACAGGACTAGAACTCTCATCTATATTAAAACTGTTATACTCTGCTATGTATTGAGTACCTTACTTACTGTGGTTACCTCCGTTTCAACCCGGAATAACGTATATATATATATATATATATATATATATATATATATATATATATATATATATATATATATATATATATATATATATATACATGTATATAAAACTAAAATTGTCTGTGTGTGTGTGTGTGTGTGATTTTTGCAAAGTCTATAGAAATCCACATTTCTGCTCCGATTGACTTCAAATATGCATTTATATATTCTTTGCGGTCTAAAGATATTAACTGCAGCTTTTATCTTTCAATTGTCTGTTGTTAAAGGAGTGTTAGGCCCCGGTTAACGATCTCTCTCCTCTTTCTTAGTCTGTCTTTTTAGATAGATACATAGCTATAACGTTGCCCCCTTATACTATTTGTCTGTATGTCTGGCTGTCTGCATTACGACATTATGAAAACATTGTTCTCATTGGTGACGTTTCATCTTCGCTATTTTCCGTTCGTTGCTAGGGAACGGCTTCACGAACCAAAGTATCGTCTTCCTGTTTTCCTTCGGTTGCAACGTTTTTCGAAATATTTACTTCTGCGTTCACAGATTGATTTTTTTAGTTTCAGAAGATCCCGTTAAGTGTGACAGCAGCGATTCTTTGCTTAAACTTTAATCTGTTATTTTGATATATATATAATTATATATTCGTGTACAGATATTTTTGCATGCACAAAAACAAAATATAAACAAACGTATTTATTTCACGAAAGCAGAGACAGCTTATCGTCATTGTTGCTGCCGATATGCTACCCGAAAAGTCCCATTACTTTTGACACAAGGCCAGCAATTACATAGTCAACGGTTCGTAAATCACATGCATCACTGACGAATTTACTCTTTACTCTACCAGTTAGTCTTAGTGTACTTCGTCCTGCTTTTAGGTCATGCCTCGAAGGAAGAGACACTCCATTGGCCGAAATACTGCGAAAGCGGCAACAAAAAGAACAAGGCGGGTAAACGAAGCGTCAGTAGAATCTGCTATTCGACGGTCGCAAGATGCTGAAACGTACTGCCACCAGAAGAGCACTTGAAACAGACAACTAACGAACCCTTCACCGAACCGTGTCAACTTTGCAATGTCTATCAACAAATCCTATGGTCAGACCCTAGCTGTTGCTGGTCTTCTTTTGGAAGAGTCATGTTTTTCACAGGTGCAACTATACGTTAGCTGCTCAAGAGTGGGAAGCAAGACAAATCTCTTTGCATATGCCCGACGCGGAAGAACAAGGAACATTGTGTACAAGGAGGTGCTACAATCATTGTTTAGGTAGACGAGGCAGAATGGGATATACACGATTGGCTGAAGAAGGATGACACTGTGTTAGTAGTACGACCAACGGCTGATATCACACCAACAGCAGTAAAAACAACAACAAACAAATCTTAATGGAAAATTATTTGCCTAAGCACAAAATGTAGACACCATCCCCAGGCCGAGGTATTCCGTACTTCTCTGTACTGTTTCAGAAAGGAGGGATAAACATGTTAATCTATGTTTAGAAGCCCGAGCGACGCCGGGACATTCTGCTTGTATATATATATGGGAAGAGAGATTGGGAAAAGGAAAAAAGAGAAGAGATAGATAGATAGATAGATAGATAGATAGATAGATAGATAGATAGATAGATAGAGATAGATAGATAGATAGATAGATAGATAGATAGAGAAAGAGAGAGAGAGAGAGAGAGAGAGAGAGAGAGAGAGAGAGAGAGAGAGAGAGAGAGAGAGAGAGAGAGAGGGAGAGAGAGAGATAGGTGTGATCCAATCTTTGGTGGGAGTTGACTTGAAGTTGCGGCTGATTATTTATTGATTGTGGACATGTATTTGTTTCGATCGACGTTATTGGGAATGGTTTTCACCATTTTATCATTGCCTTTATAAGTATTAATCGAATCCGGGCAGAAATGATAGAAACATGATAGAGCGTAAGAAGGGAGGAGAAAGTCGATTATATCGTCCCAGTATTTAACTGGTACTTTATTTTATCGACCAAGAAAAGATGGAAGGCAAATGTGATGTTTACACAGAACACAAAGCACTGGAACAAATAGTGCTAAACATTTGTCCGGCGCTCTTCCGACTCTGTCAATTTACCGCCCTTGTAAACTGCATAATATTGATATTGATACATATACTTCGACAATAGAAGTAATAAAAGATATAATAAAAATGTTTCAACGTTCCAGACGCAAGTCCATTCTCAGATAGGAGAGATAGGCAGAAGTGAGGATTGTGCTAGAAAGAAGAAATTAGGAAGACAAACAAGAAAAATAACAAGCGAATAAAGGAAATGAGAATAAAACAGGTGTGGCCAGATGTCAGTTAGAAGGAGTATACATACACATTTCCACACATTCATACACACACATAGAATCATATACACACACTCACACACACTCACATACACACACACACACACACACATATATATATATATAGAGAGAGAGATAGATAAATATACACGGGTGTGTATGATTGTGTATAGAAGATTATATTAATAAGAGGAATTCCAACTTTGTCTGATTTACTCGTTTTATTTACAATCCTTTAAAATTTATAATGGCATTATAATGAAATAGTATGATAGAATATTAAATTCTAAGTGTTAATTGAACAAGTACTTTCATGCTTTCGCAATCTTCAGGTTCATAATATGTGGTGAAAGTCAAGTTTGCAATGTTCAACTATATTCCGATGGGAACTTACATGACAAAATTCAGGACGGACATCTCCATTTCTGAATGTAAACAATCCCGCTACAAAGCCAAATATGAAGCTATTGATGACCAAATTGAAGTTGAAATTTCAAAGCTAACAACTGGTATTATAGCTGAAAAACTACGAGAACTATGGATCGGAGATGTCTCAAAAGAAGAAAACAAATCAAGAAAGGTATGGCAGCAGAAACAATTACTTCTCGATGAATATGCTGCAAATTACGGTAAAGACTCTGGAACCCTGAGAAAAAGCATTAAAAGTGGACAATCTCATCAACACAACATACGCCAGAACACGTGCCAACACAAACACTCACCTTACCTTGAATCAAAGAAGAACTACGGTAATAACTCTCCGCTTTTTCTACAAAAACACCCTATCGCACACAACATGAACAAAAAGCACAAACACGATAGGTATTCCTTTGACGAGACCATGAGAAGTAGTAAAACCAGGAGATCATTCTCAAGATCTCAACAGAGACTACCAACAAGGAATGTGGAAACAAAACGTAGAATAACCAGATCACTCTCAAGATCTCAACAGAGATTGCCTACAAGAAACTGGACGAAAAAACGATTTAAACCTGAAAGCAAACCTAGGTCATTTTCCCAGATTGTTAAAAATAATGCTAACAGGAAGAATAATAATATACAGAATACCAAAAATAGGACAAAATACATAACGAAACCAAATATAATATCACGACCAAAAGTTTATCAAGCGAACACCAACAGGAATATAAATCCTGAACAGAGAAAAATCCATTTTTTAACGTCAGGACAACAAAAACCGGAAAAAGAAAAACTCCAGGAGGAAACATACCTAAAACAGCTGTACACGTAGATCCTAAAATAATTAATTTATCTAAAAGAGATCTTGACAATGATGAAATGCAAATTCTGTCAAAAGGACTGAAATTCACACCGACTCCAACAGTCAACCACCAAGAACTGAAGGAGGATACCCAAGAATTCTGTCGAAAATTACGTCTTGTAGAATTCTTCGCTGATAAAAATAATGAGAGTGATGAATCACTAGTAAAGAATAAATCAAATTTCACTCCGCCAAAAGGAAGAAATATCTATCTCGACCAATACATTGACATCCTGTCTAAATTTCCTCTTAGACATAATACTAAAGTTAGGCCAAACATTAACAAATCAGAAATGTCTGCACTTAAACGTATACAAAATGATAAAACAATAATAATTAAACAAGCAGATAAAGGGGGTGCAGTTGTTATAATGGATACTGAATACTACAAGGATTTGGTTGAGGAACAACTGAAAGACACAACATTCTATCATGAAATACCGTCAAATATAGACCACAACATCATGAAGAAGATCAACAACCTGGCTTCAAAATACCACAACTCATTTACTGATAAGGAAAGAGACTACATCACCAATTTTGAGCCGAAACCCAGCAACCTGTATGGCCTACCGAAAGTTCACAAGTCAAAAGAAATACAACTGGCAGTAAGAGAACAAAACAGTGAGTACATTAAATTATTACACCCAAAAGACTTAAAACTTAGACCTATTATA
>OZ024741.1:42578162-42583162 GCA_964016885.1 Eledone cirrhosa
CTTAGGGTAGTAGAGTGGGTAATAGGGAAAAGAGTCAGGACCCCTACGGCTGAGCTCCGGCCATTTCGACAACTAGATCCGAACTGTTCGGATCTAGCTGTCGGAGCTGCCTGAGCTCAGCCGACGGGGTCCTGACTCTTTTCCCTATATATAATATATATATATATATATATATATATATATATATATATATAAGTTGAACAATGAAAACAAAAGATACGTGCTTAATCAATCCATTGTTTCGCGATCGTTTCAAAGGATGAGCTATTTATATCACATTACATTGAGTTCTTGTAGCATTCTAAGTCCTACCTTGAGTAAATAAAGTACTAGTACATATATATATATATATACATATATATATACTTTCTTTCAACAAATTACTGGTGAAACATATCTTTGGATTAGTATCTTTGGATTTGTACGTGTGTTATATAATTATACAGGTATTTATTTACGCTTTAATTTATATTTTTAATTATCGTGTCTATAGTCTGCCTTTCATAGGTTATAGATTCCATACGCTGGTGGTTTTTTTCCCTGTTTTATTGATAGCGCATTGTATATCTTTCTCTGGTGTGTTACCTTTTCAACATATTGTATTTTAAAGAGCTCATGATTTCTTCTCCTTTGAGCACATTATTTACAGGGAATAGCGAGAGCCTATGCCTCCGTTAATTTAACGTGATATTTCGCTCCTAATAACAGTCTTTCCTATCTCTGTTTGTTTGAGCCCACTTCTCTGAGTGGCTTTGGGCTGCCCTTTCTAGCAGTTCGTCCCTCAGAGGCCACTGGTTCGCTGCCCTTAAACACGCTGTGATTTCTCTCTCTCACGTGTAGCTGGACAGTCACTTTTAAAATTCTCTTAGTGTTGTCTGAAATGTATAGCCTTACACACGCTGATGAACCGAGGCTAACCCATTTCTTTCAACAAACTACTGGTGAAACATATCTTTGGATTAGTATCTTTGGATTTGTATGTGTGTTATATAGTTATAGAGGTATTTATTTACGCTTTAATTTATATTTTTAATTATCGTGTATATAGTCTTCTTTTCATAGGTTATAGATTCCATACACTGGTGGTTTTCTTCCCTGTTTTATTGATAGCGCACTGTATATCTCTCTCTGGTGTGTTACCTTTTCAACATATTGTATTTTATATATATAAATATATATATATATATATATATATATATATATATATATATATATATATATATATATATATATATATATATATATATATATATATATATATATATATATATATATATATATATATATGTATGTATGTATGTATGTATGTATGTATGTATGTTGAAGCCGATCGTATTACAGTCCAGTATTACTATAATTGCTTTACAGCATAGAGTTATGGCTCTCCACGGAGTCAACAAAAGAGAGTACCAGTGATGCGCTGGCCAGTCGCTGGATCCGTGCCAAAAGCAGAAAAAATATTATTAAAGTTGTTCTTAAGGTCGCTGGTGATGGTGATGGCGACGGCGGTGGCTGTAATACGATCGGCTATATACACGATAACGGACTGTAATACGATCGGCTTCAACTATACAAACTCTTGAAAGTCAACAGTTGACATAATCTGGTAATCTTGTATCAGTAATGACGGTAATATATATATATATATATGTGTGTGTGTGCGTGTAAGTGAGTAGAGTAGCGTGTGTGTGTGTTTGTTGTGTGTGTGAGTGTTGCTGTGTGCACGCATATGTATGCGTGTGTGTGTATGTCGTACGTATAAGTGTCAATAAGTAATTTTTTTTTTTTTTTTTTTTTTTTTTGCGCGGGGACATAGAAATAATCGGGCTGGATGCCCGATCGCGCAGTTAAACCACTGGGAGTGAAGAACCCCTAGCCCATGTCAGGGTATTCTTCTAGGAGAAGGCATCTCAGGAAACTGGGTTAACTCCGATATAAAACCTGCGGCTCAGTAGTTACCGATGATGTTGATCTTTTCTTCTTTTCGGGTTATAGCTACTGTCGCTCAGAGAGTGGGATTGGTTCAGTGCACAGTCTTTCCTCACTTTAAAAATATTCGTCACGCACAGGCATTGCACGAGTGCATTAATAATTATTAATAGTGTAGTATTATTATTATTATTATTATTATTATTATTATTATTACTATTATTATTACTTTTTTTTTTTTTTTTTTTTTTTCCAATTCAATGATGTTCCAGAACAATGTAAACGAGATAATTGCCAATTTGGGTTCTGGAACAAAAAGGATCATTGGCAATAAGGGCAGGGGCCCCAAGTTATCACAACCTGGGCCCGCCCGTCATCGTGCCATTGTAATAGAGCCAAACAGGGCATTTAGTCTTGGCTGCTGGAACGTACGGACGCTGCTTGACAGGGATTCTTTGGAGCGTCCTGAACGAAGGACCGTTCTTGTTGCGAAGGAGCTTCGACGTTACGATCTTGACATCGTGGCTTTGTCTGAGACGAGGTTAGCTGGAGATGGTCATCTTACGGAATTTTGTGGAGAATATACATTCTTCTGGAAAGGAAGAGATGAAGGAACCAGAAGAGAGGCTGGGGTAGGATTTGCTGTTAAGACTGTACTGGTGAATAAATTAGAAGAATTCCCAGTGGGGATTAGTGAGCGTCTTATGTCCATGAGAGTTCCGCTGGACAAGGGAAGATATGCTACCCTGGTGAGTGTGTATGCTCCAACTATGAATTCTGTCGATGAAGAAAAACTGTCCTTTTACCATGCCTTGAAAGGTGTTTTAAGAAATATCCCTCAGGCAGACAAAGTCATCGTGCTTGGTGACTTTAATGCTAGAGTGGGTAGGGATTTTAACACATGGAATGTAATCGGAAGGCATGGGGTGGGAAAGTGTAACAGCAATGGTATGCTCTTGCTGCAGGTGTGTGAGGAGCTGGATCTGTGTGTTACCAACACCATGTTCCAACAAAAGAACAAATTCAAGACCACATGGATGCATCCTGCATCTAAGGAATGGCATCTTTTGGACTACGTCCTAGTCAGGATGCGTGACAGACAGGATGTGCAGTGTGTTCGTGTTCTTCGTGGAGCTGAGTGCTGGACGGACCACCGCCTGGTACGCGCAAAAGTGAATCTAATCACCAAACGTAAAATCCGGGCTCCTGGTGTTACCCTGCCCAAAAGATTGAATGCTGCTCGTCTTAAGGATAAAAATGTGAAGAGGACATTGGAAGAAGAGATGCAGGCTGCAGATCTTGGTGAGGATTGGCCGACCCTTAAAAAGTCGGTTTATGATGTAGGCAGACGTGTTCTGGGATTGGTGCAGAGAAAACATCAGGACTGGTTTAATGAGAAAGATGTGCATATAGATGACTTGTTGGCTGATAAGAGGCGCGCTCTGTCACGCTACTTGACGGCAAAACCACAGGAGAGGAATACGTTGCATGAGGAGCTCAGGGATGTAAAATCACGTGTTAGGCGGAGTCTTTCTCAGATGAAGGATCAGTGGTGGAGTGAGAAGGCTGGTGAGATACAAACTGCGTCTGATTGCAATAACACAAAGCTGTTGTACAGTCTCTTGCGTGAGGTTTATGGACCGTCTTCTTCTCTGGTGACACCGATTCGCAGCAGGGATGGCAAAGAACTTCTTCGTGACTCACAGGGAATTCTACGAAGGTGGCGAGAGCACTTTGATGATCTTTTGAATCAGCCGTCTGTCGTCAGTGAAGATTTCCTCAATCTCATTCCGGAAAGTCCTGTGAAAGTAGCTCTCGCAGAACCTCCGACACTTGTGGAGGTTGCAGTGGCTATTTCGAAGCTGAACAGTGGAAGATCTCCAGGTATGGATGGCATACATGCTGAGCTCCTACAATATGGTGGTGAGAGACTCCTGAAACATCTTCACTCTCTGTTTGGAAGGATATGGGCTAATGAATCCGTGCCTGAGGACTGGAGAGATGCAGTAATGGTGGTCTTGTACAAGGGAAAGGGTAACAGGAATGATTGTGGGAACTACAGAGGTATATCATTGCTTTCTGTCGTGGGGAAAGTTTTATGTAGGGTGCTTCTGGACCGTCTGCTGACACACATTGCAGATTGTGTCCTTCCTGAAAGTCAATCTGGTTTTCGTGTTGGACGCGGCACTACTGATATGATCTTCTCAGCTAGACAGCTCCAGGAGAAGTGCATTGAACAGGGCTTGGATCTGTATCAGGTTTTTGTCGATCTGACAAAGGCTTTCGATACTGTCAACAGAGATGCATTATGGAAGGTTCTCCAGAAACTTGGTTGCCCTGATAAGTTCCTTGCTTTAGTTAGGTCTTTCCATGACGACATGAAGGCTTGGGTTAATGTCGGAGGTAACATGTCGGAGCCTATCTCAGTAAAAAATGGAGTGAAACAGGGGGATATTCCAGCACCGACCCTGTTTGCCATATACTTTGCAATGGTTTTCTGTATTGCATTCAGGAATTGCGAGCATGGTGTTTACATCCGATATCGAACCTCAGGCAGCATATTTAACATCAGGCGCTTTGCTGCGAAGACAAAAGTATTTACATCAGTCATAAGAGACCTCTTGTATGCAGATGATTGCGATCTTGTAGCGCACACAGAGAGTGATATGCAGCACATTTTGAATGTATTTTCTGACGCTTGCACTGCCCTGGGTTTGACTGTCAGTCTCAAGAAAACCGTCGTCATGTACCAACCTGCACCTGGTAGGCAGTACACTGAACCAAACATCTATGTGTATGGCAAACGACTTGGAGTGGTTGATCAGTTTGTCTACCTGGGAAGCACTGTCAATCGATACGGCAACCTTGACAGTGAAATCTCACTTAGGATTAGGAAAGCAAGTGATGCTTTCGGAAAGCTAGAAAGGCGACTCTGGGGTCGGCGAGACATATGCAGGAGGACAAAGGTAAAGGTGTACAGGGCATGTGTACTCTCTTGTCTTCTTTATGCCTGCGAGACCTGGGTCACATATCGACGCCACCTTAAGCAATTGGAGCGTTTCCATCAGATG
>OZ024741.1:42585662-42623162 GCA_964016885.1 Eledone cirrhosa
GCTCTCTAGATACTAAGCCACGCGCCTTCCTGAAATAAGTACGTGTTGTATAGAAAATGTAAATATGTTTTAGTTGATATTCCTTCCGTATTGGTTTAGTTTTGGTTGATTCCATTTACTTTTATATTTGTTTACAGTATTTTGTTTATGAGTCTATGTATATATTTAGATATTTAAAGCTGGTAATTACTAGTATCATCTATGTGTAAAGTATAACAAGCCCCCCCCCCCTCCTCAATAAAAAAGCATATCTAGTTTACTTATTAAAACCTAAAAGAATGAAAAAAACACTACGGTCATAACTCAAAACTCAGTATGTATATAACTCAGTATGTACCATGCTTTCACTAACGGTTTTTCTTACTCATGCCTTCACGAGACAAACCTTTTCCATCTGCCCTCATTTCATTTAGACATGGTTGATGGCGGTGGTGGGTAAGTTGCTGCACCAGGACTAGAGTTGTGCTTACGTTATTACGTTAACTTTGCCTTTCATCCTTACGGGGTCGATAAAATAATGTACCAGTAATACACTTAGATAATTGCTGACCTTGTGCCAAAAGTAGAAACAGTTATTACGTAAAAGACATAGGGGATCTCGCTGGGATTCGAACAAAGAGTGTAAAGAGCTGAAACAAGTATCAAACGCTATAAAGACACTGCCAAATCGACCACCCTATTAGATTAGCCATTTGTTCAATGGCATTCAAATGTCTTTGGAATCTTGTTCTCCACGAATAGTATCTATTAACGTTTCTACATTTAGTTGTGCTATTTTTTTAAGACTAAAATATTTTTGTCAAGATCCTCTCCTCTCTCTCTCTCTTTGATTTAGACAAGGATACAACAACGTTCTTAACAATGTAAACCACAATGAATACTCACAAATTAATCAAATGCACAAAACAAAGACGATAGACAGATGACGTTAATGTTAACATTTGTAAAATCAATATTCTTTTCGCAAAATGCTTTTCGGGCTTTCTCCTCATAATGCAAGAAAAGAAATTAAAATGTAGCATTGTTTTTAAAATAACAACATCATCATCTTCACCATCACAATCATCATCATTATCATCTTCAACACCACCACCATCATCTTTACCACCACCATCATCTTTACCACCATCACCATCATCATCATCATCATCATCATAATCATCATCATCGTTATCAACAACACCAACAACACCACCACAACCACAATCACCACCACCACCACCACCACCACCACCACCACCACCGCCAACAACAACAATAATAACAACAACAATACTACTACTACTACTACTACTACTACTACTACTACTACTACTACTACTACTACTACTACTACTACTACTAATAATAATAATAATAATAATAATAATAATAATAGTAATAATAATAACAATAATGATAAACACATTCACATTCACAACCAGAATCCATAAAACATTCATTGAGATGTTTGAAAAATTATATAAATTTCAAATTAAAACTTGCTTGCGGTATATATGTTTCAAGCAATTCAATAATGAGTTGGTTGGAAAAATGAAATATCTTGTTTCTTTGATGAAAAATTCTAAAAAGACAAAAAACGAAACCAAAACCGAAAATAAAAAAAATAAGAACACACACGCGTACACACCACACATACACTACACATACATCAACACGCCACACACGCACACAGACGCATAAACACCACACATTCACACGACACATGCACACACAAAATAATGAAATATTGTTTTAAGTCAACACAAGACAAAAAGTTGAGGGAAGCAGGATCATACTTTTCACATCTTCGAATTCGAAAAAAATACTAAATTTTGTAAAACTTGGCATATTATGACATATACTAGCTACCTAAAAATCATTTGAGCTTTTATTGCAAACTAAAAGGAAATTAATTGAAAATTGACAACTAAGCCACGAAGATTAAAATATGGCATCTTAAGAGTGACCAGAAATATACAGCTCCTAACCAGCTTCATCCATTAATCGTGTGCTGAAGGGATTTTATCCCGAAATATATGTATCAATAAAGAACTGCTAGGTAACATCCCACCAGCTTTATTATCGTCTTTTTAACATTTACCGGTCAATTTTAATTGTGCCAGCTTGAATACAAAACTACTTTCTGCACTTTATACAATGCTTCAAGCAGACTGAAACACCTTATTCAAAGATTAGTTAGCAGCACTGAAAAGAAAGAAAGGAAAGCCACCTCACCGCCGTCCATGGTTAGTTATAGGTTTTGTAACCATAACTTAGGCTGTTGAATCACAACAGGTTCATATGTGTGTCAATCTTCCCACACCATGCCACCAATGTTATCCAAGGGAAAGGAAAAAGCCGATAGAGCTTCGCACCAATATTATCGCTATTCATTTTTCCAGCAGAGTCCATTGCAATAACGTGAAATAGAGCCTTTGTCAGGGTTGTCCTGTCAGGAAACTAAATTCACAACCTTACGATTGTGAGCTGATCGCCCTAACTACTTAATCATGTGCCTTGATTCACAATCTTATATATAACTAGCAGTGGTACCCGGCGTTGCGCGGGATAAGGTATGTTGGAACGCGAGCCGCCAACAGACGTAATCGTGGAAAAACTACATGCCTGGACAATATGTAAAGAAAATAAACCGAATACTCTGATGGCTGGATAATCTTTAAGATTTTCCTCGATGAAGGAGGAAAAATGCAGGTTTTCATCTAATGCGGGCCCCAAGGGATCAAGAAAAGGAATGTTTTTATGTGCATAATATGCCTTGAAATTTCGGGCAAATCGGCTAGACGTAACGCCTGAAAAAAGCCCTAAAAAGCTGAAGAAATTAAGTTTTTCACCTAATGCCAAATGAAGTTTTTGATTTAGGCCATAAAAAAGGATTTTCTTTGCTCACGGTATGACGAAGAGACTGACTAATACATAGTTACAATTTCAAGGAAATCTGTCTGACGTAACGCCTCAAAAGACCCATAAAAACCTGAAAACAAAACGCACTTTTTCACCTAATGCAGGCCCTAAGGGATCAAAAAGTTGAATTGTTTTATGTGCATAACACTATCTGAAACAAGTAATACACATGTAAAGTTTGAAAAATGTCGGTTGGGTACTTCTCGAGTTTTAGGGATTCAAACTCACAGACACACATCCACACACACACGCGCGCACGCACACACACACACACATACACAGATATCCTCAGGGAAGTGACGTAATGCAGACATCCAGACATACAGACAGATATTATAAGGGCGCGACGTTATATGTATGTAGCTATCTAAAAAGAGAAAGACTATGAATTATAGAGAGAGATCGCTAAATCGCCTAATGCGGTCCCTAGAGCATTAAAAATTTGAAATTCTTTTTGCTCAGAACATTCCCTGAAACATAAGTATTACATATGCTAAATTTGAAAACAGTCGGTTGGGCGCTTCTCGAGTTTTAGGGATTCACACACTCTCTCTCTCTCACACACACACACACACACACACACACACACACACACACACACACACACACACACACACACACACAGACATCCTCAGTTTTATATATATAGATGATTGGAGAACTACGAGACTGTGTCAGGGATATTTTTTCTGAACACGTTATTAAAATATGTTGGAATAATTTGAATAAATCATGAATGAATATTATGTAATGTATCTACTAAATTTCTTAGCTGTTGATTAAACATAAATATTTTATATATAATGATTGCTTATTTTAAGATTCACTTCTTTTAAAATTTTCAGATGTCAATACTTCCGGTTATGATATAATGTACACTATATCATATCGCGTATATAAACGTTCATATATTGCATCGTTATATCATAACGTTTATATTTCCGTCGGTAATTTTCTCCTTTTTCTTTTTCATTACATTTCGCCATAATGCAGTTTCAATATAATATTGTCTTTTTTAATGTATCATGAAATACTTTACTGATTACAAAAGACAGTGTAACAATCTCTCTTCAATTTCTGTGCATATTGTCAATTACGATTTTATTTGACATATAATATGTACATGCATATCTATTTGTGTATAATATCAATATGCACACTACACATCTTAGCAGAAAACCGCCCGAAGTGTGTTTTTTTCTGCTAGTACTCCTAATGTGATGGTCTTCTTTTAGTCCATTGAGCGCTTGCCGCATATCTCGAACATTGCGTTTCGCTTTATTTTTGGCCACAGCCGAAATGCAATGTCACTGAAATTATATTTGTATTAATCTCCTGGGCCTAGCAATTCACTATTGACTAATTAATTGCTTAAGTTTTATTTAAAAACAACCCGGTCGAGTGCTTAATTCGATTTGTACAGTTTTTTGTAATTCTTGCAATAATTTTACACATTCTGAATTTTTCCGCCAAAAGCGGGGTTACCTCCCTTGTAGGGTAAACACGTGGGGTAATCACTCCAACACTACTACTGCTAGGAACCCGCTCGCCGGCTGAGAACAAAATACCTGTTGACGAAATGGCAGCCTTGTTCGATCGTAATACCAAAAGCTTACAATGAAAGCAGGCAGTGTCACAGAAACCTTCCACTGGATTATACCATCAATTTCCAGGAGGTCCAGATAAATTCTTTTGTTTAACCTGTTTAGCTTGTTTCGTTTTTTCGGCCCCGGTGGCTATTGGCTTCATGACCGCCGTTTTCAGTTTGTTTGGCCTGTATAACGTATGTTAATTGCTCTGGTCTTCTTTTAGTCCATTGAGCGCTTGCCGCATGTCTCGAAAATTGCGTTTCGCTTTGTTTTTGACAGCTGAAATGCGATCTCGCTGAAATATATATATTTGAAGTTTTTCCAAATTGAAAGATGAGTATTTTAAACTTTATTTTATCATGAGTTAAGGCTCTATTGATTTTTCCATGGATTTCACTTAATTCTGTTTGAATTATTTTTCCCACATCTTACGTTAACTACTTTTCCCATTTTGACGCTATAGTCACTTATATATTATGGCATACTGTTGGCTTTTTGCTACAATGTTTTCTATACCTTTCATTTATATATTTATATATATATATATAACTAGGCTGCATTAACATTAGTTTACGTCGGGTAACTCCGAATACCTGGGATGTTAAATACCCCAAAACGTGTGTTTTTTAAAAATGGTAGTGATTGAAAATTTTGGAAATAGAATTGGAAGCTTTCACTAGAGAAAACAGTCTAATAATTGGGCATATGAACCCCATAAGGAAAAAAATGGGTATTAATACTTTATAAATTGTGGTAAATATATTGTCCTGTGTGTTCTAGTATCTCGATCTCTCGTATTTATTTATTCATGTTTATTATTGCCACTGGAGGTAGTGCTCGTCACCTTTAGGCGCCGAAATTGTAAGCATTTCCATCAATAGCTGAAGATGGCAATTTGTGTCTGTTTTTCTTCGTTTTCGAGGGTTGTTTATGTTAAATTTCTTGATCTCTCGCCTTTTTATGGATTTTTTTCTCTCCTTATTTTATAATCCTACATAATGTACATCATGGGAAAATGTGCCATCATGGTGCATGATAATTATGATGATGATGATGATGATGATGATGAAAATAATGATGTCGTTGATGATGAAGATGGTGATTGCGCCGAGGAAATGGATGAGGGTGTGGATGAGAATAACATGAAGGTTATGATAGCGAGAAGATAGTTTATATCGTTAAACTACGACGTATTTTTCTGATATAATTTAGAATTATTTTAAAAACAATTTTAGTTTCTGCGAGAAGGAAACAAACAAATAAAAAGTCCTCCATTATCTATTATTGATATTTAGCATTTTTTTGTGGTGTATTTATTAAACATTGTTCACATTTGTATGTACACAGAACCAAGGGACCAATCAACTAACCACGAAATAAACAAACAAGCCAACGAATCATTTGAGTTGAAGAATTAGTCGTAACTATGCTTGTTCGTAATCTTCTTGTTTATCCAAGATTTTTTCTGGAGGTTGTCCAAATTTATCAAAGAAAACCTCATTTGCCAATAGCGTTTTCTTCTTTCTTTTCTTTCTCGTCAGCATTCACTTTTAGCTATTGTGTTCCAAGAACAGTTGCCAATGTTTTTATCTCTAAAAACTGGCCTTGTTTCATTGTTGAATCAAAATAATATATTTTAGTGTTATCTTAGTATTTTTTCGTGGTGTGATGGATTTAACTGATAAATTTCATCAGAAACAACGAGATTTCTTGCTCGCTAAATTATGTTTGGTTTTCGGGTCTTGCCTGAAAAGAATTTTTAAACTTTAACACTTCCTGTTTCAATTAATATCTCACTGTATACATTATAATTATTCTTCAATGGAAAGAAGTTTCTGACAATTAGTTTCAGAATTTATGTTTCTTCTTTGCATATTTGATGGTGATGAGGAGGTGCAGAAGGAAGCAGAGGATAATGATGATGATGATAATCCTGATGATGACGATGGGAGTGGTGATGATGATGATGATGATGATGACGATGGGGGTGTTGATGATGATGATGATGGTGATGAAGATGAGAAGAATTTTGATTAGGCAAGAAGGTTTAGGATGATGATGATGTTGATGTTGATGAGGATGATATTATTGATGATGATAATGATGATGACGGTAGAGCTAGTGATGGTGATGTTGATGATGATGATGATGATGATGATGATAACGATGATGATGACGATGATGATGATAATGACGATCATGACGATGATGATGATGATGACGATGATAATGTTGATAATGATGATGAAGGTGATGATAATTATGAAGATGATGATAATAATGAAGATGATGGTAATGATGATGGTGGTGAAAATGCGAAGGACTAGCATTAGACGAGAAGGCTGAGGATGAGGTTGATACTATTATTATGGCAGAATCGCTAGAGGGTCGGATGCCCTGCTTTTCAGCATAGAGTTACCTGCCTTTATGATCTGAGTTCCGCCGAGGTTAGCTTTGCCTTTCATCTTTACGGGGTCGACAAAATAGAGTACCAGTAATGCACTGGTTAATTGCTGGCCTTGTGCCAAAAATAGAAACCATTATTATTATTATGATGACGATGATGACCGTGGAGGTGATAATGATGATGAAGATGATATTGATCATGATAATGCTGCTGTTGATGGTGATGATGATGATGAGGAGGATGAGGAGGCGATGATGAGGAGGCGATGATTTGTGATACTGAAATCCGATTAATTTTCAGTATCATATTATCCCCCACCAAAATTAAGTCTCTGTTCATCATCAATGCTTCATATATGTACTTGCATTAGTGTCCCAATATTTTATAATATCTAGGTAGTGGTTGCATGTTGTCCATGATGTTATTAGGCCTCCATATATCGCTTGGAGAGGTTGTGAGTTGGGATTTGTAGTGTCCTGCATAGGGAATCTAGTATCGTTTCCTGTATTATATCAATGTAAGTGCCGTGTGATATATAAACACATTGGTAGATTATATATCTCGCAAAGAATTGTTTGGAAACACCGTAGGGAAATACATAAATTTCGCATCTCATTGTCTCTGGTCATACAAATTAATGGCTGTGTAACTTGTCAAAATATATTGCTGTTATCATAATAAAGTGAACTTGAATTTTATTGGTATTATTATCATTTCTTCTTCTTCTTCTTCTTCTTCTTCTTCTTCTTCTTCTTCTTCTTCTTCTTCTTCTTCTTCTTCTTCTTCTTCTTCTTCTTCTTCTTCTTCTTCTTCTTCTTCTTCTTCTTCTTCTTCTTCTTCTTCTTCTTATTATTATTATTATTATTATTATTATTATTATTATTATTATTATTATTATTATTATTTCTGCTATTGTTCTTTTTTATCTCAGAATCTTGAGAGAAATCTCTCAGGGATCTCTGAATCAAAACGAAAAACGAACGTATAAAAAGACAGAAATAAGATTTAGAAATAAAACACAGCAATGGGACAAAAATAGGGAGAGATAGGGGTAGGGGAAGGAGAGAAAGAACGTGAAAGAGAGAGGGATATAGGGGGAGGCGGAGGGGGGGCGTGAAACAGAGAGGTAGAGAACGAGTATGAGAGAAAGGGGAGAGAGAGAACGTTTGAGAGAGAGAGAGAGAGGGGGTGAAAGATAACGAGATGGAGAGAGAGAAAGAGAGAGAGAGAAAGTGAGAGAGAAAGAGAGAGAGAGTGAAGGAGAGTGTGTGTGAGAGAGAAGATGTGTATGTGCGTGTATCAGAGACAGAGAGCAGGAGATAGAAAAAGAGTGAAGGAGGGAGAGAGAATAAAGGAGAGTGTGTGAGAGAGAAAAAGAGAGAGAATAAAGGAGAGTCTATGTGAGAGAGAGAAAGAGAGAGAGACTGAAGAGGAGTGTATTTGAGAGAGAGAAAGAGAGAGTAAGTGAAGGGGAGTGTATGTGAGAGAGAAAGAGAGAGAGAGAGAGTGTGTGTGTGACAGTGTATGTAAGAGAGAGAATGAGAGAAAGAGTGAAAGAGAATCAATGTGAGAGAGACAGAAAGTGTGTTTGTGTGTGTGAGAGAGAGAGAGATGGAGAGAGAGAAAGGGAATATGTGTGTGAGAGAGAGAATGTGTGTGTGTGTCTGTGTGAGTGTGTGTGTGCGTGTATGAGAGAGTGTGTGTATGTGTGTGTGTGTGAGAGAGAGAGTATGTGTGTGCGAGTGTATGTGCGTGATAACGAAAGACAGAAGAGAGGAGTACTTTTGTAAAAGAATAAATAAAATAGACAATAAGAAGTTAAAAGAGGAACAGAAAGAAATACAAACTGAAGGCTTATGTGTATGTAAGTGTAGGTGTGCTTATGTTGGTGTATGTTTATGTCTGACTTTACATATATGTACGATTGTGTGTGATTGTGTGTGAGGATATGTGCTTTGGGGTGTTTAAGGGTGTGTGCCTCTCTGAGTGTGTATGTGTTTCTTTATATGTGTTTGTGCATGCGTGTATGTGTGGGTGTCTGTTAGTATCTGGTTGTGCCTGCGCGTGTATGTGTATCTGTGTGTGTGTGTTTGTAAGTGTCTGGTTGTGATGCGTGTGTTTGTGTGTGTGTCTGTGTCGTTGTGCCTGCGTATGTATGTGTGTGTGTCTATGTGTGTGCGTGTGTCTGTAAGCGTCTGGTTGTGCTTGCGTGTGTATATGTGTGTTTGTGCGTGTGTCTGTAAGCGTCTAGTTGTGCTTGCATGTGTATGTGTGTGTGCGTGTGTCTTTAAGTGCCTCGTTGTGCATGCATGTATATATGTGTATATACATGTGTATATGGGGAAATGTGTGTTTATGTATGTGTGTTTATAATAAGTGTCTGGTTGTGGATGCGTGTTTATGTGGATGCGTGCTTAGGCACGTTTATATGTGAGTATGAGAATTTATGTATCTGTGTATGTACGTATGTGTTAGTGTGTATATGTCTGTATGGTGTGTATGTGTGCATGTGTGTGCGTATATATGTATGTCTGTGTGTGCATGAGGAACTAACAGGCGGAAAATACACGAGATTCAATCAACGATAAAACCATACCTGATGATGTTTGTTGGAACATAACAAAACAATCTTTGAGAAGTTTGTAAGATTTAGTCTGTTGTAAAGAGATTGTCTTTGTTTGGCATCACATAAAAGATACAGTAAGTAAGTGATGAATATACATATATGTCGGGTGTACTACTCTATTATGTATTCCTGCCGACATATATGTATATATCTATGTATATATGTATGTATGTACGTATGTATAGTAACGTACTAATATGCATATTGTTCGCAACTCCCGCTGGTTGTTATTTATATATATATATATATATATATATATATATATATATATATATATATATATATATATATATATATATATATATATATATATATATATATATATATATATAAATACATTAACAAAGAAAGCCTTAAGCGATACTCTGATCAACTCCATCTCACTCAACAACCATTAGGATATACCTAAGTATATTCCCAATTTAGTGTTTGGGGTGCTAACTAATCAGTATTTCGTGGATAGCTGGTTGTATTATTTTATATGAGACATAATTAAATAAATATCTCTTTCCTTCCAGACTGCCGTTTCGTTATAAGATTTCTACAATTTGGGATAAATAATTTCCAGGTTATGTAGAAACTTGTATATAATCCATAGTTTTATATATATATATATATATATATATATATATATATATATATATATTAAGGAGTTAAAGAAGATTCAATGAATACATCAAAGAATGATTTTTACAATAGATTGGAAGCAATCTACAATAGATATTTTACAGAGTTATTAATATTAATTCAAATATTAACAAAATAGATATTCTTGTGATCAATTAAATTTTATTATACATATTTCAAGGTCAACAGTACGTCCTCATCAGATAAAATAAAATGATACATGACATACCCTGACATGTTAGATAGTTAAGATTTAATCAAGGTAGTTTGATTAAATCTTAACCACCTAACATGTCAGGGTATGTCATGTATCATTTTATTTTATCTGATGAGGACGTACTGTTGAACTTGATTCAGTACCTCTGAAATATGTATAATAAAATTTAATTGATCACAAGAATATCTATTTTATTAATATTTGAATTAATATATATATATATATATATATATATATATTTATCAAAATAACAACCAGCGTGAGGTCCAGAAATAACCGTCGAAACGGCTTGAGCTCTGCCGTCTGAGTCATACATTTTCCTATTACCCACTCTACTACCCTAAGTATTGGGTACTCTGGTCCGTAATGGTCCATCTGGTTCCTTACCACAACTCCTTCGATCTATATATATGTATCTATGTGTATATATATATATATATATATATATATATATATATATATATATATATATATATATATTTATATATATTATATATCTATGTGTATATATATATATATATATATATATATATATATATATATATATATATTATATATATTGCTCTATTACTCTATTACGTATTCCTGCCGACACACACACACACACACACACACACACATATATATATATATATAAATATACATATGAATATATATATATATATATAAGCTAACAAGCTTGAAACTAGTACAGCGTTCCTTTGTCAGTGTTGAACAAACGAGCAACGGTGGTTGCTAGACACTACAGCTTAATACGGGATGTTTGTTTGTTTACAAACACACCGAGCATTATAATAAATATTCGGTGAATCCATACGTGCATATATATATGTGTGCATGTATGTATATATATATATACATACTACTGTACGTCGGTATGCATATATGTGTGTACGTGTACATACTTATATTTAAGTAACAGCCGTACTAAGAGTAGGAAATGAAATATCGTTTCATTTTTTCCGTTTATCGTTTTCGGTGCACACGGCCGATTAACCCACTCGATATGCAAATTGGGCTACTCAACCGTTAATATGCATAAGGTAAGTATATACGTTCAACAATCTGGCAGGAAGGTATACGTTGCTGACGATAGCTAACAAGCTTGAAACTAGTACAGCATTCCTTTGTCAGTGCAAACGAGCAACAGTGGTTGCTAGACACTACGGCTTAATATGGGATGTTTGTTTACAAACACACCGAGCATTATAATAAATATTCAGTGAATCCATACATGCATATATATATGTGTGCATGTATGTATATATATGTATACATACTACTGTACGTCGGTATGCATATATGTGTGTACGTGTACATACTTATATTTAAGTAACAGCCGTACTAAGAGTGGGAAATGAAATATCGTTTCATTTTTTCCGTTTATATATATATATATATGTATATATATATATATATATATATTTATATATATATATATATATATATATATATATTCATATGTATATTAAAATAGCAGATTAAAGTTTAAGCAAAGAAACGCTGCTTTCCCCCTTAACGGGATCTTCGAGGATCCCGGTAAGGGTGAAAGCAGCGATTCTTTGTTTAAACTTTAATCTGCTATTTTAATAAATATTTGCTCTACGGTTCTTATATATTTGATATATATTTATCCTTATTGAGCCCTCTTTGGAGCTTAGTCTTCAAATTTATTATTATTAGTATATATATGTTAATTAAGCCCCCATATTAACTGTAAAACTAGAAATGTAGTATATAGCATAAGATGTACTGAAGGACAATGTAGAGATACAAATATAGTGTACATAGGTGGGACAGCTCGTAGTATAGGGGAACGGATAAATGAACACTGGCGAGACCTTCAAGATGGTAAAGAATCATCTGTACTCTACCAACATGCTAAAATAGAACATAAGGGTAAATTAGAGAACATAGAAATAAAAATAGAATCTACACACAGAAAAGACGTAATGTTTAGACAAATCACAGGGGCAATAAACATAAATGAACTCCAACCAAAATTAAATAGAAAACATGAATGGAACAGCAACATCCCAACTTACAATTAAGGACAAAATGAAAACACACACGCACATAGAACAAACAACCAACCAGTAACATATAAATATACAAATAAATAAACAAATATAAACACACACAGACACCCAGATGTAACACATGCGCAAACTAAGCACACAACACACACAAAAACAAGATGGCATAGGACAGAACAAAGGAGAGGCACAAAAACAAAGAAAAGACTCCCCAGTCACGGAAGAGGTCACAGAATGTGTGACGAAAGAACTTTGACAATATATAAACAATCATCTGGTTGTGGAACCAACCGGAAATTTATAAATATATACATTTATAGATTTATTATAATAAATTGAAGTGAAAGCACTGGTCCGTGTGTTTCTTATTGGCAAGATGACCCTCCCAAAGTATAACAATATATAAATATATATATATATATAGAGAGAGAGAGAGAGAGAAAGAGAGAGAGAGAGAGGTAGAACATTGGAAGATAATATCCGTAGTGGTAGAGCACTCAGTCCATGGGACGAATTTGGTAGAATTGGTAACAGAACAGTTAGTTCACCATCATGCTGACAAGTACGAGCTGAAGATCCGCTAAAGTGAAACAATTGTTCTCGGTTTGGTGAACTAACTGTTGTATTACCACTTCTATATATATATATATATTTCTTTTAGGTTTGTTGGTTCACCTCTGTATATAACTGGTCATTCCGTGCAGTCAGCCTTGATGTAATATTAGGGAGACCACTCGGCGTAATGCAGCTCACCCGTCTTTGTTTGTGTTGTTGGTGGTACGAGTACGGAGTTAGTTATTATAAAATAACAGGAGGCTGGACTGGTGTAATTCCTTAAAGGTTTATTATATTATGAACATTTCAATGACCGGGTTCAGTATGAATCCGGTGACATTATCAAGTATTCGAAATTTAACAAAGGAATATAATAGACAACATCCATGGGGCTGAAAAGGCAGAGAGACCTGAAGGCGGCCAAACATTTAACAGTTTCTAGTCCGGTCAGCTGCCTTTAAGGAATTACACCAGTCCAGCCTCGTGTTATTTTATAATATATATATATATATATATATATATATATATATATATATATATATATATATATATAATATAAGATCAAAAGATGGTTAAAGGAATTCCATATATTTTATTATGCGCATTTCAAAAACAAACATCAATAATATTTGTGTTTTCATCAGATAAAACAGGAGAACATGATATGAAGGCTAAAAAACACTTGTGGATAGTGCAGTTTTAAATCAACATATTATGCATACTCCAGTCCCACAAACAGTAGAGTGCTTCTTATCCGATATCTGCATTGCTTTATTGTACTACAATAAAACTCACCTCCTACATTATATATATATATATGTGTGTGTGTGTGTGTGTGTGGTTGACGGCTGAGAGAAAAGTGTACTTAAAACCAAAGTACAGTTTTGATATTCATTTTATTCTTATGTTAAGGCTAAATAGAGAGTTTTGTTACTTTCTTCATGTCACTCATTTTTCAACCATAATTCTCGCTGCCAATTTTTCTGAGCTAAATTTCTGCATCTGGAAATTAGGTTTTTGTTTATCCCACTTCGAAACATCCACGTACTTGTATATAAATATCGAATGCTTCCATTTAATGTTTGTGATAGTGTGTCATCAAAACTGGACATGTACATCTATCCATTGCCAATACATATATCTTGTATTTTTTTCTAATATGACGGCATAAAGAAATATATGAGTCTGATGTAACGGATCTAATGGCAGGTGGCTATGTTTGTTTCAGTCAAGCAACTCTATATGTATTTCTTGGTATTGAGCAATTGCTTTTTGTTACTCACTAATACTAAAGTATGATAATCTCCTCTTCTTCTTAGCCCACTTATTCCTGAGAGGATCGTGGGGCAGAGTCCTCAAAAAGTCCTTCTAGCGGGTCCTGTCAGAAGCAACCGTCTCCAACTGATCCGGCTGGATCTCCACCCAAGCGTGACCAGCCAACCGTACGCTTGTCCTTCCTGTTCCTATAACCATACACATCCCGAGCTGATGATCCGCTAAGGTGAAACAATTGTTCTCGGTATGGTTAACTAACTGTTGTGTAACCACTTCTACCTAACTCGTCCCTTGGACTGAGTGCTCTACCACTACGGATATTATCTTCCAGTGTTCCACCACTATATATATATATATATATATAATTGCTTCTACGTTTGGCACAAGACCAGCAATTTCAGTGTATTACTGGTACTTTATTTTATCGACCTCGTAAGGATGAAAGGCGAAGTGAACCTTGGCGGGATTTGAACTCAGTACATACATATATGTATAAAGACGTACAGTAGTATGTATATATATACATACATTCACATATATATATATATGTACGTATGGGTTTACCGAACATGTATTATCATGTTCGGTTTGTATGTAAACAAACAGCCAGAATTACGCCATACAGTGTTCGGCAACCTTCGTTGCCTTTTTTTTCAACACTGACAAAGGAACGATGAACTAGTTTCTAGCTAATTAGATGTCATCAGCACTGTATACCTTCCTGTCAATCGATTGAACGTTTGAAAGTATATACTTTCCTTATGCATATTAAAGGCTGAGCAGCCTAATTTGCATATCGAGTGAGTTAGTCGGCCGGGCGCACCGAAAACGATAAATAGAAAGAATGCCTATTATTAATAAAACATATAGAAATTTAACACGTGCACACACACACATACAAACCCAATCAACGAGATTGATCAAAACTCTATACTCGACCTACAGACAAGTGAACCGTGTGCTAGATAACCTTTTTTACTCAATATTCTCAACGAAAATGACGCTAACTGTTCTAACTTCTCGCCTTTTCAGTTATCCCAGTTAGATACGAACTTTAATTGCTTGCTTCCATCGGCTCTTAATTTTTACATTGGAATTCTTTATAAATTTACATGGTTTCTGATAATACTGCCATAGATGTGTGAAAATGATTAAAAACTCATTAAAACAACTTTGTTTCGAAATCCGCATAATTAGTTTTTGATTAGCAGGATATCAATAAGAATATGAATAAATTATAGACTAATAGCAAAGAGTAGCTATTGTGTATATTCTTTTCATTGAATTTTAGTCCACACGTCGAATAAAGACGAGATATGTTAGTATTTGAAGCCGAGAGTATAAATATTAATATGAGGTGGCGAATTAGCTGAGCCGTTAAAGTAACGGTTAGAGCCACGTTGCATTTGTTCCAATTCTCTGCGCTCTGTGTTCAGCATCGAATGAAGATGAAATAATGTGTTATTTGAAGCAGTGAATATCAATATGCAGAGGAGAATTTTCTGAGACGTTCGAGCAACGGATAGAATACCTTGTGATAATCGTATCGGCTTCTACACTCTGAGTTCAATATCTCACCGAGATCAATATTACCTTTTATCCTTTCGGAAGGATAAATCAAATTCCAGTCCAGGGCTGTGATTTGCGGAGTTATTAGAACCTCGAATGTGATGCCTTGCCATATCTGATTCGACTCTTCACGTTCTAAATTCCAATTCGAATCTGGTCTACGTAATCCCTTATGCGGTTTAACATAATTGCTTTCTCTTGCGTGTTGCTAATCCGAGCTGTTGAAGTCATTCTGCCTAGATTCCTGTGAAAATTGTTAGTCATTCTATCACGGGAGCATCCTGCCTCATGTAAAACTAACCGTCGTTGGCAGGTATGCCACCAATCAGCATAAATAAGCAGCAGACTGCATGTTGAACTTTTGTACAGCAGTAGATCGAATGGAAAAAAATATTGGCATTTTGAATATTATAGGAAGGAAGAGAGATACCTATATTCTAGATAGTTGTACTGCTTAGAAAATTCCCCCTGAAGCATGTATGATTTCTTAAATAACAAAATAAATATGTTTTCATAAGTTAAGGTAGTCAGAAAAATAGAAGGCAAAGCCGTAACTCTGAAGTCTTCCACAAATTAAAATTATTGAGATTGTTGTGGCTAACCTCAAATTGAATTACTGTAATAAAAGGACTCTCCACCACAATATGCCGAACTAATTGTTTGCTCTCCCTACCATCTTAAAAAAAAGCTTGCCGTTTTTTTCAAACTTTCAAACCTCCGTTTTCTCTTAACTTTGCTCTTTCCCGACGAAAGACTAACATTCAATACGTCGAAATATTTTTTTATCTTCATTCCCAAGCATGAAACTAATATGACTTTATGTCACTGCATCTCTGTATTCGTATTGTTATTGCTGAGCGAGGGGGAGAACATATATGAACCATGCAATGCAATACATGATACCATCAGATTCTGTATTGAACATCCAGCAGCTAATGATGCCTTAAGCCAGCTCAACTTCACCCTATCCCTCGCTCCAGGAAAGGCCAACATGAAATTTTAGGAAAAGAAAACGAAGAAGGATATCTCCATCCACCCAGACTCTGCATAGCCATCGAACCTAAAATACCACGTGGCCCGGATGAGCTCAAACTTCGCGTGGATAGATGTGATGAAACCATCCTGGCAGAGACCAAGGAAACCAACTTCCGGAGACTGATAACGAGGCTATGGAAAACGCTTTGTGGAATATGAGTGGAATAAAGTTGGTGAACACAGCCATACACCAACATTAACTTTAACTCTAGCAGAAACCAATAATTCTCACAGACCAACAAGAACTTCGAAAGACACAATAACACCAACACCAACTAAACGTATAACACCAACGACTGACAGGACAACAACAAGAAGAGAGACAGAGAGAGAGAAAGAGAGAGTGAGAGAAAGAGAGAGTGAGAGAGATAGAGAGAAAGAGGGAGAGAGAGATTGAGAAAGAGAGAGTGAGAGAGAGAGAGAGGAAAATGAAAGTAAGAAAGAGAAAGAAATGTTTAGGAACGAGAAAAGAAGAACTAAATAAATGAGCGAACAAAGATAAAGACAAAAATTGGGTGAACATTGACCTGCTGTACTACGAGGAACAAACGGAAACGTGTCTAAGAAACTGTATAAGATGATCAGGTCTGCCTGTGTCGATAACATGGCGTGGGTGGACGTTGAGACAATACAACTCACAGAGCCACAGAGAAAGCCCATAACTCCTTCATCGACGCCCTGTCAGGGAATGCACTACTACCACAACAGTATTGAACAAGACAAAGCCAAATATGCCTAAGAATTCATGTAGTATATGAGTGGAACTACATATGTTCTATAAAACGACAATTACATCACAATGCGAAAGAACACTTGCACAAAGTAATACCACCAAGTGTAGTATTCTAACACAGACACGAATACTTGCGGAACAAACAGATGCAGTATGCATGCAAATAACCGAGGCACATTTCATTAGGAAGCGAGAGCGCGGCCTAAACCCTCGGAGTGATCTGGACACATGGAGACGCCAGTAAACATACACCAACGGTTATGGATTTGCCAAACATGAGCAGCCGGGACTGAAGAAAAACTTTAGATCCTAAAGCGATAACCATCAATTAACCCATACTTGCTCACCTATAGAGTTCAATTAAGAGAAGCTGAAACTAAAGATTAATTGCATCAAACTCACCCAGATTTCAGTAGAAACAAATGTCATCGTTGCTGTCATGTAGTCTATACACACACACACCAATACATACATATATACATACATACATACACACATACACACACACATACATACATATATATGTATGTACGTAAGCAGCTGTCAAAAGATGTCATCGCGGTACTATCTACCTATGAGGCATGATGTAGTGGCCTAACACTGTACAATGCAATCCATAGAAAAGATAGCCCCGATAATAAACACATTAAAAGATACAGCAATGTGGAAGACATACATATACATAATATGAAAGAGTACTGGTGGAATGTTCCAGTAAAAACCCCAATAAAATGCAGGCATAACAGACCAGATATAATTATATGGGACAGGGAAAAGAAAGCATGCACAGTAGTGGAAGTTAGTTGTCCAGCAGATGCCAATATAATATCAAAGATTAGCGAAAAGGAGAATATTTATGCAGAACTAATGAGAAATTTGCAGATACTCCAGATACTTCAGATTTATGCCTATGATTATTGGGGCACTGGGGTATGTTAGTAACTGCCTCAATACAAATCTTGAGAAAATGGACTACACAGGAACAGAAAGAACACAACTAGTTAGGAAATTACAAGTACAATCCATTAATGGAACAGTAAAAATATGTAAAACATTCCAAACATTTTGCATCTAATAACTGCATACACACATGTACAGATACAAAGCGTATATGCACACATATAACTAAAAACATCCACATCTACACATACAATAACATCCATACATACACATGCATGCCTGCAGACATGCATACATATCTACCTAGTTGATGTTGTGTAAATTCCAATGAAAGAGGTTTGTATCTATGTAAGAAACCGCCTCTCTGTCTATTGGGAAAAATTTGTGAAATTATAAAACCAGAAGAACATACATACAAAAAAAATAGACCAATTTACAGAGAAAGATTTGCATGGGTACTTAAGACGAAAATCACAGACCACAGAGGGGATAAATCATTCAAAAAGCCTGGCATGGAGTTCCGACAAGTTTATGACATCCCACCTTGAAGTATATCTCTATGCAATACAGGAACAAGAAATCCCTACCAAATATCTGCTACAGAAAAGACGAGGGCTATCAGTCGACAATAAATGTAGGTTTTGTAAAACAAAGATCGAAGATGTTAGCCACATTGTTGCCATCTGCGAAAGAATGCAGTCTCGCTACTACCTACCTATGACACACGATGTGATAGCTAGAACCATCTGGAGTACACTTCGGAAAACAAAATTAAAAGCAAATGAGGAGGAATATGTTGAGACAGATGGCATTAAAGAATACAGGTGGACCCTGAAAATAAAAACTGCCACCGAATTAAAGCACAACCGGCCTGATATTGATGTTTGGGACCATACATTGAAAACGTGCTCTGTTGTAGAGATCAGCTGCGCACTTGATGTCAACGTTGTAAGAAAAATACAAGAGAAGGAAGACATCTACGGACCATCGATGAGAAGTTTGCAGATCCAGTATCCAAGATACACTTTTAGCTTCATATCCATCATTATTGGAGCTACAGGTTATATACCAACTCACTTGGACCAAAATATAACTGAACTCGGATTTGTGGACAAAGAGTGCAGTTCCCTAACTCATAGACTACAAATGGCTGCGATAGCTGGCACTTTCAAAATTTGCAAAATATTCTTGCGTTTCAAGGGATGATAATTTGTTTTCTTTTACAACCTAGCCACCAGGAAAGTGGCTGGTCAAAAATATACTCAAAATTAAGAGAAAGAGAAACATACATACATACATGCATATACATACATACATAGTGGCTGCCAACTCGTTTTCGAGTACGGCCACTACTTTATATCCATGAAGGAGAACCCCTACCGATGCGCTGAACGAGTGTGACTTTTTAGTCCAGCCAGCGACTTGAAAACTCTGGTACAAACACTACACTCGTGACAATTATTGACAAATAGTGCTGGGCCCATGGTACCATGTGACGACAAATGCAGAGAGATCTCCAGATATAAAGCGATGCCTGGGCCGTGAAGCTTTTATAGTGAGCAAAGGCACTGCACAAAGCCAGTCCCACTCTCTTAACCAAGATGATATTTACCAAAAAGAAGAACAAGTCAACATCATTGGATACCATCAGGGTTGCAGGTGTTATATCAGAGTTTTCCTTCTCCTAGAATTCTGCCTTGACAAAGTCTAAGGGGTCATCTCTCCCGGTGCTTTTGGATGGCCATTGACTCTTAAGAGCTCCTTTGCCCTTTGACAGGTTTTGTTTTTAGTCCTCCAGGATGTCCAAAGTCACGCTCATCACCAAGAAACCTTGGTGGGGTTGCCAGTTTAGTCGCCAACGACCCGACCATGGGACACATGTTACCAGTAGCACCAACATACATATATACATACATGCATATATATACATACATACATACATGCATACATATATATATACGCACATCATGGCCGCAAACTCGTGTTCGAGCCTTGCTATCGCCTGATGAAATGCTAAAAAATGTGAGGCACGAATGTGACTCTTAAACCAACGAGAGACTTGAACCCTCTATCTCACACATGGCAACCGTAGACTCCTCTGGGACTTTGCACTGCTTGGTTCTTACTGTGTGTTTCATATGACTTTTAAGACCTCCCATCCTTGCTCATTCCTTGTCAAATTGTCTACACCTTTTCAGATCATAATCTACATGAGGTCTACTGATATAACTTTGTTCAGATCTAATCAAACTTGCTTTGCTCAGGCAGACTCGACTACATATACACATATATACATACATGCATACACACAAACACACATACACACACATATATATATACAAATATATGCGTATAATTATATATACATATGCGTGCACACACATACTCACACACTCACAAACACACACACACATCTCTCTCTCTCTATTTATATATATATATATATATATATATATATATATATATATATATATATATATATATATATATATATATATGTATATATATATATATATATGTATGTATATATATATATATATATATATATATATGTATATATATATATATATATATATATATATATATATATATATATATATATATATATATATATATATATATTTATACAGATGATTAAACGTTAATTATGTTCGTTTGTTTAATTACATACGGTTTAAACTATTTAGAAATAAAAGAAGAGTGTTTCATTCTTTTAAATTATATAAGCTCCAACATGGAAATTTTAATTAACATTATTTAATTATTGACATTATTAGCAAAACTTCAAAAATGAACGTTAATTATTTTATGAACATTTAAAAAAATGTATTTTAATTTAAATATTCATTGTTTTAATCTTTCTAGGTTAGAGAATTTGTAATAACCATTTGATTGTATTATCCTAATATCTTTTGATGTGTAAATGAAATGTTTATCAATAGAGTTAAGGTCTAAATTTGCCCAGCTACATGAGCTGAAATTGCACAGTTTTCACTCATGGCTGCTGACGTGAAGTGCTTGGTAGATGATATTGACCTTACTTCAGTGAAACTAGTTGATATTCAAACCGTTCTCCTTCAGAACAGTTGCCAAACTACCTGGAAAAAGATCTAAAATCTGTCTTAACCCAGAATGCTCGTTTGGCCGGTGCTTATTACGGTTTCATGAAGTCACTGGGAGTACAAGACTCCCCGTGGACAGGACGCCGGTCCATCGCAGGTTTAAATCACCCCCCACCCCACCCCGGCTGGTACTCATGTTCAGCTAAGTATACTGGAGAAACGTGAAATGGAGTGTTTTTCTCAAGAACCCAACACGGAACTCGGCCAAGGAATCGTAAGTCCAACACTTTTACCACTAGGCTACGCCTGGAAGAAGGGCTCAATACAGTCACTATTTGTTGGTGACAAACAAGAATGTGACCACTGCCGATATTTTGGACGCCGCGCAGTTCGAAAGAAATATCACAAACAGATTGGTGCTGCTTATAAAAACAAAATAACTAAAACAGGTTCGACTTCTGGATCGTGTTGCGCTCAACAAACTAACATAATAACATTATTACAAAAAATCACAATCAGATATACCAGGAGATGTCGTCAGACTTGCAAAAGATCTTGTGGCCAGATCAATTCAAATTTAATTTGTTCGTCTCTGACAAACCTCGACGTTGTGTACGAAAAGTATTTTCCACAGGGTGCATAAATCCCACTGTTGAATATAATGATGATTATGTTGTATTTCGGGATTGAATATCTATCAGGTCGAGGGCATCGTGAACAGTACAGGATATCTGGAGTGCTTAGGGCGAAGGTTATGCCAATAGAGATGGGCGTTGGTTGTCAACGTGACAACAACTCAAAGCTTATCGCAAGTATAATCAAGAAATATATCAAAAGTCAGAAAATAAAAGTCTTGCAGAGCCAGCACCGCTCTCAGATATATATATCCGATAAAAGTATATAAAAATATGTTTACAAGAAAAAAAAAAAAAACTATATACCTCCAAAGAGGGAAAACATACCAGATAATGTGTTAATAAAAATCAACGATTCAATAAATTGTAGTTCAGGAATCATTTTACACAGAGTCAGAATGAATACAGTTAATGTATTGTACTTTGAAATATGTGAGCAAGTGTTCCAGGAATTATCCCACTTATGGGATAAATCGTAGTTATAATTCAGTTTGAGGAATGATCGTGTATCTAACGAAATATTAGTTCCATATGGTTTTATTCTTCTTCTGTAATACTCACTTAACACATACACGCGCGCGTATACAGACAGAAAGAGAGGCCCACCCATATATATATATATATATATATATATATATATATATATATATGATGTTCTCTTGAGAGAATCGTTTTTGCTGAAAATATCGAATAATGTACACCATTTTTACCAGTATCACAAAAATACTGCCCCCCCCCACACATACACACACACATACACACGCGTACACTAACATACAAAGAGACATATGCACATTTTTTTGTTTTTGTTTCTGATATTTTTATTAATATATTGAAATCTGTTCTCTATTTCTGCTTGATAGATAATCATGTAGAGTAAAGACAAGAATAGTATTGTTAAAATTAATATAGACTCTATATATATGTGTGTATATATACACATATATGTATACTTAAATTTTTATAGCACAATGAGAATGTTCTCCGTGTGAAATAGGGGTTTGCAGAGTTGATCACGTAAATTCACATCGATGTTTGTAGTTATCATATAAACATATGAATTTTTAAACTAGACATAAGATCATTACTTTTCACACATTATAGATACGTGTCTCATTCAGGAATACTGATATTTACATTATAGTGCCTGGTTTTTATACGAACTAATATTTATACATTAAAACATAGGGTTTTTAAATTCTGCCTCGCCTATGTCTGGTTACTTTTCATTTTTCTCTCTATATAACGGCTGGTTTCTTTCCTAACCACATATATCTCCCTTACATTAATACTAGAGCTAAATAAATAAATAAATAAATAAATGTATCATTGATACGTCGTTCAACTACCTACTTTTCTCTATATATATCTATCTCTATCTATTTCCTCTCTCTATATATCTCTCTCTGTTTCTTTACATGAAGTTCTTCTCTTTATCTATCTTTCCATCTCTCTATTTTGTTGCATGCATTTCTTCTTTTTCTTCTTTTTCTTCGTTTTCTTTCTTTCTTTCCTTCTTTCTTTCTTTCTTTCTTTCTGTTTACAATTTTTCACTGCCAAATCAACTTTTTCAAATACAAGTCGATGTTGAACGGTATGTCAAATCTATTTATCTATAAAACTGTCTATATTGTATTTTGTCTGAGGAAGGCATAACATATTGTTAATATGATATCCCTGAAATATATATAATGAAATAAATATGGTTTTATAAATATAGTTTCCATTTATTTAATATCGTAAATATGGTCCAAATACTTGTTGAGTGCTTTTATATCAGTTATAAATATTTACTAGTTGTAACCCAACAATTTAAATATAACTTTCCATGTATATATATATATATATATTTATTAAAATAACAGATTAATGTTTAAGCAAATAATCCTTAACGGGATCTTCTGAAACCCGTTAAGGGTAAAAACAGCGATTCTTTGCTTAGACTTTAATCTGTTACTTTAATAAACATTTGTTCTACGGTTCTTATATATTTGATATATATTTATCCTTATCGAGCCCTCTTTGGATTTTAGTCTTCAAATTTATTATTATTAATATATATATATATATATATATACTATAAATACTCTTCGATTAAAAGGCGTCCATTTTTCGTGGCATTATCAAGCCAGTTAAATATATTTGCTTTATTATTACATTATTCAAAAAGAGGCAAATATGATTGTACCTGTAATTGAAGCTTGTCACAGTGTAGTAACAGGCTGGATCTTTTAAGGAATTCAGGTTAATTTCACTCAAGCAGGCTGTTTCCTTGACTGAACTGTAAAACTAATCGATAAAACCAACGGTCTATTCCTTTCTATTCGTCATCAATGCTGATACGTACGTGTTTATGTATACTTGTTTGCTTGGAGAGGGATAAACTCCACTAGGGTTAAAGTGCCCAAGGAAAGCCATATGTCTCTATGGCGTCCTTATGATTCAACAAAGAGTTTCGGGTACATACATACATATTTGTTTGTCGAATGCTTATTTATGGTGCTGCTAATAGTAACAAATTATGACTGACAGAGTAAACCTATAAACAAAGGAATTCCAATCGTGAGCATCCCGTTAAATATTTCAATATAGTTTGTGATATTTGACTACTAAATTTATCATATTCTGTGACTATATAGAGGCCCTTTGTAGGCGACATTCTCTATGTATATGCGTATTTTTATTTCCATATAACTTCGTGTGTGTATGCCTGTGTACGTGTGTGCATGTGTGTGTGGGTGTGTGTGTGTGTGTAATATTTTGATAGTTATTCGTGTGTCTGAAAGCATCTATACTCGTTTACGTCTGTATATTTGTGAGTGTTTCTGACAGGAAACTATCATGAGATCGTGAATTTCTCATTAAATCTACCACATTGTCTTTTTCTTTGATAGAACTTTCGTTATACATTTTATTTTCATTATCTCTTCTTTTTCGTCTTGTTGTTTTATTGTTGTTGTTGCTACTGTTGCTCTTCTTCTTCTTCTTCTTCTTCTTCTTCTTCTTCTTCTTCTTCTTCTTCTTCTTCTTCTTCTTCTTCTTATTATTATTATTATTATTATTATTATTATTATTATTATTATTATTATTATTATTATTATTATTATTATTATTATTATTATTGCCATTGTTATTCCTTGAATCTCAGTCATTGATGTTGGTTAACTGGAAAGTCCGTTGGATTGAATATCAAGCCACTACCTGCAGCCTCAGATATTCAGGACGTATCGGAGGGTTCTTGCCGTTCCAAGCAAGCATGCCTTTTGAAGCGTTCCAAAAAGCGTGAAGGGGCCGATTTTCTTTAACCATCCCTGGAAACCTTTGGAGATAGTCCCCAGTGCGCCTATGACAATCGGGATCACTTTGACTTCATGGCAGTTCCAAATCCTTTTCACCTCCCACTTTAGGTCCTGGTATCGGTTAATTTTCTCCCTCTCCTTCTCTTGCACTCTCGTGTCGAACGGGCAGGCCACATCCACAATCAGGCACGATCTTTTTTCTTTGTCCACAACCACCAGGTCAGGTCTATTGTGTTCCAGTTTTTTGTCCGTCTGTATCCTAAAATCCCACAGCACCTTCACCTGACTGTTCTCCATCACCGCCTCTGGCCTATGCTCATACCATTTCTCAGAATGTGGTAGATTGTTTACTTTGCACAGGTGCCAGTGGATCACCCTGCCCATCACATCGTGTCTCCAGCCCTTATAGTGGGTCTGGGCTAGGTGTTTACACTCGGACACAATGTGATCCACAGTCTCCTCTCTCTCTCCACAGATCCTGAACAGTGGGCTAGCCTCCTCCTTGTAGATATGGTGCTTCAACCACTTCGTTTTGAGGGCCTGCTCCTGCGCAGCCATTAGCATTCCTTCTGTAGCCTTTTTGAGGTCTCCTCTTCTCAACCAGTTCCATGTCTGTGGATCTCTAAATTCAGTTTTCTCAAAGAAGGTACTATGAAGGGATTTTCCCTTAAGGCTGCTCTTCCTCCTTGATGTTATTTCCTCCTTGGGTATCCCCTGGCCTACTGTCCCCTCCTTCAGTACAGCTCTGAGCATTGGCTCCTTACTATAGGTCACGTATTTGTATAGGTTGTTTTTCTCCATCTGAACACAGTCCTCTATGCTGATAAGACCTCTTCCACCCTCAGATCTCCTTAGGTAGAGTCTATCGACATCACTCCTCTTGTGGAACATGTTGTAGATAGTCAATATCTTCCTAGTCTTCCTATCCATTTCTTTTTGTTCAGCAACATTCCATCTCAGAATTCCCGCACTGTACCTAATAATAGACACAGCTCGGGAATTTACTGCGCTTATGGCATTTCTGCTGTTCAGATGTGACTTCAATACGCTCCTTACTCTCCGAATGTATTCAGTTCTTAACAATTCCTTCATTTTTTTGTTCTTTATGCCATCAGCCTCCAGAACGCCCAAATACTTGTATCCTTCCTCAGAGTCAATTTCCTTTATCATCTCACCTGTTGGTATCTGGATCCCGTTACTTCTGCTCAACCTACCCCTCTTCATCACAATGACTCCACATTTACCAATACCAAACTGCATACATATATCACTGCTGAAAATACGGACAGTGTCAACAAGCACATCCAACTCCTTCTCACTTTTCCCGAAGAGCTTAAGATCGTCCATGAAGAGGAGGTGATTGATGGTAAGCTCTCCCCTTCCCAACTTGTATCCTGCTCTCACTTTTCGCAGCATAATGGTCAAGGGCATCAGGGCAAGGACAAACAACAGAGGGGACAGGCTAACTCCCTGGAAGATACCTCTCTTGATCTTCACGCTTCCCAAGGATACTCCAGTTGATGTCAACTCTGTCTCCCAGGACCCCATACTCCTGCCCAGCAACTGTCTGATGTTATCTGCCACCCTGAAGATCTCCAGGCTTTTGGTGATCCAGGAATGAGGCACCATGTCAAATGCCTTTCTGTAGTCTATCCATCCCATGGCAAGATCAGTGTGTCTCCTCCTGCAATTCCCCATTACCATCTTATCAATAAGCAACTGGTCCTTTGTACCACGTGACTTCTTTCGGCATCCTTTCTGTTCGTCCGGCAACAAGTTGTTTGTGTGGAGGTGATGGTAGATTTCCTCAGACACAATGCTCGTTAACAGTTTCCACATTACGGGCAGACATGTGATAGGTCTATAGTTGGTAACATCATTACCCTTGATTCGGTCTTTCATTATCAGAACTGTGGTACCTTTTGTCAACCACTCTGGCACCTCACCCGACACCAAGCAGTCATTGAACATGGCCGTCAGCTTCGGGTGGAGGGATGTTAAATGTTTAATCCAATACCCCTGCACACCATCTGGGCCTGGTGATTTCCAGTTGGTTAGTTTTTTGGCTTGCCCCTTAAGAGTTTCAACTGTGATACTCAAATCAGTCTGTTGCTGTGCCTGCTCACCGATCTCCCTCTGTACTGTCTCAATCCACCCTGCCTGGGCATTGTGTCTAACATCCTGCTCCCATATTCCTCTCCAGAATGTTTTAGCTTGTTCCGCCCCAGGGATCAAGTCGTTGCCTCTTTCTTTCCCCTCAAGCTGTCCAAACAGCATCTTCTGGTTGTTGTCGAACATGCGGTTCTGTTTATACTGACTGACTCTGTTCTCGTATCGCCTGATTTTGGCACTCTTTGCTACAATGCGTTGCTTCAATTCCTCTATGATAATATTTAGCTTTTTACTCCTAGTTTTGTATTTTATTTCCAGTCTATTTTTAGTGCCTATGTTTTTTAGTGTCCCATTCAGTAGTGACTCAAGCTTTCCTATGTCATTTCTCATTTCCCCGATTTGCCCACTCAGTCGCTTCCTCCACCACGGCTCTGCTCTTTCTTGTCTGTTGTTTCCTCTCGCTTTTATACCAAGTAGTTTCCTCACCGTATTTGCTGTTGCTTTGAGGATATTGTTGCACTGGTGAAGACTCCTCGCCTCAAGGTATGGGATGACTTTGTTTACCTTAGCTGTTGTTTCTTTTAACTTTTTCCTGTCTACAAATCTTAGGTTCATAGGTCTCCCACTATCATTGTTCAACTCATCTACCACTAAATTTAGGATGTCAACCGAATCTTGTCCTAGCCCGTCAGCATTCATCTCCTCAGTGGCCGTATCTCTGTTCCAGGTATTATTTATCTCAGTATTCAGATCATTGTCTGCTTCGGGTGGTTCCTCCGTTCTCAGGACCTCCTCACCTTCATTTCCCGCCGGCTCGCTTGTCTGGCATACTACACCCGCCATCTCCAAGCCATTCTCTCTGCTCAGTTCCTCCAGTTCCAGATCGCTTATCCACCCATTAGTTCTTATTACCCGAGCCTGCCCGGCCAATTTTTGTTCATCTAATTTAAATAAACCAATCTCGTTCCAGATGTTATGCATCCGTCTCCTGTAGCCCCTCTCCTTGGGGTTACTTTTCAGGTAGCATTGCATAACAGTTCTATTCAATTCTTTCGTCCAGTTGGTTCTGGCCCCTTTCCTTCTTCTTCTTCCTCCAACATCAGCAGTATTTGGTTGACAGTCAGGTTCCTGCTGCTGAGCCAGTGGGCACCTGTTGGGTGAGAGTCTGTCACATGACGTTCTAGTCTCCATTTCACCGTTATTCGAACTGTTTATGTTCGATATTTAAACACTCTTATCGAGGATTGGCGAATGTATGTTTACATAGCCATCTGTGGATCCGCCATCCCACTTGGCCCTTGTGTGGCATTATCACCACGCTGTATACGAACACACATAAACAAACAAACACACGGGCAGAAAGGGCCCCAAAAATGAATAAGCATAAGTTTCATTGTAATGTAGTATTCGAATGTCTGACTTTTTAAAGTTTTTTAAGTTTTACTTTTTCCCCCCTCTTCTCTGTCCGTCCGCTTGCTTCTCTCTTCATTCTTATTTTCTTTACGTTTTTGGGGTTTCTTTTTTTGTTTTTGTTTTTCTCTGTTTGTTTTTCTCGTTTTTTGCTGTTGTTGCTGTGCTGCTTTGGTTTTGTTGTTTGTTTTTTCTTTTTTCTTTTGAGTCTATCTATATATTTTGATGCCTTCCTCTTTGTTAGTAGTAGGAATTCTATAATGTGGAAGTGGCAGCCAGCAGAGACTGGCGGCGTTGGCGATACTGAGACAGTGGTGGTGGTGATGTCGATACCGAGGCAGTGGTGGCGGTGATGCGACCGTATTACTGTAGTGATGGTGCTGTAGCGGTGGCAGCAGCAGTGAAGGAGTCAAGGGGTGGTGGCGGCGGTGATGGGATAGTGGTGGTAATGATGGCCGTAGTGAGCGGTGGCGGTGAAGGTGAAAATGCTGTTGTGTTTAGTGTACACAGATGATGGGGTGGGTGGTGTATCTAGTTTCTGGTGTTGGTGAGTTTAGCTGTCCTATATAGTGCAGCCAGAGGAGAGGATGGGGGGGGGGGTTCTTCTTTTTCCATTTATAGCCATTTTTTTTTTTGGATATACAGTGTACAATACAAAGTTGAATATTTGAATATTTGAGCCTTATAACAATATATTTTGGGTCCGAATTTTTTGGGGCTCAAGCCGGGTGCTTTACGTAGCATTTGTACTAAGAGTTGTTATTTCACAAATGATTTAAATATGTTAAAAATTCAAAACTTACGGGAGCGATTTCATGACCTCCGTCACCTCGTGCGTCTTCTTCCCTATTATTATTATTATTATTATTATTATTATTATTATTATTATTATTTGCATTTATCTTGCTTTATGTTCATACGAGTTATCACCAAGTCACAACCAGTGACCTCAAGAGACAACAAGGTCCGCCATGTTCAAGAAAGAACATACATATTCACACATGCATCCTTAGTGTTTAGACTTGTGATGTACTTATATTGACAGGATCTTCCTTAGTATATGGGCAGTTCCCATTAGTACTATCTTTTGTATTTCTCCTATACGCGGGTTTCCTGGGATTTGCGATAAGTAGTCGTTAGACCCCTTAGGTATCATTCCCAGAGCGCCTACAACCACTGGTATTGTTTTAGTTCTCAATTCCCACATTTTTCCAATTTCTATCTCCAGGTCCTTATACTTGCTCAATTTTTCAAATGTTTTTATAGATACATTCTTGTCTATTGGAACAGACATATCAATTAGCAGGCATACCCTCCTTTGAAAGTCCTTCAATATTATATCAGGTCTATTTGCATCTATTTTTCGGTCTGTTTGGATGCTAAAGTTCCACAAGATTGAGATGTGATCTTTTTCAAGTATGGGAGGTGGTTGATGCTCCCACCAATTCTTTTGATGGGGCAGGTCAAAATGCTTACACATTATCCAATGTATGTATTGTGCAGCTCTGTCATGCCTGTTTAGGTATTCGGTTGGAGCTATAGGACTGCAGATTGAAATTATATGGTCAATATTATTATTATTATTATTATTATTATTATTATTATTATTATTGGCGACCTACGTAGGAAATCGTATTATCGTGAGATCCGCAAAGGTTTGTTATTTCCGTTTGTTTAAAAATTGCCATTTATGGAAAATTTTATTGTTAACTGTTTATAAGCATACATACATTGTTTTCCGAAAAGGACACCCAAAAACATTGGGGCCTTGTGCCCAAAATTTTAACTTTTATTATTATCCAAAAATTTCTTTGAAAAAAAATGGCTAATTCCCCTCTGCACGAAGCAGCTGAAAGCCTTCCTCACAAAATAACACCTCACACCGACACCACCATTGTAAATGTTACTACGTTTGCCAACACAAAAAAAAATATAAGCAGTAGCAATATTTTAAATTTGTCTCAGGCAGACATTCATTTCCCGCCATTACCAATGACTGCAGGTGTTAAAGCCTCCACCACCACCACCACCGCGACAACCCCACCCCCACCACCACCGCGACAACAGAAACAAAAGAAGAAAAAAATAAATTAACTCGTGATGTCGAAATGAAATCAAGCAAAATGGACTCTTCCGCACCAAAGACGACTGACGTCACCACCACAACTGAAAATAAAATTAATATTAACGATAGCAACAACAACAACAATGACATTATAAAACCGACCCTCAGTTTCGCCATCGTAGCAAAACAATTCGAAGCGTTCACGGTAACTCAAGAAGATTTAGAAAATGCCAAACAAATGGTAAAGAAAGATGGGTACAGGGTCAGCCTCACCCCCCCACCTAATAAAATGGAGCATCGGCGCCTGTGCACCGTGTCGTATAGAACAATAAATGTAAAATCGCGCCGAGTGGAACGGGCATCCGAGTCCCAAATCCAAAAAGCTTTGGGACATGTGTGGGCAAGAAAAACCCACATCAGACGTGGGCAAAAGTATGGAACCGTGGATGTGTTCTTTGAAACACCAGAGGAGGCTAGAGAACACTCCATGGCCCCATTAAAAAGTGACGACATCACACTCGTCCCAAGCTATTGTGGCCAGAGACTCGTAAAGATCAGGGTGACCCACGTTCCACCGGCCATCGAAATTCCCTGGCTAATAGCGGCTGTCCTCACCGGCATCGAAGCCAACACGAAAATAATAGCAGTAGCAAAAGAAAAGCAGGAAAACTGGTCCGGATCTGGGATGGAGCTCCTGATCCAAGCGGACCAAAAAAGCATTGAGGAGATCCCAGAGGTAATAGACCTCACTGACGGCAGCCACCTCACGGTAATTGTCGAGGGCAGAAGACCTAGGTGTGTCGTTTGTGGTGAAGGAACCCACCTAAGGGCTTTCTGCCCTCAGGCTAAAAGGTTGAGGCCACCTCTCCTACCCACCCCAGTGACACAACCATCAACACCACCAGTTGCAGAGATGGCAGCAACAACTGTAGCAGCAACAACAGAAGCAACTATAACAGCAACAACCCCAGAAACAGTAGCAAAACCAACACCACTACCACCACCACCACCCAACGCTTCAGAACTAGCACCAGCGCCTACACCATCCACCACACCACAACCAAAACTAACGGCTGTGGAGGATTTTCCACTCCCCGGCCTATCACAACTGGAGACAGATTGTGACGACGAGGAGGGGGAAACGATATCCGGAAAAAAAAAAGAAACCAAAAAAGAAAAAATTCTCTTCCTTCCCCCTCCAAAAACAAAATACAGAGGGAAACAAATAAACTAAGAAACAAAAAAGTTAGGACAGATATGCCACCATCCACACCAGCATCACCAACCCCATCAACCCAAACACCAACACCATCACCATCATTAACGCCAACACCACCATCACCTACACCACAAAAGTCACCAAAATGCGAAATAGAAACAAACCCACAACAAACGCAAACAAAACAAAACAACCAAAACGATACACACTACACAGCATTAAATTTGAACAACAAGCAATTATTACACTACATCCAACACAACACCAGCATCACAGAAAAAGACTACACAACAACCCCAAAATTCACACCACCTCCACACATACAAATCACTCGCATCACACAGAAAACGTACATGACACTAAAACAAAAATTCCCCAAAGACATCGGAGACTTCCGACAAGCACTCTCCAGGAGGATTTATAAGGACATCCTTCCTGAGGAGGCCACAAGCAGTGAAAAGGATGGAAAAGCCGTCCTTCCCCTACGAGAAGTAAGGTAAGTGGTCTTTCCCATCTTTTCCACTCCTTTTCAACATGACCTCACTCAGAATAGGCAGCATAAATGCGCGTGGCTTGGGGTCGTCATGGAAGCAGGGCCACCTGCTCAACGACCTCAGGTCACTAAACATAGATGTAGTGTCCATCAGCGAGACCAGAATCTCCGAAGCACAGGCTTTCGCACCGATCTTCGGCGGCTACGATGTGTACGCATCTCCCAGCCGTCCGGGATCGGGGGGAGGAGTTGCTGTGCTTTTTCGGAGAGGTTTGGATCTTGCCATACGGGCCATCTTCCTGGACCCAGAAGGTAAGTTGGTGGTGCTGGACGTGACCAGCGGAGACGGGCAAGCTTTCAGGTTAGTGGCCGTCTATGCCCCGACAGGAGCAGGGCGGCCTGATTTCTTCCGGCGTCTGGAGACCTTTCTTGGAACGTCCCGCTCTTTAGTGTTAGTGGGCGACTGGAACGGGATCTTAGATGCACGCTGGGATTGTGTGGGATTAGTGGATAGGGAAGGAGGGTGCAAGAGTCTCACCAACCTGCTCAGACGTTTTGAACTGTCTGACAGGTACCGAATGGATTTCCCGAATGTACCAATGTGGACTTGGACAAATCGCATAGGGTCATCCAGATCATATCTAGATAGAGTATTTTGTAGGGAAATAGATAGGTCTAGTATAGGCTGTCCACAATTCAAGATAGTCAGCTACACGGACCACAAATTCGTGATCTGTGTGCTTGACTTAGATAGGCTTCATAGACGAGGACCCGGCTACTGGAAGCTAAACGCGTCCTTACCAGCGCGCAAGGCCTACAGAGACCGGATTAGCGAACTAGTTAAGCGGGCTTTGACGGGGGCCATCGTCAACAACAAGTGGTGGTTTGCTCTGAAAAGAGCAATTAGAATAGAGTCCATTAGGTTTAGTAAGACTTTAGCAATAGAGAAAAATAGAGCAGAGGGAGAATTAGTTAGAAAATTAGATGAGGCGCTTAGCAAAGGCATCGCGACCGACGTACTTGCGGCGAAATTGGCCCTTGACCAATTCTTCAATGCAAAGCACGAAGGCTGCGTTGTCAGAGCTAGGGTGCGTGCTCTCAGACACGAGGGGACGAAAGCCGTTCAATGGGCCCGAGTGGCGGAGGCGCGTCGTGGCAACAAAGCCACGATCTGGTCTTTGGTGGACCACGACGGGCGCATGCTACTCGATCCCGGGCAAATGTGTGAAGCTTTTCAGCGACACTTCGCTCAACTGTTCGGGGGCAGTGGCGGGCCGGATCGAGGGATGGACTTTAGTGTCTACCTCGACGGACTGCCGCGGCTTTCGTCCACTGAGGCGGAGTGTTGCGAAAAGCCGATAACAACCGCTGAAGTACGGGATGCAATGACTAGTTGCACAAGGGGTAAATCGCCTGGATTGGATGGTCTGCCCTATGAACTTTACGTACAAATGCCAAACTTGTTCGGAGGCCTCTTGGCGGACGTCTACTGCAACTGGCAACAGAACGGGAGAATTCCCAGCTCTGTGAGCCGAGGAGCGGTGGCGCTGCTGAGAAAGGATCCGAACAAGGGGAATAACATAGATAATTTTAGGCCCATAACTCTGCTAAACACAGAGTTCAAGATTTTGGCCAAGGTGCTAGCAAAGAGGTTGGCGCTTGTCGTTGGTGGTCTGGTGGGAGAGGCACAGACATGCGCTATTCCCGACAGATCCATCCACGACAACCTCCACCTCATGCGTTACATCGTAGAGAGGGTAGCTAGGGAACCTGGCACGGGTGGGTCTTTGATCAATTTAGATCAGTCGAAAGCCTTCGATAGGGTCGACCATCGTTACCTAGCGGCAGTCCTGAGGGCGGCTGGCTTTGGGCCCGTCTTCAGAGGCTGGATCGCTGCCATGCACAGCGACATCTGCTCTGTAGTGAGAGTGAACGGTCACCTTTCGGAACCGTTCAACATCATGCGCTCGGTCCTCCAAGGATGTCCCCTCTCGTCCCTATTGTACGTATTGACTCTCGAGCCATTACTGCACAAACTGGAGACGTTGAGGGGGGTCCCGCGCGAACTAGGATGCGGAAGATCCGTGTCAGCATATGCCGACGATGTCACCGTAGTGGTGTCAAACGCCAAACACATCGAGGCGATCGGCACTACACTAAGAGAATACGAAGCGGTGACAGGAGCAATGATCAACCAGGAAAAGTCAGTGGGCCTGCAGCTCGGCACCTGGAGAGGCAGGTCCATGCCGTCCAACAGCGTCGTCGGGCGCTGGACGGACGGACCGGTTAAATTGCTAGGGGTCTGGTTCGGTCCAGACCTCCAGACGGACAAAAACTGGGACGAGGTGACGAGGAGGGTGGCTTCTCTCACCCAGAAATGGGCCGAGAGGAAGCTATCCCTGAAAGGTCGAGCGGAGGTGGCGAATGCGTACATCGCATCCGTCATCTACTACCGCCTGACCGTCGTACCTTGTCCTAAGCCCCGCCTGACTGCGCTGGAGCGTTTGCTCTTTCGCTTCTTGTGGAAGGGACGCGCTCCGATGGTCAGGCGGTCCATCTGCTGTCAACACCCGCTACGTGGAGGGCTGGGCATGCCGTGGCTGATGATGCGCAGACACGCGCTCAGGCTACGACATCTCCACCTCTTCCTCGACGGTGATCAGGTGTGGTCGCCGTTTGCAAGACACGTTTTTCCCCAGCTCGTCTCCTTGACGGAGCTGCAGTCCTGGGTCAAGCGAAGACCGAGAGGGAGCGCTTGGAGACTGGAATGTCTTCAGGCGCTCACAGCCCTCGACCAATCGGGCAATGTGATCGGTGGAAACTCCACCTTGGCGTTCTATAGGGGATTAGTGGAGGGGAAGAGCGACGACGTACTTGGAGAAACTCTAGGCGTCGACGAAAATCAACTAGCCAATCTCTTCGGAAGGACTTTCGGGCCGGGGCCTATGGACAACTTCCAGAAATCCCTGGCCTGGCAGTGCTACCGAGGAGCTTTGCCAGTTCGGGATAAACTCTACAGGCATGGAGGTGCCGTCAGCCGAGCATGTCCGAGATGCGCGCAGGGCGACGAAACCGTCCTGCACGCACTCGTCCAGTGTCCGAGCATTGCTGACTTGTGGGTTTATGTCGAACACCTGCTGTCACGTGTTGGACGGATCCAGCTATCAGCTGAATCCATCGTGAGGATTGCCCCGCCCCCTTCCTTTAGCCTGGAAGGGCAGGCAGTTTTTATCTGTCTGGTGGCCATGGCGAAAGAGATAGTATGGTGGACACGTTTGAAAGGGCTGAAGACGAGCACTTACCTCTTAGGTGATGCCCTGATTAACTTTTTCAAATTTCATTTGAAAAGGAAAATCAGGGTAGAGAGGGAAGTGCTCTCTTCCCAGCATTTTGTTGAAAGATGGGTGAGAGAAGCAAGTATGGCCCGAATGAATGGGCCTTCTCTGAGTATGTGTCTGTAAATTAAAGGTGGAAAACTGGGAGAGGGCACTTGCCCTGGTGGTCAGGGCCACTGTGGTCTTTTAATGGGCTTTCTCCACAAATGTCCCTTGGAAGTCTCCCCCCTATTGGGGAATTTTTCTTTGTTATTTTATTTCAACCTCTGTTTTTTTTTTACACGCAGAAATGCCCATTTGTACCGTCCTGCATTGTCCTGTACATTCCTTAATGTCTACTTTATGTGAACCCTTGTGGTTAATAAAGAAAACATTATTATTATTATTATTATTATTGTTATTACTCTTTGAGTCTCAGTCATTGATGTTAGTTAACTGGAAAGTTTGTTGAAATGAATATCAAGCCACTACCTGCAGCCTCAGATATTCAGGACGTATCGGAGGGTTCTTGCTGTTCCCAGCAAGCATGCCTTTTGAAGCGTTCCAAAAAGCGTGAAGGGGCCAATTTTCTTTAACCATCCCTGGAAACTTTTGGAGATAGTCCCTAGTGCGCCTATGACAATCGAGATCACTTTGACTTCATGGCAGTTCCAAATCCTTTTTACCTCCCACTTTAAGTCCTGGTATCGGTTAATTTTCTCCCTCTCCTTCTCTTGCACTCTCGTGTCAAATGGGCAGGCCACATCCACAATCAGGCACGATCTTTTTTCTTTGTGCAAAACCACCAGGTCACGTCTATTGTGTTCCAGTTTCTTGTACGTCTGTATCCCAAAATCCCACAGCACCTTCACCTGATCGTTTTCTATCACCACCTCTGGCTTATGCTCATACCACTTCTCAGAATGTGGTAAATAGTTTACTTTGCATAGTGCCAGTGGATCACCCTGCCAATCACATCATGTCTCCAGCCCTTATAGTGAGTCTGGGCTAGGTGTTTACACTCGGACACAATGTGAGCCACAGTCTCCTCTCTCTCTCCACAGATCCTGCACAGTTGGCTAGCCTCGTCCTTGTAAATGTGGTGTTTCAACTACTTCGTTTTGAGGGCCTGCTCCTGCGCAGCCATGAACATTCCTTCTGTAGCCTTTTTAAGGTCTCCTCTTCTCAACCAGTTCCATGTCTGTGGATCTCTAAATTCAGTTTTCTCAAAGAAGGTACTATGAAAGGATTTTTCCTGAAGGCTGATCTTTCTCCTTGATGTTATTTCCTCCTTGGACATCCACTGGCCTATTGTCCCCTCCTTCAGTACAGTTCTGAGCATTGGCTCCTTACTATCAGTCACGTATTTGTGTAGGTTGTTTTTCTCCATCTGAACACAGTCCTCTATGCTGAGAAGA
>OZ024741.1:42630662-42635662 GCA_964016885.1 Eledone cirrhosa
TTAGGAGAACATTAGTGACAGAAAATTAATGTTTATTTAAGCGATTGCCACCGGAAGTGTTGATATTTGAAAATTTTAAAGAAGTGAATCTTTAAATATATATATATATGTGAAGGCGTGTGGATGAGTGGTTAGAGAATTGGATTCGCAAACATGAGGTTGTGAGTTCGATTCCTGGACCGGACTATGGCGTTATGTCCTTGAGCAAGACACTTTATTTCACGTTGCTGCTTCTACCTGGAGTTGCGACCGATAGATAGTATTAGCAATTGGAAAAGACCAACGGAAACATTGTTTCCTTGGTCCGATTTGACGAAAGTCGATCGTTCCTATATATATATATATATATACATATGGAATTAGGATTGGTGCTCTGAAATAGCGATGTATACATGAATGTATGTATAGTACATTTGGCAATATATTGTATGTTTAATTTAAAACATTTAGAAGACCATTCGCTATGAGTTTTAAAGTAGTGACTATGTCACTTACTTAATCTCGGCAAATAACAATTGAGAGTGATCGACAGTCAGCCTGTTCTCGCTTGTGAGAGTTTATCAAGACCGCACACACAGTTGTCTTTGCCGAGAATTCTAGAAGCTGGATTCTTATAGAATTCCAGTAATAATCAGGACCTGATTAAACACAGCGATTGCCGGTCCAACAAAAATTGGTATTAGTATTGATGCTCTGAAATAGCGATGTATACGTGAATGTATGTATAGTATATTTGGTCTTGATAAACGCGAGAAACAGACTGTCTGTCGGCCGCTCTCAGTTGTTATTTGCCGAGAATAAGTAAGTCACTATTTAGTAAGTCACTACACAGTCACTACTTGAAAACTCAAAGCGAATGGTCTTCTAAATGTTGAATTAAACATACAGTATATTGCCAAATATACTATACATACATTCATATATATATATATATATATATATATATATATATATATATATATATATATATTTAGTTTCTGAATTTGTTTAGCAAGATTCTTTATCTGAAAACGTGTGTTGAAACCGATATTGTTATACTGTGGGAGGGTCATGTTGCCAATAAGAAATATATACATATATACACATATATACACAGGGAGTGTAACGCAAAGTTACTGTAGGTTCACCCAGGTGAGCACCGGATGTTTAGGTTCACAGGCTCGACGAGCTTTTGATTCCAGAGTCGGGCCAGATCGATACAGATCGAACCTTGAGCTGATGAATAGCAAAACGTGCGTCACCAATCAATAAACGTAATGAAAGCTTAACCAATCGTCATTGTATTATATGTATATATATGTGTGTGTGTGTTTGTGTAGTTTACATTAAATATCATACATTTAACATGTATGTGCCTGACCATGTAAGATTAAAACAAAAGACCTTACAATACGGAGAGAGATTACAGCTTATGTGGTCAATATCTGAAGTGGGCAGACAGAATGTGGACCAAGCTTTGGGTGGATTTTAAAGTTGGTGTCGACATCATTTGGTAAATGTTGATAGAATATTTTCCTCATCATATATATACCGGCCTATTTTCAATACACCCCACCACCACACACTCACACACACACACACACACACACACAAATATATATATATATATATATATATATATATATATATATATATATATATATATATATATATATATATCACATATATAAATAAATTAATACATGTTTACACATATATATTGAAGAAAACTGAGATTGAAGAGAGCTGGGGAAGAGGAATATATCTATATAAATAGATACATGCATAAATGCATGCATACACACACAACACACACACACACATATATATATATATATTTGTGTTGGTGTTCTGAAATAGAGATGTAAATATGAATGTATGTATTATATATCTAATTATATACTGATGTTTATTTAAAAAATATTTTGAATGCCTTTCGGTATGAATTTAAGGTAGCGACTATAGTCACATACCTAGCTTCAGCAAGAACAAAAGGATGGTTGTTTGTTGAAGCTAGGTATGTGACTAGAGTCGCTACCTTATTGCGAAAGGCCTTCAAAATATTTTAAAATAAACATACATTATATAATTAAATATGCAATGCGTACATTCATATACATATATATATGCATACATACACACATCCACAATCGCACGCATACACACACACATAAAATGTATCTAATTGAGCGTAGATCTGCATATACATTAAAGCTCCGATGTGTGGCAAATGACTTGGTAGACCCACAAAATTATAATCCCTCTTTCAAACAACCACCTGAGCACCTTTTTGAATTCCATGTGTCTAACACCCGTGGATATACTTACAAGATCAGAAAACAGCACATTACTCATGACTTCCGAAAACATTTTTTCACGCTCAGAGTTGCTGAAGCATGGAAGAAACTACCTACATCAGTTGTTAGCTGTCGGGATACTGCATCATTCAAAACTTCATTGCTTCCTGAAATTCGCCAAAACTACACCTGATATTCTCCTTCCATACACACATATGCTTGTGTCTGTGGGTATATCTTGACGCATACACTGTTCCCTTTTCTGACATTTCTACATTTGGATTGGCAGTATCGGTAGAGAATCGTATGCCATGCTTTGCAGCATAGAGTTACGTCCCTTTACGGTTTGAGTTCAAATCCCGCCGAGGTTAACTTTGCCTTTCATCCTTACTGGATCGATAAAGTACCGGTAAAGTACTGGGATAATTGCTGGCCTTGTGCCAAAAGTAGAAACAATTATTACCTGTACTATACATGCACATTTAATAAATTATAGTGCACATGAGCACTGTACACAATCATTTTCAATATTATTATCATCATTATTATTATGTATCCCTGGGCATCAATGTATGTTTGTGTGAGTATATATAATTAAACTGTATAAAGGACAATGATGATGTTGATATTGATGTGTATTTGTATGTGTTTGTGGACATGTATTTCGCTTTATATGTATGTAGATATACATATATATATGTGTGTGTATGTGTGTATGTGTGTATGCCTGTATGTACGTATATATTAGAATGGAAACGTAAAATATGGTGTATGTGTAGGAGCTTGTGTATGAGTATGTATGAATACGAGTACGTGTATGTGTATATGTGCCTTTATGTATTCGCCTGTGTACATGTATTTGCATGTGCAACTTTGCGTGTATGTGTGTGTGTGTGCTAATGAATATGTAGGTGTTTGTATGAATACCACTAATTATTATTATATCTAAACATATAATGTTGTTTTTTACAAAGCCATCATTTCTATCTATCTTTACCACTATATTCCCATAATGCACTCTGACATGCAAAAAATGTATTTGTATTGCGTGATCAGTATTAAAACCACGAAAACCATAGAGCCAAACGAAGAATCACCCCAATAAAATAATAAAAATATACTATATTCTCTCCTTTGGAATCCAACACTTTCTCCTGCTGTTAGCAAATCTGAATGTATGGGGATTTGCGATCCAGTTGATCGAACTACGAACCAGCCTACTCGACAAAATATAGCGACACATTAAATAACATGATTCCCAGGGAGCCTTGGTATGACTGTGAGTGACATGGCTCGCCGTTCGAATTACTGGTATAACACCTATTTGCTAGTGGACCGGACCAACGTTTCTTGCGATTGAGAGACAAACACCCTAATAACTAAGTTACACGCCTTCACACGGATATACATATATGCATACGCTCAGCAAGGTACTCTCATGGAATGACCAAATGAGGTTTATTTTTGAACGTAGTCCCTGGAAAGAAACAATTCAATTATTAATAAGAAGAATTAAAATTAATTCATGCAAGATTTCACAGTTCTATCAACACACAGTTCTAGCATCATACACACAATATATATATATATATATATATATATATATATATATATATATATATATATATATATAAATGTAATCTGAGTTTTTCGAATATTAATGATAATATTCGATTTGTTTGCAATTATGCAAGCAGCCTCTTTTATAAGCCATGTCAGTAGAATGAGTCCCTCATTCTCGTTCTTTGCTGTAGGTCTGAAAGCACACTGGCTATAAACCGGAGATTTATTTATTGTTTGACAGATAAGCATTTTCGTTGTATTAATTTAGTGAGAATGACAGGGAGAGTGCAAAGAAATATATAGTGTGTATGTGGTGTGAAGTGAAGTTGTAGATTCGTTATTTAAGTGGCCTATTCTAAAAGTTGAGATTGTTAGTTCGAATCATGGGGGTTTAGTTTTCACTAAATCTCCGGTTTAACTTTCAATAAATCTCCGGTTTATTGCCAGTGAGTTTTCAGACCTACAGCAAACGCATATACCTCATAAATCCTGACTCCAAGTACATTTTATCAGTTATCTCTTCATCATCTTAACACTACATCTAATGTACCTTATAGCAGTATTCACATGTCAATTTCACACATCTGTATCATATCAGTTCGTTTAATATGCTAGATTCATCATTATACTCTATCTCTTATTTATATTGATGTTATTATTTTAACTATTCAGTATCTAGTTATTTTATTATTGATATTATTGTTCTGATATAATACCACTCCTCTATAAAAGCCATGCCTTGTGTATCTTCCTCACTTTCACATGCTCTGATGAAAACGACTGGTTGTAAACAAAGTATTGGAGATCGATTGACGCAACATCAAGCGAGTAGCGAACTCTAGAAAAACCTACCAGATCAAAGAAACAATTGTCAGCAAAGTGAATAAAGCCCTTATTGTATAGAAAACCATGTCACTCTTGTTTCTTGAATTATATATATATGTATATATATAACAAAGGAATTGTGGTAAGGAACCAGATGGACCATAACGCACCAGAGTACTCAATACTTAGGGTAGTAGAGTGGGAAATAGGAAAAGGTATGACCCCGACGGCAGAGCTCAAGACGTTTCGACGGCTATTTCAGGACTAAATTTTTAGCCTGGTGAATAAATAGCCGAACTTGTCAAGGGGATACTTCCTTATATGGGAAGATTGTAG
>OZ024741.1:42640662-42658162 GCA_964016885.1 Eledone cirrhosa
GTAATCCATGTGCAACCATGCAGTATTCTTCCACCCATATTTTTCACATATTTTTCACCTAAACTGTGAATCTGTGTTTCTCTCTTTCTCTCTTACTGCTCCCTCGTTCTCTCTGTTTCTCTTACTTTCTTTCGTCCCCTCTGTCATGTCAGTTAACACTTTCTCTCTACTGACCTCTTCCTCGCACTTCCACTCACTCACTTTCCGTTTCTGCCCTTCTTACCTCCTCCCGTTCGCTACGAAAACGATTTTCCTTCTTTCTTACATAGGATCCACTAGCGGAAGGTCTGTTTCTTACTCGCACATGTATTCAAACAGAATACTGACAGAATAACCATGTTGCTTGTGTTTCTTTCTATCTTCGGTTAGCTTTCCCCTGTGTTGTTTACTTGTCTCACTCGCTTTACGTATTTCAATTGTCCTAATAACTTATTTTAGTTATTATCGCACCAACGTGAGGTATATGATTTTTAATGCGATGAAATACCAATGATCCTTGGCAAATCACTGATGAGGGACTCATTTTATAACATGTAATCCATGTGCAACCATGCAGTATTCTTCTCCCCATATTTTTCACATATATATATATATATATATATATATATATATATATATATATATATATATATATATATATATATATATATATATATATATATATATATATACTGTATCCTTCTGCACAGTTTCCTTATACTAAATTCCACCCAAACCTTATTGGTCTAACCGAGGTTATAGTATTATACACTTCCTAAAGCTATCCCAATACAAAAACAAGATTAGAAAACGCAAATGGAGTATTTGTATAATCCTTTTTTTAATTTAGAAATACGCACTTCTATAGCCAAAAGCCTTTTAGAAGTTAACAGAAATACATTTTTCGAAACTGCATGCAAACTGGAAGTGTTAAACTAAACTTTTACGAAAGTCAGAATATCCATGAGTGAGATTGGTTTCACGTTTAGCTAATATCACAAAACCTCAATGAAACATTCTAACAAAACTACAAAATATAATTGTAATAATATGGTTTCAGATCAGAAATTTCTGCGGCAAAAAAATCGATTACAACGACATTGGTGGATTGGCAGAAACTGTTGCGCATCAGACAAAATGTTTTGCAGTATTTAGTCATGGCCCTTTACGTTCTGAGTACAAATCCAACCAAGGTTAGCTTTGCCCTACATTCCTAAAATAAAGTACCAGTCGATTTAGTCGACTTGCTCCTACCCTTAAAATGCTGGCTTTGTGTCAAATGTAGAAAGAATTATATTTTCTCAACCTCAGAAGGATGAAATACAAAGTTGACGTTGACATGTTTTGAATTCCTGACGTCAAGAACCAGAAAAATACTGCTTAATATTTGTTCGACGCTCTGACGATATTAAACAGCAATTTGTTTTTATAAGTAACTGTGCAGAAATATATATCCACACCGATTATTCTCTATTTTGTTTTACAAACCTGTATATACAAAAACAAAATACTATTAAACAAAACAAAAGAATATAGGAAAATAAGAAGAAAAAAGAACTGAGCAACGAAAGAAAGAGAGATTGGAAGGAACACACAATACATCTCAGTGCGAGTTGTGTTTCAGAGACCAGTACAAAGAGGAACCAGTCGGCCAGGCCCCGGTTTTGTGGTCGAAGCGACAAGGCTGGAGGTAGAGAACAAGTCGCAGCACGTAGCGTCCCAAATTAGGGATTAGCCACTCCCGGATGGGAAGAGGGTTAATGCATCGGAGCGCTTGCTTCACCACAGCCGAAAGCAGCCGGCTCCATTTGTGATGGAAAAAAGACTGCGTCGAGGCTTCTTCTTCTGATGTCGTTCAGAGCGGCGTGTCTAGGGGCCCGCCCTGCACTAAGGCAACGCGTGCAGACCGATCTCATCAAAAACTGCTCCACGGCGGTATTTTTGTGGCACACACGCGTCGAACCCCAGGTGCTGTGCCACTCCAATGTGGATACTCTCATCAACAAGGGCACCGGTTGATGAAGAAGACATCAACTGGAACCAAGCACTACTGTTTGGTTGCGAGGTGGAGCGTCGGCAGGTGAGACGGTTTTGGGCTAAGGCAGACTCGATCCGTAATTATTTCAATGTAATAACATATCCGTTAACAACAATTGTTTAGTTAGATCCGTCGTATATCATTAAATATTGGTAACAAGCAATGATTCCTACTAAGTAAAAGAGTCGGTTGTCCGACCAGTTCAAACAAACTACTATTTCTTTGATCTTTTAATTGCTGATACTATCTGATGGTCGAAACTACTGGAAGAAGCGTCACCACTTTATCCGGTGTCCTACGGCGAGATTTCATCACAGAATTAAAAAAGTCAAAACAAATACAACATAGCGTCCCATATCACGATTTGAAAATTCCATTAACCCACTGCCACTGGACTATATTTATCGACCACGAATGCATCGACCCAGAGAGCAAAACTGACCGCGATGGGATTTGAAATCAATGCAGAAATTTGAATCAAATATTGTAAACCCTTTAATCTGACACTTTAAAGGTTCTGACATTTTGTTGATTAAAAGACAACAAAATAATAATTGTTTCTTCTTTGGGCACAAGGCCAGCAATTACCCAGTGCATTACTGGTACTTTATTTTATCGATGCCGTAAGGATGAAAGGCAAAGTTAACATCGGCGGGATTAGAACTCAGACCGTAAAGTCACGTAACTATGCTAGAAAGCATGGTGTCCGACCCTCCACTGCCAATTCACCGATAATAAGAACAAAGTAGAGTTGTTACATATGAAGTTTATTGCTTAACCCTGTTACACCTCTACTTATTATATACACTCTGTTCTTATTATATACACTCTGTTCTACATCGAATGCTGGCATTGTTACTCTCATCAGTTTTCTCCGGACTTACTGAACCTTTTGCACGTATATATATATATATATATATATATATATATATATATATATATATGTGTGTGTGTGTGTGGGGGGGGGGGCTGGTCACATTTCCAATCTTGCCAAGAGAAAGAAACACACGCATATTATAGTTTACACTTTATCTTATTATCCTATTGTTTGTTATTCATTTGTTTATCAAAGTTCTTTCATCACACAATGTGTAATCTTCTCAATGACTATCCGTTTTGTGTCTCCTCATTTTCTCAGTTTTTAAGATATACTAAAAATTAAAAACAAAAATGTTATTCGTGATAATAGATATGTTATTCTGTAATGAAGTTTTGGAGTCAGTTAACTTTGGTGATTTCCTGGGCCACATTACGGGAGGTATCTAAAAAGTCCTTTCCAACTTCATTATCCGTACTAAATGTTACGAAATATATATTATATAAAAAGTAGTGATATTATTTGTGAGTGCTATTACCCGTCTCGAACGACTAAGCAAAAAGCAGGCAACATATATATTTGTTGAAAACTAACCTCCAGCGATAATAGATAAGACCGCCGTCGTATCAACGGCTGAGTTTTGTTATCAGTACTGAGTTATATTTACGATCATGATATCAGATACACTGGATGACATTCCTTTGAAAATGTAACATAAAGCAGATGCGATACACAATTTGAAGTAGTTGTTGTAATTTCTAAAGTGATAAGTATTTCGCTCCACTGATGCTGTTGGCCAAGAAAAGGTAATTAGAAACCATTCCAGTACAATCTTATTTTATTGATCTATTATTTGTTTTAGCCATTGCTCTGTGCTATCGTAAGGCCACAGCATAGTCTTACTCGATTAGTCTATTGCTTTATTACATATTTGAGGCATTGGGCTGTATAATGCTGGAACAGACTCATTGACTGGAATATAACTTATATGTAATAACAATATATAATAAATATAAGAAGGGCAGTTCATCAGTCTTGCAACATAATTAACAGAACCACGAGGTTATGAAAATGAAAATGTAAGAAATCAATTTGCTACTATCTCATTTTTCGCTGATATAAACTAAGATTCATTGAAGCCAATTGTTCCATATTAATGACGAAGTCAGTGGAAATGACACATTTTGTTGCAGCCTATTCTATAGAGAAATCAATAACAAATCAATAAAACATTCTGTCAGTAACTTTCTAAAAGAAAATTACAATCACGGATTAAAAGTAAGGTTGTATGAAAATAAAGGTTTATTAATTTGGTCAATCTGGTAGAAGGGCGATATCAACGTGGCCAAGGAGAAATGTTAGAAAGACAGCTTAAATATAGCAGTAATGATCGACTTCTATCGGTGCTGACGATACATATTCCAGGGGCTCAAAGTTGCTTTTCTGCGTTATTTCAGCGCAAAGTTTAGTCCAGTCATGTGCAATCTTAATTATTTTAATAGGGTGGGGGATGTAAGAAAGAAGAGGGGAGAACACGGAAGAGCCGAACTCCCACTGTTATCGCCTCCATCTCTCTTGCGCCCCCCCTCTCTCTGTAATATGAGCAAATGGGGTCCCACGTGCTGGCCGCCCCCAGCCCTAGCACACAGAATGGAGAAGGTGCATGGTAAGGGAGATGCCATTCCATCTCGTGAGGCTCACACCTGCGGCTGGCCAGCTCAGCGCCGATGGTGGTAAGTAGGGAGGTAGACCTAGGGCCAAGGACACCAGAAATCTCCACTACCAAGAGTACGACCGCAAACTACATGAATTAAACAATCACAAACGAGATATATAGTATAAAAAAATAAGCGTAAACACAGTTACTAATCTACTCTCGGGTCCTTAAAATAAGGGGTGGTGGAATAAATATGTATGGTGGTGGAAAATCAGTAATATTTCTAGGTTGACTCCGTTGATGTTTTTAAAAACCTAGATTAATTGTTTAGTTTACATATTGAGACCACAAACCATCCTCTTTATTTTATAACAGATGGGATTTATATTAATATACTTTTTTTGTCATTTATACTGTTTTTTAATGTCTAAAGAAAATTAAATTTCGCCGGAGATAAATTAGCAAAATTTCATAAGCGGTGTGGGAGTGGGGTTTGAAACAAGTACGGTAGGGGGAGGGATCTGAAAAATATATAAGCGGAGGGTGGACGATTAATCGATACCTGAAAGTAGTCATCTTCCGAAAGGGAGATAACTTACTGTGTTGTTAGGAGAATAGATACTTAGCAAATGACACCATGACGAACTTGTGAGGTTGGGCGGCTGATATACTGTCAACACCACTTGTTTTGTGATAAAGCCATGTCGCCATGCCTGCAATACTCACACACACACGTACACATATACATACACTTAAGACTCGCACCCGTATACAGAGACACACACACACATATATATATATTTTATTCTCATTCACACTTCCCCAGACACACCCAAATTCCCTATATATACAGCAACACATTGCAACCTTAGATCAGTTTGACAATCGCCACCGACGAATGCGAGAAAGTTCTCCACAAAGTTAACCAGGATTTCAAAGAAAACATTTCCACCGAAGTTCCAGGATTTGCAATTGAGAAGTTGTGAGTTCGATTCTCGGATCCGCTGATGCGTTCCAGTTAACTCAGCTGTAGAAATGAGTTGCGATGTAGCGTGGTGAGGGGAGTCTGCTATGTATGAGAGGGTGCTGGTCTTCCACAAACAAACCTCGACTAGGCTTATGACTCGGAGGAAAACTTTCTAGGCGCAAAACCAAGGTCATTAGTGACCGATGGAGCCCATTTTAATGCCCCCCCCCCCACATATGAAATCAGGGTTAACCACAGTAAATAAGGTACTCGATGCATAAGTAGAGTGAGAACAACGAAATATAATATTAAAATGCCCCCTATGGGACTAGAACTGTTTCATTCGTATGAAATCGATGTGAAACTTAAAATAAATGTGTAAAATTTTGTAATATTTCCCTTGTACGCAGAAAAACATAAGGCATTGCCTTTACATGTTTCATGGTTGAATTGCTGATAATCGGCAAACAAGATCTATTATTCTTGTACATGGTGAGAACTATAGTATTACACTTATGTACATTCTAATTTGCAAAATGTCCATTCTTTTAACCATAATATAACAGTGATTCATTGATGCCATTAATTTATTTGTTAGGTATATACTTTAGTATTTGTCATCTCTCCCTCTCGTCCTATTCCTCATATTAATTGATATTGTTTAATCATGCTCGGTGTACCTTATTACAACTTAGTCATGAATGCCTCAGTGTGAGTGTGTGTCTGTGAAACATATATATATATATATACACCAGATCCGAACAGAAAGGAACCAAACTCCCACTGTCACTGTCTCCGTCTATCCCGCTCTCCCCCTCTCTCTCTCTCTCTCTCTCTCTCTCTCTCTCTCTCTCTCTCTATATATATATATATATATATATATATATATATATATATATATATATATATATATATATATATAGAGAGAGAGAGATGGGGTAGAACTGAATTTATCCGGGTGTATTACTGGAAAGTTTGTTTACAATAGTTGCAGGAAGACGAAATTAAATGTAGAAAGACAAAATTAATTTTCTTAACTTCTTCATCTGACGCTCTGTTAAATTGTGGTTTGAAACAATCCCGATAATTACAAATGCCTTTATAATTAAATTTTCTTTGCAATTAGAAATCCCAAGAAAAGAAGTATTTTTTAAAATAAAAAAGTTAATTCCCCGAAAAGGATTATAATTTACCTGCCTTCACTCAATAATAAAAAGAAAAAAAATGAAAAGAAAAAGGAATAAAATGAAGACATCATCAAAATTAATTTCCTGGATATTGATATTTCAAATAGCTTATTATTTCAAACTAAATAGAATGATGATGTTTGCCATATTCCACACATGTTTCACAATTATTTTTCAAATTCTTAATGAAAACTGAAACAAATAGTAAATAAATATATTGAATAAAATAAAATTGGTATAGGTTTTAATGAAATTATGAAGATTTCTCCCTCAAACTATTTTCACTTTCATAAAGTTGAAAGCACGAGATTAACAAGATAATAATTTCACATTTAAGAAATATGTGGTTTTCTGCATGTAAAAGCAGACGAGTTGATTTAATGCATTTCTTGTGACAAACATTGTTAAACCTCCTGTCAATAAGTATTTGGTTCAAATCTCTTTTAAAGAAATTTAAAGTGTCCATGACACACCATATAGCAACACAGTAACCCTACCACTCTATAATGAGATACGGATCCATACATACATTGCATAATTAAAATAATTACCAGTTTATCTAAAAATCTCTAACAACAAATTCTCTTGAAGCTAAAACATGTACTAAAATACAAATAATATTTTTAGTTGGCTGCATTCAATGTGAAATCCAACATCTGTAATCTAATCACGAACGAATGTTGAATGATGGATTCTATATTTTATAAAGGTTCGTGGCGTGTCGTGGCTATCTGGTTAAGAGGTTCACTTCACAACCATACAGTTCAGGATTCGGTCCCACTTTTCATATTGGCCAGTATCATGTAAAAGTAAGTGACAGAAATTTACGGGATGGAAACTGTACTGAACGTTAACGCCCCCCGCCTCTCTCTGTCTCTCTAAATATATATATATACATATATATATATACACTATTTTCCGTTGTGTTGTAATATAAATATTACACACAGTAGATTGACAGCTCACGTAGAGTTTGCTCGACGATTCCAGTTGTAGTTCCAAAAGTAATCCGGAGAAAAATAGAAAGATTTGAATGGATACAGTTTAGTTGAAAGGAATTTATTGACACGTGTTTCTATAACAGTTACATAACCTGAAAACAGCTGCTATCTACAAAGTTTTAGTTATGCAGACATTCAATATTTCAATGTTATTATTTACTGTCATTTCATCAGAATAATATTACTGAGAACCTATTTGGTTTTTATAGAGAATATTAGGAGGGAGGGGTGAAGTTGTTAGAAGAATAGTTGAGGGAGTGGTTTTTTGATAGCAGTGAGAATTTTTGGTGGCAGTGAGTAATTAGATTCCCATATGTTGTTTTGACATTTTTATAGAATATATTATTGGTTATTTTTCTAAATCTATAGAAGGATTAGAGATAGTAAAGACATGCGTGGTTGGTTTTGTGTTTGCACTTAATTAACATTCAGACTTAAATTTTTCTTTCAAGTGTACGTATCCTTTCACCCACGCATTCACTCACAAATATATTTGCACACCTCTACAAAATACATATACTCACATTCACATAGTAACATGTTCATACTTACATACATATACACATGCATACATATATATATACACACATGTATTCATGTACATACATACGCGTTCATGTGTATACATTTTCATACTCAACTTATCTTTATATACACACGTATAGACACACATATATACATACATACTCTAGTCTATGTGTACATATATACATATACATACACATCTATATATATATATATACACACACATATATATATATATATATATATATATATATATATATAAGCACTTTAATACATGAATACACTTACATCTAACTATACACATCAAACATATATATATATTTACTTATTTATATACATTTTCACATATATATACATACTTATGGACGTTTTTAGACACATTCTTTATCGCATATTTGCACCTATTCTTATCAGCATATTTTTCCATTATTAGTGTGGTAATTTAAGGTTATTAATATATGTTGAGAAGAGATTGTTTTTATATTTTTCTAACTAGATTGAGGTTTATATAGTTGGGGGGATGTCCCTCTTTTATGTAATATTCGGCTTGTAGTGGGAAAAAAGGGTTTTAGTTCTGTGACGGCAGAATAATGTTCGTTCAATTCTGTTATTCAGCAATTTCTTCGTGTGTGTGATTATGTAATAAATCTCAAGATTACACAATTTGCAGAAATTTTGGCTCCTGGAAAAGCTTTGGGTTTTAGCTAATTTCTCCCATTTTAGGGTAAACTTTTGATCGCTATCCCTGAGCGTCCAAGCTTTTTCTGCTAAAGTTGTTACATTTCTTTGGCTCTGGTGTTTTATTGAGTAAGAATGCCTATATAATCGAGATTTAAACGATGTTGCCGTTGATCCCACGTAATACCACTCGTTGCCTCCGGATTTAATGGTACACTTATAAATAACATTTTTTTCCAGGCAGTTATTGCCGAGGGGGCAGTTGTCAGGATAGGTGCAGTTACAGTTGTGTACGTTGGGTTTTCTCTGGAGTAGTATTGCGGACGAACTTAGGTGTGGTTTATTTATGTTCTGTAGAGTATTGTCTACTGTTTTTTTTGTGTTCTTTGTACTTAAGTTCTTAGTGTTTTCGTTTAACCTTCTAGTATTGATCTTTTTTATGTGTTGTTCAAGGTTTAACGCTGTAGAGTATGACAGTCTTATAGTGGTAGGGTTTAGGATTTTGTGGTATTTGTGTGATGTAGGAAAATGTCTCTTAATTATTTTAAAGAAGAGTACTGGTAAATTTGTACTAATGGAACTATTGTATTCGGGGTTATACCATAAGTACTCTTTGCATCGCTTTCTATTAGTTTTGTTTGTTGGTTTACTGGTGTGCATACTATGGTAGTAAGTGTGGTTTGGTGTTGTGTTATTATATCTACCTATGTGGGATTTATTTTGGGTGTTTTGATTGTTCCCATCTATATACTCTATTTTGTTGAGGTAGCCTGCTTTACTAAGGGCGTTATCGTAGTACTCGGCGTGTTTCTTAAATACTTGTATGTTAGAAGATAGACCCGAGATTCTAAGGGAAATATTTTTAGGGATAGATTTAATTATAGAGATGGGGTGGTTAGACCCAACATTTACGTATTTGAGATTTTCATTCAATTTATGAAACGGTTTAATCAAACCAGAGTTTAAATTGAGTGTGACATCCAGGAAGTTAACTACTTTAAGGTTGTATTCATATGTTATAGTTAGTCCTATTTCGAGTAGTAGTTTTCTTATATCTTTGCGTAGTTTTTCTAGTTTTTGGTTATTTAGGTTTTTAACTAGGAGGAGAACATCGTCGCGGTATATTCCGCCGTGGAGATTGCTGAATTTTTCCTGGAGTCTAAAGGCGATAAATAACCCCACAATATCAGTTATTTCCGCCGAATCGTTAGAGCCCATTGTTATGTCAAAGTTAGAGGGTCTATCTTTACGTACCCAATAACTGTTCTCAAATTTGACTATAGTTTTCCTAGCTTCTAATATAATCTTAATTTCATCGTTTGTAAGGTCAGAGTTATCCTTAGCAAACTCAATGGCTCTATTCAAAGTTTCAGGTGATATCGATGAGTAATATTCATCGATATCAAACTGGATAAACTTAGATTTATTCTTATTGCTAATGCTATTAAACCATCTTATTGCTTCTTGGGTCTTCCCCCAGAGTTTAATGTTAACCTTAGCCTTAATTTGGGGGATGATTCTATCTAAGATATATTTGCTTATTTTACCTATATCTGATTTAGACGGGCAGATTAATCTAATTTTAGGGTCATTATCAAAGTTTACCTTATGGTCCTTAAGATTGAAGGTGGGTACCGCCGGTAAGAGTGGTCCTGTCCTATCTTCGATTCCGAGATTTTTCACTATTTCGCATGCCTCATCATTGATGTGCTTAAGGGTTACTTCATTCGTTTTTCTATATTTTTTATGTAATTCTTTTCGAATGAAGTTGTTGTATGTAGTGCATACAAATGGCCGGTCTTATATACACGCACACCACATATATATATATATATATATGTGGTGTGCGTGTATATAAGACCGGCCACAAGTACCATAGCCTTATCAATAAAAATACAATTAAATATCGTACTCCACAACACCTAACATAGCATACCATATAGCTAGTAGCAATAAAAGGAAGATTAACAATTATTTCCAACTAATTAAAACACAACAGGAGGTAAACCTAGTAACTGTAAACAATAGTAGTAATAATAATAATAATGATAATAGCACTAATGAAATCAATAACAATACGAATGATAGACATCATTACCCTAGTGCTATCCCTAACAACCAAAATTCTTCACAACATAGGAACCGGCAAGCTAACACCCAGAATAAATGTAACTGTAGAACTAATAGAACTTGCCCCTTAGGTAATAATTGTTTAACCAAAGACATCATCTACTCATGCACCGTCAACGCAAAAAACTCTTCTAAAACATATATAGGTTCTACTTCGAACAACTTCAAGATGAGATACAACTCGCACCTCAACTCTTTCAAAAAACACAATCTAGCCAGCTCCACTTCTTTATCTAGCTACGTACACTCTCTGAAAACTAGGAATAGACCATTTACACTGCAATGGGAAGTAGTAGGTAGGGCCACATCGTATAAACCACCGAATACATTGTGTAATCTCTGCCTTCTGGAGACCCATACTATAATCTTTTCGAAACTAGACCTCCTTAATAGAAAGTCAGAGACATTTTCCTCGTGCCAACACCGGCACCGGCACTCGTTTAATAACTTTAAACCTAACTGTGTAGTATACAACAATGTCAAATTTGAATTCCCCACCACCATTAACACTAGACATCTAGGACTTAGCAGCACCCACAACCACAAACCCTTCGACTAACTCTTTCCTCTACACAACTCCTATTCATCTATAACCTTATACTCTACAATAACAATTAGAATTAGACATAGATTTACCACCTTTTGATATAACTACAATAGATTAATTATTTCATATACAGTAATGGATATTTGGTACTTGGTATGTATAGACATTTAATGTAATATGTGATAATAAACTATATATGTATTTATAATTGTATAATTAAATACTTAAATTACACAACATAATAATAATAAAGTAATTAAATATAAAATGTAATAGCATTGAATATTAGGGATTAACTTTCAAAACAATAATGTATATTATTACACATATGGCATATCTATTTTGATATATTAACAGCTATACAATCCTTCATAACATATACCTTGCCCAGTAATGAATAGATAACAATCTAAAGAGACCTTTAATGTATGATAATAAAATACACTGTATTTAAATCAGGTATAAATATACAGTGGTATGTAACAGAGATCCAATGGTACCACATTATAATGTGTATTAGAACAAATCATTTTAATAACTGAATTGAACTTAATTAGCTAGTTACCTCCCCTTACGCATTACCTCCCCTTATTCACTTCCGGAAATTAACGATTGGAAAATTTAACGGTTGATCAAATATAGTCTATGAATATGAGTACATTAAGACTAATTTACAATCCATTGCTCTAACTAACTTAAAACATTCAATATAAACATTAACTAAAACTTAATTCAACATATGTCATGGAAAAGTCTGCAGAAACTGTATGTTTCTCAACACACAAATTCGAACACTATCAGCATACAGCACCCACCATAGATTCTAATACATTAACATATTTGCTTAAAATGCAGTATTTATTAAACTATTTATGCATAATAGCTTTGCTTGTCTCCTTCTCATGTATATGACTAACGCAGTTGGACTCTCCACACGCCTGCATATGAATTGTTAATGTACTCTTCCTTTCTAAAAACTACGTTCTCAATGCCTCTCTAATGATTGAACTATTTTCTTGTTTTATCTGTTGTATGTATTCCACTCCGTGCTTTTAATTTTAATTTAATTTTAATCTTAATTTTAATTTGAATTTGACCTTGATGGTTTTGTACAATTATTGTACAATTCTCGTAAAATATATGTCACATCCATTCCACCCTGTAAATACGAAACTGCTACTCACAACATCAATTTATATGTATCTATATTATTGTTCAGTTGAATAGGAGATTAATTATATGTGCAAACATTGATAATGCTCCGATGACTTCAAACGTGAGTTTAGAAGAAACGATTGTCAGCTACTAAATGATTTGAACACAACTTTGATAAATGTATAATTTATATATATATATATATATATATATATATATATATATATATATATATATATATATATATATATATATATATACATACATATATACACACACACACACACACACATATATATATATATATATATATATATACACGGACACACACACACCACACACGCACCCACAAAAAAAATCGCGCAAAACACACACACATACGCACATATACACTTATACATATATATGTACATATATATATATATTGATAGATAGATAAATAGAGAGATAGAGAGTGAGAGAGAGAGGAATAGAGAGGGTGTGTGTGTGTGTGTGTGTGTGAGAGAAAGAAAGGGAGGGAGGGAGAGAGAGAGAGAGAGAGAGAGAGAGAGAGAGAGAGAGAGAGAGAGAGAGAGAGAGAGAGAGAGAGAGAGAGAGAGAGGCATCTAAAACATATTTGTCAAAAATACATTAATCTTAACCAGAAGTATATTGACTGAAAGACATCTTGATCGAAAAATATATTAATTGAGATCAAATATATCGAAAGATGTGTTCATAGAAACGTATTTGTGGAAAAACATATTCATCTAAAAAAATATTTTTAGAAAAAGACATTCGTAAGAAAGTAAAGATATATAATATATACCGAGATTTAATATTGATAATTTTTTAAAAACCTCTTATAATTGCCAAATGATAGAGAGATATTTTTTTAATGAAATATTTTCACTTTGTTTTCCGTCCATCGGTGTTTTTATAAACTAAAATATGTAAATAGAAATATATCAGAATATATTTTCGACACGTGTTTCTGTATATATATATATATATATATATATATATATATATATATATATATATATATATATATATATATATATATATATATATATATATATATATAGGACTATACATAATCCAAAATCTCGTTGAAAAGTTTCCTGCGTTCGGAGGTGGTTTGTACAGAGATGACGGGCTTGTTACTCTCACAGGGTATAACCCCAGTAGCACGGACCGGGGCCGTAAACACTTCATCAGATTGTTCCGAGATTTGGGTTTCCGAGATTTCGGGATGTAACACTCAATCTGGAGAACAATTTATACTACCCCTACAGGAAACAACCAAACGAGAATTTACATTATATCCACCGCTATTCCAACCATCCAAGGAACATTACCAATAATTCTGTAAACAAATATTTCCCTCCGCAACAACACTTGGGCAGATCTACAATGAACACGCGCATTACTACAACCTGGTTCTTAAAAGAAGCGGCTTCAGGGAGGACATTTCCTATTATCCAGGCCCTACTGGCTGATCCAGATGTCCACGCCGCCGCTCACGCCACGTAACGTAGTTCAACCCTCCGCACAATGCTGAGGTCGTAACACCAATTGGGAATGTTTTCTTCAGATGTCTCGATGAACACTTCCCACCCCAACACTGCTACCACAATATCATCAATAGAAACACTGTTAAACTTTCCTACAGCACTACATCCAACTTTGCACAAAACATCGCTTCATCTAACAATATTAAACTCCTCTCTAACAGAAACAATAACGATATTAGCGGTGAGAAAATTAAGAGTTTCAACTGTCTGGATAGATCATCGTGCCCCCTCAAGAACAGATGCCGAGAACGAAACGTAGTCTACCAGGGCAACGTGAGGACGGATCATTACAAGACCTACATCGGATTAACCGCCTGCGAATTTAAGAGCCGGTACTCCCAACACCAACATTCATTTAAAAGCCCGTCCCGCCGACATGCTACAGTACTTTCTGGCCATAGTTGCGACCTCCAAGACAACATATTACCTACCATCTAACATGGAGCCTACTTTCCAAGGCAAAATCTTATTCGGGGGGACGCCATCCGTGCAATTTATGCTCGGAGGAAACGATCCAGATGCTGTTTGCAAAGGACCAATTGTTAATAAAAAAGGATGAACTCGTTAGCTCGTGTTAACACAGAATATATAAGACATATCTTCTCTTAAAACCCCCTCATGACCCAGGTGGGTAGATATTGGCTTTAATATCCTACCCGCTTACACACTATGATAGAGGAAATCCCAGCATCCCTAGGTAGAAATAGAATATTTTCTTTATTGTTACACTTCCTAAACATCCTTAGGCAGAACTATGTATATTTTCCTCATTGAAAACACTTCCTAAACTTCCTTAGGTAGAAATAGACCGTTTTCCATTTTTGCTAAAATATATATATTGCCCTATGGAACCGGCCGAACAGATAGTTATGATACTTTACTAGACATATTACTCATAGTTTAAGCACGATGCACAAACTTACTCGTAGCCATTACCGGACCGCCGCTATGGTAGGCATGGTATATAGAGTTAACGTGTACTGGCATATAAACTTATATTATGCCAGTGTGTAAGCACCATCACAAGCTATAGCGTCAGAATTGTTAAAGAAAGCTATTAGCTAATCTTCAATTCAATTATGTTCTCTTGCCAATGTTTGGCGATGGCTTTGATATACACGTTAAATTGACACTTTGAGGCACTTTGAGGAATTTACTTTACTATAGAACCTTAGCTAAATTACAACAGTACGAGAAAGGAAATATTTAGTACTATCGTTAAGATTAAGCGTAAATTTATAGGTGTTTGAAAATTAGTAAAATGAAAAAAATAGTAATTTAGTGAATGAGGCGCTCTTCCCGGGCCATAGTGCAATTGATAACAAGATTTCTCTCTGATGAGGAGAAAGAGTAATAGATTATAAATGCTTAGCTTTTTAGAAAAGTGTAAGGATAAAGAAAAGTAACAAATACATGGATACTGTTTGACATATATACGCCGAAATTATTCTTTCTCTCGTTGGGTGTTTTCACTCTTGAATTGAATTTTAGCACAATAACATTTCTACAGACTGGAAATAGTTGATAAGGATAAAATCTCTTTTAATAGCGTGTGTATGCACCTGACTGGCTTGGTACTTTCAGGTCAGTTAGTCTACTAACTCTTTCTTCTTGCATCTTGGCCTCTCTAGCCCCTCGCCGCCAAGAATGTAATAAATAAAATACACGACATTTAGCAGGACTAAACCATCCATCTGACCTAAGGTACCCCACTCCCCAGATCTCTGACCACACTCAGAGAAAAAACACAAAACAAACAACAAAGTTTAAACAACATTTGCTTCGACTGTACGCCCATATGGACTGTACCCCATGATAAGTTCAACTAGATTCCCGCCGTTCGAATAATGGCGCTTTATTTCGGATCTAGCCTTCGAAACGGTTGGATCTCAGCTGTCGGGGTCCTGAATCTTTTCATATATATATGTAGAATAGAAAACGAAAAATCAGTGATGCATCTGAACTCAATGTATTGTGTGTTACAATTGTTTCCCCGGTGGACAGCTCGAGACGCGATCATTGTGTGGATCTGTCTGATTCTGGACCCGCAGGTTCGACGGACACGTCTAATGATTTCGGAGCATATTCTCTCACTATGTGAGAATCAGACAGATCCACACAATGATCGTGTCTCGAGCTGTCCGCCGGGGAAACAATTGTAACACAATAAATTCAGTTCAGATGCATCACTGATTTTTCGTTTTCTATTCTATGATACTCTGCTCTGTAAGAGCATAGAGTGCTCAACCGGCATACCGCCTATGGAAGCATCCTAGCTTCCATCAGACACACACACACACACACACACACACACACACACACACACACACACACACACACACACACACACACACACACACACACACACACACACACACACACACACACACACACACACACACACATATATATATATATATATATATATATATATATATACATACACATATATAATTCTTGTATGCTTGTGAGTCTTAGACAATAACAGCAGATATGGAAAGGAGAATCCAGGTCATGGAGATGGGATGCTTCAGAAAGCTCCTTGGCATCCCCAACCGCATCTCCAATGAGGAGGTGCGAAACAAAATTTGCCAAGCTATAGGGTCCTACGATGTCCTGCTGACCATTGTAAAAAAATTCAAATTGAGATAGTACGGGCACGAGACAAGATCTTCAGGGTTTGCTAAAACTGTCCTGCAGGGAACAGTACAAGGAGTGAAGAAGAGAGGCAGACAGAAAAATAGATGGGAGGACAAGATGCCGGAATGGGCCGGCATGAGCCTGGGTGCAACAATAAGGAAGGAGATGCGCTAGAGGAACTGAAGGAGTTGGTTGACAAGTCATCTAAGGTGCCCCAACAATCCACCAGACTACGGGAGAGATGATATGATATGATATAATATGATATGATATATATATATATATATATATATATATATATATATATATATATATATATATATATATATATATATATATATAACGAATGAGATGTGGTAAGGAACCAGGTGGACCATAACGCACCAAAGTACTCAATACTTGAGGTAGTAGAGTGGGTAATTAGCCGTCGAAACGGCTTGAGCTCAGCTGTCGGGGTCTTACTGGTTCCTATATATATATATATATATATATATATATAATAAATATATATATATATACATATAAAAATATATATATATATATATATATATATATATATATATATATATATATATATAGAGAGAGAGAGAGAGAGAGAGAGAGTTGTGGTAAGGAACCAGATG
>OZ024741.1:42663162-42670662 GCA_964016885.1 Eledone cirrhosa
CGCAACGCATTCTGTCCTGCACTCTAATAATCTGCCATTTTGCCCTCGCTTTGCATTTATGTTTGTTTCACCTTAAACGATGTAAAACTAATTTCTTTAATAAAATAATATATAACACCATTTAGCCTGGTTGCCTCCTGATATTGATCTCCAGTTAAAATTATTTCATTTCCCTTATAACATAAATATTCTTAGCTAAAGGCATAGATGTCACATCTCACATTCTATTTTCCTTTAAATATATCGGATTCCATATCTAAAATTAGACAAAATAAAACACGTTTCTTACTCGCTAGAAATATGATGACTCGAAGATATGGTAAAGACACTTGCCTATACGTCACACATTCAGATGAAAGGCGTCAGCTCATGATTGCAAAGTATAGTTCAGAACTGCTGTGCCAGGCCTGCGCCATAATTGATACACACACCCACATATACAACCCCATACACACAGACACACACACACACACACACACACACACATACACACACACGCACACACACTCACACACACACACACACACACATATATATATATATAATACAAGGACGATTGTATATGTATATACACAACAGACTTCTGCACAATTTCCCTATACTATCTACCAAAAACCTATTGGTTTAACACACAGACACACACATATGTATATATATATAATAAGTGGTTCAGTATATTCGTGGTTTAATGAGGAAGGTACCAAAATCTTCACTCCATGCTAAGGCAGAGTGTATATGATCAAAATAAAGCGAGTTTTCACATCAGGCTTGAACGGGTTGGATGAAGCGCAAAACCTAAGTTTCAAGGGCATTAGAGGGTAGATGATTACCCACTGACCCTGCAGCAACGTGAAATGAAGTGCCTTGCTCAAAGACAAAATATGTCACATGGTCTGGGGATCAAACTATACAGCCTTATTATCATGACCCAAATACCTTAACTACTAGGCTACATGCCTTCAACAGAACCAGCGCTATGTCAGAAGACGACACATAATAATGGTTTCTAATTTAGGCACATGACCTAAAATTTTGTGAGGAGGATGTGTGGAAGTCGATTAAATCGGCCCCAGTGCGTTACAGGTACTTTATTTTATCGACCCTGTAAGGATGAAAGGCAAAGCTAACCTCGGCAGGATTTGAAATCAGAACGTAAAGGGCCATAAATCTATGCTGAAAAGTATGGTGTCTGACGCTCTACCAATACTGCCAATCCAGCAGCACATATTAATAATTGTTTCTGATTTTGTCACAAGGCCAGCAGTTATCCAGTACATTACTGGTACTTTATTTTATCGACCTCGTAAGGATGAAAGGCAAAGTTAACCTCGGCGGGATTTGAACTCAGATCGTAGAGGGACGTAACTATGCTGGAAAGCATGGCGTCCAACTCTCTACCTATACTGCCAATAACGATTGTACATTATACTTGGAAATAAAAGAAAATTGTTAGAACATTTTTTCTCGGGCATTGTATGTTATTGCATTCACGACTTTAATGGCGGTCAAACTAGATTGACAAAATATTTTCTTTAGACTCTGTAAATTCTAAATAAATGTATAGGTGTGTGTGTGTGTGTGTGTGTGTGTGTGTGTGTGTGTGTGTGTGTGTGTGTGTGTGTGTGTGTGTGTGTGTGTGTGTGTGTGTGTGTGTGTGTGTGTGTGTGTGTGCGTTGATGTGTATGAACGAATGCGTGTATGTATTTTTGTGTGAGTATATATGCATCTAGTCCTCTATGGTTATGTATGGCAATATGTGTCTATATGACACTTGATGTATATATGTATGATTGTGTACGTGGGCTATGTGTTTGCGCGCATAGATTTATGCTGTATGTATGTGGGATGTGTATGTATTTGTGCGCGTGTGGTGTGTATACGTGTATTGCAATGGGTTCTTGTGTATGTTAGTGTGTGTGTTTATATCCTGCTTGATATGTATGGATGTGTATAGGAGTATGTTTGTGTGTTTATATGTGATTGGATGTATATAATTATGCATGTGTACGGGAGTATGTGTTTCTGTGCGTGTGTTTATGCAGTATATGTGGCGTGTTTGTTTATTGCGATCGGTATATGTGTATGTGTGCGCGCGTATGTCTATTTCAATATGTACCTATATATGTGTGTATACATTTATATCTGTATTCCAATGTGTATTTGTCTGTATTAGCATGTGCGTACCATAGTATTACTATGGGTATTTATGTATGTGTGGGAGTGTTGCATGTGTGTATGTGTGTGTATTTCAGAGTACTATATAAACATGAATTAAAAATGAGATTTCAATTATATATATATGGAGAGAGAGTGGAATGAGAAAGACAGAAAGAGAGAGAGAGGGGAGAGAGTGAGAGAATTGACTATGCGTCTATCCGTGTCTATAAGCCTATATATGTTTGTGTATGGGAGAGAGCGTTTGATTTATAAAGAAATATTCCACTAAAATTCCGTTCAACGCTTTCTAAATATACAAAAACAAAAACAAACATAAAATAAAATATATATGAAAATAAATTAATTATACAAAATAATAAATACGTAAATATTTCTAAAAAAAAATGCGTTGAAGAAAAACTAGAATGAACATTTTTCGAAACAGAAAAAAATCAAAACCCCGATTGATTTATGAAAATTACGAAAAAACAAACAAATATTTTGACAAGATAGGCCAATAATCTTTGTAAATGTCAGTTCTTTTATTCCGATTTTGATTCAGAACTTTAAATGAAAAGTGTTGTAAAGAGTACGATGGGGCGTGCAGTATGATGAGGGTGAATTGGGATATGTGTTGTTGCCCCCCAGCACAATGTCGATACAGCCTATGTAACCCAAACAACAACACACATCAAAACATTCCCAACAGATTTATTCTCATTTTCAATTGTGTTCTCCTGAAACTGAAAGGTTAAGTCAACTAAAAAAGGGCAGACATGAAAAGAGAGAGAAAAAAGAAATAATAATGAAAGAAAAAATGAAATTGAAAAAATATAAAATCAATAATAAAAAGGGGAAATAAAATAACCAACAGCAATAAACGAAAACAAATGAGTTAATAATGAAATGAGCAGCTCGTACCAAATGATTTTTCTAAAAGACAGCCAACAAATAAAGGTAATAGAGAACAACAATGGAAAATAAATACGATGATTGAAAGAATCAGCTCATATCCTGGACTCTGGTAACCTTCTACATTAGCCTAACACAGATGAACACCATATGCAACCATGATCACTTAACTCCTGTCTTATTGACATACGGCGTTTCTTGGGCATTCTAAAAACCTGACGGTGCCAAAACCTCTCTCCGGGCCAGAAAACAGCAGATTTCCTCCAGCGAAGGGTAGAGAAGGTGAGAGAATAGAAATGAGAAATAAAGGAAGAATCGACCCCAGGACTAGACCGGTATCTTTTTATCCACCTTCATTGGATAAAAAGCAAAGCTGACCTCGGGAGGATTTGAACCCAGAGAGCAGGCAATCGAAACGAATACTTTAAAGCATTTTATCCGACATTCTAACGAATCTGCCAATTTGCCACCTTTGAACACCATGTAAAAGCCTTTAATCAAGAAATTAGGCGTACTTCTTAGGGTGTGGTATTAACTATCTTGGCATTTGTTCCGGTCTTCTGCTTTTCGTAAATTACACCTGTGCTGTATCTGTGTGTTCGTTTTCCTATTAGTAATACAATTTCATCATTGTATTTACTATAAAATGTAGCCTCTGTTATGGACAAAGTGTCTTCTTATATGCATAGACACTACTAATCAATACTGTTATGTCATCAGAGTGAGATGATCCGAATTTTATTCCAGAATTAGGATGAATAGAGCCAAAGATCAGAATCAATCATACCACATATCCAGGTAAATAAGTGCCGTTTGATAAACCATAAATCAACAGAAGTCACATTGATTGGAAAAATAGATTTTCGATTAAATGATTTTACAACAACGTCAAATCTTCGTGTGATTAAATATTTAGTGTTGTTTTATTTTAGATTTTAATATGAATTATACGTTTTATAGTGTTTCGTACTAAGATGTACTTTGAATAAAAGATTCGACTATGTTACGGAGAAGACAAATATTTACATTTGGATAAATTCACATTTTGAAAGTAAGAGCATTTTAGACCTGGCAAATCTCGGCGTTCGACGAGGAGATCACCCACGCACTTTGTAAAATCTCCCCATATTGCCTCACATCTCCCCGTTTGGGTCACTTGTTTTCATGGTACTCCCCCGTTTGGGTGTTTAGTGGTTGGTAGGTCAGGAATAAGAGTAATTTTGCAACAATAGAAAGTGATTTGTACAGGTAAAGTAATGTTAGTGTGACATGTATTGGAGTTATTCGCAAGAAATAAATACATAAATTAAACACATCCATATGCACACACAAACACACTCTCACAAAATACACACAAATACGCACACACGCACACACACACACATTCTCTCTCTCTCTCTCTCTCTCTCTCTCTCTCTCTCTCTCTCTTTCACACACACACATATATACATATATATATTATAAAGAGATAGGACCTGGACGGTTGGGCACTTGCCATTTCAACAGCTAGTAGGTGTTGAAACGGCAAGAGCTCAGCCGTCGGTGTCCCGATTCTTTATAAAATAATCATACTCTACTACTCCAAGTATCGAGTACATTGTTGATTAATGGTCTAACCTGAATCAAACTGAATCTATCCCCATATATATATATACAAGAAAGTACGTCCATAGAATCAATTGATAAAATATATACAGTATTTACTCTCCCAATCAGCATAATCAAACACACAAAAAATAAATGTTCTTCTAACTTTGATTTTGTACCTAATTGTGTATGGTTGGCGATATATCTAATCAATTTCCACGGGCTATTAGAAATACTAGGTAAATATTCTGTGGCTGTTGATCGCGGATAAATAGCTATGGTGTATTTATCTATTATTTCTTCATAGGTGCCTTTTAATCTTATAGCCTTGTTTAATTGATTGTTTGTGTGGTTAATTATGCTGATTGCGAGAAGAAATACTGTATATATTTTATCAAATGATTCTATGGACTTACTTTCTTGTATATTGCTCTGATTGTTGATTATTTAATTAATTAATTCGCCATTGAGCCACACCGTGAATGGATGCCCAAAACACACATATATATCTATGGCTCTGTCTAGTTTATGCATATGTAAATCTCTCTCTCTCTCTCTCTCTCTCTCTCTCTCTCTCTCTCTCTCTCTCTATATATATATATATATATATATATATATATATATATATATATATATATATATATATATATATGAAAAGATTTATATTACCCACTCTACTATTCCAAGTATCGAGTACTCTAGTGCGTTATGGTCCACTTGGTATCTTGAACCCTCTTTGTTTTATATATATATATATATATATATATATATATATATATATATATATATATATATATATATATATATGTGTGTGTGTGTGTGTGTGTGTGTGTGTGTGTGTGTGTGTGTGTGTACACGCGCGCACGTGGCTGTGTGTGTGTGCAAGAGATTTTGTTTAATTTCAATAAAGAGGAATTGAAGAAAGTAAAAGCGAAAGATCACCCGAAGTGGTACTTAATTATAATTTGGGGAAACCTCTCATTGAAACTTGAATGTTTTCTTCACTACAGAAGCAACCTAGTGCTGCGAGAGAGAAAAACACACCAAGATTTCAATTAATATTCGTACGTTTTATCATCCCGGTGATCTTTGGTTGTATAAAATATTACAAAATCATATAATTGTATTTCAGTAGAAATACTTTTAAGAAGTCTATTACTTGGAACTTATAGAGTTGGTAATGAATTATGTAAGTCTTGACACACCACCTCATAAAATTTGCACTGATCTGGCACATCACTTAATAAACGTTGCCATCCATTGGATTAACCGATTGAACTTAGAGATGTAAATTGACATACCACCACACTCATCAATTATACAATCGACTTAGATAAGTACTCTACCATTACGTTAACGTACTGTCTCTTAAATGAAAAGAGCACATTTTCCTTATATAAGAAAAGAAATTACACAAGGCTGACATATATTCAGTATTTCTCGTCTCACACAAGAAATGTATTTATTTTGATTTTGTTTGTTAGTGTTTGAATTTATATTATTTTTCTTTTTTTATATCTTACTGACTTATATGGTGATCGGTGTTGGTGATTTCTAAGGAGAGGAGACGTAGACCAGTGACATTCAAATCATTTTCCAGTTAGTTGTATAGAATGTCCATCGGACCTCGTTTTTGAATATAAAAATAAAAGCTGTTATAAACATTTTGTATAAGTTAGAAAACCTTTAATTAGTTGTCTTGTGTACGCATGTATGTGTGTATATAGGCGGTAACGGTTAAAGCAGGAACCAGTCGATGAAATGTTGACACGCTTTCCTCGTACGTCAGCTCTAACTCTCCGTACAGCTGAACCCCGGGTGTATGAATTCGCATGGTCTCAATGGACAAAATAGGGAAAGCAATAAGTCCGGAGGTGGTTGGTCGACGTAGAACGCTAGGGATTTCCAAGGCTATAGGTTAAACGACCAGCCTATCAGAAAGCGAGCTATACTTTAATGGGGGTAAACTAAATTTGAAGGCCTGATTAATCTGAAAGTGTGAAAAAAAGTAATATAAAGATTTACAAAATGAGGATGGTTGATTTAAAATTTACAAGTAATTTAAACTGTGGATTTAAACGTAAAGGATTTCCAAATCCATGATATATACTATACTAAACTATACTATACAATAGAGTCTTACATGACTGTGGGAAGAATAACGATAGATGTGGTTCATATTGATCAGATTATAGTTATTATGCGATATGTTGTTTCTAGGAAGCTGGTAGAAAAGTATTTGACTTTCCTGCAGTCTGGCTCTTACATGTCTGAAATACTATCTATTCCTCTGCTATGATTTTTAAAAGGTTATGGACTTGATTTTGATAATTGTAGAAGGCAGTCCTATACATACACTTATCATTGTGCACGAGAATCATGATGACCCACAACTTACTATGTGCTCTCTGCCTACAGGTTGCATGGAGACGTGTTCTGAAGATGATGCTATTTGATGAGTTCATTGAAGATTTTGTAGATGTGGAAAGAAATACATTTTGTAGGTATTGTAGTTATATATATCACTATCAGTAGGTATAACTTACTGTAATTAGTTTAGGTTATGTTTTGCGTTAATAGATGCGTTTAACCTTATCATGGAGGATTTGTTACGTTTGACCTAAATTAAAATCTTTGTGACATCGTTGACACTAACGTGTCACTATATTTATACATAACATTTAACATTTACCTATTGTGTATATATCATGTATATTTACATTTAACGCTTACGTATCTATCTATATTTATATAGTACATTTGTATTTACATTTGTATGTATGTATAACTTGTCAATTCCAATTTCATGCAATAAGCAAGGGTGATATGTAAATTTGAGGGATT
>OZ024741.1:42678162-42683162 GCA_964016885.1 Eledone cirrhosa
AGAGAGATTTGGGGTTTGCTTGATTAGCAAGTCTAATGAGCAGATTGGGCTGGACTTGTGTCTATAGGTCCTGAGCCACACATTTGTGAAAGGGTCGTAACTGTGTATAAACAATATAAAGACCTTAATCTGAAACCACGTCGTGTTTACCACACACACATTCACCCCCCCCCCCCCCACACACACAGACAGACAGACAGACAGACACACACACTCACATATATATATATATATAACTATCTTAGCAAACTTTTTATTGAGTTTTGCTTGCCAATAAAACACAACTAACTCCCTTTGACTCATTGAAAAACAGTGTACACTTCCAAAAGCAATGGTTGATTTGACTATCTCTACTCAGTAAAACAATACAAAAAATACAAACTAAATGACCAAACACAGACAGAAGTAGCACTAAAACTAGCACAACACAACATGAATAGTTATTAACAATATGAACCTTGATCTAAAATATTTCATGCAAACAAGTGACTTTTGTTGATCCAACCAACCCTTTAAAACGAACGAAAAATATATCAGTAAAAATGTATAACAAAAAAATAAATAAAACACAAAATGAAATAAACTAAAACAAATACGAAAAATTGCAAATAAAATATGTATCGTATCAGATGAAATGTTTTATCTCGTCTTTCTAAAGAATTTAATCTAAGAAGGACAATTTCCAATTTTTTCATGCATTCTAGAATTATGCTTTAAACCAATGGAGCAAAAACAATGTTTTAGCATTTTTGAAGTTTTATTTTTAATGTTTGGCGGGTTTAAAGATAACATCTAGCCAAATATTTTTTTATTGAATATTTTGCACAACTGAAAAATAGCCGCAAAGTTATGAAAACTTTATATCGACTGATTTGATAATGATGAAGGATCTCCGTTGATTTTGATGTTGAGCATTCTGTCTTTCGATTGGTTAAACGTCCGATTCTTTAAATTAACATATACGTGAATTAGTTTTCAATAGACACATGTAGCCTTAACATGATTCTCGAGTAGAATCACCGTGTCACATTTTACTCTTCCTGGGTACTAACATGGATGTAGAAATTAATATTTTTAAAGAAATTTCTCCGGAAAGTATCTTCGAAATGAAAATATTACAGATAATTGTTTCTACTTATGGCACAAGGCCAGCAATTTCCCCAGTGCATTACTGGTACTTTATTTTATCGACCTCGTAGGGATGAAAAGCAAAGTTAACCTCGGCGGGATTTGAACTCAGATCATAAAGGGCCGTAACTCTATGCTGTAAAGCATGGTGTCCGTCTGTCTACCGATACTGCCAATCACCACCCTTACAGATAATATTACAGATAATAACACAAAATTATTGCAGTAGCTACTTCATCGAAGCAAGAAAACATCGATTATAATAATCATAAGAAGGATGTGGGTATGGCGTGACTACAATTTGTTTGAAGCACACCATCACCCTTATAATAACATCTTAACGAATGCTTACTTTATATGAGATATCAATATACCTCAATGGTCCCCCAAATTATTTCGTCGCAAAACTGTTACATGACTTACAATCTCTCCTCACTTCCTCACCCCCAAAAGAAAGAAAATCAACAACTGCGAAACCCACCAGTTTAGATTTAATAGGAAAATAAATAAAACAGAAATAGTTTAAGAGAAATAATATATAGATATACATAGACGTATGTTAATAAAACACACTTTTATTAAACTTTATTAAAAGATACCTTATTGGGAAGAAGCTTTAGATTTTTTTCGCTTGAATCCAAAAGATTCTGTAGCTGAGCACAGTAAATATGTAGACATGAATAAGGCAATTATGCGTAAATATATAATTAAGAATGGAATGAGATTGACCTCCATATGTTTGAAGGATTAGTATTCCAGTTGCTCGATCAACGGAATAGTCTGTCGTGAAATAAATGAGGAAGTGGCTGATCATATCGTAGATACATGTACCCTAAACTTAATTCTCAGGGAGCTATAATATTGAATTTCCTGTACAGTTAATTCGAAGGGCTTCCATACTGTTTTCCTCTACACGATTTTATTCACAAGGGTTGGGGCGACACGAGGCCATGGTAAAGGAAATATCCAAAGATTCCATCTGAGGGATAACTCGTAATTTTAAGATTGCAGAGCAAAATTCTTAACCTGCCAGTCACGTTGCATCTACATAGTTAAGAAGGATGCAAACACAAGAAGTAAAGAAGTAAATCACAAATTGCCAATAGAAAAAAGACTCTCGGTTCGCCAATAATCACAATAGATAACGAACTAGCCAACTCCCTATTTCATTCACAAGGGTTGGGGCGACACGAGGCCAAGATAAAGGAAATATCCAAAGATTCCATCTGAGGGATAACTCGTAATTTTAAGATTGCAGAGCAAAATGCTTAACCTGCCAGTCACGTTGCATCTACATAGTTAAGAAGGAAACAAACACAAGAGGTAAAAAAGTAAATCACAAATTGCCAATAGAAAAAAGACTCTCGCTTCGCCAATAATCACAATAGATAACGAACTAGCCAACTCCCTACCGATGGTGGTGAGTAGGAATGTGATCCTAGGGCCAAGGACTCAAAAATCTCCACTGCTACGGGCTAGACCGCAAAGCTGTTGGAGAGCGACCTATATTTGGAGAGATTACCCTTCTCGCCCGACGTGCAGCAGAGCCTGGATTAGTAACAGATTGAACCACGAATTAAAATAATTATCAACTAAGAAACAACAATTGAATTAAACAAGTAACTACGCGTTCAGACCTTGTGCCGATCTGTGTATTTCAAAATACATAATGGCTACCGGGGCTTTAAGTACAAGATAAACTCAAGTTGTTTCAACATTTTCATTTTCTTCACAATACATAAATATTTAATCAAAATATTTTATTTCAAATATAGTTATAATGGTGTAGTCAATTGTAATGTTACTGTAAATGAAGTGTTACAATTAGTCTTCTACTTTCGCCATGCATGTTACATGTTAGCTGCTTTGTTAATTTTTGGTTTTTATGATTATTTCCTCACTTTCTGAATCTTCTGTTATCTCTGATGTTTTATAATACCAATGATATACACAATTCTTACAACACGTTGTACAATTTCTGTCTGATGAGAAATTGTATCGAAGCTTGCATGCGCCAATGGATTTCCACTGCGTAAGTTATCAAATTAATTCATCACATATATTTAAGTAAAAGTCATCCATTACCTGTTATTTCTAATTTCTTCTCACTTAGTTTCTCTAAAGGTTTCATTCAAAGGCATAAAAGTACTTAACTGAAAGGAATATCACACAGGTTAATATTGTTTTAGTAATCTTGCACTAGTAGTAGGCAAATTGGCAGAGTCATTCCTTCCGGTTGTCTGCACTCTAATTTCAAAACAAGCAAAGGTCAACTTTGCCTTTCATCTTTTCGAGGTGAATAAAAGAGTACCAGTCCGGTACGATAGTCGATTCTTCCTCTATATTTCATTCTCACCTTCACTCTATCAGTCACTTTCTCCTCTGTACGAAAATGGCTGCATTCAGAGAGGATATGTGCTTTGCCAGGCTTAAAAACATTGCATGTCGCTATAGTGTCCCTTTCACTCCATCAGGACTTACAGGTCTATGCATACATACAATCCTGCACTGATGTAATGTTATTGTAACCAATAAAATAACAGCTGGTCAGTACTCAGATTTATACTAACATATTTATAATACCCTTTTAAAAGAAAATAGGAAAATAGCATGTTTATAACGATTAATGCTACATATAAATATATATCTACAGATACACCATGTAGTATATTATATTATTGAAACAAAGCAGTATTTATATACTGGTCATTTATAGATATTTATATTACAGACTTGCTGATAAGGTCTCCACCAGCTAGCGCTTGCGGCGAGTTTGCAATGTCCACCCCACCCACCTTTTACAATTTAGTAAATAAAATAAGTTATCTATACGATATATAACTTGAACAAACACTGTAGATTGTATAAATTGAATTTATAATCATAATTGTGATAATGTTGTTAAGGATATTGTAATCTGCACCCCTCTACTGCGCGCTCGGCTGTGTAATATAAAAATCAATTCCTAACACACACAGACACACACATACACACACACATACAGGCACACACATAGACACATATATATATTTTTATATCTATACATCTATCTATATATATATTTGTATCTATCTATATTATATTAATATTAGGATGAAAAGAAATTCACGTCAGAAGCGAGAAAAAATAGCAAAATGAACCACTGAAAGAGAGAGAGAGAGGGAGAGAGAGAAAGAGATAGAGAGAGAGAGAGAGAGAGAGAGAGAGAGAGAGAGAGAGAGAGAGAGAGAGAGAGAATTAGAAGAGGAAACCAAGAAAAAAACTTAGACAGACTGGGCAGACACACAGATATTGTGTTTTCTAAATATAGATATAAAGAATACGTGTATATTTAAAGTTGACTGCCAAACATATATTAGACACAATTCATTTTCACTAACTCTATACCATTGTGGCTAACAGTAGGTAGATATATGTAGACATTATTGTGAAGATCGAAGGGGTGTAATTTCATATTGAAATATTGATACGCTGCTGTCTCAGTTGAGATAAAAACTCAATATTTCGAGCACGTATAAGAATCAATATTGACAGCATTATTAGTACATAACAACTACGTCCTTGGTTTTACCAAACTGGATTCAATTGTTGCCGACGACAAACCTCATGAAATGATGGAAGACAGCTGTTTTAGTAACCTTCAGTTGTCATTTGAAAGGATATTGTAATTGTCTTTCAAATATATTCTTTAATAAACGCACTATTTACCCTTTCGTGCCAGAAGCAACTGGTGGCACCTCTAAATTTCTATAGATCAAAAATAGTTTGAAACCGTTGATGACATTTCAAGTCAATATCAACGAAGAAACCTTTGCCAACATTCTTAGATTGTAAACTTTATAACTTCGAATTTCTTTCTTTTCTATATATAG
>OZ024741.1:42688162-42780662 GCA_964016885.1 Eledone cirrhosa
TTTATTCCATTCGTACTTAACCAAGATTGTGTTATCTTTGCAGTATGCTTTGGATTGTTATCTTGTTGAAAAAATCAACCTGGCTTTAAGCTGAGAGAATGTGCACTTTGATGTAAATTCCTTTGCAAAATACCTCTATAATAAGTGCCACCCATTCTTCCTTCTATTAGTTCAATATTTCATACTCCTGTGGCACTAAAGCAACCTCCGACCATGATTGATCCACCTCCAAATTTTACAGTTGGAATAGTATTCTTCAGCGAATATTCAGTACCTTTCTTTCTCCAGACTTTTGCCACAGCATTTCGACCAAAATGTTCAATTTTTGTTTCGTCCGACTAAAGTACATCTTCCCAAAATGACGCAGGTTTGATGAGATGCTCATTTGCAAAGTTTAATCGACGAAGAACGTGTTTCCTCGTAAGAAGTGGTGTTTTCCTTGGAGACCTCGAGAAGATATTATATCGACGAAGTGAAAGACTAATTGTATCTGTGCTCACTTTTACTCCACTTTCTTCTAGGTCATCCTGAAGATTTTTAAGAGTACACCGGGGTTCGTTGCCAACCTTTCTCGTCAATAACCGAGCTGCACGTTTCTTTCTAGGACAACCAGAACTAATTAGAGGACAGATGGAATGATGAGATTTCCAGTGACGAATTATTGTACCAACTGAACTCAATGGCAGATTTAACTGACAAGATATCTTTCTATAACCAACACCATTTGTATGAAGGTCTACAATGCGTTTACAGAGGTCTTGATCAATCAGTTTATTTTTCCCCATATTGTCCATGTTTACAGGACGGTTGTCAATGTTTACAGGATGGTTGTCAGACAAATAATGATGTAATGTTTTTAATAGTCCTTAGAAGTTACCTTAAACCTAATCTAGAACATTCTACTGTATTTTAAATCTGAAAATTTAAGAATTTTCTTGAAAAAAAGCGATAAATATGAAATGTGTTGTAAACTTTTGCGTTATAAAAATATTGATTTTTCTTCATGTGTTATTTCCTTGTTATTTTTTTAAAAATATGATTGTATCATTAAATGCCTCATTATATGTTCTATCAGTAGTTCAATTTTCATTACCTTAACTTTATTAAAAATACCTAAAACTGCATTTTTCCTAATGTGTTGTAAACTTTTGCGGGGCACTGTATATATAATTGAATATAAAAGAACAACGAACACAGATATATACATATATGTGTTCAAATCGAAGGTACTAAATTCGCTAAGGTGAAAAGAATACTAACTATAGACAATGGGGTTTGCCAGACTCAATTTAAGAATAAATCAAGAAAATAAATACAAACCGGAATTGTGGTAACTACCAATCACCCAGACAGCTTTGGTAATGCTGTTTTGCAAAATTAATTGTGAAGAGGAATACCATTTCTTGCTCATCAGTGGGTGAAGAATTAGTATCGTGGACACTTCTAAGTATATTAAAAAACTGAATAGTGTGCGTATATATAATAACGCACAAGGTGTCTGAACTTATCGTTATACCATGTGCGTTATTATATATACGCACATTATTCAGTTTTTTAATAAACTTAGAAGTGTCCACGATACTAATTCTTCACCCACTGATGAACAAGAATTGGTATTCCTCTTCACAATTAATTTTGCGAAATAACATTACCAAAGCAGTCTGGGTGATTGGTAGTTCCCACAATTCTGGTTTGTATTTATTTTCTTGATTTATTCTTAAATTGAGTCTGGCAAACCTTATTGTCTATAGTTGGTATTCTTTTCACCTTAACGAATTTGGTCCCTTAGGATTTGAACACATATATGTATATGTCTGCGTTCGTTTTTCCTTTATATTCAATTATAGTATACGGCTCGGAAAAATCTCTTTCCTAGAGCTATTTTATTGTAAGAGGCTATTTTGAGTTTCTAACTCAATATATACTTTGATGTATTCGGCTCCGTTAATTTGTTGAGCTAATTCAAATGTCAAGTAAACCTGGCTGCTATTAGTGGTGTGAGTTTGTGAGACACGCTAAGTGCAGATACCATGTGCGTTATTATATATAAGGGACTATTTTGAGTTTCTAACTCAATATATACCTTTGATATAGATATATATTATATAAATATATATATATATATATACACATATATATATTCTGAGGCCATGCTGGGCCACCTCCCTTCTTGCTACACGTTCTATAACTATCTATATACCTCTATATACTATGTATATAGTTTAGAGATTGTAACGTCAAGTTACTGTTGGTTCACCAAAATGAGCACTCGATGCTTAGCTTCTAGTATATACTTTGCAATTGTACTAAGTAGAGCGTAGTAGTAAAAAGTATGGAGGAGGTTTCAAATTATTATTAAGTTTATTCCGGTGTGACGCGCGTTTCGCAATTGATCAGCTCAAGGGTTGATCTTTATGGATCGAGCCCGACTCTGGAATCAAAAGGTCATCAGATGTCTGTTTGCTAAATAATTATTATTAGGCAAACAAATATCAACCGCGAAACGCGCGTTGCAACTGAATAAACTTAATGATAAATTGACACCTCGTCCATACTTATTATTACCATATATATATATATATATATATATATATATATATATATATATATATATATATGGTAATAATATATATATATATATATATATATATACATATCTCAAGCGTGAACCTAACACCTTTCGTAACTGTACTCCTTGTTGTTGTTATTCACTTTTCCTACACACACACACACACACACACACACACACACACACACACACACACACACACACACACACACACACACATATATATATATATATATATACATATATATATATATATATATTCACTGTATAGATCAATTGATCAATTAAGATTAAATAATAACATAAATGGTAACAACCAAATCCCACGTCACTATAACTGCTTCAAATAACATACCCTCACACAATACAATTTGCTGATACTTTTAGTGGAGATATTCCTCGACATTCATTCACCCCACGCGACATACGAAGGAGACTGTGACATTAAACAAATATATGCCTCATGTGGAGCATTTCAGATCCATAATCTAAGAGACTGATAAAATCACATTCAGATCTCTAATATTCCTCGGTCAGCGGAATCACACCAAATCCTTATAGTCTAGAAAAGAGGCAAAGTCATAGCAATTCTGAAGGAACAAAATAAAAAAATAAAAATTAATTAGCATCAAGTAAACATTCATCCATTAATCTCCTATGCAGGCAAATGTCTTAGAAAGACTCTCTCTTGACATCGGTACCCATACATCCCTCCCTTAATTTTAACAGTGCTTCAAACCATCATACTACCCATGAACCCAACACAGATGTAAGATGTTGAATGCCCCAACTTCACTGCTACACACACACCAACCAGTAAATAGAGGCAACACTTTCCATTGCCTTCCTCGCTATATATCTACAATAAAGCTATTGAAAACTTACTTAAAAGAAAACAGAAAAGTAGAAAATTTCCTGTCAAGCCGTGAAAAACATGTTATGTGGAAGGAACCCGCGAGGTGGGTGGCTGTTGCAGTGGGTGTCGCTGCAGTGGGTGTTCACGAGAATGCTTCTGCGGTCTTGCCTGCGGGGTGCAGTCCCTTTACCGCTGCGCCCTGGGCCTCGAGCCCAATCATCCTCCAACTTCCCCTCCTCATTCTTCTGTGACACTGGCATTCTTGCCATTCTCTCCATTTTTCGGGGTTTTTTTTCTTTTTCTCTTTTTCTATTAAAATGTATTTACATGATATATTCCACAAATAACATTACAAGGATGGTAGAGAAAAATCAAAAATCAATCCTGACTACTAGTATGAATAATCTTCCAAATGTTGTACCACAGTGATTTATCTTCTCCCCCTTTCTATTTTAACACATACCTACACGACCTAACATACTGTCAGAACATAGACACAACCTCATACGTAGATGTTCACTAGCTCACTACTTCTCTCATTTTATTCACCTTTCACAAGAAAGCAAAATAAATGGCGAAAGGTGTCACGTTACTTTGAGAGATTATTTTCTTTTTAACACAACAAATTTATAAATTGTTACTCACTTGAATAAACAAGCGATTTGTTGGAAAAATATCATCGCCTGTTTAAAATTATTCCAGTTTCAGATAACTTTATTTGGTTTTTATTTGAAAGTATGTAAAAGGAGTGTAGACCATTTCTTGTTTAACTAGTTTCTCTTTTTATGTATTATTTTATTTTATTTTAAGCTATATTTAGTTTTCGTTTACGCCTTCCCGCTCTTTTTATCCATTGAAATGCAATTCAATTAGATTTTACTTTGATATTTCAACCAACAGAGAGATAGATTTTGTTGTACGAATTGGTCTTCCAGGAACACTTTCAGAGTTCTGCAGTTTGGTAATAAAAATAAAGAGAATATTGCGTTATTCACTCACAGAATATATAAGAAAATACTAGTGCCATGTACGCAATATATATGAAATGTTACATTTATATATATATATATATATATATATATATATATATATATCTGTATATTTACATACACTAGGCACACAGACGAACACATGCACTATATATATATATATATATATATATATATATATATATATATATATATATATATATATATATACATACATATATATATATATATATATATATATACATATATATATATATATATATATATATATATATAAATATATATATATATATATATATTTATATATATATATATATATATATATACATACATACATACATACATACATATATATATATATATATATATATATATATATATATATATATATTGTGCATGTGTTCGTCTGTGTGCCTAGTGTATGTAAGTATACAGGTACTTTTGCGTATGCGTTTATAATGTACGCCTTTGTGCCTCTTATATGTGCTGCAAGAACAATTTCATATGCGTAAATATAAGTGATTCCATTCATATATAGACACACACGTGCACAGAAGTACATACACTAACAAGAAAACATACATACTTGTACAACTCAAATGTAGATATGAGCCAAAGTAACATTAGAAACAAGCTTGTACATTCATATGTTCTGATAGAATACCCATAATTCCTTTCGTGTATGTTCTTGCGGAAAGAAAAAAAATATATACGCACCATTGGTCAGTTCAGTGTAATTTTATCTAAAGCGTTGTGGACATAACATATAACTATTGACCCTGAAGCATAGCAATAAAACTGAGCTGCTGCTTACAATGTTCACATTATGATCGCCATTTTGTAAGACAGGAAAAGCTTTCCACTTAACTGTAAAATTGGAAATGAATTTGCCATGTAATTTTCATTTTTCTTTTGTCAAAAACAACATTTATAGAAAAGAAAAAGCTCCAGTTTCATAGAGTGTATTTAAAATTAGGTTCTTCTGATGTCTTACGCAATATTATATAGATTCATTTCATAAAGATCAGTTGCCAACAGGATAAATATCTCCCTCTCCCGCCTGGACGAAGGAGTGTTTAGCGAATGGAAGAAATGAAGAAAAATTAAAGAAAAAGAAACAAAATTCAGTGAAATATTTCTTTTTCACGGCTTGGCGAAAAAATTGTTGGAAGCTATTAGATATTTCATTAGAGTATAACATAGTCACTATCTATCTTCCTATCAATCTATCACTTTCTACCCTTTCTCTCTATATATAATATATATAAAACTTGGACGGGAACAAAAACAGAGAGGCAGTACAAATAAAAGTTTATTAGGTTCACGCTCTTGAGAGTGTGGGGCGGGGGGCGTTTCGGGCATAAGCCCTACATCAGGAGAAAGGTGGGTAAGAAGAGAGTTCCGACGGTGTATGGGGGAGTGGTGGAGAGACATTTAGAAAAAAAAAGGGGGGGGGGAATAAACATAAAAATAAACTTAAACATAAACAAGTGGTGGAAGGGTGTGAGGCGTGTAGGGGTGATGGCGGATAGAGTAGGGAGAAGGAGGCGGGTGGTCCGAGCGGGGAGGACTGAAGGTGGTGTTTGGTGTATGTGTACGTATGTGTGTGTGTTCGTGTGTATGTGAATGTGAAAGTTGGGGGAAGAACGAGGTTCCATGTTCAGGAAAAGGTGTCTGCGTGGGGTGGGGTGTAGGTCGGTGTGTGCGTGCGTGTGGATGGGGAGGGGTCAGGGGGGAGGGCGTGTGGAATCCGGAGGCTGAGTGTGTATATGTGGGGGTACGCACGTGTGTGTTGGTGTTTATACGTGGTGTTGATGTAGGTGGCGTGGTTCGAAAAAAAATTGTGCGTGTATGTCCTAAGGTAGTTCCGTGGAGTGTGTGATGAAATGCTGGATATTTTTAATTTTATGGAGTGGATAACTTGAACGATGACCGGTGGTGTGGAATCCGTTGGTTGTGGTGGTCGGAAGTGGAGAGATGTGGTGTGTGCGCGCAACGCCCCCCCCCCACATATATATATATACGCAGGATTATATTATTTCTTAGGCATTTCTATTTCATATATTTATAGACACAGTTTTCTCTCTCTAATTCTACCTCTCTGCTTTCGCTCTATGTCGATCTAGACTACTTTCATATTTGTTTAAGCACCACCATTAAGGAAAACCCTTTAACGCTCTAAGAATGTATATTAGAATAAGGTTATAGCTTGTTCTATTTGTCTTTATTGGTTTCTCTTCATTAGTGTATTTATAATGTAGGAGAGGTCGAGGTTGTTTTCCTTAAATTTAAAGTAGTTCTGTTTAAAATGACGGCTCGGACATCATTCCCGATAATATTCGAGTAAAGTAGTTGTTTATCTGATGAAAAGGATCTTTCTTATATTACAATATTGTTCACCTTATTAACACCTGGCTGGAAAGCATGTCACTTCGGGAGATTTCTGCGGATGACGGAAGTTTTCTCACTATGAAGGCATGAGTTTTCTTCATCTAACCCTTGAACACTGTCCAAGTTTAGGCCACATACAAATTATGGCTATATTTCTAACTCTGTAAATCTTTCACTTGAATCTATTGAAAATATTTGAGCAAAGATCTGCATATGTCATGTTTGCCTTTAACATCTTTTATTTCTCTGTTTCTACACGTAAGTCATTCTATATTGTACTACTAAGACACATTTTTCACTTTAATTTAATTCTATGAACGTTGATACATCCTTTCTGCGTTGACATAGAACTTGACTAGATGTTTCCTCCGAGACAAAACTTTTTAGATGTAGGGGAAAGAAAGAAGCCCCGATGATCTGTCTGTGACTTATGAACAACAAGTACGTTTTCATCTGTATAACCATCGAGCCTTGTTGTATGCTATGGACTACATTATCTAATGAGCTCTTCCTCTTTCTAAAAAGAAAAGTATGCTATGATTTGAAAGATGTCGTGAGTTGATTTTGAAAGATGTCGTGGGTTGCATTGTAGCGTCGTGGTGTGTTCTTTATATATATATATTTTTTTAATGTGGAAAACCGGATATTGTAGCATTATATTGTCGTTATGTTGTAATGTGGAAAATGGTGTACTTTAGTGGACGTAAAATAGATGTATAGCTAAGATGTTCGTTTGTAATCATACTATAGCCTCGAATCGATCGTCGAAACCTTGTGAATAGAACTGAGTAGAAAGAAACTGTTTGGAAACCCGTCGGGTGGACAGAACCAGTAAATCGTAGAGCTAGTCGTGTCACATATTGTTTAACGTTGAATCTCCTCGAGAATTACGATAAGAAAGTACACGTGTCTGTTGAATGTTTAGCCACTTGCACATTATTTTACGAGCACGATTGTCCGTTGATTGAACAATCAACGATGGCTGTGTATTCCATTTCATGAAAGTAACTAAAGATGGAAGAAATAGACGATAGTAATAACAAACAGAGACACTTAAAGAGAATTGTGATGGTAAATGAAATGAAAATATTTTCCTTGCTAGCAAGACTGCGTCAAGAAGAAACACTAATAGTTTATAATATAAAATAAAATATATTCTACTGAGGAAAAACCGTAAGTAGTTTGGCAATATTCATTTAATCAAAATTAATCTTTGAAATAGTTTGATTCATGTTAGTATATCTAAACCCCCGGGGTAAGGTTTTATTACGATTTCTTCTTGTTTTAATCCTACGTTTTGTCATCATTGTCATGGCGTCGATGAGAGAAATAGAAACTACTCAATTAATTAAAAAACAAAACAGATTGCGAACATTTCCAGGGGACTAGATATCATTAATTAAATCGCCGTGAATGATCAAGTTCTATCATTATACAAGTTTTTATGGTAGCTTCCATTACCAAGATCTATAGAATCAAACCAGACAAAACCAGACCAAACTAGAGCAGTATGATAATGAGAATAACAAAACGGAAGAACATTTTAAAGGCAATACATTAATAAAAACAATTCAGTGGAGACAGAAAAGAACCACAGGTGAGTATGTAGTATCACCAGAATCACGATTGTTTTTCAAGGTATGCACTACGTGGTGTTAACATAAGCGACTGTGAGTACAAAACATTCCACTTGATGTGATCTCAATCCACCGCAATTTTAACCACGTAGCTGCTGTAGCAACTGGTGCTCATTTCAGCTGAGTAATCTAAGGAAACGTGAAATGATCTGTCTTGTATACAACACACATCACATTCTTCTTCTTCTTCTTCTTCTTCTTCTTCTTCTTCTTCTTCTTCTTCTTCTTCTTCTTCTTCTTCTTCTTCTTCTTCTTCTTCTTCTTCTTCTTCTTCTTCTTCTTCTTCTTCTTCTTCTTCTTCTTCTTCTTCTTCTTCTGCTGTTGCAGCTGCAGCTGCTGCATTAATGTGTTGCCTTTTCTTGTCTTGTAATTCTAAGCTAGGTTTCCATGTTTGTCAAAGCTCATACAGTGTTTTAAGTTTATATGTATATATGTATCATAGATTCAGGTTACAACGAAGAGTCCATGTAGAAATATGTATGCTACGACGAGAGAAGCTATCTAATAATATATGTGCAGGTGTACGTTATCTTACAATCTTGCGTATCATATGATTTATTCCCTGTATCTGTTTTCTTTCTTTTTAAATCATATTTAATGTTCTAATTGCCATGGGGATAATACAGACATTGAATACTCCCTTACACCATCTCTATTTCCTTTTTATCTCAATCTATCTTCTGCCACCTTCAGAATATTGTTTCGAAAAAAGAAAAAAGAAAATGGATTGATGTATTATTCTTTTATTCTTTTACTGGATTCAGTCTCTCGACAGTAGCTATGCTGGAGGACTGATTTAGTCAGTCATATTAACCCCCAATAATTGTTGGGTATATATTTTGCAAAATATTCTATCATGAACCACTAATGTAAGGAAAATAAACAAATAGTGAATGTAACGACAGACACACACACACATATATATGAACTATGAATTAGGCGGGACACCGACGGCTGAGCTCTTGCCGTTTCAACAACATTTTCATCTTACCACACTCTACTAGCGCAAGTATCGAGTACTCTGGTGAGTAATGGTCTAACATGTTTTTACTGCATCCATTTTGATATATATATATATATATGTGTGTGTGTATGTAGAAATAAACACAGTAAATTGTGTGTTTAAAATGTATTTCTACATATATTATAAAATGCTCAGTATTTATACTTTGAGCTTGTTGATTACAGTGTATTAATATGAATGTCTAACTTTGCCTTTTATTTGAATTTCGGCTCCTTATTTTGGTGAGCTTGCAAGTTGAGTGAATTTAGGCTATTATTTCTACCCGATCCACTCACCCCACTTTGACACACGAGGTAACTTGTTCCCTCGTGTAGAATTTAGTTACTTTATTTCTTGTGTGTTTGTCCCATTTAATATTGTCTCCCGTTGACGATATGCCTACGGATTATCTGTTACAAACACAATTTTCAGGGCGAAATAGATTAAATCTCTAATCTGTCCGGGAGATTAATAGTACTTTTTGTCTTGTATTTTCCGTTTGTTTCATAGTTTAAATTCGTCAACCATCGTGGTCTTTCAACCCTTGTAGTTTTAAACACACAATTTACTGTGTCTATTTCTACATATATTATAAAATGCTCACTATTTAGACTTTGAGCTTATTGATTACATGGTGTTAATATGAGCGTGTCTAACTCTGCCTTTTATTTGTATATATATATCATCATCATCATCGTTTAACGTCTATCTTCCACGCTAGCATGGGTTTAGACGGGAATTGTCCCACTTAGGGCAAGATTGGTCGTCTCGCTCGTATAGGACTGTCTGGCAGGTTTTCTACGGCTGGATGCCCTTCCTAACACCAACCACGTTTACAGTGTAGACTGGGAGGTTTTTACCATGTTACCTACACGGCCACAGTACAGCGTGGACTGTGTGTTTTTTTTTTGTCGTGACACCTACACAAGCTCATTTATTTTGTACTGAATGTTGTGGTACCAACATAACGTTACAGAGAAAGGGGTGGTGTTGATGGGGGTGGGGGAGATGAGCTAGTGGATTGGGGGTGTATATTTGATTAAGAGGTGCCTACTGACTGTAGGTTTTGCTTTGTACTTAGGCAAGGAGAGTTTTTTTGTATTACTGCGTAGCGTCAAAGATCTCGGTCCAGTGACATTGTCTTAGAGATGTGTAAGTATGTATGGTCGGAATTTATCAAATCGTCCCAGGTTTTTCTGTGTCTGCCTACTCCGTAACTTCCGTCAATTTTGATCGCCCTGCACTTTTTTATACAGCTTTCGTCTTTCATGCGCATCACGTGACCATACCAACGTAGTCTTCTCTTGAGTAAACAGCATCTGATCCCTCTTATACCTAATTTCTCACTTAGTTCTTTTATGCTTTGCTGTTCACGTATGTTACTATTAACATCCAGCGGAGCATGCATGCTTCGTTCCTCTCCAGTCTGCACAGATCATCTGCAGACAATGCCTATGTCTCACTGCCTTCTGACATAGCTTTTCGTATGCAGGCATCATACAATCTGACTTTCATTTTTAGAGAGAAACCTTTAGCGGCCAATAGTGGTATACGCTCTCTGAACCTTTTCCATCCCGTTCTGACTCTGGCTACTGTACTTTCTGAGCACCCTTCACCACTGCTGATTGTGTCACTCATGTAACGGAAGGTGTCCACTATTTCTATAGCGCCATCTGGGCAATAGAAGGAGCTAGTATCTTGTGCGCACTTGCTACTTATTGCACCTGAGCACCAGCCACATATAAAATCTACGTTCTTAGATAGCTTACCTGTGATCCCACTACATCTTTTATGCAGCCATATTTTGCATTTACGACATAAAATGGAATTTCTGCCAACTCCTTTCCTACACACTGAGCATGGCCATTTCCCAGAGGGGACTTGTGCCCTATTTTCCTTCCTACATATTAGAACTTTAGTCTTAGACAAATTAACTTTAAAGCCTTTTGATTCTAGGCCATGCTTTCATGTTTGGAATTGCTTCTCTAGTTCAGCCATCGATTCAGCTATGAGCGTTAGATCATCTGCATAGAGAAGTTCCCATGGGCAGCCGGTCTTGAACTCCTCTGTTATAGCCTGAAGGGCAATAATAAATAGAAGGGGGCTAAGGACAGAGCCCTGATGAACACCAACTTTTACACTAAATTCTTCACTATATTCGTTGTTAATTCTAACCTTGCTGACTGTTTCTTTATACATGGCTTGTATAGCTCTCACAAGCCATTCATCAACCCCTAGTTTTCTAAGGGCCCACCAAATAATGGCGTGGGGGACTCTTCTAAATGCTTTCTCCAAGTCAACAAAAGCTAAGTATAGGGATTTACTTTTAGCTACGTATTTCTCCTGTAGTTGTCGTACAAGGAAAAGGGCATATATATATATATATATATATATATATATATATATATATATATATATATGCACCTACGCAAGCTTATACATAGTGGAGCAGAAGAAAATACTATATAATTGCGAACAGTGGTGCTCATTTAGCGAGAAACGAACCAGATATAATGTACTTGTTTCAGAAACCATGGCGGAAGTTAAATATTGGCACTACATTATTTTAACATTTTAACGTTATAGTTTACATGGTTTAGGCACGTTTTTTTGTGTAGTCTCCTAATTAGATTTATAAGTCATTTATTTTCATTAGTAAATAATAATAATAATAATAATGGTGAATTCTACGTAGAATTCGATATCTATGAGGTATCTATTGTAAGTGTCTAGGAATACATATTATAAATGGCAGTTCTTGTTTTACCCAACACATTATATGTATGTATTTTTTGCTTGCTAAATGACCTGTCCCGATCTCAAGAATGTGGAGACGTCAAAAACAATTGGCCACCATCTCTCTCTCTCTCTCTCTCTCTATATATATATATATATATATATATATATATAAAATTTCGCTCTACATGGCTGAATACAATAAATGTAATCTGAGCTTTTGGAATATTAATAATAATATTCGATTCGTTTGTAAATATGCCAACAAGCCTCATTTTTAAAGCCATGTCAGTAGAATGAGCCCCTTATACTTGCTCTTGTGTTGGCATGTAACCAGAACTGCAGACACTAATGTTTCTGGGTATTACCTTTCATCAGTACAGTTCATTTTATTTTTAAATTTGGTAAAGCCGGCCATTAATCGCTCGTATAAAGGAAACTGACTGGCCAATCCACTGATATGCAAATATGACTGATCAGTGGATCTACTAATATGCAGATCTGACTGATCAGACACTCAACTAATATGCAAATGAGGGCGATCAGTCACCGTATATTTTAGAAAATAGCATATATTTTCACTAGCTCTGACAATTGGCAGGTGAACAGTGAGCTGCACTGATGAAGGGTGATACCCAGAAACATTAGTGTCTGCAGTTCTGTTTACATGCCAAGACAAGAGCAAGAATGAAGGACTCATTCTACTGACATGGCTAATTGAGGGTTGTTTGCATAATTGCAAACGAATCGAATAGTATTATTAATATTCGAAAAATTCAGATTACATTCATATATACATATATATATAAAAGGAACGATCGACTTTCGTCAAATCGGACCGAGGGAACAATGTTTCCGTTGGTCTTTCCAATTGCTAATACTATCTATTGGTCGCAACTCCAGGTAGAAGGAGCAACGTGAAAATAAAGTACCTTGTTCAAGGACATAACGCATCGCCTGGTCCAGGAATCGAACTCACAACCTTACGATTGCGAATCCAATTCTTTAACCACTCAGCCACACGCCTTCACGCATATATATATATTATGTATACATGAACATGCGCGTGCACACAGATATACAGATATAATTGTTTCTTCTTTTGGCACAAGGCAAGCAAATATTGCAGTGCATTACTAATGCTTTGCTTTATCGACCCCGTAAGGATGAAAGGCAAAGTTAACCTCTATATTCTATATGCATGTATAATATAGAGCCATTTGTTGGCAATTAATACTATATATATATACATACATATATATATATTACCAGCCTCTGCTCTTCTCTCTTCGTTGTAGCCCAGGTTTCTCTGCCATATAACATTGCAGGTAACACTGCGCTATTGAAGAGGTTGGCGCGGGTGGTCTTGTCCAATCTCCCCTTGAGCACATCCCTTATGCGATTGAACGCCTTCCATCCGGCCCTTACTCTCCGCGAGATCTGGTAACGGCTCAAAGAGCCATGGAGAGATCAATGCTAGGAATCTCGTTGAGAGAGCACATCAGGAACGATGTCATCAGACAGTAGTCCGGCGTGAGGGACGTCATAACGGAATTCAGATGGGCTGGACACGTCGCCCGGTTCACCGATAATCCGTGGACCCGCGAAATTGCCGAGTGGTACCCGCGCGAGCGGAAACGACCACTCGGAAAGCTTCCACGAGGGTGGAGTTACGATTTTAAGAATACGATTGGGAATACATGGATGATGAAAGCACGATCCAGAGAGGAATGGACGGCGTGCTGTGACCAGCGGCGCTGAATGGACGCCCGACAGACTGGTCGGTGAAGGTGATCAAGGGTGATATATATATATATATATATATATATATATATATATATATATATATATATATATATATATATATATACACATACGCACACACACATATATATATACAGACACACACACATTAACTAGCAATGAATACATGTAAGTAATTACTCATGTAACGCGAAGACGACACCACGTCCACTCATTTTTGTGCAAAAGACCAAGTAAAACAAATTGGACAGAAACCGGAAAGATTAAACAAATTAACAATGATGACAAATATTTAAAATAGGAAAGTAGTTAATCGCTAGATCTGATCAAAGAGAAAACGTTTCTATTGCTGTTATTATCTGCCGCTCGGGGATTGGCCGTATCGATAGAGCGTTAGACACCATGCTTTGCAGTATAGAGCTATGGCCGTTTACGTTCTGAGCTGAAATCCGCCTAGGTTAGTTTTGTCTTTCATCCGTACGGGATCGATAAATTAAAGCACCAGCAATGCACTGGGGTTGATTTAATTGACCCCCCCCCCCCCCCGCAAAAAAAGTTTCCTTAATCATAAATATAGTAGAAACAATTATCTGCTGTTTATGATTAAGGAAACTTATAATTGCTTTTCGTGGTCTTCTGCCCACTAGACAAGATATAAACAAATCCTTACCTCAATAAATGACAGTAAGTTATATTTAAAGTAGATATAGTAAATGCTTTCGTGGGTTTTATATCGAATAATAGGAATATTTGATTCGTTTACAAGCAAACAGCCTCATTACGGTGTGTGTTGTAGACAACGATCGTAATGAGGCTGTTTACAAGCAAACAGCCTCATTACAGTATGTGTTCTAGATAAGCGTTGTAATAAGGCTGTTTGGTTGCAAATAAATCAAATATTATTATTTTTCGATATAAAACTCACAAAACGCATTTACGTATCCGCTATGTTAGAACGAAACTAATTTTGTTTTTAGGTTTAGTAAACCTTCAGTTGAAGTTGCTGTTATAAAAATGTTTGAGCAGTAGCATGAACTATATTGACTTTTCTAGTTTGGTCAGATAATATACAGCTGAAATTTTCTATTCTTGTTTACAGGCAGAACTTCGTTTTTTTTCTTCCGTGTTTTGTTTTCACAAATACTTTATCGAGTGCAAAGTGTTAACGAGGTGTTAACAAAATCCGATTAAGTTGTTGCATGATCTACAATATTTTATAGATTCTGTTAGTTCAATTTGATTCTCTATGCCCAAAGCGCTGCTCCAGATTTTAATTTGACAACGTAAATTTCAACAACAAATAAAAAAGGAGAAACGTAAAAGAAGCATTTTCCAAAGTTATTTTACAGAAGTTTAACAGCGACTACTAGATAATTTCAATGGTTTAGAATCCATTTTGGTACGTAAGAGTTCCTTAAATCTAATGATTTCAAATATTTATAATACCTGACATATTTTGTTACGTAGAAATGCCTTAAACCTATTCTTTTCAATGTCTGATAATGCCTTACCGGCGTAAGGTAATCATTTCACCAATAAGCGGGGTCCAAACAGGTACTACTGATCCGGGGCAGAGCAGACCTTGGAGTGATAACAACTACGGGGTAACTCCATATTACCCACAGCTCCTGAACTCCGAAACTGGAGCCTTGCTATGGATGCGAATTGAGACATTGTCAGATACTTATACGAAAATTAAAGTTAAGGAATATACACTGGGTTGAATCTTCGAATACAACTTTTTTTTAGAATTAAAGTTTCTTTGTATAGATATTTTACTGAAGAAAATCCATTCAAAGAGCTTTCTAATAAAAACTTAAAATTACTTTTTTCATCGCATTTAAATGCTAATGTATGAATACTTTTTAATACAGGGAATATTGTTTAATCAGAATTGTGCAATCGGAAGTGTTAAAGAATTGAGAGAAATTTTATCTGCAAAATAAGGTTTACAGCGTGATGATAATGTATCTTTAGTTACAATTTACCAAAGGATATATCTTACAGACAATATAATAACAATAAATACCTATCTATATCCTGACACCAGAAGAAACAAAGTCGACAATTGGTTCCATGTTTTCTTGGGGTGAGGGGGATTGATTTAGAATGTTTTGATTTTATTTAAATATAAGGTATGTCAATTGATTTTATGTTTTTTGAAATCGATTTCAAATGGATTAGCAGAAATATTTGCCACAGAACCAATATTTAATCCAGTATTTAATCTTGTTTTATCTTAGTACATTTTTGTGGTGCCTTGACTCTAATTTAATGCGTTTGCTCTTGAAAAGTAGGTATTACTGGTTGGTTGCGAACCAAACTTCTTACCCACGCGACTATATCGATGAAGCAGCATTCATTCCAAATAGACATTAACTATTAATTTCTGGATGGTTTCATATTCATTCCATACCAGATCCTTCATTTCCAGTTTTGATTCAGTAGTATCAAGTGACGAATTAGTAGAGTCCTTGGAGTGTCGGATTGAAACGTTTATGGTATTTGTTCAGAGGTTTAGTAATAAAGTACATAGACATTAGCAGTAGTGGATTGGTGGAATTGTCACAGAGTAAGAAAGAATGCTTTCGGATATGTGAATTCCATCTTGTAACCAAACATCTTGTGGGTGTTGTGATCGATAGATAGAATCAATAATAGAAAGACGATTGGGAACAAATTTTCTTTGATTCGATCTGACGAACAGCTCCTTTTATCAAATCTCAATAAATGAAGCTTCCGTTTCCTTTCATCAATATGGCTAGATGTTTCTAATTTTAGCTGTCTTCCTTTTTCTTGTTATTCTTAGAACGTAATCGTTACAACGTCGGACATAATGTTCCAGTTATTTACGTTTTGGTTTCAAATCCCACCGTGGTCAACTTAAACTTTCATCTCTATAGGGCCAATAAAATATAGCACCAGTCACACATTGGGGTTGATTTAGCAAATGTTTGGTTATGTGCTTAAATTAGAAATATTATAACCCTTAAGGTGATGGCGGTGGATTACCAGAATCATTATAGGATCGGTCAAAATGCTTTGCTGTATTAGATTATGTCCCTTTACGTTCAAATCCCGTTACATTCAACTTTGCCCTTTGATTGTTACAGGACCGATAAGTTAAAGTATTAGTCAAAGACAAGGGTCGGCTGGAATTTTCATAGAGTGAACAAAATACTCTCATAGAATAACCAAATAAGTTTTATTTTTCAACCTAGTTCCTGGAAAGGAGCAATGCAGTTATTAATAAGAAGAGTTGAAATTACTGTACGCAAGATTACACAGCTTTTGCTTCGCTCCTTCATAGTCAGCCTATGAACTTTTCAACCGAACCTAGTACATATCTCGATTTACTGTTTCCCCGTCTCTCCAAATTCATGAACATGTGCCTAAAGCAGAAAACAGTATTATCATCATGATGACAGAATTGCAGACATGGACGCTTGCCGGTGAAAATACACCTTACAATATTTTGTTGTTTTGCTCCCTTGTTTTTGCTGAGACTATGGAAGTTCGTAGCTAAAGGCTGTCAAAGGTTCTTCATAAACATCCTGTACACAAACATACATGTGTATAACGCTATGATGGAGCACCAATAATATTTTTTTAGAATTTAAGTCTGGTCGGCTTCGTATGCAAATGAGCTTCATCAGCTCATATACGTAGGCGAGAAATCTACAAATTCCTACAATTTCCTAGTTTATTTTTGTCTCAGCGGAAACTAGGTGGATATGCAGCCGTGTACCAGAAGAAGAAGAAAGAACAAACTAAGAAGATAAGAAATAGTAGAAGAAGAAAATGAAGAGGAAAAGAAGAAGAAGAAGAAGAAGAAGAAGAAGAAGAAGAAGAAGAAGAAGAAGAAATACAATGAATAAAATACACTAATTAATTTATTTTTCAAGAACTATCCTTTCAAACGTTTCATCTACTTATGAAAAAAGAAGAAATAAGGCAAACATCGGAAACAAAATAAAAAAAGAGGGGAAAAAAGCAACAAAATAAATAAGACACACACACACACACACACACATATATATATATTCATCGAAATATTTGGTTCCTTTCAACATACACTTACACACACAAATATATATATATACATGTATATATATATATGTATATACATGTATATACATGTATATATATGTATATATACATATGTGTGTGTATATATATATATATATATATATATACACACAAACATGTGTATAAAAATATATATATATATATATAGATATATATATATATATATATAAGAATATGCTCCGAAATCATTAGACGTGTCCGTCGAACCTGCGGGTCCAGAATCAGGCAGATCCACACAATGATCGTGTCTCGAGCTGTCCGCCGGCAAAAAAATTGTAACACAATAAATTGAGTTCAGATGCATCACTGATTTTTCGTTTTCTATTCTATACACACACACATATATATATATGGTCTGTTGGAAACGCAGTACATGGCAGCGATAATGAGGAACAGGGACCTCTGGAGAGAACTCGTCCATGGATCTCGGGAATTTTACCCGCCCTAGATAGATAGATACATATATATATATAAATATATATATGTTCCTCATTATCGCTGCCATGTACTGCGTTTCCAACAGACCAGTGTCTGTCCTTAGGGCATCAAGATATGTTAACTTCGGTCTTCCTCTTCCAGTGTGTCCATGCAGGGTCTCCCACAGGAGCATGGAGTGCAGTGTCAACTCTGGATGTTGGTGAGCATGTCCAGCTAACCCCACTCTACTCTGTGTCGCTTTTGAGCTGACTTTTGGGAGGCTCCCGAACAGCTCTGAGTTCTTCATCCTAAGCATTCTCGTGTAGCACCCATCCACCATCTGAGTGAGTTTGTTGGTCAGTGTCCAAGTCTCAGACCCGTACAGCAGGACAGACTCCATTACAGCAACATTAGAGGCGGATCTTCAGTTCTTTACAAAGTTCCGACTTTCACACCGATCTCAGGCTGTGGCACGCTGCCCGGGCTTTGCTCTTCCTCTCGACCACATCATCTTCCGTATTCCCAATCTTTGCTCCCAAATACAGGAAGTCCTCAATCAATTCTAGCGGCTTCCTGCCTACATTACTAATCTTCTCTGGCTTCTTAATATTCTCAACTCGATATTTTGTCTTAATCTCATTCATTCTCAACCCCACACCCATCGACACAGTCTGCACCTCCTGCATCAAATACACTGCCTCCCCCAAAAAATATCGGATGGTGAATTTGCCGACGACATATATATATATATATATATATATGTGTGTGTGTGTGTGTATATGTATATATATACATACGTTTATATATATATAGATATATATATGGGGAGAGTCATATTTGTGTAATATTGCCAGAATTAATAGCAGAACACACTCACTGTTTGGTTGGTTTTCGCTATTAATTCTGGCAATATTACACAAATATGACCCTCCCCAAGAATAACAATATTTGTTTCGACACACGATTTCATATAAAAAACCTCGCAAAACTAATTTATCGCCGATATATATCTGAATATATATATATATATATATATATATATTGTTATACTTTGGGAGGGTCAAGTTGCCAATAAGAAACACACGCACCAGTTGCTTTCACTTCAATTTATTATATATTTATAAGTTTACAAATTTATAGATTTATAAATTTCTGGTTGGTTGGTTCCACAACCAGATAGTTGTTTATATATAGTCATAGTCCTTTCGTCACACACTATGTGACCTCTTCAGTGACTGGGGATTCCTTTCTTTGTTTCTGTGCCTCTTCTTTGTTCTGTCCTACGCCATTTTGTTTCTGTGTGTGTGTTATGTGCTCAGTTTGCGCATGCGCCACATCCGTTAGATACCATTAACAACCAAAAACAAATCCTCCATTCCCATTATGCCAAACCCATGACTTCCAAACATCTGATCCACCGAAACTCGGCCGTTTCGGACCATACCAAAATCAACATACTGATTGCGGATTTGGTACGTGTGATGAGAAATGTGTCCCGCATGTGCAACCCCGAAGAACTAGAGAGACACATACAACACTTCATCCACGGTATGCAGTTCTCTGGCTACAATCAGAGAGATAGAATCAGAGTGTATAGAGGAGCCAGAACCAAATGGGAAAAAATGGTAAATAATGACATAAATGGGACCTGCCCCATGTATAGGAGCAAACTTTGGAATAGAATAGAAAGAACTAGGAACAAGGCTAATAGAATAAACTCATGGTATGATAGCAATAAATACCAGAGTGTAATGTTCATCGATACAACCCCTAGAGGCGAACTAGCCTACAAATTTAGAAGGGCCCTAAATAAACATAAACTCAATATTAAGATAGTAGAAAGACCAGGTACCTCCGTAAAAACACTTATTAGCAAGACATACCCTTTTCAAAGAACCTCATGTATCGATAAGAAATGTATAACCTGTAAAATAAGCCCCCATATTAACTGTAAAACTAGAAATGTAGTGTATAGCATAATATGTACTGAAGGACAATGTAGAAACAAAAATATAGTGTACATAGGTGAGACAGCTCGTAGTATAGGGGAACGGATAAATGAACACTGGCGAGACCTTCAAGATAATAAAGAATCATCTGTACTCTACCAACATGCTAAGATAGAACACAAGGGTAAATTAGAGAACATAGAAATAAAAATAGAATCTACACACAGAAAAGATGCAATGTTTAGACAAATTACAGAGGCAATAAACATAAAAGAATTACAACCAAAATTAAATAGAAAATATGAGTGGAACAGCAACATCACAACTTACAATTAAGGACAAAATGAAAACACACACACACATAGAACAAACAACCAACCAATAACATGTAAATAAATAAATAAATAAATAAATAAACAAATAGATAAATGAACATAAACACACACAGACACCCGGATGTGGCGCATGCGCAAACTGAGCACACAACACACACACAGAAACAAAATGGCGTAGGACAGAACAAAGGAGAGGCACAGAAACAAAGAAAGGAATCCCCAGTCACTGAAGAGGTCACAGAGTGTGTGACGAAAGGACTATGACTATATATAAACAACTATCTGGTTGTGGAACCAACCAACCAACCAGAAATTTATAAATTTGTAAATTTATAAATATATAATAAATTGAAGTGAAAGCATCTGGTGCGTGTGTTTATTATTGGCAACATGACCATCCCAAAGTATAACAATATCGGTTTCAACAAACGATTTCAGATAAAGAATCTTGCTAAACAAATTCAGAAACGAAATATATATATATATATATATATATATATATATATATATATATACATATATATATATATATATATATACATATGTGTATATGTATATATATATATATATATATATATACATATGTGTATATGTATATATATATATATATATATATATACATATACGTTTATATATATATATATATATATATATATATATATATATATATATATATATATATATATATATATATATGTATCGTTATAGGTAATCCAGTTAGAGGTAATCTGGCTAGAGTACTCCACGTGGTTTAAATAAAGCCCTTATTGTACAGCCAACCATGTTAGTCTTCTTCTTTCTTTAACTTATAAATATATATATATTTCGTTTTTGAATTTGTTTAGCAAGATTCTTTATCTGAAATCGTGTGTTGAAACCGATATTCTTGTAGTTTGGCAGGGTCATGTTGCCAATAATAAACACACGCACCAGATGCTTTCACTTCAATTTATTATAATAAATTTATAAATTTATAAATTTCTGGTTGGTTGGTTGGTTCCACAACCAGATAGTTGTTTATATATTGTCATAGTTCTTTCGTCACACACTCTGTGACCTCTTCAGTGACTGGGAATTCTTTTCTTTGTTTTTGTGCTACTCCTTTGTTCTGTCCTACGCCATTTTGTTTCTGTGTGTGCTCAGTCTGCGCATGCGCCACATCCGGGTGTCTGTGTGTGTTTATGTTCATTTATTTATTTGTTTATTTACATGTTACTGGTTGGTTGTTTGTTCTATGTGTGTGTGTGTTTTCATTTTGTCCTTAATTGTAAGTTGTGATGTTGCTGTTCCACTCATTTTTTCTATTTAATTTTGGTTGTAATTCTTTTATGTTTATTGCCTCTGTGATTTGTCTAAACATTGCGTCTTTTCTGTGTGTAGATTCTATTTTTATTTCTATGTTCTCTAAGTTACCCTTGTGTTCTATTTTAGCATGTTGGTAGAGTACAGATGATTCTTTACTATCTTGAAGGTCTCGCCAGTGTGCATTTATCCGTTCCCCTACACTACGAGCTGTCTCACCTATGTACACTATATTTTTGTCTCTACATTGTCCTTCAGTACATCTTATGCTATACACTACATTTCTAGTTTTACAGTTAATATGGGGGCTTATTTTACAGGTTATACATTTCTTATCTATACATGAGGGTCTTTGAAAAGGGTATGTCTTGCTAATAAGTGTTTTTACAGAGGTATCTGGTCTTTCTACTATCTTAATATTGAGTTTATGTTTATCTAGTGCCCTTCTGAATTTGTAAGCTAATTCACCTCTATGGGTTGTATCGATGAACATTACACTTTCGTATTTATTGCTATCATACCATGAGTTTATTCTATTAGCCTTACTCCTAGTTCTTTCCATTCTATTCCAAAATTTGCTCCTATACAAGGGGCAGGTCCCATTTGTGTCATTATTTACCATTATTTCCCATTTGGTTCTGGCTCCTCTATACACTCTGATTTTATCTCTCTGATTGTAACCAGAGAACTGCATACGGTGGATGAAGTGTTGTATGTGTCTCTCTAGTTCTTCGGGGTTGCACATGCGGGACACATTTCTCATCACCCGTACCAAATCCGCAATCAGTATGTTGATTTTGGTATGGTCAGAAACGGCCGAGTTTCGTTGGATCAGATGTTTGGAAGTCATGGGTTTGGCATAATGGGAATGGAGGATTTGTTTTTTGTTATTAATGGTATCTAACCAGAGCTCTGTGTCTAGTACAGGTAATCGATGGTTGGGGTGTTTACTTGGGTAGTCTATAGTAACTCTAATACTCTGGTGGATGGAGTTAGTTATTCGCTGGATGCTTTCCATTGTGTTTTTCTCTAGTTCCTGACTGTTCTCTAGTGGGGGTGTCTTAACTACGATGTTTATATCATCAACGTAACGGGAGTACATTATCAGGTTTAAGGGGTCTTCTAATTGTTCTTTAAGTTTAAGTTTAAGTCTACTGTCCCACCATACCATGAATAAGTTAGCTATGTCGCCTGCAATGCTAACACCAATGGCTGCTCCTTCTTCTTGTGCATATGTTTTTCCATTAAATTTGAACATATGTTCCTTAAGGGTTACTTTTATGCTGGCCCCTACCGCATGTGCAATCATTTTCTTCAGTTCATCGTGGTTTTCGGGTGTCCGTATGGCTCTGGTCTTCCCGTTCCATCTATCTGTGTTGGTTTTCTTGGCCATTGAGGTAATGGTAGGTGGTCTGCGTCTTGCTGGTCTTGTAGGGCACAGGTTGCTAAGTTCATATGTTTCTGGGTAATTATTACTATAGGTAAGTTTAAGTAGGAGTCCCAGCTCACTGGTATTAATCCCACGGAACTCAACATTGCTCTCACTGATCATTTCTACGCATTTCTCCACAGCAAAATCCACGTCAATAGATGGATACAGGGACACAACATCCATACTACCTATTATGCAGTTTGTTAGGTCCCTAGATCGGTTACTCTCGCCGATTCTTCTGAGGAGGTCCTCCGTGCTGTCACATACATCTGGGGACATTTCAATGATGGGGCGTATGATCAGGGAGAGGAAGTAGGACAGTTCGTAGTTGCTAGCAATGTTAGCTCCACATACTGGCCGTGTTGGTGGTCCCGTGACTGGGTCACTGCCCGTTTTATGGTCTTTTCGAAGCCCATACAACGCCGGCACGTCATTGTTCCAGGCCTGGAAGTTGTTGGCAGTCCTTTTGTTGGGCTGCATTATATTCGTCCACAACACCATATGGGCATTGAGGGCTTTTTCTCTATCCTCATGCTCCTGTGGTGTTACCTCTCTTGTGTTAGTGATGTGGGGTTGCATTGCCTGGATGTAGTTTGGCAGGCTGTCAACCGACATTCTGCCAGACTTGTCTGTTGGAAAGCATGATATCTCTGCATTACGCGAGCGCTGCATGAGCTTACGCAAGCCATTTGCAGATTTTTCTCCCAGTTGCTGGGCCTCCATTCTATTATGCTTCTTGCTATACTGTTCTATAATATTTCTAAGTTCGGATCTAGCTATACTAAATTGTGCTTCTGTTTGTTCATCGACCTGCGACGGCAATTGCGTGCGTTTGTTAAATGGTAAAGTCGTGGCGTGGACTCGTCGCAGGTCGAACGATTTATCGGAGGGATTATAAAAAGTAGAGTTCCAGGCTGCTGCTTTATGTGTACTAGTGTTATTGTTATTGTTAGTAGTGTTATTTCTATTTCTATTTCCACCAACAGCCTCATGGTTGTTTCTATGTCTCTCATAATTACTCCTGTCTCTTTCCACTAGCTCATTGTTGTTATCTACCCTATTCTATGTGTCTGTGTGTTCGTCTTGGTTATTTTCTTTGTCCTTAGTCTCCCTTCTCCTTTTAATCCTATTACTTTCTCTTATTTCTGTGATTTCTGTGCTACTGTCATTACTTGATTTCTGTGTCTGTGTGTTTGTTAAGATTGTGGTGGTGGTGAGAGGCATTGAATGTGGGTGTGCTGTTGTTGTTGATGTGTGCTGTTGTTGATGTGTGTTGTTGTTGTCTCCGTGTGTGTTATTATTGTTGTGTGTGTTGTTATTGTTGTTTGTGTCTGCGTGTCTGTTGTTGTTGTTTCTGGGTATGTTATTACTGTTGTTGTTGTTGTTGGTGGTGGTGTGTGTGTTGTTGTTATTGTTGTTTGTGTCTGTGTGTCTGTGTGTCTGTTGTTGTTGGGATGTGTGTTGTATATGTGTGTGCGTATATTGTTACTTTTGTTTTTGTTTTTGTTTTTGAGGCTCCAACGTAGTTTTGTAAATGATTTTTCTATTTCTGACAGACAACTAATCATATTTACCTTCTTGAATGTCGCAAATTTCGGTGGTAGAAGTAATACAGATAACTCATCGTCATCTATTACCGTGTTGCCGTATATATTTTTGTTGTTGTTGTTGTTGAACTCATCTGTTAATGAGGTGTCGACCATATTTATACCGTCGATATATATTAGAGTTACTATAGACTACCCAAGTAAACACCCCAACCATCGATTACCTGTACTAGACACAGAGCTCTGGTTAGATACCATTAATAACAAAAAACAAATCCTCCATTCCCATTATGCCAAACCCATGACTTCCAAACATCTGATCCAACGAAACTCGGCCGTTTCTGACCATACCAAAATCAACATACTGATTGCGGATTTGGTACGGGTGATGAGAAATGTGTCCCGCATGTGCAACCCCGAAGAACTAGAGAGACACATACAACACTTCATCCACCGTATGCAGTTCTCTGGCTACAATCAGAGAGATAAAATCAGAGTGTATAGAGGAGCCAGAACCAAATGGGAAATAATGGTAAATAATGACATAAATGGGACCTGCCCCTTGTATAGGAGGAAATTTTGGAATAGAATAGAAAGAACTAGGAACAAGGCTAATAGAATAAACTCATGGTATGATAGCATTAAATACGAGAGTGTAATGTTCATCGATACAACCCCTAGAGGTGAATTAGCTTACAAATTTAGAAGGGCCCTAGATAAACATAAACTCAATATTAAGATAGTAGAAAGACCAGGTACCTCCGAAAAAACACTTATTAGCAAGACATACCCTTTTCAAAGACCCTCATGTATAGATAAGAAATGTATAACCTGTAAAATAAGCCCCCATATTAACTGTAAAACTAGAAATGTAGTGTATAGCATAAGATGTACTGAAGGACAATGTAGAGACAAAAATATAGTGTACATAGGTGAGACAGCTCGTAGTGTAGGGGAACGGATAAATGAACACTGGCGAGACCTTCAAGATAGTAAAGAATCATCTGTACTCTACCAACATGCTAAAATAGAACACAAGGGTAAATTAGAGAACATAGAAATAAAAATAGAATCTACACACAGAAAAGACGCAATGTTTAGACAAATCATAGAGGCAATAAACATAAAAGAATTACAACCAAAATTAAATAGAAAATATGAGTGGAACAGCAACATCACAACTTACAATTAAGGACAAAATGAAAACACACACACACATAGAACAAACAACCAACCAATAACATGTAAATAAACAAATAAATAAATGAACATAAACACACACAGACACCCGCATGTGGCGCATACGCAGACTGAGCACACACAGAAACAAAGAAAAGAATCCCCAGTCACTGAAGAGGTCACAGAGTGTGTGACGAAAGAACTATGACAATATATAAACAACTATCTGGTTGTGGAACCAACCAACCAACCAGAAATTTATAAATTTATAAATTTATTATAATAAATTGAAGTGAAAGCAACTGGTGCGTGTGTTTCTTATTGGCAACATGACCCTCCCAATGTATAACAATATATATATATAAATATATATATATATATATATATATATATATATATATATATATATATATATATAGAGAGAGAGAGAGAGAGAGAGAGAGATAGAGAGAGAGAGAAAGAGGGAGAGAGAGAGAGAGAGAGAGAGAGAGAGAGAGAGAGAGAGAGAGAGAGAGAGAGAGAGAGAGAGAGAGAGGTCATCAGTCGATATTTGACGGTGTTATTCGTACCGCAGTAATTAGTACGGCAATCAGTCACTAGCATCAACTAGCAGTACTACTGGTGTTTATCTATTCACATCAGCATCATAACTGACTACGTTGAGATATTCGCTTCGTAATCATATGGCGAGGGTTCAATCTCATTCAAGTGCCATTTTGTACAGCTACTCATAATAGTTATTTCTATTTTAGATACAAGGAGAATAATTTGAAGAAGAGTGGAAAGTCGATGAAATCGACTGATGCTTTATTTTATCGATCCTGTAATGTGGAAAGGCAAATATAACATGTACTCAGAGCTAGAGGGTGATAACTCTATGCTGCAAAGCAAGGCGTCCTACCCTCTATGCATACTGCTGATCAACCACCCTTATAGCTACTCATAATAATGACTTTTAATTTGGCACAAGGCCAGCAATTATCCAGTGCATTACTGGTACTTTATTTTATCGACCCCGTAAGGATGAAAGGCAAAGCTAACCTCGGTGGGATATGAACTCAGAATGGAAAGGGGCGTAACTCTATGCGTCAAAGCATGGCGTCCGACCCTCTACCGATGCTGTCAATCCACCGAATAATGGCTTTTAATTTTGCGACAATGGCATACACCTTTTGTTGGTGTGTGCACCGGCAAGAGACCTGGAGGAAGACCCCCAAGAAAGATAGTTGGGTAACATCTATGAACTTGGCTGGTTACACTTTGACAGGACCCGCAGGAAGGAGTGTTTCAGGACTCTTCCCCCACGACCCTCTCAGGAATAAGTGGACGAAGAAGAAGAAGAATAAGAATTATAATAATAAGAAGTGTGTGTATGTGTGTGTGTGTGTGTATGTGAGTGTGTTTGTGGTGGAGGGAGTCGAATATATCGATTTCAGTACTCTCTGAACGTAAATAGCCAGAACTAATTAAATATCGCAAAGCACTTTATTCGATTCGTTAATGTGTGTGCTGAACTCCTTCCCCCACTACTAGTAAACATATTACTACTACTACTACTACTACTACTACTACTACTACTACTACTACTACTGCTACTACTACTACTACTACTACTACTACTGCTACTACTACTACTACTACTACTACTGCTACTACTACTACTACTACTACTGCGGCGGCTACTACTGCGGCGGCTACTACTACTACTGCTGCTACTACTACTACTACTACTACTACTGCTACTACTACTACTACTACTACTGCGGCGGCTACTACTGCGGCGGCTACTACTACTACTGCTGCTACTACTACTACTACTACTACTACTACTACTACTACTACTACTACTACTACTACTACTACTACGCTAAAAAATAATGCCACGGAACTCTTTGACACGTCAAAACAGTATTGTCTTTATATATATATATATATATAAATGGTGTGGGATGCTTAAAGCGTCCGTAAGCGGTAGGCTGTTTGAGCACTCGATGATCTTACAAAGCAGAGTATAATATCACATAAGAAACGGAGAATCAGTGGTGCGACGAATAAAATTTATTAGACATGTTACAATCGTTTCTCTGGCGACCAGCTCGAGGCACGAACGATGCAATGATCGAACCTGACTCTGAAATCGCAAGATCCTCAGATACGTCACGATTCTACGAAGCAGATTTTCCAAATATCCAGTTACACCCGCTGCCTTCACTCGGCAGCTTAAATCCTGTTGTTTTCTTTCGATGAATGGTCAAGAATTATACACGTAATCGATATTTTTGGCCATCATGGCCGTCCTAAATTTGGTTCTTTTCATTTGCCACCTGTCAATCAAAGTTGTTTCTTATATCGGAATTACTACTGTAGGAAGTAAGGGGTTGTATGATTGAACCGCTCGCGCCGTGTCGCAGCTTTCCCGGCCTGTAGGCGCCCACACCCATCTCCATGTCTCGCGCAGGCGTGATGCATATGGGCACTTATACACCCACAGCAATCACATACATACCCGCAACTGTATTTTATCCAACAATCACAGTAAATATTGAATGTTCAGCAAATACTTAGAAAGAATTTTAAAAAAATGGAAAAACATAAAAAAAGAACGTTTCAGAAAAAAACACCCTCAAAATACCTTAAAAAACACAAACATTTTAAAAGGCTCTTTCAAGCATTCTTTTAAAAACGTCCCTTTTATAAGGCCTTTTTTTTAAAAGGAAAATATTGCCTCGGTGGAATAGGAAGTCAGTGTGCAGTGAATCTGAACGAATACCGCGAAGTCCGACGTTCTAATTCAACGGCCTACTGGATTAAATACATTATATTCAGAGACAATGCTTTGCAGCATAGAGTTATAGCCCTTTGCGTTCTGAGTTCAAATCCCGCTGAGGTTAGCTTTGCCTTCCATCCTTACAGGGTCGATAAAAGAAAGTACCAATAATGCACTAGGATCGATTTATCGATCCCCCCTTTAAAATTGCTGGTCTTGTGCCTATAGTAGCTGTTATATTAATTCAGTCTCGGCGGTGGATTGGCAGTATCGGTAGAGGGTCGGACGCCATGCTTTGACGCATAGAGTTACAGCCCTTTCCATTCTGAGTTCAAATCCCGCCGAGGTTAACTTTGCCTTTCATCCTTATGGGGTCGATAAAATAAAGTACCAGTAATGCACTGGGTAATTGCTGGCCTTGTGCCAAAAGTAGAAACAATTATATTAATTCAGTTTTATTGACCTTCTACTTTCTGAGTTCAAATCTGAATGGGTTCGTTTTGACATTCAGATTTTGGTCAGGGATCAATATAATAAGTCATGGCAATAATTTACTGGAATTGAGCCAACCAAACCAATTACACTAGTCTCAAACATATTTATAGCTTTGTGCCATTGAGGGAAAAAAATCAATATTTGGTGAAAGGGTATGAAAGTCGTTCGTCACGCTCTTGTGACTTGTTCACTGAAGTCTGTCGCGTGTATTGAGTTATTGGAAAATAGGATATATTTATTTATTTATTTACTTATTCATTTACTTATGTCATTGTTTGGTTAATTTCTATAACATTTTCTTTTATCTTCGTTATGACGTCAGCCTTTGACTGAATTGACATTTTGATAAATCAAAGAGAAACATTTGTATGTGGCAGTAAAATGACGTATATTCAATCTGTTTCGATCAATTTTCAATAGATAAAACCTATTTAGTCCCTCGATCTATCATTACTGTAAATATCTCTCTCTCTCTCTCTCCTTCTATATATATCTCAATCTTTCGCTCTCTCTCTCTCTCTCTCTCTCTCTCTCTCTCTCTCTCTATATATATATATATATATATATATATATATATATATATATATATATATATATATATATATATATATAGCGGCGATGAATTAGTTTTGCGAGGTTTTTTATATGAAATCGTGTGTCGAAACAAATATTGTTATACTTGGGGAGGGTCATATTTGTGCAATATTGCCAGAATTAATAACAGAACACACTCACTGTTTGGTTGGTTTTCGCTTCTCGCTTCTGTGTCTTTTATATCGGTAATCTAACTTACTCGGTCCTCAATGTTGCCATTGCCTGACCGACGGTCAAAAATAATACAGATACAATATAGACACAAACACATATATATAGTTTATCATAAATCTTTCGTTGCACATCTGCAACATCGTCAGTGGTGCTATCTTTTCCTCCTGTTGTATTGTATGTATACGCCATTTTTATTCAGTCTGTCTATATATTTATTTATTTATTTGCTTGTTTGTTTATTTTATTTTGTCTTCTTTGCGCATGCGTTTGCGTGTGTGTATAGTGTTTTGTTTGCTGTGTGATGGGTGACTAGTGTGTGTTTATGTGCTTAACACCCTCCCATCCCCTCTGGCTTTCGGCTGACTGCCACAGTCGTGATGGGTAGCAGTAAACTTTGGTAGGGCTTGGGTGGGCCATTGTTTTGGCTGAGAGGGTGAACTGACAGCGAATTCCGTTGAAATCTGCGGTGGCTAATGGTCAACTTCCTTCGGACATGCGCTTGCGCAGACCGGTGGGGATGAATTGGTACTCACAAGGGAACGGATGAAAAACCCAAAAGCAGGAACTTCCTCCGTTCCCATGTCGATTCAATTTGGATTGCCTCGGAAACATAACCTTATTATGTAACAAGCTGTCTGATGATGACACGACACTCGCACACAGAACAGTGTGGCCAGTGTCGTCATTGAAATATATATCACAGCATTATTATTAAAGGACTTGAACATCTTAAACTACTTCGCTTTTCCTTATTCTCTCTCTCTCTCTCTCTCTCTCTCTCTCTCTCTCTCTCTATATATATATATATATATATATATATATATATATATATATATATATATATAGTGGTAGAACACTGGAAGGTAATATCCGTAGTGGTAGAGCACTCAGTCCATGAGACGAGTTAGGTAGACGTGGTTACACAACAGTTAGTTCACCATACCGAGAACAATTGTTTTACCTTAGCGGATCCTCAGCTCGTAATGGGCATGGTTATACGGAACAGGAAGGACAATCGTACGAACGCGCATGCGCAGATACCCGTCACCTCTCACAGGCAATACTAAAATGCGTGCGAGGTGTAAGGGAGATAACTGCGAAAGCCCGAAAAGTTTTTAGTTGATAAGAAAAAATATTGATGTTGTTACAATAATTCATTCAATCCGGAGCTTTGTAGTTATCCAATAGGTGTTTCGAGACGTGTGGACAACGTGTGAAAAATCCATTTCTCGTGTTTAGGCAATCATTATTGCATAATCTCTTTAGAATATTTATTCGTTCGTCAATACACAGTCCACACGGCGGATTTCCCCTTGCGTATGGCTTGGACTTAGTGATGGCTTTCCATTGAATGGAGTAGTCTATACTTGAGTTCTTGAGGGACCATACGTGGCTCGCGAGTTTCATGGATGAACGTCTGTGCGGGTACCTAAAGGTCGACTGATGGTTCAGGAAACGTTCCATAAATCGGCCTCCGCCATACCCACATAACATTTGACCTCCTGTGGTTGGTTTGGTCTGTTGGAAGTGACCACAGCTTCATAAATTACAGCTGGTGTGTTGCATTGCTGTTGAAGGGGGCAAGCTTCGGGCTTACGGCAAGAGCACCCTGGTGGGGTGTTGCTCCTAGGGCTGCTGGTGATGTCGGACTTTATATTATTAGCGCAGAAGTATCCTAGTTTTACTTTGTGTCGGTTAAAGTTGGAGCGGTATTTATGACCTATGGGAAAGTGTCTATTTAAGAGGGCTAGACATTTTTTACCTACATTGGTTTTAACGTTGAGTAAGAAGGGAGGAGAGAACCAGATACTTTGTCTATTCTTGCTCTTTCTTTTCTTATTGCTGTTGTTGATAGTGGGAGAGTAAGGATAGGTTGTGAGAAGCCACTGTTAGCTAACGCCGTGTTATTAGTGGAGAGGTTTGAGATTCTGGTACTGATATTATTTACGAAGTTTCTAAAAACAGTGGGAGGGTGGCATGAGTCCTTGTGAATGTAATTGAGTTTTTCGTTTAGCTTATGGAAGGGTCTGTGTGTGTGTGTGCGAAGGTCTAAATTAATGTCTAAGAAATCTACGCTAGAGAGGTTGGTAGCTACTGTTATCCTAAGGCCTAACTCATTGAAGGTAGAAGCTAAGTCTTTTTTGAACCGGTCAAGGTCGAGACCACTTTTATGGTTCGATAAGGTCAGTCCATCGTCGCGGTATATTCCCGTGTGGCAGTCCGGGAATCTAACACGTAATATGTATAAAATAAATAGGCCAATCAAGTTACATACGTCAGCACTGTCAAACGATCCCATGGAGACGTTGAATAGGTCTGAAGCTGTAGACTTCTTTGCCCAGGCTACTCCGTCGTTGAAGAGGAGGGTTTTCCGGCAGTGAGCAATGATTTCCCTGTCTAAACCATCGACGGTGGTGTAAGTGGTAGCGAAGTCCAACGCTTTGTTTAAAAGGGTCTCTGAGATCGACGGGTAAAAATCGACAATGTCAAACTGTGTGAACTTCGCTTTTTTGGATTTTAAGGAATTAAACCACTTAATTACGGAGTCGCTGTTCCTCCACTGGGGCAGGTTCGACTTGGTCCTAATGGTCTTAACTATGTTTCTAAGTATGGCCTCACTGACTAGTCCCATATCTGTGCGTGCCGGGTTTATTAGTCTACATGTGGAGTTAGAAGTAAAGTCTACCTTGTGATCTTTCAGGGTAAGGAACGCCTCCCGCATAGCTAGAGATTGTAGCTGCTTATCTACCTTAAGGGCGGCGGCAAGTTCTTTGGCTTCTGCATTAATGTCGAGGTAGGCCATAGGGTTAGCTTTCTTATATTTGGAAGTAATGGCGTTATGGGCCAACAACAACAACAATAATAATAATAAAAGTGATGTTGATGGTGATGATTACTAGAAAAGGCTATTTTCATCATTTCTAAAAATAGCAAAACAATTGATGCTCTGGATAGGGTCAAATACTAGTCGTTAGACATGCTCAACCAACCGTGACGCCTAAACCAATCAGCTTTAGTAATCCAGTGAAACTACACACCGATTGGTCGAAATACAGTTTGCAAAATCTAGCATTCTATAGCCGCTTTTCACTGTATATAAGGCATAAAATTTACCCATATCATTACAGTTGAAAATTGCAAACTTTACTGTCACCACAGAATGTGAACCTGAAGATTGCGAAAGCATGAAAGTACTTGTTCAATTAACACTTAACATTTAATATTCTACCATACTATTTCATTCTAATACCATTATAACTTTTAAAGGATTATAAATTAAAACGAGTATATCAGACAAAGTTGGAATTCCTTTTATTAATATATATATATATATATATTATGTTTAGACAACATAACATGTGTATAAGATACGGGCGTCCTGTCGAATATATGACAGTATTTAATTAGCTCAATGCTTGAAAGCAGAGCCGTTATATGGAACAAAAACAAAGAGCGCTTACATCATCAATTAATCATTATTTGCTGACAGTGTTTCGTCCTTGCATAATTGCAGGACTCATCAGCGCGTTATAAAAAGGGAGTAGATCAATAGTATAAACTCTACCGACCTATATCACAAGAACGATCCATATGTAGCACAGGGGACTAAGAAGAGTGGGTTACTTAGACGACGCGTCACCGCTAGAAGCCGATGTATATAAGACCAAAATCAGTTACAATAATTAAAGATAAGGAAAAATAAAAGATAAGGAAAAATAATTAAAGATAAGGAAAAAATAAGGAAAAATAAGGAAAAATAATTAAAGATAAGGAAATTAAAGATAAGAGATAAAACGTAAAAGGTAGAGTCTATCAGTAAGGATAAAATAAAGATAACAATAAAGTGATGATAATATAAGGAAATATAAAAATAAATAATAACAAATAATAAAAATAAACATTAGAATAAAAAATAGGAGGTGATAAAAATAAAAATAAAAATGAATCATAAAAGATAACACATTTAAGCAATGCAAATAAATGCAAGTAAATATGGGTGTAGACAGTAGAGGATTCCAGAGGTGACAGTTTAAGAATAGTATCAACCAAAGTGGATGTAAGCAGAGTCAGATATAGCGGGAGCCAGATAAAGCGATCATATCGTGGAATTCCATGTATCCATCACAGTTTGGCAACAAGTGTTATAGGTGGCGTTCAAATGCAATTTATCTGTGTGGTTCACAGAACATACAGGTCGCTAGAGCAAAGTGTAGTGGAAGCAGGTGAAAGCAATCATCATATATATCAGTAGAATATAACGTTTGCGTGTGTGTGTGTGTGTGTGTATGTGTGTGTGTGTGTTAGTCTACATAGACCCACGCACACACGCACACACAAACGCATATATATATATATATATATATACATATATACATGTATCTACGTGTTTTTTTTTGTATTTCCTTATATTATCATCACTTTATTGTTAATTTTATCTTATCCTTACTTCTAGACTCTACACTTTACGTTTTATCTCTAATCTTTAATTTCCTTATCTTTTATTTTTCCTTATCTTTAATTACTTTTTTCTATTTTTCCTTATTTTTTCTTATCTTTAATTATTGTAACTGATTTTGGTCTTATATGTATCGGCTTCTAGCGGTGACACGTCGTCCAAGTATCCTACTCTTCTTAGTCCTTTGTGCTACATATGGATCGTTCTTGTGATATAGGTAGGTAGAGTTTATACTATTGATCTACTTCCTCTTTATAACACTCTGATGAGTCCTGCAATTATGCAAGGACGAAACACTGTAAGCAAATAATGATTAATTGATGATGTAAGCGCTCTTTGTTTTTGTTCCATATATATACAGATCAGTCTTAAGATTCTTATCTTAGGAGAAGTAACTATAATTTATCTGGGTGCCTATTGAAAATCACAGAAAATTGATTACTTCACTAATAATTATTTTATAAATAGTTGTTCCGTAATTAATTAATTATTTCATTAGTATACCATCCCTTGTGAAACAGGTTTATGTTTTGAAGTTCCGACCGATTTGCTGAAAAGGTTTGAATTTTGAAATTTAAACTTGTCTAGGCACCAGGCAGTTGCCATTTTACGTCTGTAAGTATAGATTTAATATTTAATATTTTCTAGATCGATACAGGCGGACTATATGTACTTGAATTAAGGTATTTCTATCTGGCTAAAATATTATTGTCATTTTGCAAAAAAAACACATTAGTGTTGATCATATTTTTTTAAATTGTACTGTAATGCTCAGAAGTATTTTCTTAGAGCTTAATAATTGCATTTGACTACTAAATTGAAATATATATATATATATATATATATATATATATATATATATATATATATTTGGGGAGGGTCATATTGTTATAATAATATTGCCAGAATTAATAGCAGAACACACTCACCGTTTGGTTGGTTTTCGATTCTGTATCTTTTATATCAGTTAATTTATTCGGTCCTCAATGTTTACCATTGACTGACCAACGATAAAAATTACAGATATAATATAGACACAAACACATATATATAGTGTAACAATATATATGTATATATATCCATGTGTGTGTGCATTTATGTGTGTTTACATGTTATATATATATATATATATATATATATATATATATATATAACGAAGGCAATGTGGTAAGGAACCAGGTGGACCATAATGCACCAAAGTACTCAATACTTAGGGTAGTAGAGTGGGTAATAGGAGCGAGTAGGACCCCGACGGCTGAGCTCAAGCCGTTTCGACGGCTAATTCTGGACTAAAATCTTTAGTCCAGAATTATCCGTCGAAACGGCTTGAGCTCAGCCGCCGGGATCCTACGCGCTCCTATATATATATATATATATATATAGGAGGTGAGTTTGATTGTAGTACAATAAAGCAATGCAGATATCGGATAAGAAGCACTCTACAGTTTGTGGGACTGGAGTATGCATAATATAAGATCAAAAGATGGTTAAAGGAGTTCCATATAAAATATATGGAACTCCTTTAACCATCTTTTGATCTTATATTATATATATATATATATATATATATATATATATATATATACATATATATATATATATATATATATATATATATATTTATTTTACAAGGTTTTTGATATGAAATCGTGTGTTGAAACAAATATTGTTATACTTGGGAAGGGTCATATTGTTATAATATTGCCAGAAATAATAACAGAACACACTCACTGGTTGGTTTGGGTTAGCTTTCGCTTCTGTATATTTTATATCTCCATAGTTAATTTATCTGGCAATCAATGTTTATCATTGATTGACGAACGGTTAAAATAGAGATATAAACATATATATATATAGTCTAGAAAAGTTCTTTCGTCACACATCTGGGACGCCATCAGTGGTACTATTATTTTTCCTCCCGTTGTATTGTAATGCCTACGCCATTTTTATTTTATTTATTTATTTATTCTTGTCTCTGCCTCTGTTTGCGCATGCCTTTTCGTGTGTGTTCGTGTTTGTGTGTACGTGTTTTGTATTCTATCTTTGTTCACTAGTGTGTATTTATATGTGTTTGTTGTTATTGTACATGTGTATATATATATTTATTTATATTTCCCTTAGGTCAGTATTGTTTGTTTGGGTATGGTTGGTGTTGTTAGTCCATTCGTTCTTTCTGTTCAATTTTGGTTTTCTTAGTTCTATCTCAGTTGCTTCTCTGATTTGCCTACTTGTAGAGTGATTTCTATGCCAATTAGAAAATAGTACAATGGAGAGCATCCAGCAGGTAGCTTACTCCATACATCAGAGTATAAGTATAACCAAGCTTGGAATTACAAGACAAGAGAAGGCAACGTAGCAGGTGTAGCTGCAGAAGAAGAAGAAGATAATGATGATGAAGAAGAAAGGATAATAATAATAATAATAATAATAATAATAATAATAATAATAATAATAATAATAATAATAATAATAATAAGGGAAGAAGACGCACGTGGTGGTAGAAGGTCATGAAATCGCTCCCGTAAGTTTTTGAGTTTTAACATATTTAAATCAATTCTGAAATAACAATTCTTAGTACAAATGATGCATAAATCACCGAATCAAGTCTCATAAAAATACGGATCCATAATATATTGTTATATCGCTCAAATATTCAATTTTGTATTATATATTTTATATTCAAAAACGAAAATGGTTATAAATGGAAGAAAACCCCCTCTGTCTACACTATATAGAACAGCCAAATAACAGCAATTTCACCAATACCAGAAACTAGATACACCACCTACCCCATCACCCCGCAGTGTACACTAAATATAACAGCCAGATAACGGCAATATCACCACCACCACCACCAATCCCAGCATCATAATAATAATTACTATTATTATTGTCTCAAGTTTTAACAAAATATTTAATTCCAATATTAAGGGAATATGTCAACACATGTATTAAACATACGCGACACAAACGCATAGATACTACAGATCAAACAAAACTAGTCTGTTCAACATAACTCAGTAACGACAACGCCACCGCCGTCATCACTCCATCCATCATTGCTACCACTATCCCATCACCGCCGCCACCACTCCTTCATTGCTACCACCACTATTCCCCTGTTAACTTAAGAAAGGGGAAGGTGGCGGTATCACTAGACAAGGGAGAGGCTAGCAAAAGATATAAATAGATTGACTTAGTGACCCGGCCACCGGCCAAACCACAACAACTATGGCACTGCTGGCTCCCCCCTTCCCCACCAACAATATAAAAATCCCCAGCACCACCACCGACATAGCCAACAACAATAACAGGCAACTTCAGCAAAAAGTATATTATATTTTGTAATGCACTGGGTAATTGCTGGCCTTGTGCCTGGAGTGGAGACAATTATTAATAATTTCATTCTTAAGCCACGCAATGCTCACATTAAGGAACCACTCATGATAATAACAATTTAAAAAAACAACAAAAAAGAAAACTCCGTGACCAAGAAATACCGGGATGGCGGCCGGCGGGGAATAGCCGTGTCTCTAGGGGAGAACGACCCCTCTAGTCTTGGTTGACACTCGTTCTAGAAGTGGTAACACGAAATGATTACCCCTTGGCGGATAAGGATAAAACGCGACAAAATAAAGTAAATGTCTAATGATAAAATCTCATACCAGATCGGCCGTCACCCGGGTAAAAAAGGGCCGCGTCCCTCAGAGAGGAACCAGGCTGGGGTCGAAAAATCAGCTAATGGTTCAAATCTTCCCATCACTTCGGAGCGGGAGACCTCCCATAACCGGAATACTCCTACTGTTGGCCCTCCATGCTCACCACCAAGAAATCCAAAGAAAAATGAGAAAAATGGTCAAGGGAAGATAATAAAGAAGTCATTGAGGCTTTCTACACTGCCATGTACTACCCATCAAATACATCGAATACAGAACAGACATATATCAACTGGAAAAAGAAACATCCCGAAAACAGAGGCTATATTGACAGTAACAAACTAGCCAATATACGAAGAAATATTGTAAAAAAAAAGTTACTAACTGATATAGAAATTGATCAGATCAAGCTATTAGCACAAAGTCAGCGAAGGGAAAATGAAACATGTGTCAGTGAAAACGAGGTAAATTGTAACACTTCGAATCCCAGGGTTGGGGTGGAATCACTGGCAACAGAACAAATTAAAGAAAGGATCGAAAAAGTGGAGGGAGTGCATGCTCAGGATGAAACTCCAAATGAAAATAATGAGATCGTAAATGATAAAGAAATGAATGAGAATGAACTTGCCAACTTGAAGGATGAAATTATGATCGAATTGATGAAAATGAAAGAATCTAACATGGGGCAACGAGACACCCTCCCTAAGATCCAGAACTCCAAACAGAACCAAAAGATAATACACAAGACTAACATAATTCTCAAAAACATTATCATCACAAACAAACTAAACATTACTGATTTAAATCATCTCTATTATGCATCGGCTAAAGTCACCACTCACTTATGTGGAGTGAAGATGAAAAAACAAAGGAAATCCCACAAGAAATCTACTTGGCAAGAGAACATCAATCGCCAAATAAACCTTCTCCGATCTGACATAGAAATTTTAACAAACTATAAAGTAGGTGAACATGTTAAACAAACTAAACTTAGAAAATTGAAAAGAAAGTACAGTATAAAATCAACAAGTGACATAGACATGCTGATAGAAATAATCAAGCAAAAAGTGTCGGCCAAAGCTGCTCGTATAAGGCGCTTTGAAAAACGATCTAGATTCTATAAGGACAATAATATGTTCAAAAACAAAGAAACTTCTACAAAAAAATTGGTAAGTCAACAATAACTGCTAAATCAATACCACCCAAGGAGGAAGTGCAAGAATTCTGGGAAAAGATCTGGGCCGAAGAAACAGTTAATAACATACATGCTCCATGGATAGACAGACAAATGAAAGATACAGCTCACCTTGAGGAACAAATATGGGAAAATATAACAGTTGAACAGTTGCGTTTGGCTCTTAGAAAACCCAGCAAATGGAAATCCCCAGGAAAAGACAAAATACAACATTTTTGGATAAATGCCTTCACAGAATCTCACGAGCTGTTAGCCCAACTTTACAATGAACTAGTTAAGGAGCCAGAAAAGATACCATCATGGCTAGTTAACGGCATTACATTCCTGCTTCCGAAGAATGATGAGACAAACAATCCCAAACATTACAGATCGATAACTTGCTTGACCACAATGTATAACATTTTAATATCAGACCTAACTGAATATACATATGACCACCTGATAACAAATGACCTATTTCCCATTGAGCAGAAAGGGTGTAAACGAGGCTCATATGGCTGTAAGGATCAGCTTTTGCTTATCAAAATGATACTGGAAGATTGTCATAATAGACACAAAAATATATCAATTGCTTGGATAGATTATAAAAAAGCATTCGATAGTTTGCCACACAGTTTGATTGAAAAATGTTTAGAGATTTTCAAAATATCCCCCGTTGTCAGGAGGTTTTTGTCATTCAGTATGAAGACTTGGAAAACGACACTCATTTTGAATAGTGAAACAAAATCACTGGAAGCTGGAGAAGTTAATGTTAATTGTGGAATTTTTCAGGGTGACTCTTTATCACCGCTTTTATTCTGCATTGCACTTATACCATTAAGTAAAATGCTCAATGAAACAAAACATGGATATAAAGTTTATGACAAAACCATTAATCACTTGTTCTACATGGATGACCTGAAACTATTTGCAAAAAATGATGAACAATTGCAACGGCTATTATCCACTGTGGAGCAGTTCAGTGATGGCATTAAAATGGAGTTAGGACTAGATAAATGCGCCAAAGCAACGTTCACCAGAGGAAAGCTGCTGAAGATTCAGACATTAATCTTGATCGGGGGAATGTGATAAGAGAACTTGATCAAGAAAATATTACAAATATCTAGGTGTTTGTGAAGGAGACGGAATCAAGCACTCGACAATGAGGGAAAGGATAAGGAAGGAATGTTACCGCAGAGTAAGAGCAATCTTAAGTACGGAATTGAATGCAAGGAATAGGATCGATGCCATAAACTCGCTTGCCATACCAGTAGTAACCTACAGTTACAATGTCATCAACTGGTCAAGCACAGAGATCCGTAGGCTCGATACAAAAATTCGAAAATTCTTAACCATGCACAGAATGCATCACCCTAAGGCAGATACAGATAGAATATATCTCCCTAGGAAAGAAGGAAGACGTGGGTTAATCCAGTTAGACATTGCGTTGAAAACTGCAACAATTGGATTATCTACATATCTAAGGGAATCACATGATTGGATGATCAAACTCGTTTTGAAACACGAAAGCATCAAAAGATCATACTCCATTACAAAAGATGCACAAAGATACAGTAATGGACTACATATTCCAGAAGTCCCATTCACTGCTGAAATGGAAAACACAGAAAAAGCAAAGCAGGTAAAAGTAACTGCAAAGAAAGAACTGCTACAGAAACTGCCTAAGAAGGGCAAGAAAAGCCCTGTATGGAAAATACCCAGAACGAGTTAACAATCCTGATGTTCACAAAACTTTAACCCATCAGTGGTTGGCCTCCTCTGGACTGAAATCGGAGACTGAAGGACTGATTATATCTGCCAACAAAAAATTACCAAGCCAACATAATAAAAAATGGATGCAGCCCATTATGCTGTGTATGCAAAAAACAACCAGAGACCATTGACCATATAATTTCAATGTGCAGTCCTATAGCTCCAACCGAATACCTAAACAGAGCTGCACAATACATACATTGGATAATGTGTAAGCATTTTGACCTGCCCCATCAAAAGAATTGGTGGGAGCATCAACCACCTCCCATACTTGAAAAAGATCACATCTCAATCTTGTGGAACTTTAGCTTCCAAACAGACCGAAAAATAGATGCAAATAGACCTGATATAATATTGAAGGACTTTAAAAAGAGGGTATGCCTGCTAATTGATATGTCTGTTCCAATAGACAAGAATGTATCTATAAAAACATTTGAAAAATTGAGCAAGTATAAGGACCTGGAGATAGAAATTGGAAAAATGTGGAAATTGAGAACTAAAACAATACCAGTGGTTGTAGGCGCTCTGGGAATGATACCAAGGGGGTCTAATGATTACTTATTGCAAATCCCAGGAAACTCGCGTATAGGAGAAATACAAAAGATAGTACTAATGGGAACTGCCCATATACTAAGGAAGATTCTGTCAATATAAGTACATCACAAGTCTAAACACTAAAGATGCATGTGTGAGTATGTATGTTCTTTCTTGAACATGGCGGACCTTGTTGTCTCTTGAGGTCACTGGTTGTGACTTGGTGATAACTCGTATGAACATAAAGCAAGATAAATGCAACTGTAGTAATAATAATAATGATAATAATGATTTCTTTATTAACCACAAGGGTTTACATAAAGTAGACATTAAGGACAGTGCAGGACAATACAGGACGGTACAAATGGGCATTTCTGCGTGTAAAGAATAAAAACAGAGGATGTAACAAAAAAATAATAATGATAAATTCCCCAATAGGGGGGGGGGGAGACTTCGGGGGTACATTTGTGGAGAAAGCCCAGTAAAAGGCCACAGTGACCCTGACCACCAAGGCAAGTGCTCTCTCCCAGTTTTCCACCTTTAATTTACAGATACGTACTCAGAGTAGGCCCATTCACTCGGGCCATTCTTGCTTCTCTCACCCATCTTTCAACAAAATGCTGGGAAGAGAGCACCACCCTCTCTACTCTGATTTTCCTTTTCAAATGAAATTTGAAAAAGTTAATCAGGGCATCACCGAAGAGGTAAGTGCTCGTCTTCAGCCCTTTCAAACGTGTCCACCATACTATCTCTTTCGCCATGGCCACCAGACAGATAAAAACTGCCTGCCCTTCCAGGCTAAAGGAAGAGGTCGGGGCGATCCTCACGATGGACTCAGATGATAGCCGGATCCGTCCTACACGCGACAGCAGGTGTTCGACATAAACCCACAAGTCAGCAATTTTCGGACACTGGACGAGTGCGTGCAGGACGGTTTCGTGGCCATGCGCGCATCTCGGACATGCCCGGCTGACGGCACCTCCATGCCTGTAGAGTTTATCCCGAACTGGCAAGGCTCCACGGTAGCACTGCCAGGCCAGAGATTTCTGGAAGTTGTCCATAGGTCCCGGCCCGAAAGTTCTTCCGAAGAGATTGGCTAGTTGATTTTCGTCGACGCCTAGTGTTTCCCCAAGTACGTCGTCGCTCTTCCCCTCCATAATCCTCTATAGAAAGCCGAGGTGGAGTTTCAACCGATCACATTGCCCGATTGGTGGAGGGCTGTGAGCGCCTGAAGACATTCCAGTCTCCAGGCGCTCCCTCTCGGTCTTCGCTTGACCCAGGACTGCAGCTCCGTCAAGGAAACGAGCTGGGGAAATACGTGTCAAGCAAACGGCGACCACACCTGATTACCGTCGAGGAAGAGGTGGAGATGTCGTAGCCTGAGCGCGTGTCTGCGCATCATCAGCCACGGCATTCCCAGCTCTCCACGTAGCGGGTGTTGACAGCAGATGGACCGCCTGACCATCGAAGCGCGCCCCTTCCACAAAAAGCGAAAGAGCAAGCGCTCCAGCGCAGTCAGGCGGGGCTTAGGACAAGGTACGACGGTCAGGCGGTAGCAGATGACAGACGCGATGTATGCGTTAGCCACCTCCGCTCGACCTTTCAGGGATAGCTTCCTCTCCGCCCATTTCTGGGTGAGAGAAGCCACCCTGCTCATTACCTCGTCCCAGTTTTTCTTCGTCTGGAGGTCCGGACCGAACCAGACCCCTAGGAATTTAACCGGTCCGTCCGTCCAGCGTCCGACGACGCTGTTGGACGGCATGGACCTGCCTCTCCAGGTGCCGAGCTGCAGGCCCACTGACTTTTCCTGGTTGATCATTGCTGCTGTCACCGCTTCGTATTCTCTTAGCGTAGTGCCGATCGCCTCGATGTGTTTGGCGTTCGACACCACTACGGTGACATCGTCCGCATATGCTGACACGGATCTTCCGCATCCTAGTTCGCGCGGGACTCCCCTCAACATCTCCAGTTTGTGCAGTAATGGCTCGAGAGTCAATACGTACAAGAGGGACGAGAGGGGTCATCCTTGGCGGACCGAGCGCATGATGTTGAACGGTTCCGACAGGTGACCGTTCACACTCACCACAGAGCAGATGTCGCTGTGCATGGCAGCGATCCAGCCTCTGAAGACGGGCCCAAAGCCAGCCGCCCTCAGGACTGCCGCTAGGCAACGATGGTCGACCCTATCGAAAGCTTTCGACTGATCTAAATTGATCAAGGATCCACCCGTGCCAGGTTCCTTAGCTACCCTCTCTATGATGTATCGCATGAGGTGGAGGTTGTCGTGGATGGATCTGTCGGGAATGGCGCATGTCTGCGCCTCTCCCACCAGGCCACCAACGACAAGCGCCAACCTCTTTGCTAGCACCTTGGCCAAAATCTTGAACTCTGTGTTTAGCAGAGTTATGGACCGGAAATTGTCTATGTTATCCCCCTTGTTCGGATCCTTTCTCAGCAGTGCCACCGCTCCTCGGCTCACAGAACTGGGAATTCTCCCGTTCTGTTGCCAGTTGCAGTAGACGTCTGCCAAGAGGCCTCCGAACAAGTCTGGTATCTGTACGTAAAGTTCATAGGGCAGACCACCAAACCAGGCGATTTACTCCTTGTACAGCCAGTCATTGCCTCCCTTACTTCAGCGGCTGTTATCGGCTTTTCGCAACACTTCGCCTCAGTGGCCGAGAGCCGCGGCAGTCCGTCGAGGTAGACACTAAAGTCCATCCCTCTACTCGGCCCCCCGCTGCCCCCGAACAGCTGAGCGAAGTGTCGCTGAAAAGCCTCACACATTTGCCCGGGATCGAGTAGCATGTGCCCGTCGTGGTCCACCAAAGACCGGATCGTGGCTTTGTTGCCACGACGTGCCTCCGCCACTCGGGCCCATTGAACGGCTTTCGTCCCCTCGTGTCTGAGAGCACGCACCCTAGCTCTGACAACGCAGCCTTCGTGCTTTGCATTGAAGAATTGGTCAAGGGCCAATTTCGCCGCAAGCACGTCGGTCGCAATGCCTTTGCTAAGCGCCTCGTCTAATTTTCTAAGTAGTTCTCCCTCTGCTCTATTTTTCTCTATTGCTAAAGCCTTACTAAACCTAATCGATTCTATTCTAATCGCTCTTTTCAGAGCAAACCACCACTTGTTGTTGACGATGGCCCCCGTCAACGCCCGCTTAACTAGTTCGCTAATCCGGTCTCTGTAGGCCTTGCGCGCTGGTAAGGACGCGTTTAGCTTCCAGTAGCCGGGTCCTCGTCTATGAAGCCTATCTAAGTCAAGCACACAGGTCACGAATTTGTGGTCCGTGTAGCTGACTATCTTGAATTGTGGACAGCCTATGCTAGACCTATCTATTTCCCTACAAAATACTCTATCTAGATATGATCTGGATGACCCTATGCGGTTTGTCCAAGTCCACATTGGCACATTCGGGAAATCCAATCGGTACCTGTCAGACAGTTCAAAACGCCTGAGCAGGTTGGTGAGGCTCTTGCACCATCCACCCCTATCCGCTAATACCACACAGTCCCAGCGTGAATCTAAGATCCCGTTCCAGTCGCCTACTAACACTAAAGAGCGGGACGTTCCAAGAAAGGTCTCCAGACGCCGGAAGAAATCAGGCCGCCCTGCTCCTGTCGGGGCATAGACGGCCACTAGCCTGAAAGCTTGCCCGTCTCCGCTGGTCACGTCCAGCACCACTAACTTACCCTCTGGGTCCAGGAAGATGGCCCGTATGGCGAGATCCAAACCTCTCCGAAAAAGCACAGCAACTCCTCCACCCGATCCAGGACGGCTGGGAGATGCGTACACATCGCAGCCGCCGAAGACCGGTGCGAAGGCCCGTGCTTCGGAGATTCTGGTCTCGCTGATGGCCACTACATCTATGTTTAGTGAGCTGAGGTCGTTTAGCAGGTGGTACTGCTTCCATGACGACCCCAAGCCACGCGCATTTATGCTGCCTATTCTGAGTGAGGTCATGTTTAAAATAGAGTGGAAAAGATGGGAAAGACCACTTACCGTACTTTTGGTAGAGGAGGGATGGTTTTTACATCCCTTTTCACTTGATCGTCTGGTGAAGGGACCGTTGAATCGTCCCTTCGGCTGGTCGTCAGCTCTTCTAAGAGAATGTCTGAATATACTCTTCGATTGATGGTTCCTCCTAGGTCCCTGAAATCACCAACTGCGTTGGGGAATTTCGTTTTATTGTTTGTGTATTGTTTCTGTGCTATTTTTAGCAGTCTTATGTTAGTTGGCGTTTCGATTGGTGCTGGTATTATGTAGTTGTGTTGTGAAATGTCTGTGTGTTCAATTATGTAAGTCATTAGTTTCTTGTTGTGTGTGTTTATTGCCGTGCATTTGTTTTTCTGGGGGTGGGGTGTGGTTCTGCTATTTTCTTGTCGTTGTTGCTGGGTGTGTCTGTTTTGTTGTTGTGTTTGCGATGTTGGTGCTTGTGGTGGTGGTGTTGAAGGTGTTGTTGGCGGTGGGGTTGTCACCGGTGGTGATGGTGGTGCTAGCGTGGGTGGTGATGGTGTTGGTGGTGTTGCTGCTGTGGGTCTCTTTGCAGTAGACTTTACCCTTTTCTCATTTCTTTCCTCCCTTTTCAAAGGCGACGATGCGCTGCTTCTGCGTTTGTGCCTTCTTGCGACCTTTTGCAATCCCTCTCCCACCTCACACTCCATGTCTGATTCTGTAAGGTCGGGGAGGGGTACCAGCTCCACTCTTTCACTTGTTGTTGTTGGTGATGTTTGCACTGGAGTCTCTGTTGCAGCTGCATTTGGTATTGCTGTTGTTGTTGTTAATATTTCCACTGCTGCTGCTGTTTTTGATTTCCGTGGAGTGGGTATGGGTGGCACGGACCTATCGTTCCTGGTTGCCGCTTGTCCTGTTGCTGGTAGCCGTGGAGCCGGATTCGGAAGGAGGGGGGTTTTCTCCTTTCTCAGGGTCTTCTCGTTGCAGAAGGCCCTGAGGTGAGTCTTCGATCCACAGCGAAAGCATTTCGGGCGTTTGCCCTCAACACTTATGGGCAGTTGAGTGCCGTTATCGAAGTCTATCACATCCGGGATAGCTTCGATGCACTCCTGGTTGGTTTGGATTAGCATCTCAATGGAGGAGCCGACCCAATCTTCTCTTACTTTTTTCTGTACTTGCAGTACAGTTGTTTTGTCCTCGATTCCGACGAGGACAGACGCGGCCAGCCAAGAAGGGGTCATTCCGTGGGGGACGTGGGTCAGTTTGACCCTCACAATTTTTTGCCCGCAGTAGGAGGGCACCAACACCATTTCCTCGCTCCTTAGGGTCACTACTGATTGGGCCTTTGCCTCCTGGGGTGTGGCAAAAAGTACGTCTACGGTGGCATATTTTTTGCCTCGGGTGATGTGCGTTTTCCGCTGCCACACAGACCCCAAGGCTTTTTGTATTTGGGCCTCTGTGGCTCTTTCCACCCTACGGGATTTTGTACTTACTGTACGGTACGTGACCGTACAGTGCTCTTGGGTTTCGAAAAATTTTTCCGCTGCCTTGCAGATTTCTCTGTGTCCGTTCTTTGTCACCATCTTCTTCGCTTCCTCTAATTCCTCATTTGTTATGAGGATTGTTTCCAAGTTTTTCGCAATACCTGCAAATGAGATTGGTTTTTCTCTGCTGTTATTGTTGTCGTCAGAGCTGCTGGTACTTTTGTTGTTGCTGCAGGTACTACGACTACTGCCTCCGCCGCTGTTGCTGTGGTTGTTGTTGGTGTTGCTGCTGCTAATGCTGTTGTTGTTTATGCTGCTGGTGATGCTGTTGCGGCTGCTACTGTTGTTTTCATTGTCACTGTTGCTGTTGTTATTACGGCTGCTACTGCTATTATTCCTGACGTCAGACGAATGAACTGGGTTTTCGTATTTCCCGCACACCTGTTTCGTCGCTGTCGTCGTCGTCGTGGAGAAACCTTGCACGCTTTGCACGAGACTTTTCTCTTCTTTCGTCACTTGCGAAAGAGAAGGGAGGGAGAGAGACACATTTAAAGAAGGGAGGGAGAGAGACAATCTTCTCTCTGCTGTAGTGATGATTGAGGAAGAAGAAGACGGAATGAGTGGGAGTGACGTATGAAATTTCTTTTTCGTAGCCATGTTGTTTTTTGTTTAAAATGAAATTTTGGGTACAAAACCCCAATAATTGGTTATTTAACCCCGAAGGGCCAAATAACGGACAGGAAGACCCCTCTCACGAGGAGGAGGGTGTCTTTATCAACAATTTGGTTCAAGTTTTAAACAATTTACAATTGTTTTAACGGTTAAAAATTACTATACCTTACAGAGCCGAGCCTCCGTCAACCATGGCATTCAATAATAATAATAATAATAAGAAGAAGAAGAAGAATAAGAAGAATAATCATGAAATATATTTTTATTGTTTTCTCAAAGAGGGGAAAAATAGTCCTCCTGATCCATCTCAATCAGAGCCCCCAATCTCGGTGGGAAGTAGGAAAGTATCCAAAAACTGTAGTCTCTGCTGAAAGCACACAAGAGACAGATGATGGTGCTAAACCAAGCGACGCATTATGTCACCCCGTTCCGCCCCACCACCTCAAATAGCACATAGTGGGATTTGAACTCAAAGGACTGATGCACTGGAGGAGTACTGTATTTTACGGATGTCTAACATTTATAGCGTGCTTCCCTCAAATTGTCTAAAGTGTTTGTATAATTGTTTGTATTATTAACACTAAATGGTCGAAGGTTGGCAGTATCGGTAGAGAGTCGGACGCTATGCTTTGACGCATAGAGTTCAAATTCTGAGTTCAAATCCCGCCGAGGTTAACTTTGCCTTTCATCCTTCCGGGGTCGATAAAATAAAGTACCAGTAATGCACTCAATAATTGCTGGCGTTGTGCCAAAAGTAGAAACAATTATTAACACTAAATGTTCGCTAAAAAAACGAGCTCCTTCTTTGTTAACTATTTACATTTTAATTAAACGAATATACCTCTATACGTTTTTTGCTTTCAATTGAAAACTATCAAGCAGCAACAAATGATAAAATAATATATAATAATATAATAAATTCTATATAATCAAAGATAGTCTTTGAAAGTAATCATCTGTATAATTAATTTTCTCTTTTACCATCCGTGCACGGACGTATTTGTATCTAATTATTGTTTTCCTTTCCACCCCTGGATTCTACAGAAGTAAACTACATGCAAAAAATATAACAGTCGTAACTGCAAATGTCTGGAAAGGTCCCATTAAAACTCCATACAAGCTTTTTAAATGTTACTCTTATTACTTACAATTTAATTCCTAGTCATCACAACATTGTGTTCCTAATTCTCAATTATATATATATATATATATATATATATATATAGCTCTGTTTCTCGACCGTTATATCGCGTGACTGTCTCCCCCTCCGCCTTTTGGGATTCTTTCTCACGTCGTGTAGACGCGTTCTTGAGACTAGTAAAATGAGGTATCCTCTTGATAGGTTGGCAGACCTCGCAGGGACTCTATATCTTTGATATATTGTTTTTGTTTATGCCACGAAACTACGTAGTCGAGGAATTTAGGAACAGTTTAGGTATGATACATTTTATTACTAATTATATCTAAATGTTTCTTCTCTCTTCATAATGTATTTTTAACTCTGATACTGGTTCAGTCTGGTTCAAACTGAATTGGTCTGTCCCAGTCATTCATTGAGCAACATCGGTGAAGTTGGCACCCTTAACTCACAGTTGGGTGCGGATGCATTCATGTATATATGTGTGTGTCCGCATGTATCTGTGTGTTTCTAAATATATATATATATATATATATATATATATATATATATATATATCAATGGTGGCTAGGGGAAGGTTTGAAGGGACGAGGGAATAGGGTGAGGCATAGTAATCCTAATTCTCAATTATATACTTATCAATAACAGCTGAGGCATAGTGCTGAAGCAAGCATACCTCGGGAATAAGGCACTAGGAAAACACAGACAGATAGTGTCATCAAATGCATACGCCGCAGGTTACCATCTATGTGTGCTCTGAAAGCAAGACTAAAGGAAATCCATCTATGTGCACATTCATGGTTTATATATTACATATGTTCTGTTACAAAAAATACATCTCATGAATCTATTAGTTCTTAAATAACGAATAAATATAAATTTTAAAAGAAATGTTATAATTGTTTCTACTTTAGTCACAAGGTCAGCAATTATCCAGTGCATTACTGGTACTTTATTTTATCGACCCCGGTGGGATTTGAACTCAGATCGTAAAGGGACGTAACTAAGCTGGAAAGCATGGCGTCCGACCCTCTACCGATGCTGCCAATCCACCCGAAATGTTATAATGATATTAAATTAACAGTACAAAATGTGGAAGTACTTCAAGATCAAACAATGCCTCTTAATACAACTGAAATGTTGAAAAAGCAAAATAATGATAACTTTGAACATAACATTCAATTTAATTGAAATAAATGAGAAGCCACTAAAATACATCGTTCAATTTAAATATTTCGAAAGAACAACACGATATGAAATCAAAGAAAAAAATATCATTGTAGATGATTGAGTTTCCTCACTAAATTGGACAGTTTTTCAAAGTGTAGGCGGAGAATTGGCTAAGTCCTTAATATGTAGGAGAAAATAGCTTGTGGGATTTGTTCATCTCTCTGTGTCCCGTGTAAACTTTTCCTTTTATAAAATAAACTCCCAATCCCAGGTGGAGGATTGGCAGAGGTGTCAGAACATCGGAGAGATTTTATGCGATATCTATGCCGGTTCTATGTTTTTTTAGTTCAAATTTCTATGTGATCTAAACGTAATCCAGCAGTTGCGTTAATGGCACCACCTTGGTACTTTTGAAAATAACACTGAGGATAATTCGAATCTAATTCTTGAATTTATCATGTTTCCTTTTAATCCGTCTCACAGTTTAGCATTAAATGGTATTTAATAGTTATTAAAATGTTGCGTGTATATTAACAATATTTAGTAATGGCATATTTTATACCGCGTATCGTACGATTATTGTCACTAAATAGTATATCAGTATGATGCCATTTTTTCCTTGGATGAGGATCATTCACGGTTTTCTCTCGTGATTTAAAAATATAAAAATTAATCGTTAACACTTTAGGAAAAGTTCAATTTTTAATATATAAAAACATTAATTATATCGATATATATATATCATATCAACATCAATTATTTATCAATATCAATTGTAATAAAAATTATATCAATATCAAGTACAATAAATAAAAATATCAATTCTTAATGGAGCTTGAGCAGGGTTTTCGCTGTTTGGTATTTGTTCTCTGTTTTGTTTATTAATGCAGAAACAAATATAAACGAAATACTTTCATGAAATGATTCTTTCTGAAGATTTTAAGCATGTAACTAGGCGTGTGAACATCAGGTTGACTTCAGAACCATTGGCAAAATTTGAACTTTGAAACGTAGCCGCCACAAAGCAAATGATTATAATAAAAGTAGATCATTATAGATAATTCTAGAGGATAATTTACCCGATTTTCTCGACTATTATTTATAGGGATCGAATATTATTATAGACATTTGCGATGAGACGATCACATTACAAATATCAAACTTTCTAATACTTCTGAAGTCAACCGAATGTTTATTCACACGTATACATATGTATTTATACTTACGCACATACATGCCGGCACACGTACATTCATAAAACATACATGCATTTCTAAGTAAGTACGCACGTATAAATACGTACGTATGTACGTACACACATTGAATAGACACACACACACACACACACACACACACACACACACACACACACAACCACACACACACACACACACACACATACATATATATATATATATATATATATATGTATATATACATATATATATATATGAATACACACACACACACATATATATATACACATACATACATACATGCATACATACATACATACATATAAAACTACTTCGATTTATAGACATTTTTACTTGTTTAAAAAAAGAATGTTCTGTATATGACAATGCGAAAAAAATTAAAATAAAATTATGAAAAAAAAACCACAGATATATATGAAAAATACCAGATAAAACGGCTATAAAATTACGCCCTCGAAACTGCTCAAAGTTCAAACCTATGTAACGCTTCACAAATGTTTATTTGTGGTTTTTGTGCCATTATACAGGAAAGCATAAAAGATACCATCTGTCAAATATTTTTTTCAGAAATATATTTCGAAGCGATGTATCATTTCTCTTTGAAGTGAATTTTCTCCACCCTCACCCCCCTGAAACAATCAAAATTCCCACCCACTTCCTTCTTCTACCAACAGTCTTTTTTCAATCACACGCACACATCATATTTAGTGTTAGACGTATTATTCTTTTAAAAGTAATGATGTAGTTGTAGTTGTTGTAAAGAAATGTATTTTGCAGCGAACTAGAGATGCCTATATACAACATATGTAGACATACATTGAATGTATATATGTATGTATATATATATATATATATATATATATATATATATATATATATATATATATATATATATATATATATGTACATACATGTATATGTATATATATATATATATATATATATATATATATATATATATATATTGGATGTATATATGTATATCTATATAAATATATATATGTGTGTGTTTGTATGTATGTATGTGTGTGCATATGCGTGCGTTTCTGTGTGTGAGTGTGTGTTAGTATATATACATATAGATATTTTATGTATACACGCACATACATATATATATATACATATGTACGCGTGTGTGCATGCGTGTATGCGCGTGTAACATATACGTTTCCGTCATGTTTGCTTTATGGATGAAAGATTTATTTACTTCTGAAGATAAAGGTCTTTTATGTTTAAATAACAAAAACTATAATCAAAGCAAAAACAAACAAAAAACATGAAAAAAGATACACACATACATCGTAATAAATAGCAGAGCTCCCTCACAAAAATAAACCATTTGTGGTTTAAAAGTTCTAAAGGTCGAAGGTTATGTTGAAAGCGTTGACTTACCATGGGGAATTCTATATAATGTATTTTGTATCTTTCATCTTGTTTTGTTAATTTTTATATTTCTAAAGTTAACTGTTTGGCGTTGTCATATATAATAAGAGAAACCAGTGATTATATTAGAATGAATGAAATAGCTGTGTTGTGCATATTTTGGGTAAGTTCCGTGGCAGAGGTATCAGTACTTTACTTCTCGCAGTTTTGACGCTGTTTTTTTGCAATATTGTTAATGCACTCACCACACACACATACACACATTCTCTCTCTCGCTCGCTCTCACACCCACACACGCCCACGTGTACACACACACACTAACACAAAACCACACAATATATATATATATATATATTGATAAACGGAATAGAAAATGCTGACAAATTGTTCACAGTTGAAAAATGGTTTAATTAGGAATAAAAGAGTATTAGTGATTGTATGGGTTAGTATTCAGTTGTGGTTTTAAGTTTTTAAGTATTTACCGGTTGCGCATTTCTAAATGCTTTTCAAAAATAATTTTGAGATAGAGTGTCCGTGCTGTTTGCTCAGATCAGAGCAAACAGCACGGACACTCTATCTCAAAATTATTTTTGAAAAGCATTTAGAAATGCGCAACCGGTAAATACTTAAAAACTTAAAACCACAACTGAATACTAACCCATACAATCACTAATACTCTTTTATTCCTAATTAAACCATTTTTCAACTGTGAACAATTTGTCAGCATTTTCTATTCCGTTTACCAATATATAATAACTTGTGTGTTACACCTCTATTCTTTTAACTATATATATATATATATATATATATATATATATATATATATATATATATATATATATATATATATATATATATATATATATATATATATATATATATATCAGACGTCTGATGAGTTGCATGGATAGAGATTGAACATTGAGCTGATCAATCGCGAAAAGCGCGTCACACCTGAATAAACGTAATGGAAATTTGACATCTCGTCCATGATTATTATTATTATTATTGCTGGCCTTGTGCCAAAAGTAGAAACAATTATTATTACTATTGGTCTAATCGGACGTCTTTTGCTCGCTCCCAGTAAGTCGCTTTATTTACCCGTTATAATTATTTGTTAAATTTGTCTCACTGTGACAGGGATATAAGCCCATGGGCTTTGCCCTGTGAAGGAGGAAGTATAATATTTGGGCCTTTTGGCCCAAATATTTGAACAATATTTGAACATTTTACTTTTGAAAATAAAAAAAATAAAAAAACATTGAGAGGAGGGTTAGTGAAATTCACCAAACACCACCACAAACAACGTGGACAAAGACAACAACACTGAGAACACTAATTTTGACAAAATTACCACACTAACTACAACAATAACAGCGTCAACCAAAACAGAGACACAGAGAAAAATGACAACAAATGCAACAACGATATTAACAAGAAAATAAACAACGACAACACCAACAGCAACATTACAAATTGCATCGAAAACAACAACAACGTTGGCACCAAAAACACAACCAACTACAACAGTGATAACAGCAACACCAACAACACCGTTTGTTGCAGTAGCCACAGCAACAGCACCAACAACAAGAGCAGCAGTAGCGGCAGCAATAATAGTACTGCTGTAAAAGGGGCCACTTCTTTCGCAGGTGTGGCCCGAAATATAGAGACATTGCTAGTCACGGAGGAGGAGATGGCAGTCGCAAGAACCATGGTGTCAAGAAACGACAATAGAGTTCCCTGAAACCTCCAACCGATTTCTTCAAAGACCAGCAGCTGTGTACGGTGACATACCGCACCGTAAGCAAAATGTCACATCGCGTGGAGAGCGCCACGGAGGCTAAAATCCAAAAGGCCTTGGGGTGAGTCTTGGCGCGCAAAACCCACATCACCCGAGACAAAAAGTACGCCACAGTAGATGTACTTTTCGCCAACCCCCAAGAAGCAAAGTCTCACTTTTTGGAAACCCTAAAGAGTGAGGAGATAGTCTTGGTGCCCTCCTACCGCTGGCAGAAAATTGTGAGGGTCAAAGTGACCGAGGTCCCGCCTGACGTGCCCATACCTTGGCTGGCCGCCTCTGTACTGGCTGGAATCGATGAGAAGACCACCATACTGCAAATACAGAGAATGGGAAGAGAGAACTGATCAGGAATAGGCATGAAAATGCTAATACAGACTGACGACAGTGCATCGAGGCTACCCCAGACATCATAGACCTCGAAGAAAGGCTCCAATTCCCTATAAGCGTGGAAGGAAAAGCACCCAACGTGCTATCTCTGTGAAGGCTCTGAGGTGACCCTTCTGCCCGCAAAAGACAGCCAAGAAGAGGGCCCCTCCTTTCGACGCCTGATCCGCTGCTACCAAGAGCAGGGCAGGCAACAGAAGCAGAAAACCCTTCCATGGTGAGTAGGAGGGCAACGTTCGTGGCACCCATACCAAAGCCATGGACAACTAAAGCAGCGGCAGCAGTGGCGGCAACACCAACAGTCGGAGTAGCTACACCGGCGGTAAAATCGCCGGAGCGGGATACACTACCACCACCAACGGCAGTGGAGCTCATGCCCCTCCCGGACGCCGCGGTGTCCGACATCGAGTGTGAGGCGGGAGGGAAGTGGCAAACGTCTGCCACAAGAAAAGAAAAAAGAAAAAAAACCCTTAGATTCACGCTCCAAAAGCGAAGGCAGACAAAGAGGGGTAAAGGCTGCAAGGAGATTTGCAGGAACACCATCACCACCAGCATCACCAAAAACACCAACATCGCAAACACAACAAAACACACACACCCAACAGCAACAACAAGAAAACAGCAACACAATCACCCCTCCCCCTAAAAAGTACACAGCCATAAACATGGCAAATAAAGAACTCATACAACATATAAAGCAGCCACAGATATCACAGAAAAAAACTACTACACCCCACCAACACCAAGGACTCTCCCGACAAACATAAGCATCATTGAACTCAAAATAGAACAGTACAAACTTTTAAAACAAAAATTCCCCAACGGAGTTGGAGACTTCAGAGGTCCGGTTACCAAGAGGATATACACTGACATCCTCTTGGAAACACCAATAACCAGCCAAAGGGTCGGTTCTACTGTCCCTTCACTACACGATCAAAGTAAGTGATCCTTTCTCACTTGCCCCGTTTCTCATCCAACATGGCCGTATTTAGAATAGGCAGTATAAATGTACGTGGCCTGGGGTCATATTGGAAGCAGGGTCACCTGCTCAACGACCACAGGTCACTAAACATAGATGTGGTGGCCATCAGCGAGACTAGAATCTCCGAAGCACGAGCCCTCGCACTGATCTTCGGCAGCTACGATGTATACGCATCTCCCAGCCGTCCAGAATCGGAGGGAGGGTTGACAGTGCTTTTTCGGAGAGGCTTGGATCTCGCCATACGGCCATCTCCCTGGACCCAGAAGGCAAGTCGGTGGTGATGTATGTGACCGGCAGCGAAGGCAATGCTTTCAGGCTAGTAGCCGTCTACACATCGACAGGGGCAGAGGACGGCCAGATTTCTTCAGACGTCTAGAGACCTTTCATGGAACGTCCCGCTCTTTAGTGTTAGTGGGTGACTGGAACGGTATCTTAGATGCACGCTGGGATTATGTGTGGCTAGTAGACAGGGCAGGAGGGTGTACAAGCCTCAACAACCTGTTCAGACGTTTTGAACTGTTTGACAGGTATCCACGGGATTATCCGAATGTGCCAATGTCGACATGGGCAAACCGCATCGGGTCATCTAGATCGTATTTAGATAGGGTATTCTGTAGGGAAACAGATAAGGCTAGTGTAGGTTGTCAACAATTTAAATTAGTCGACTACACGGACCACAAATTTGTGATCTGTGAAGTTGACTTAGATAGACTCCATAGGCAAGGGCCCGGCTACTGGAAGCTGAACGCGTCGTTCTCGGTGCGCAAAGCTTACAGAGACCGGATTAGCGAATTAGTTAAGCGTGCGTTGACGGGTGCGATCGTCAACAACAGGTGGTGGTTTACCCTGAAAAGGGCTTTAGAGTAGAATCGATAAGGTTTAGCAAAGGAGTAGTGATAGAGGAAAATAGAGTAGAGGGAGAGTTAGTTAGAAAGCTAGCAGTGGTTTTCAGGACAGGCATCGTAACCGATGTGCTTGCGGCGAGATTGGCACTCCACCAATTCTTCAACGCAAAGCATGAATGCAGCGTTGTCAGAGCTAGAGAGCGTGCTCTAAGACACGAGGGGACGAAAGTCGTTCAATGAGCCCGCGTGGTGGAGGCGCGACGTGGCAACAATTCCACAATTCGGTCTTTGCCTAAAAACGGGCGCATGTTGCTCGAATCCGAGCAGATGTGTGCGGCTTTTCAACAGCGCTTTGCTCAATTGATCGGGAGCGGCGGTGGGCCGGATCGGAGTATGGACTTCGATACATACCTCGACGGACTGCCGCGGCTCTCGACGACCGCAGCGTAGTGCTGCAAAAAGCCGGTAACAGCAGTTGAAATACAGGAAACTATGTCTGACTGCACGAGGGGTAAATCGCTAGGTTTCGATGGTCTGCTCTACGATCTTTATGCCTATATGCCAGACTTGTTCGGCGACCTCTTGGCAAATGTCTACTGCAACTGGCAGCAGAACTGGAGCATACCCAGTTTTGTGAGCCGGGGAGCGGTGGCGCTGTTGAGAAAAGACCCGAACAAGGGGGACGTTATAGACAACTTCAGGCTCATAACTCTGCTAAACGCAGAGTTTAAGATTTTGGCCAAGGTGTTAGCAAAGAGATTGGCGTTTGTCGTCTGTGATTTGGTGGGAGAAGCGCAGACATGCGCCATTCCGGACAGATCCATTCACGACAACATCCATCTCATGCGATACATTATAGAGAGGGTGGTTAAGGAACCTAGCACGAGTGGGGCCCTGATCAACTTGGATCAATCTAAAGCATTTGATATGGTCGACCATCGTTACCTGCCTGCGGTCCTCGATGCGGCCGGATTCGGGCCCACTTTTAAGGGTTGGATCGCTTCGATGTACAGCGACAGCTGCTCAGTTGCGGGGGTGAACGATTACCTGTCGCAGCCGTTTAGAATCGTGCGCTCCGTCCGCCAGGGTTGTCCCCCCTCGTTCCTCTTGTACGTACTGGCCCTAGAGACGTTACTGCACAAATTGAAAACGATGAGAGGCGTCCCACTTGAACTGGGATGCGGGGGATCCGTGTCAGCTTACGCCGACGACTTCACCGTGGTGGTGTCAAGCACCAGACACGTCCAGATGCTCGGCACCGCTCTCAAGGAATACGAAGCGGTGACAGGAGCAAAGATAAACCAGGAAAAGTCGGTGGGATTGCAACTCGGCACCTAGAGAGGCAAGTCCATGCCGTCCGACTGCGTCGTGGGACGCTAGACGGAAGGACTGGTTAAATTGCTTGGGGTCTGGTTCGGACCGGACCTCCAGATGGAGAAAAACTGGAACGACGTGACGTGCAGGGTGGCCTCCCTCACCCAGAAATGGGCTGAGAGGAAGCTGTCCCTGAAAGGCCGGGCGGAGGTGGCGAATGCATACATCGCATCCGTCATCTGCTACCGACTCAACGTCGTCCCTTGCTCCAGCCCAACTCTCACCAAAATGGAGCGCCTTATCTTCCGCTTTTTGTGGAAGGGACGCGCTCCCATGGTCAGACGATCCATCTGCTGTCAACACCCGTTGCGTAGAGGACTGGGCATGCCATGGCTGGTGATGAGCAAACATGCGCTGAGGCTGCGACATCTCTGGTGCTTACTTGATGGTGAACAGGTGTGGTCGCCGTTCGCCAGGCACGTTTTCCCACAGCACATCTCCTTGGCGGAGCTGCAGTCCTGGGTCAGAAAAAGACCGAGGGATAGCGCTTGGAAACTGGAATGTCTCCAAGCGCTCACCGCCCTCTACCAGCTGGGCACTAGTATCGGTGGAACATCTACCTCGGTGTTCTATAGGGGGCTAGTGGAGGGAAAGAGCGATGACGTTCGCGAGGAGACCCTGGACGTCGAAGAAGATCAGCTGTTCGCTCTGTTTAAGGGAACTTTCAGACCGGGTCCTATGGACAACTTCCAGAAATCCCTGGCCTGGTAGTGCTACCGGGGAGCGTTGCCGGTTTGGGATAAGCTCTACAGGCACGGAGGTGCTGTCAGCCGAGCCAATCCGAGATACGCGCAGGGCGACGAAACCGTCCCGCACGCACTCGTTTAGTGCCCGAGGATTGATGACTTGTGGAGCTATGTTGAACACCTACTGTCGCGTGTAGGCCGGATCCGGTTATTGACTAAGTCCATTGTGCAGATAGCCCCGCCATCCTCCTTTAAAGAGGAGGAAGGTCAGGCAGTTTACATTTGCCTGGTCGCCATGGCGAAAGAGATTGGGTGGTGGACAAGGTTGAAAGGGTTGAAGACAGACACTTACCTCTCCGGCCAATCCCTGATTATCTTTTTCAAGTTTCACTTGAAGATGAAAATCAGGGTGGAGAGGCAAGTGCTGTCTTCTAATAAGTTCGATGAAAGGTGGGTGAAAGTGGCAAGTCTTGTCCGAGTGAACGGGCCCGCTCTGAGTATACGCCTGTAGACTCAGGAGTGGGAAAAGTGAGAGAGGACGCTTGCCCTGGTGGTCAGGGTAGCCGTGGTCTTTGGTGTGGTTTTCACCACGAGCGACCCTCGGAGGTTTCCCCCTTTTTGGGGAATATTTCTTGTTTGAAATTTTTGATTTCTATCCCGATTTCTATCTTGTTATAACCTATTTACACGACCAAAACCCACATTGTATCGACCTGTACTTTCCTGTGCCGTCTCTAACGTTTTTCTTTGTGTCAGCCCTTGTGGCCAATAAAGAAAACATTGTTATTATTATTATTATTATTATTATTATTGAATGCCATGGTTGACGGAGGCTCGGCTCTGTAAGGTATATTAAATTTTAACCGCTATAACAATTGTAAATTGTTTAAAACTTTAACCAAATTGTAGACAAAAACACCTTCCTCCTTGTGAGAGGGGTCTTTCTGCTCGTTATTTGGCCCTTCGGAGTTAAATAACCGCTTATTGGGGTTTTGTGCCCAATATTTACTTTAAACCCCAAAAACATGGCTACAAAAAAGAATTTTCACAAGTCACTCCCACTCATTCCGTCTTCTTCTTCCTCAATAGTCACCCACAGCAGAGAGAAGATTGTCTCTCTCCCTCCCTTCTCTAAATGTGTCTCTCTCCCTTCTCTTTCGCAAGCGACGCCAGTAAAGAAAAATAGTTTCCAAAATCACGTGCAAAACGTGGAACATTTCTCCACGACGACGACAACGACGAAAAAGGTGTGCCGTAAATACGAAAACCCATTTCATTCGTCTGACGTCATGAATAATAGCAGTAGCAGCCGTAATAACAGAGCAGCAGCACCAGTGACAAGGAAAACAACAGTAGCAGCCGCAACAGCATCAGCAGCAGCATAAACAACAACAGCATTAGCAGCAACAGCAACAAAAAACAGCAGCAGCAGCAGCAGCAGCAGCGGCGGCAGTTGTAGTACCAGCAGCAACAACAAAAGTAACAGCAGCTCTGACGACGACAACAACAACAACAACAACAAAGAAAAACCAATCTCGTTTGCAGGTATCGCAAAGAACATGGAAACCATCCTTATAACAAATGAAGAATTACAGGAAGCAAAGAAGATGGTGACGAAAACCGGACACAGAGCAATCTGCAAGGCAGCCGAAACATTTTTCGAAACCCAACAGCACTGTACGGTCACGTACTGTACAGTAAGCACAACATCCCGTAGGGTTGAAAGGGCCACAGAGGTTCAAATACAAAAAGCCTTAGGGTCTGTGTGGCAGCGGAAAACACTTATCACCCGAGGCAAGAAATATGCCACCGTGGACGTGCTTTTTGCCACACCCCAGGAGGCAAAGGCTCAATCCTTAGTAACCCTAAGGAGCGAGGAAATGGTGTTGGTGCCCTCCTACTGCGGACAAAAAATTGTGAGGGTCAAACTAACCCACGTCCGCGCCGGGATGGCCCCTTCTTGGCTGGCCGCCTCTGTCCTCGTCGGAATCGAGGACAAAACAACTGTACTGCAAGTACAGAAAAAAGTACGAGAAGATTGGGTCGGCACCTCCATTGAGATGTTAATCCAAACCAACCAGGAGTGCATCGAAGCTATCCCGGATGTGATAGACTTCGATAACGGCACTCAACTGCCCATAACTGTTGAGGACAAACGCCCGAAATGCTTTCGCTGTGGATTGAAGACTCACCTCAGGGCCTTCTGCAATGAGAACACCCTGAGAAAGGAGAAAACCCCCCTCCTTCCCAAACCGGCTCCACTCCTACCAGCAACAGGACAGGCGGCAACCAGGAAGGATAGGTCCGTGGCACCCATACCCACGCCACCGAAATCAAGATCAACAGCAGCAGTGGAAGTATTAACAACAACAACAGCAATACCAACTGAAGCTGCAACAGAGACTCCACTGCAAACATCACCAACAACAACAAGTGAAAGAGTGGAACTGGTACCCCTCCCCGACCTCACAGAATCAGACATGGGGTGTGAGGTGGGAGAGGGATGGCAAAAGGTCGCAAGAAGGCACAAACGCAGAAGCAGCGCATCGTCGCCTTCGAAAAAGGAGGAAAGAAACGAAAAAAAAAGGGTAAAGGCTACTGCAAAAAGACTCACAGCAGCAACACCACCAACACCATCACCACCCACACTAGCACCACCATCACCACCGGCGGCAACTCCACCGCAAACAACAACAGCACCTTCAACACCACCACCACAGCACCAACATCGCAAACACAACAAAACACACACACCCAGCAAAAACGACAAGAAAATAGCAGACCCACAACCCACCCCCAGAAAAACAAATGCACAGCAATAAATACACACAACAAGAAATTAATGACTTACATAATTGAACACACAGACATTTCACAGCACAACTACATAATACCAGCACCAATCAAAACACCAACTAACATAAGACTGCTAAAAATAGCACAGAAACAATACACAAACATTAAAACGAAATTCCCCAACGCAGTTGGTGATTTCAGGGACAAGGAGGAACTATCAATCGAAGAGTATATTCAGACATTCTCATAGAAGAGCTGACGACCAGCCGAAGGGGCGATTCAACGGTTCCTTCACCAGACGATCAAGTGAAAAGGGATGGTGAAACCATGCTTCCTCTGCGAGAAGAAGTAAGGTAAGTGGTCTTTCCCATCTTTTCCACTCCATTTCAACATGACCTCACTCAGAATAGGCAGCATAAATGCGCATGGCTTGGGGTCGTCATGGAAGCAGGGCCACCTGCTCAACGACCTCAGGTCACTAAACATAGATGCAGTGGCCATCAGCGAGACCAGAATCTCCGAAGCACGGGCCTTCACACCGATCTTCGGCGGCTACGATGTGTAAGCATCTCCCAGGCGTCCTGGATGGGGTGGAGGGGGTCAGTGCTTTTTCGGAGAGCTTTGGATCTCGCCATACGGGCCATCTTCCTGGACCCAGAAGGTAAGTTGGTGGTGCTGGACGTGACGAGCGGAGAAGGGTACGCTTTCAGGTCAGTGGCCGTCTATGCCCCGACAGGAGCAGGGCCGCCTGATTTCTTCCGGCGTCTGGAGACCTTTCTAGGAACGTCCCGCTCTTTAGTGTTAGTGGACGACTGGAACGGGATCTTAGATGCACGCTGGGACTGTGTGGGATTAGCGGATAGGGGAGGAGAGTGCAAGAGCCTCACCAACCTGCTCAGGCGTTTTAAACTGTCTGACAGGTACCGATTGGATTTCCCGAATGTGCCAATGTGGACTTGGCCAAATCGTATCGGGTCATCCAGATCATATCAATATAGTCAGCTACACGGACCACAAATTCGTGATCTGTGTGCTTCATTTAGATAGGCTTCATAGACGAGGACCTGGTTGCTGGAAGCTAAACGCGTCCTTACCAGCGCGCAAGGCCCACAGAGACCGGATTAGCGAACTAGTTAAGCGGGCGTTGACGGGGGCCATCGTCAACAACAAGTCGTGGTTTGAATAGAGTCCATTAGGTTTAGTAAGGCTTTAGCTATAGAGAGAAATAGAGCAGTGGCAGAACTAGTTAGAAAATTAGACGAGGCGCTTAGCAAAGGCATCGAGACCGACGTACTTGCGGCGAAATTGGCCTTTACCAATTCATCAATGCAAAGGACGAAGGCTGCGTTGTCAGAGCTAGGGTGCGTGCTCTCAGACACGAGGGGACGAAAGACGTTCAATGGGCCTATGTGGCGGAGGCGCGTCGTGGCAACAAAGCCACGATCCGGTCTTTGGTGGACCACGACGCGCGCATGCTACTCGATCCCGGGCAAATGTGTGAAGCTTTTCAGCGACACTTCGCTCAACTGTTTTGGGGCAGCGGTGGGCCGGATTGAGGGATGGACTATAGTGTCTACCTCAACGGACTGCCGCGGCTCTCGGCCACTGACGCGAAAAGCCGATAACAGCCGCTGAAGTAGGGGAGGCAATGACTGGCTGCACAAGGGGTAAATCGCCTGGTTTCGATGGTCTGCCCTATGAATATTACGTACAAATGCCAGACTTGTTCGGAGGCTTCTTGGTGGACGTCTACTGCAACTGGCAACAGAACGGGAGTATTCCCAGCTCTGTGAGCCGAGGTGCTGTGGCGCTGCTGAGAAGGGATCCGAACAATGGGGATAACATAGATAATTTCCGGCCCATAACTCTGCTAAACACAGAGTTCAAGATTTTGGCCAAGGTGCTAGCAAAGAGGTTGGCGCTTGTCGTTAGTGGTCTGGTGGGAGAGGCGCAGACATGCGCCATTCCCGACAGATCCATCCACGACAACCTCCACCCCATGCGATACATCGTAGAGAGGGTAGCTAGGGAACCTGGCACGGATGGGTCCTTGATCAATTTAGATCAGTCGAAAGCCTTCGATAGGGTCGACCATCGTTACCTAGCGGCAGTCCTGAGGGCGGCTGTCTTTGGGCCCGTCTTCAGAGGCTGGATCGCTGCCATGCACAGCGATATCTGCTCTGTAGTGAGAGTGAACGGTCACCTTTCGGAACCGTTCAACATCATGCGCTCGGTCCGCCAAGGATGTCCCCTCTCCTCCCTCTTGTACGTATTGACTCTCGAGCCATTACTGCACAGACTGAAGACGTTGAGGGGCGTCCCGCGCGAACTAGGATGCAGAAGATCCGTGTCAGCATATGCGGACGATGTCACCGCTGTGGTGTCGAACGCCAAACACATCGAGGCGATCGGCACTACACTAAGAGAATACGAAGCGGTGACAGGAGCAATGATCAACCAGGAAAAGTCAGTGGGCCTGCAGCTCGGCACCTGTAGAGGCAGATCCATACCGTCCAACAGCGTTGTCGGACGCTGGACGGACGGACCGGTTAAATTGCTAGGGGTCTGGTTCGGTCCAGACCTCCAGACGGACAAAAACTGGGACGAGGTGACGAGCATGGAGGCTTCCCTCACCCAGAAATGGGCGGAGAGGAAGCTATCCCTGTAAGGTCGATCGGAGGTGGCTAACGCGTACATCGCGTCTGTCATCTGCTACCGCCTGACCGTCGTATCTTGTCCTAAGCCCCGCCTAACTGCGCTGGAGCGTTTGCTCTTTCGCTTTTATGGAAGGGACGCGCTACGATGGTCAGGCGGTCCATCTGTTGTCAACTCCCGCTACGTGGAGGGCGGGACATGCCGTGGCTGATGATGCGCAGGCACACGCTCAGGCTACGACATCTCAACCTCTTCCTCAACGGTGATCAGGTGTGGTCGTCTTTTGCTAGACACGTCTTTCCCTAGCTCGTTTCCTTGACGGAGCTGCAGTCCTGGGTCAAGCGAAGACCGAGAGGGAGCGCTTGGAGACTGGAATGTCTTCAGGCGCTCACAACCCTCGACCAATCGGGCAATGTGATCGGTGGAAACTCCACCTTGGCGTTCTATAGAGGATTAGTGGAGGGGAAGAGCGACGGCGTACCTGGGGGAACTCTAGGCGTCGACGAAAATGAACTAGCCAGTATATTTAATTTTAATCAAAGGGTTCTCCGGCACAAACCCCTGCTGAAAACTCCCGCTGAGAATTTTTTCCCTTCGATTTATATGAAATTTAAGCCATACGTAAACGACAAGATATGATGCCTATTCACAAAAGTTTTGAATTGATATTTTGAAAAAATTATTTACAAGAAACAAAATAAGAATAATATTTAATAATGTAATTTTCATGCATTACATTTTACATCGAGTAATATTGAAATGCAGAGTTTTTCTCCATAAATTATATCACTGATTTAAAATCAATCATCATTTTCTTACAACAACAAAAAAATGTGCGCGGGTAATTCGGCTAGTATACATATATATATATAGTAATAATAATACATTTGAAGATCCCGTTAAGGGTGAAAGCAGCGATTATTTGCTTAAACTTTAATCTTTTATTTTAATAAATATATATATATATATAAATAAGTAGAATCGAAGTCAGTGTTGCACCATATGATGCAATACTGACTTCGATTCTTCTAAACTATTACACCCTGCACATTACTGCTGCCTTAACTCTGAAATACAACCCACACAAGACGGACCTCGTAACAGCATTGCGTGCTACGAACGGAAGGACGCCCGAAACTGTAGTTACACACCTAAATACCCCCCCCCTCTATATATATATGTATGTTGCAACTTGAAAACACAAGGAGACAAAGTTAGGTACTTGTTAATCTATTGTTTTACAATGCAAGCATTGTCCATTGCTGTAAAGATAAATCCAGTTCATTAATGTGGAAAAGCAATTCATATCCTTTGTCTTCATTTAGAAACATGTAAATGCATCTCTATAGATGTTTGGGAAATATAATAGGTACATTGCAACATGCTAAAAAGTGAAGGACCCGACTCTGCCAACATTGACTGATCTCTTCTGAAATATAACCTCTATATTATTCCAAATGCCTCCATTAATAATTTTAAAAAAAGCCCCCCCCCCCCCCCCAACAAAAACCCAGTGAAATAGTTGAAACAACGAATGAATTTAATATATATAAAGTGATATCAAAATACAATAACCTTATAGCAAAAAACTGTGAAAGATTGCATTTGACATTTCAGTCTTACCGCAAGTGATGATTTCGTTACCAGAATAGTTTGGTATAATTTCAAGTAAAGGCAGAAAATCACCACCAACCTAATCTAAAGTTTCAATAATGCTTTTATATTAAGACAAAACATTTAAAGAAACTGAAACACATCTACTCAATATTGTTATCTGTGTTCATGAAATAATACATGTTTTCTGAGTTGCTGATATCAATGTGAAAAATTAGTGAAAAATTAGCGAAAAGGAGAAAATTTATTCTGAGGGAAAGAAGAATCTGAAAATACTCCACCCTGACTGGACCTTTAGATTTGTACCTGTGATAACACCGTGTAACATATTTTTTGTTCCTCGGTTCTAAGTGTCATTTACTGGTTTGTTATATCCCATTATTTAAAAAAAAATACTATTATTTAATCAGAAGCTTGGATTTGTGGTCAGGAGTTTGATATTTCGAAATTTTCATATTTTTCAAGAAAAAGCACATTGTTTTTTAATTTATCAGTTCATATAATTAAATCAACAGAGTATATATTTATTTTATTACGCAAGCTTATCAAAAGAAAAAAGTAAAAACAAATAACCCTTATAAAGCAACTTATACACGTCATAAATAACTGGATTTCCTGGATTTGTGGTTGTAGTCCAGGTCGCATTCCCGCACTAGGCCCCAGATATAGTCCTCCATCATTTTTTAATTGTAGTGGCCCTGGTACCTTCGCTCTATCTCTTTCACATCTTGGTAGAATCGTTCGCCTTGTTCTTTGAGTAGGCGCCCATATTGTCCTTGAATTCTTCCAGGTGAGCGTCCAGCATATGGAGTTTAAGCGACATCCTGAATCCCATGGCGCCAAAAGCCTTTATCAGATCCGGCACCAGTTGCTGGTAGTTTTCAGCCATGTAGTTTCACAGGAAGCCCTTAACAACTGCTTTAAAACAGTTCCATGCTGTTCTCTCAATCCTATTGAGCTTATTGGAGAACGCGGTAGACTCAAACACCTTCTTTATCTGAGGTCCAACAAAAATTCCACCTTTGATTTTGGCCTCAGATAACTTGGGGAAAACTCAAGAAGGTACTTAAAAGCGGGTGATTCTTGGTTGAGAGCCTTCACAAACTGCTTCATCAAGCCCAACTTAATGTGCAGTGGCGGCATGAGCACAATCCTGGGATCAACCAGTGGCTCCCACATGACGTTCCGGGTCCCAACTACAAATTCTGTTCGCTGCTCCCAGTTCTTTCTTTTGTAGTGGTCAGAGGTGGCTCTGCTGTCCCAAAGGCAGAGGAAGCATTTGAATTTGATAAAGCCTCCTTGGAGTCCAAGCAGGAAAGCCACCATCTTGAAGTCTCCAATGATTTCCCAATTGTACTGGTTGTATTGCAGAGCTTCCAAGAGGACTTTCACACTGTAGTAATCTTCCTTCAGCCAGATTGAATGAGCTAGGGGCAGTGTCGGGAACTTGTTTCCATTGTGGAGAAGGACCGCCTTCAAACTTGTGGTCTATAAATAGGCACAAACGGCACCCCAATAACGTCAAACAGTCCAGGCACGTCATGGCAGAAGCAGAGGCCATCCCTAAGAGTGTAAAAGCCTGAGAAAGGTTCGTAGCGACATCTCTGACTTGTCACCTGCACTTCCTCCTTGACGAAGTTCCACTGCATCATCCTGGAGACGAATAGCTCTGCATTGACTTCTTTTTGGTTTGGGAAGTGAGGAACTTTTTCTGGTACCCCAGTATCAATAAATCTCTTTAATCCACTTTTTAACAATTTTATACTTTATTGCACTTTTATAATTTTCTTTAGGTATTACTTTTTATTTTAAAATTTTAATTTAACCTGAAACATATATAAAAAAATCATTTAACATAAGCAAATTAAACTTACATACAACGTCAAAATCCAGCATAGAAATAATTCTAGTGAATAGCTTAGAATTTTTACAAACCCAAACTTTTAACTGTTTAATAGCACTTTTTAATTTATTTATTTGGGACCTAAGAAACACAAAAAAGTGATTACAAGCCAGGAACAGAAAAAATTCTTTTTGTTACACGGGGTAATTGGAGATCTTAGATATGTTACTAACTGTCTCAGTACAACCCTTGACAACCTGGGCTTCGCAGAACTAGAAAAGGCACAGCTAGTTCGGAAGTTGTAAGAAAAATTAATTAACAGATCTGTAAAATATGTAAACATTTAATAAATGCAGTATATAGTAACTGTATATACACATGTATGGATACAGAATCATGCACGGCTACACATATAACTCAATTCATACAGATCCACACATATAATAACGTAATACCGTCACACACACATAGACACACACGCACACGCACACAAACACATACACACACAAACCCATTTACAGACATACATACGTACTTCCCTAGTTGATGTCGAAATTACAATGAAAAAATATTGTTTTTATGTTAGAAATCGACTCCTCTATTGTTGAAAATTCAGGAAATATAACCAGAACATGCATGCACGCACATGCATATCTATAAATCAAATGTCTATCTATCTATCTATCTCTCTCTCTATCAGACGTGTGTCACTTCGCGGAGAAGTTTCCGTTAATTTATGTAAGAAAAAAACGTGAGTTTTTAGTTAAATTTTATATCATTGTGTAACTTGACCACCCGTCTGGACCTTCAGGTGGTGGGTCAACTCATTTTCGCCCCCTACAGGGGCGGAATATCCATTTAAAAAATTTTTCTCCATCGAATCTTGGAAAAAATATTCTAAAATGTTGATTACGTTATGAACGCTGCGTCCAACGATAATGGTGGTGGAGAGGCGGTAAGACTACAAAGCTCGCAGTCAACAACGTCTTCTTCACTAGATACTATAGAGATGGAAAGACAAAAATGAACATAAAAAAACGAATTCATATCCAAACAACACAAATGACACCAAACAGTTCAATGACAACAAAAATAACAGCAAAACCAATAATGATGATGAAAGCAACAATGATAACAACAACAAAGTAAAAAATAAAGACAACGCCAACAACAACACCAAGGAAAATATGGATGATACCAACATCGGTGACAACAAGAATAACAACAACAATAACAACAATAATGACAACACCACCAATACGGATTCCACAAAGAAACCAAAATCTCCTTTGCAGAGAAAGTTCAAAAGAAAGAAGAATTGATATATCTCGACATAACAAATGCTGAACAACTTTTAAAGGACGCTAAGAGATATGTCACTTTCGAAAAAAATGGTTCTTTCAGCATCAATTCTCCGGTAGAAATTCGCAAGGAAACTGCTCTCAAAACGATAGTTTTTAGGACAGTTTGCAATTCTACCCGAAAACCAGTCCAATTGTCACAGAAAGAAATTGAACTGGTTTTCAAAAATTCAATGAATGATATTGTATTCATTCAAAGAAGCAAACTTTTTGGGAGTATGTCGGTACTCATGAAGGATCAATTGACGGCCCAAAATTACTCTGTGTCGCCAATTGTATCCAACCTGTACACCTTTTTCCCTACATACATGGGAAAAAGGACACAAAAGATCAGAATCACAAGTGTCACACCAAAGGTGAACATATGGTGGATACTGTGCGGCTTCATCAATTTTGATGAAGACAGAATACTGTCAGTAGGAAAGTCCCACAGAGATGTATTCAATGGGACTAGCATTGAAGTTCTGGTGCAAATGAGCCCAGAGCGAATAGCTATGATCCCACAGCGTGTACTCCTGGACGGACTCACCTACATAAACCTTTTGGTTGAGGGTAGGCGGCCTTCATGTTACCATTGCTTTAGCAGGGATCACCTGAGGGCTTCCTGTCCTAAACTAATGAACCAAAAAAAGGCTCTTCTGCCAACACTCATCAAAACAATACAACCACCAACACCACCACAACAACAACAACACCAACACACAAAAATAACCACAACAAACACAGTCCCACCCAACCCCACTCCACCTAAAACCACTGCAAAATCACATACAGACACAACAGCTCCCCAAGACATACCCCTCCCCAATCACACAGACGATACAACAGATGAGGCTATCTCGCCATCACCCAGTGAAGACGAGGGAGAACCCCATCGCTCGAAAAGAAAGAATAGACATCACAAAAGCAAAAAACCAGCAAACACTACCACAAACATACAACCACCAACACAAACAACAAAAATATCACAAACAAAACCCCCCACCTCCTGAAAACAAAATACCTACAACAAAACGAAAGCACACACAAGAACTACAGACAAAAACAAACACAACACAAGAAAATTACACTTACACTTACATAAACACTGAAAAAAAAACACTAATGGAGACCATCACGAACGACCCTTCGGTTTTCACCGAAGGGAAAACTTTCGCCCACTCTATTAAAAATAGCAAAAAACTGAACCTAAAACTGATTAGGGTCCCTATACAAACTTATAGGTCCCTAAAAGAAACATTTGAGAAGGATGTGGGTAATTCCTGCGTGAAACCACTCAACCGCGTCCTTCTCAAATGCCTCCCAACCCCAGACACCCCCATCCCACCAGACCCCACCCCACCAAACATCTGCATCCCCACCCCGCCGGAAACCACCACCGATCCAGACAACCCCTCCAACACCCCCATGGAAATCGTGCGGCCTGGTTCCCAGGAGGCGAAGGGTGAGTGATCTCTTTTCCTCTTTTAACTTTTCAGCACCAACATGGCCAATATAAGAGTTGGATGTGTGAACGTACGCGGCCTGGGGATGCCCTGGAAACAGGGCAAACTCTTAAACGACCTCAGGTCGCACAGTATGGATGTGGTAGCCATTTGCGAGTCCAGGATCCACGGCGAGCGACAGCTGGCCCCCATCTTCGATGACTTTGAGATCTACGCATCTCTCTGTCAACCGGGGGGTGTGGGAGGAGTTGCCATTTTGCTGCGGAAACACCTGGGCCTCGTAACACAGACAGTACATCTAGACCCGGAGGGTCGACTGGTGGTCCTAGACGTTGACGGTAGTGAAGGTGGAGCCTTCAGGCTGGTGGCCGCATATGCCCCATCCGGGACTCCGCGGCCAGACTTCTTCAAACGTCTAGAGACTTTTCTGGGAACGTCCCACTCCTTGCTTTTAGTGGGGGACTGGAATGGAATCCTAGATACACGTTGGGACTATGTGGGAGCAAGTCCCGATAAAGGGGGTGTAACAGCCTCAAACAGTTAATCGACCGATTTGACCTGGCCGATAGATATCGACTAGATTTTCCGACTGCGCCACTGTGGACGTGGAGTAATCGTAGCGGAACATCTAGATCGTACCTAGATAGGGTTCTAGTTAGAAATAAGGATAGGGACATGTTAAGCTGTCCACAAATGTTCATGGTTGCCTATTCAGATCACAAACTAGTGACCTGCATGGCCAACCTTGATAGAACCCATAGACAAGGACCCGGCTACTGGAAGATAACTTGTCGTTACCGACAAGCAAAGCCTACAGTAGACGGATTAGCACTTTAGTTAAACAGCACTTGACAGGGGCCATTGTCAACAACAGATGGTGGTACTCTCTCAAGAGGGCAGTTAGATTAGACTCGATAGTTTTTAGTAAAGAATTAGCGTTAGATAGAAATAGAACCGAGAAGGAACTGGTAGATAAAGTAGAAGAGGCAATTAGAAGTGGCAACGTAGCCAGCTGCTAGCAACGAGAACGGCCTTGGATCAGTTCTTCGACGCAAAGCACGAGGGCTGCGTTGTCAGAAGCAAAATACGTGCTCAGGGAAACGAGGGAGCCAAAGCTGTTAGCTGGGCCCGAGTGACGGAGGAAAAAAGTGGCAACATGTCCACGATTCGGTCTTTGAAGGACCAAAACGGACGTGTGATACGTGAGCCGAAGCAGATGTGTGCGGCTTTTCAGCGGCACTTTGCTCGGCTGTTCGGGGGGAGCGGCGCGCCGGGAGAGGCTATGGATTTTGGTCCATACCTCGACGGCCTACCGTGACTATCGGACAGCGAGGCAAAGTTCTGCGAAAAGCTGATTTCAGCCACTGTGATAGGGGACGCGCTGAGCCAATGCGGCAAACGCAAATCTCCAGGTCTCGATGGTCTACCCTACGGATTTTACGTAGCAATGCCGGACTTATTCTCCGGTCTCCTGGAAGCGGTCTACTGCACTGGCAACAGAACGGGAGAATTCCCAGTTCTGTAACCGGGGGCGTGGTCACACTAATCAGGAAGGACGAGAATATGGGGGATGACATAGGCAACTTCCGGCCCATAACTCTGCTAAACACAGAGTTACAGATTTTGGCAAAGGTGTTGGCAAAGAGGCTGGCGCTTGTCGTCGAGAACCTGGTAAGAGAAGCTCAGACATGCGCAATCCCGACCAGGTCCATACACGACAACCTCCACCTCATGCGATACATCATAGAGAGGGTAGGGTGTAAACCCGGCTTCGGTGGGGCCCTGATCAACTTGGATCAGTCTAAGGCTTTCGATAGGGTTGACCATCGTTACCTGGATGCGGTGCTCGAGGCGGCAGGCTTCGGACCCGTTTTCAGGCGCTGGATTGGTGCAATGCACAACAGCAACATCTGCTCAAGGATCAAGGTGAACGGCTACCTCTCGGAGCCGTTCCATATTACGCGATCCATTCGACAGGCATGCCCTCTCTCCTCACTTCTGTACGTACTGACTCTCGAGCCACTACTGCGGAAGCTGGAGCTATTGCAGGGCATCCCTCTGGAACCGGGACTGCGGAAAGCGGCGTCGGCCTACGCCGACAACGTGACAGTAATGGTGTCGAGCGCCTCGCAAATCGAGGAAGTCGGCCCCTTACTGAAGGAATACGAAAGTCTCACAGGAGCGAAGCTGAACCGGGACAAGTCCATCGGTTTGCAACTCGGATCGTGGAGAGGAAGACCGATGCCTTCCGATGGCGTCGTCGGACGCTGGACGGAAGGACCGGTAAAGCTGCTCGGGGTCTGGTTTGGTCCGGACCTCCAGGTGGAGAAGAACTGGAACGAAGTGACGGCCAAGGTGTTTGCACTCACCCAGAAGTGGGCCGAGTGCAAACTATCCTTGAAAGGTCGAGCGGAGGTGGCGAACACTTTTATAGCGTCCGCCATCTACCACCGCTTGACCGTCGTGCCTTGTCCAGCCAAAACGCTCGCCAAAATGGAGCGCGCGCTCTTCCGATTCCTTTGGAAGAGGCGGGCTCCTTTGGTGAGAAGATCCATCTGCTGCCAACACCCTTCTAACGGAGGGCTGGGGATGCCGTGGTTGACGATGCGCAAACACGCGCTGAGGCTGCGGCATCTCTACGTATTCCTCACCGGACAACCGGTGTGGGCCCCGTTCGTGAGGCGCGCCTTCCCACGACTCGTCTTGCTGACCGAGCTGCAGTCCTGGGTCAAGCAAAGACCGAGGAAAATGGGCGACTGGCACATCGAATGTGCTCCGGCGCTCACAGCCCTCTGGCAGGCGGACCCGGCGATCAGTGGAGACTCCACTTCGTCATTATATAGAGGGTTGGTCCGCAGCAAGTGCGACGACGCGCTCGGTGAAACTCTAGGCGTAGAGGAAGATGAACTGGCCAGTCTGTTCGGTAGGACCTTCCGCCCGGGACCGATGGACAACTTCCAAAAGTCCCTGGCCTGGCAGTGCTACCGAGGAGCTCTACCAGTTCGAGACAAGCTCTACAGACATGGGCGCCCGGGCAGGGACCCTGCAAAAAAGATCTGTCCGAGGTGCGTGCGAGACGAAGAAACCGTCGCGCACGCATTCATACACTGCCCGGGCGTCATTGACCTGTGGGGCTATGTGGAACGACTATTGTCGCGGGTGGGACCAATCCAGTTGACCACCGAGTCCATTGTCATGATCAAACCGCCACCCTCCTTCAAAAAGGAAGGAGAGGCGGTTTTCCTTTGTGTGATAGCTATGGCGAAAGAGGTTGTATGGTGGACAAGGTTGAAAGGGCTGAGGTCAGACACCTTTCTCTCCGGCCAACAACTGATTCTTTTTTTCAAATACCACTTTGGAAGAAGAATCAGGATGGAGAGAGAGGTGCTGTACCCCAGCAAGTTTTATGAAAGGTGGGTGAAAGTGGCGAGAATGGCCCGAGTGAATGGGCCTTCTCTCTATATCAGCCTGTAGGTTGAGGAAAAGGAGGAGGAGAGGAAAGGAGTACAAACTCTTCGTACTCCTGGAGATGAGGGTTGCACATTTTTTTTCGGGGGTATGTGTTACCCATATAAACTGTCTCCCTCTATTGGGGAAAATCGACTAACTTTTTAAATTCCATTTGTGATAACATTTTACACGTTTTTATTGTATGTAAACTTCCCCCTTTGTATTTGTCCCCTTCTTTTGTGCCCCTGTGGCTAATAAAGAAATATATCTATCTATCTATCTATCTATCTGTATATAAATCTGTAGGTTGAGGAAGATAAACAGAGGGAAGACAGGAACACCTACAAAACGTGTTCCTGGTGTTGAGGGTTGTTCTATCCACGGGGTGTAAAACAACCCTGCAGTAACGTTCCCCCCTATTGGGGATTTCAATTGTTATTTTATTATATATAGTTTATTGTTATTTATTAATGTAAAACACCCACCTTGCAATGTCTCATTTTTGTACGCCCCTGTGGCAAATAAAGAAAGATATCTAAGTAAAAATAGATATACAAACGAAAGACACAGAACTCCGAGGTCGTTGAGATGGACTTGAGCAATTTCGACCCCTATCGACGGTACTGCTGATCCATATATCATCATCATCATCGATTAACGTCTACGGCACCTCCAGGTATTCCTCACCGGTCAACCGGTGTGGGCCCCGTTTGTGAGGCGAGCCTTTCCCAGACTCGTCTCACTTCCCTGCTTTTAGTGGGGGACTGGAATGGTATCCTGGATGCACGTTGGGACTATTCAGGGGCATGTCCCGATAGAGAGGGGTGCAACAGCCTCAAGGGGTTACTCGGCCGATTTGACCTGGCCGATAGATTTCGACTAGATTTTCCGACGGTGCCAACCTGGTCTTAGTCAAATCGCAGCGGATCATCTAGGTCGTACCTAGATAGATTTTTAGTTAGAAATAAGGACAGGGACTTTTTAAGTTGTCCAGAAATGCTCATGGTTGGCTATTCAGACCACAAGTTGGTGACCTGCATGGTCAACCTTGATATAACGCATAGACAGGGCCCCGGTTAATGGAAGCTCAACTTGTCCTTGCCGGCAAGTAGAGCTTACAGGGATCGGATTAGTACGTTAGTTAAGGAACGGTTGACTGGAGCGATCGTCAACAGCAGGTGATGGGTATCTCTAAAGAGAGAGATTAAAGTAGTCTCGATAGAATTTAGTAAGGTTCTAGCTGCGGATAGGAATAGGAAGGAAAGGGAGCTAATAGATAGAGTAGAAGAGGCAATTAGAAGCGGCGACATGGCCAGAGTGCTAGCGTCGAGAACGGCTTTGAGCCACTTTTCGACGCGAAGCACGAAGGCTGCGTTGTCCGAAGTAAAATACGTGCTCTAGGGAACGAGGGGACCAAAGCTGTTAACTGGGCCCGCGTGACAGAGGCCAAGAGTGAAACTAAATCCACCATCCGGTCTTTGCGAGACCAGGATGGATGGGCGATCCTTGAGCCTAAGCAGATGTGTGAGGCCTTTCAAAGGCACTTTGCCCGACTGTTCGGAAGGGGCGAGGAGCCGGTTGGGAACGTGGACTTCGGTCCATACCTCGACGGCTGCCGCGTCTCTCGGACAGGGAGGCAAAGTCCTGCGAGGAGCCGATTTCGGCCGCTGAGATAGAGGAAGTGCTAAGCCAATGCGGCAAACGCAAATCCCCGGGTCTCGATGGTCTTCCATAAGAATTATATCTAGCTATGCCGGACTTGTTCCCCGATCTCCTCGAGGCGGTCTAATGCAACTGGCAACAGAACGGGAGAATTCCTTGTACTGTGACCAAGGGCGTAGTCACGCTAATGAGGAAGGACGAGAACACGGGGGACGAAATAAGTAACTTCAGGCCCATAACTCTGCTAAACACAGAGTTACAGATGTTGGCCAAGGTACTAGCAAAGAGGTTGGCGCCTGTCGTGGGCAACCTGGTGGGAGATGCGCTGGACGGAGGGCCAGGTGAAGTTCCTCGGGGTCTGGTTCGGAGCAGACCTCCAGGTGGAGAAGAACTGGGCGGAGGTTACGAACAGGGTTTTTGCACTGACCAAGAAGTGGGCCAGTTGCAAACTATCCCTGAAAGGTCGGGCGGAGGTGGCGAACACCTATATAGCGTCCGTCATCTACTACCGCCTGACCGTAGTGCCTTGCCCAAGGGAAACCCTCGCCAAGATGGAGCGCGCGCTTCCAATTCCTTTGGAAGAGGCGGGCTCCCTTGGTGAGGAGATCCATCTGCTGTCAACACCCTTCGAAAGGAGGGCTGGGGATACTGTGGCTAATGATGCGTAAACACGCATTAAGGCTACGGCATCTCCACGTATTCCTCACCGGTCAACCAATTCCTCGGACCCTGTCACTCTGATCACACATACAGATATCTACGTTGAGTACTGCTCGAACCCTCGCCATCCTTCTACTCACACACCGGAAAACCATTCAGGTACACAAACACACACGAACACTTACACCATTTTCGCACACATGCATCCATACATTCCCACGCATCCACACCACACATAAACACACACACACATACACACACTCTGCCTCCGGATTCCGCACGCTCTCCCCCACCCATCGACCCCTTTCCATCCACACGCACACGCACACGCACACACAGACCTACACTCTACCCCAACGTACACACTGGTTTTCCAAAACCCAAGCATGCAACTCCGCTCTCTCTCAGACTCTCACACTTTCATTCAGACATACACACACACACACACACGTATACCTACATCCCCTACCTTCCCCCCTCTCCGCCCGGACCCTTTTTCCTTCGCCTTCCCCCTCCATCCACCCACCACCTGTACACGCCTCACATCTTTTCACCACTTGTTTTTAACACTTATTTTCCAACTTATGTGTTATTTTTATTTTTATTTTTATTATTTTTTCCACTTCCCCCTCCTACTCCGCCTCCTCCCTCTCCTTTCCACAACTCTCCTGATGAAGGGATTATGCCCGAAACGTCGCACCTACACCCTCCATTCTCGAAAAGCGTGAACCTAATACCTTTCGTAACTTGTACACCTGTGTTGTTGTTTTTTACTTTCCCATATATATATATACTATATAAAGAAATACACAGATACACGCGAATACATACATATACATGAATATACCCACATATATCCCTGAAGGGTTTATGCATAGTAAGCCACGAAACTACGTAGTCGAGGAGTAGTGAGGAAATATGGGTATGGTATATCTTATTGATTATATCTACTGTTTCTTCTTTCTTTATAATATATTATATATATATATATATATATATATATATATATATATATATATATATATATATATATATATATATATATAATTATTTACTAAGCAACATACGACAATTATTCCATTTACCAACGGTTTTATGAAGACAGACGAGCTCAACACAGACGTCAAAAATCTCTCGTCAGAAGGAAGATGGGCTATTTCAGACGGCTGTGTTGAGCTCATCTGTCCTCGTGAAACCTTTGGTAAATGGAATAATTGTATTATGTTGTTTATTACATAATTAAATAGCTCTGTAGCATACATAGAGCACTCTCCTTTCCTTTACCCTTCCTACGGAAATACTTCATATATATATAAATACATAAGTAACACTCTAGCTTCTGGACGAGTCCTGTCAGATCACCATATAGAAAATACAACCGTCTGTTCTATTTGGCTGAACCTTTACTTCGGGAAAAAATACGCTGTCCAAATATTTTCCTAAATTCGCTCAATGGTTCAAAAGTTAGCAATGAATTTGTTTTTAAGTAAATCGATGAACTGAAAATTTTCAAAATGCCATATTTTTCTTGTTGGTTATAGCTTCATAAAAGCTTTGCCTTTGATGTTGAATTAAATATATAAATTTCTCTAACAAATTAATATCTGAAGTGGCTATTTGACCTCTTAGATACAGACGTTCAGAAAAAGTTATTCGTGATAAATTATTTCCTCCAATCGTTTTTCTATTTGATTTAGTTTGTACACCACTTATGTGTATAAAATATTATTGCGGTCAAAATGGCGTTCTGGTATTATCAACTTATTTTATTTCACTTTACATTATAAATATCTCAATTTCCTTTATTTCATCACCCAGATAACATGAAGGTTGGGTGACATGTAATAAAATAGATCTATTGATGCATACACACACACACACACACACACACATATATATATATATATATATATATATAGTTATGTAATAAACAACATAAGATAATTATTTCATTTACCAGTGGTTCTTGAAAGCAAACAAATCTGCTTTCAGTCATCAGAGTGAAAAAATACTGGTGTTTTTATTGAATGTGGATTTGAAAACAAAAAAATTTAAGGAAGTTAAATATATATATATATATATATATATATATATATATATAGCAGGGGTGTCCAAAAGAATGTATACTCACTTTGATTACCTGCACAGGCAATATTTATTAGAATGCTGTTGAAGTATGTATACATTTGTGGGTAAACCCTATATATATATATATATATGGGGCTCAGTTCTTTGAGTACATCTGCATGAATTTATTAAAGGACGCATGCCATGAACGTAGAGATATATTGGAGAGTAAATTGGCCCGAATAACCTTAACATACTTCCTGTCGCATCAACTCAATGAAAATGTACTGTTAGCATCGATGACTGCTTCAATAAAAGGTCTGTAACTTTGACATATCCGAATGAGATGATCTTTTGTCCAATTTGGATATTCTATTTGTTATGACGGATTTAAGAGATTATATAAGGTTGTAGAGGCATTGATTGACTACCATCTCAACTACACCCACACGTAGTAGTGCAAAGGATTCAGGTCAGGAGAGCTAGGAGACCATATATTTTGGGTTACAAAATCATGGGGATTGTAACTCATCCATTTCTGAGTCATCCTGACAATATGAGACGGCGCATAGTCTTGTTGGTAGTCGTACAGTCATCCTTAGCTGGCACTCTCTATGCAAAACTCACAACCCTCTTCAACACCTTCTTATAATCAGCAATATTTACTCTTAAGCCCCGAGGAAAGATATGAGGACGCATGACATCTCTTTCGCTGCTCACAACTACCAGACGCATCGCACAAGCAGGTAAACCTGTGTATATTACCACTGGGATGTCTTTAGGGATTCTGCATTAAATTCTATCATTCCTTCAGCGGATCATTTAGTCCTGATCAACTTTTCCTCATGAAAGCAAAACCAAAGTATCCCAGGCTCTTGATTTGTACAGATAAGACATTTATAGTTTATCTTTGCAGACATATGACATATAAGAAGGTACTCATGCACAGCTGTTCCGAAAGTGTGCCTTGAAACATAGAGCTCATTAAAGATGGCACTAATTGGCATCCTAGGATTTTTACCCGTAGAAATGTAGTTGTTCTGGCGGTATTAGGACATTTAGCAGGCGTCTTACGTTTGTTTACTGCTGTAGAATCCCCGACAGCGCCTTCCAGTTCCTTGCGAATATTGACAAGAAACGGCCGAGCAAGAGCCAAGCAATCTCTATATCACTAATCCCCGCCTTTAAGGTAATCATTGCAGCGTGCCTTTACATTTGCTGAATTAGATTTATGTCTGTCAACATTTCTCCGAAAAGAAAGGATAATTAGAAAATTGTTAGACCTATTAGATCTCTTGTTATCAAGGAACAGATGAACCTGTATACCCCCCCCCATATATATATATATATATATAAATATATAATATTCCCTGAATCACATATAATATATATATATATATACATTAACCATGTTCTATTTAGATGATACACAATATAGTTGGCTTACTAATAGATTGTTCTGGATATTTCAGTAACGGTATCTTCCATTTTATTTAATAGTTTTTCATCACATGCCTTATACGTTCATATTTTCGTTTCATTTTAGAATGCAACAGTGAAAGAACTGAGCCTTAAATAATAATGGGGATCAGAAAACTAATTCTGTTTACAAAATGCCTCAGAATATCAAATTTTGCTCGGATTCTCTGTAAGGAAAATTTATAAGGACTACTCATAGTAGTTCAAATCTATTAAAGTAAGAATCATTCCGTATTGTGTATGAATTGACAGAGACTACTATCAAAGAAAGCTGGTGATTTTGCAGAGTCGTTAGAACGTCGGATAGAATGCTTTATAGAATTCGTTCCGGCTCTCTGCTCTCGAAGTTCAAAGTCCGCTGAGGTCAACTTTCCCTTTCACCCTTTCGAAGTCGATAAAAGAATACCTGTCTAGTTCTGGGGTTGATTCTTCCTCTATATCTCTTTCTATTTTTCTCTCTCTCACTTTCATTCTTTCTCTGGAAGACATCTGCCTGTAGAGGGATGGGCTCCGCCGGGCTTAAAAAGCGAAGAAAGGCCGAGTCAATAAGGCGCCCCTACGACTCTATCAGGAGTTACGGGATCATACATACATATGTACATATTATCCAAGAAACAAGATATTATAGCGAAAGAATTAATAGATGAATAACTTCACCAATGGAAAGCAACGGAGATTCGTGTTTATTCTCTCTCTCAAATATGCCCAATTGTCTACATAATGTGTCTTCTTCAAATGATTTAATCTGCTTTCCAATCAAAGAAACACTTCATAGAAGAAGAAATGCCTACTTGGATGAAAGGCTAATTTGATATTAATCGCTAATTAATTAATAATTGATTAAATATATAATTTGTTTTATAGCTAATGTTCAAATATATATTTGTACACTGAATAATATTGACTATAAACCTATATAGACTATTCCATGAGTATTACAGCTAAAGTGAACAATACTTTTTATATGTTTATATAGGTTACATTGCAGTGGGTATAACACCTAATAGAAAGGTAAAACATGGGATCACTTCACATATTTAGAGAAAGAGGAGAAAATAAAGAGATGTATAAAGAATGTCCTATCAATATATTCCTATCAGAACCAAAATTATTTTAAATTATTTCCATTGTAAAGACGCATTTCAAGCAGATAACCTGTAACGAAGGAGACGTCCTCGTTTCTTGGCCCCCATAATAGCTTCCTACTCACTTATATTGAGCCGGAGTTTGACAACTACATGGGTGATCCCCACGAGTTGGAATGGCCATTTCAACGTATCTCCCTAGCTATCCTCCGAGGTAACGCTGTCTCCACTTTGATCACTAGGTCCGTGATGCGGCTTGTGCCTAGCACTCTGCACGCCAGTGAATGTTCTCCCCAACTCTATCATTGGAGTAGTGATGGTATATGTTATCTACGACTCCTAACAGAAACACATATATATTACATAAATAAAAGACTTCTCTGATTATTACACAAACCCAAAATGTTTCTTCCATAAGTATACGTTTATGTATAATAAACATACATATTAGTCTCTCCGTGTGTATTTTAAACTCCCTCAGTATTTTGGAGAGAGCAGTGAATACATGTATTTTACAGTTGTTCGAGGTTGTCATCATACACCGACTTACGCCGATGTGCCGCTTTTATCCCTGTACTAATTTTGCTGTAATATGATCCCAGCTTAAAATCCTCGTAGCCAGACTAAATCTATGACTATTATACATAATTATATTATATTCAGTTCCTTACACGCCTTTTTTGTAATGAAGATGTGTTAGCTCTTTCGTTAATTAATATTAGCCACCCTTCTTTCATGGTTTATCCTTGCCAGTCGTTATTGACACCGTTAATAAACAAACGCCTACGACATTTTAAAAATAAACGTTTAATGTTTTTCACGAATGCTAACATATTTCGATTATAACAGACTTGTCTGTAGTACTTCCTCATTTATATATTGCTGTATTCTTATCTATTCACTAACCTAATTTTGATTAGTGAACCAATATCGCCTAAATACCAAGCAAAAAAACATCAATGAGAACAATGAATAAATAAAAAAATGAAAATCCATCTCCTTTTATGTTACATGTCGTTAAGTCCTTAAGACTGAAACGTATTAAATAATTTGATATCATCAAACGATGGGCTAATGCAATGTCTACTCAATTATGTTGATTGTCTGACCTCATAACATACTTAGTTGTTACCACTATTATCCTAAGAATTGATTATTCTAGCGCCAAAGGGAGAAGAACAATAGTGTACAAAGTAATTCATTAGGTAAACAAGCCGATATTAGCATGAAAAATATTAACTGTAATTTATACTTTATAATATAATTATACGTGTTTAGATCACATATAATATGTTAATAAATATATATAACTATCTACCTATGTATCTAATTTTCTATGCATCATACATATATATATATATATATATATATATATATATATATATATATATATATATATATGTAAGTATGTTTGTGTGTGTGTGTGTGTGTGTGTGTTGTGTGTGTGTGTGTGTGTGTGTGTGTGTGTGTGTGTGTGTGTGTGTGTGTGTGTGTGTGTGTGTGTGTGTGTGTGTGTGTGTGTGTGTGTGTATCCTTTAATTTCTCATTCTATTTCCTGATGAAGGACCAGCATCCGAAACGCTAAGAATCTTTTCCTACTATATCAAGCGTAAAACTATGATTACATTTCTACCTGGCACTGTGTCGTTTGCTTTTTTATTTCTGTTTTCCTTTTGTTTCTGTTTTCCTTTTATTTCTGTTTTCCTTTATATATATATATAAAGAAATAATCGTTTATACGTTAGGCACAAGGCCAGCAAAACCCAGTGGTACTTTATTTTATCGACCCCGTAAGGATGAAAGGCAAAGTTATCCTAGGCGTGATTTGAATAAAGAAATAATATAGAGGAAAAAGTGTTTTTTTCAGTAGAATATGGTGAGGAGATTCTTTCAGTATAATATCAAAATATTTATTTATTTATAAAGTGGATATTTCCGAATTTAATAAAACCGGTTTCAGCATTATATGTTTTTTCAACTGCGGATATGCATAAGGGTGCACATTTATACGAATAATGAAAAAGAATTAAAACTACTACTTCTATCAGCGAACTACCTGAGATGGAAGGACAAACACGAACAGAGATTTGAACTTTCTTCTCTAAATATGTAGGTAAAATCTAATAATTTTTCTTCCCCTTTTTATTATTTTATTTAATTATGCAACATAACTACATTATGCATATCCGGTGAAAAAACATATAATGCTGAAACGGGTATTATTAAACGTGGAAATATCCTCTTTATAAATAAATAAATGTTTTGATATTATACTGAAAGTGTCTCTTCATCATTTTCTACCGAAAAGAATCTTTTTCTTCACTACTATTTGTTTATATATATATATATCAACTCGTGTGTTACTTTCCTACATTACACACACACACACACACACATAATATATATATATATATATATATATATATATATATATATATGTGTGTGTGTGTGTGTGTTCACTAGTGAATATGTATATATATATATATATATATATACATACATATTCACTAGTGAGAAGTTGAATTCCACTACTATAGGCTTTCTGATGAAGCGTAATAAATAATGAAGTATTGTATATGATAAAACAATATATATTGTAGTCAACATATCACGACAATTTATAATAGACACCGAAACATATGTCAAAGCAAATGAATTCATAATCCCTTCACGTCGACATTTTACTTTTCTTAGTGCAATACTTGCTTATATATATGTATATGTACATATATACATATATATTATATCATATTATATTTATTATTGCGCTCTATGTAGTTGTTTCAAGACTATCGGCTCAGTGCTACAGGAATAAATCACATACTTTGTATAATATGCATTACTACTAAAAGATTCTGGCAAGCCAAACAGTAAGTGGAACATTGATGGCCATTGATGGTTCTCAGATCTTGGAAAGACTGTGGTCCTCTAACCTCGAACAGTAACAATGACGATAAGCCGTCTGTGCTTTCGTGAAATAAATAGGTTTTTGTTTTTGTGTATGCAAAAATATCTGTACACGAATATATATATTAAAATAACAGATTAAAGTTTAAGCAAAGAATCGCTGCTTTCACCCTTAACGGGATCTTCTGAAACTTAAAAAATCCGTCTGTGAACGCAGAAGTAAATATTTCGGAAAACTTTATCTAATGCAGACAGCCAGAATTACAGAGACATATTATAAGAGCTATGTATCTAACTAAAAAGTGAGGAATGACGTATAACCGGAAGTGTTGACATTTGAAATTTTAAAGAAGTGAATATTTAAATAATGTCTTTAATCTTTTAACAAAATTCAGTAGACAAAAATACCCTCACTTTTTTACATGGAAAACGTTACATCTATGGTGCAAATTTGGTGCTGATCGGTCTAGCCGTTTGCCGGAAAGTTTGTTACCTACATACTGCTGTCAGCTTTATAGTATATATATATATATATATATATGTATGTATATATATATATATATATATATATATATATATATATATATATATATATAATGGAAAAATTTGAACAGGGACAAAACAGAGAGGCAGTACAACGAATGTTTATTAATTTCACGCTCTGAAGAGTGGGGTGTTGGTGGGGGACGACGTTTCGGGCATAATCCCTTCCTCAGGTGAGAAGTGTGTATATATATATATATATATAACATTTTATTTATATATATTGTGTGCGAAATATATCTTCACTGGCCACTTTGAATCTCAAATGCCAGCTGCGGTAAAATACGTTCTAGTGAGAATCCATCTAATCTGTCCGAATATATCCACCACCCTCTCTATTAACATAAGAATTTATTATTTATTTTGTGTAGCTATATTTTCTGTGTAAATTCTATCACTATCTTACTTATTATTCCGTCTTGGAAATATTTTCGACTTGACGGCCACATTCTTTTCAGTTTCTAATATTTGAATAACTAGAATGTCTTCAGGTTTAATTGAGAAATGATTATTATTCTCTTTTTCAGTTCATTTTTCCAAGCCTTGTGGAACAAATAATGTTAGTAATGGAGAAAGACAACAAAATTAAAATGACAAAAATGACCATAATTTAACTAGACATCGCTAATGATTTCCGACAAAGGAATTCACAAAAAAATAATCCTGCTGAAGACACTTGGCACAGTTTATTTGCAATACGTTTCAATTATTATGACAGCAATTGAACTATTTTTTGTCTATAGAGCAATGACTACACACAACGAGAGGATAGGCAGAAGTAAGTAACATATATTTCTACTAAAGCTCTGACACTGTACTTGATGAGGCAAAATTGCTAATATATAGATTTGTTTGAATGAAGTAATTTAGTGAACTAAAAATGTTGGTGACGTCATTGTCTCAGTCTGAATTGAATTTCAAGTAGTATTGTGTACACATTCTCGTGACCTTCGTTACTAAGACACTATGTACACACACACACACACATATATATATATATATATATAGAGAGAGAGTTAGTTCCGCCACAAATTACCGGATTTTCAACCCGAGTGAGTTTGCGCTGAGAAAGGATATAACCTACCTGTTTTTACCACTATATATATATATATATATATATATATATATATATATATATATATATATATATATATATATAATTGTTTCTACTTTTGGCACAAGGCCAGCAATTACTCAGTTCATTACTGGTACTTTATTTTATCGACCCCGTAAGGATGAAAGGCAAAGTTAACCTCAGTGGGATTTGAACTCAGATCATAAAGGGTGGTAGCTCTATGTTTCAAAGCAGGCGTCCGACCCTCTCACGATACTGCCAATCTCGTGGAGCCACACACACACACACACACACACACACATATATATATATATATATATATATATATATATATATATATATATATATATATATATATATATATATATATATATATAAATATATATATATATATATATGTATATACATATATATATGTATATATATATATATATATATATATATATATATATATATATATATATATATACATATATATATATATAATATATATATATATATATATACATATATATATATATAATATATATATATATATATATACAGTCTGAATTGGGGTGGTAGAGACAGGTACACATGTTGTTTAAGTGTGTTTTACTCCGTCAATACTCCGATATGTCCAGCTCCTGGTTGCGTTGCTATTTCTCTGAAGAACTAAACTTATTCCTCAGAGAAATAACAACACAACCAGGAGCTGGACATATCGGAGAATTGACGCAGTAAAACACACTTTAACAACATGTGTACTTGTCTCTACCACACCAATTCGGACTGCCTGAAGACGTCACAGCCAATGATGGCTGTCACCGAAATATATATAGCAGTACATCTTTAATTTATAATAAACAAAGTCAAATTTTACCTATTTGACTTAATTATTTTACAATACTACGGAGTAAACAAACCAACCTGCGTACTTCGTCGAGTGCTCCAATCTACATACTGAGGTGTCGGTAAACAACCAACATATACTAAAAATTGATATATATATTTATATATATATATAACGAACTGTAACGGAGAAGAAAAGTGAGAGAGTGTGTGTATGTGTGTAAGTATGCCTGAGTGTGTGTGTATGTGTGTAATATGCCTGAGTGTGTGTGTGTGCGTGCGTGTGCTTCGTATGTATGTGTGAAGAGGAGAGGCGACGCAAAGGTACATTTTCTGTGAGATAAGTCATGTACGTTCTTAACGTTTTCAGTTTCTCGTTGTAACTAATTCAGTTCATAATCGAACTTAGTGCTTTTGGATAAGACAAACGTTACGCGGTTTAGCTCTATCCTTGTTTTATAAACCTGTGTATTTGTGTCAAAGGAAAGAAGTTAGAAAAATATGAAATGTATATATATATATTATTGAGATATATGACACCCTGGAGAAATTACAAGCTAGATCAATCAATAGGATGAACACTACCTCCTGCAAAAAATCAATTAAAAAAACAAGAAAGATAAAAGGTTTACAATGATTCATCTGATGATTTTTATATGCATCATGGTTTATTTCGATTGATACGACAAGAGGTATAAACATTTTTCCAAATCTGATCTGAGCGATTGATGTAAAGACGCCATATCTTTTCCTGTGCTTCTATACTATTAAGATTAACTCAGCCTGTTGTATGCCATACACAAGAGGCGAATGTTCTCTCGGTTGTCAATAATTATCAGTTGGAAAAATATCTGGTTTCGTTTTCATACGACAGTGAAGAAAATAATACGTCTCATTTTGGAAAAGAATGAAAGGATTAAAACAGATATATCAATATAAAATAACAAAGAATAAAATCTATCAGAACAAAACAATAAACAATAAAAACGGATTTATATAGAGTATCAAAATAGATATACGAATATATGTATATCAAATCTCTACAGGTAAATATACGTAAATTATATGAGCAGTATATACACACACATATATATATATATATATAAACAAAATTCGTTTTCTCTCAAACTCAGGAAGGCATATATATAATATATAGTATATATATATATTATATTATATATATATATATATATTTTTTTTTATATATATATATATAGTATTATTATTATTATTATTAGTTACTAACATTAGTAGTAGTAGTAGTAGTTGTAAATGAATGTGGATTAACAAGGTCCGCAACTAAAATGTAAATCATACGATATGTTAAAGACACCCCCACACACAAATATATATATATATATATATATGTGTGTGTGTGTGTGTGTGTGTGTGTATCTATGTATGTATCTCTCTCTCTCTCTCTCTCTCTCTCTCTCTCTCTCTCTCTCTCTCTCTCTCTTTCTATCTCTCTCTTTCTCTCTCTCTCTTTCTCTCTCTCTCTCTATATATATATGTTGTATATGTATATATATATATATATATATATATATATATATATATAGAGAGAGAGAGAGAGAGAGAGAGAGATATAGATATAGATACAGATTGAGGATTGGGGGCATATAAAAAATATGTTGGATCAGATGTACGTAGCGCTCATTTTAAAATTTATTTTTTATTATAATTATAATTCGAAGATTGAATAATAATCTCTTTTTACTTGTAAATACATTTTTTCTTCTCTCCATGTATAAGTTTTTTCTTTCTCGTTTCCATTTTTCACCAAATCAGGAAATAACAAATATGTATTTTTTTCCTTCTGCTGCTCAGATTTAGAAACTAAACGAAAAAGGGGAAGAGCTGATTGGGAAGAAAATTTTCTTTGTATGAAGCAAGCTATGAGAAAAAGACTCAACACAGCTACTGAAGAGACAAAAACGAAACAATAATAGTAAGGTTACATCCACTGAATTATTTTATCTATGTATTCTTAAGGTTATATTCTTTATCTGTGTATTTTCCTACGAATAATCTTCTCTTGTCCTAAATTTTACTGTTTTATTATTATCATGTTTAATTTATTCTCATGTGTATTTCTCTTCTCCTTTGCCTTTGTCTGCACCCTTTTGACACACACATACATATAAATATATATGTATATAACAGCATATATATAGATATATATGAAAAACATATATCTATTTATTTATATAATTTTTTTGCCTACATATCTATCTATCCCCCCATCACTCTCTCTTTTCTGTCTCTCTCTCTCTCTCTCTCTCTCTCTCTCTCTCTCTCTCTCTCTAAGTGTATATATATACACACATACATGTTTATGTATATCTTTTTATGTGTTTTTACTAAACGCTTAGATCAATATTTCTGTTTCGAATGAACAATTTGATCAGATTTAGAATATGCTTGTGTAGAAATTTTTCGATTTTCTATTAAAAATTGAAATGTATAAAAATAGTACGTATATTGACAAAAGGGAATGAACATATAAATACATTCGTGCACACACGCACATACACACACCACGTACATATTTTACATACATATAAACATTCATATATATATATATGCACATATGTTTACACACATACACACATGCATCGATATTTATATATATATATATGTGTGTGTATATATATAACACACACACACATATATATATACTTATATTTATATATATATATATATTTATATATATATTTATATATATATATATATATATATATATATTTATATATATATATATATATATATATATATATATATATATATATATATATATATATATTTATATGTATATTATATGTATTGGATAATCTTATTTTTAGAATTTCTTCAAATCCCTAAAAGTAAAATATACAAAAAAATATATTTTATTAATTTTTTTCTTATCTGATTATAAAGAATCTTAAGAAATATATTTTATTGTTCTTGTTTTGTATGATTATTTTGATCTTCATCTTTATCTAAGTTATATTTTTTTAATTCTAAATCCTACATCACATGTATTGAATCAGAATTGTATAGAATTCTCTTTTGAAATACAATATTTTGGAGATGTTTTTGCGGGAATTATCGTATTTTAATTAATACAATATTGACTACAGGATTCTGATAATCTCATTGGTATATAGATTCTACAGAATAAATAGCAAAGGCCTCAGAGGAATTTTTTTTATTACACCTTGCCTCGTTTATTTTTGCCTGAAAGTATTTTTTAACAACGATCGGTGTGTTAGACAAATGACAATTTGTCAATTTGATGTCAATTTTATTTAATTAAAACTGTTTGACATATTTGTGACTTATGGAGAGCCAAGTTGTTCTGTTGGACCAGGATTAATATCGTTGCAGGTTTTGAAGAACTCTCTTTTATTTTGTTAATTTTATTTACGTTATATAAGATGACTGGTATGAAATGCTATGGTTCCCTAACTACTGATGGAGTCGTAGGGGCGCCACATTGACATGCAGTATTTTATGGGTATTTTAAGCTTGGTAGAACCAATACCTCTCCATGCCTGCGTGCAGCATATTACTTCCAGAGAAAGATAGAAAGTGAGAGAGACGCGAGGAAGAGATACAGAGGAAGAATAAACCTCAGTAGTTGACTGGTACATTTTTATTGACCTCGAAAGGTTGAAAGGTATAGTTGACCTCAACGCGATTTGAACACAGAGAGCAGAGAGCCGGAATGAGTACCACAAAGCACTCTATCAGTCGTTATAAGATTGGACACCATGCTTTGAAGCATAGAGTTACGTCCCTTTATGATCTGAGTTCAAATCCCGCCGAGGTTAAATTTGCCTTTCATCCTTACGGGGTCGATAAAATAAAGTACCAGTAATGTACTGGGTAATTGCTGGTCTTGTGCCTAAAATAGAAACAATTATTACATTATCCCAATATGATGACTATCCATCTAGAATGGAGGAAGATCAACCTTGACCTATTGTTTATTAAATCATCCAATGCTACTTACATTGCTTCTGTTATTCTTGCATTTATTCCCTAGTCACCAGTACAATCTAGATTAGCGTGTATTATAGTAGCAATCCATTTAGGGCGGTGGATTGGTAGTATTGGTGAAGCATCGTACACCAAGCTTTGAAGCATAGAGTTACGCCCCTTTATGATCTGGGTTCAAATCCCGCCGAGGTTAACTTTGCTTTTCATCCTTACGGAGTCGATAAAATAAAGCACAAGTAAGGTACAGAGGTCGACTTAATGGACTTTCCCTCCCCCCAAATTACTAGCCTTGTGCCTATACTAGAAATCATTATATTAGCAATCTATGTGGTGGTGGATTGGCAGCTTTGTGGCATATATTGTCCCTTTACAATGTGAGTTCAAATCTCACCAATGTTAGTACCAGTAACAAAATGGTGTCCATTTAATCGACTTTCCCTCCATCCACACAAATTGTTGTCCTTGTGCCTAAATCAGAAACATTTATTTCAAAATCAGAAACCATTATGTTAACCATCCATAGGTTGGTGGATTGGCAGCATAGGTAGATAATCGGACAACATGTTTTGACCTTTAATTACATCCTTTACAATCTGAGTTCAAATCTCACCAAAGTTAGATTTGCTTTTCATCCTTATGGGGTCAATAGAATAAAGTACCAGTAATGCACTGTGGTCAATTTAATCGATTTTCCATCTCCCCAAAATTTGTTTGCTTAGTGTCTAAATCAGAAACCATTATATGAACCATTCATTGTATTCCACAAACCCGACTTTCGTCAAATCGGACCGAGGAAACAATGATTCCATTGGTCTTTCCAATTGCTAATACTATCTATCGGTCGCAACTCCAGGTAGAAGGAGGAACGTGAAAAAGTGTCTTGCTCAGGGACATAACGCATCGCACGGCCCGGGAATCATTCTCTAACCACTCAGCCACACGCCTTAACTAGGTTTTACTAAAAGTTCCATAAAACACAATCTGATATAACGCTCCTTCGTATATGTTAGAAATTATATACATATTGTTTTAAGGTACGCAATATTTTATTGTTATCTTTAACGATATTTTCATCATATAGAAATCAATTAAACATGGGCATTATAGAGTTCAGTTCAGTTGCCTGCTATATAATATACCCTATTGTAAAGATTGCCTTATGCAATTCACTGCCAGAACTGTGTTTGAAATACTCTGCAGAGCATCTAAATGATCCCAGATTACATAAAATTACCTCTTTAGTATCTACAGTAAATAAAATCTCCCTTCTTGGATATTTTAATAATAATGTATTTCTTTGATCTTGAGGGAATTTGACTTGCTCTTCTGGTACAATTTGATGACAACAAATTCATATAAATACAAACATACATATATGCATGTATATATATATATATTAATATATATATATATATATATATATATATATATATATATATATATATATATATATATATATATATATATATATATATATATATATATTTATATATATATATATATATACATACATATATATATATACCCACATACATACTTACATGTGCATATACCTACAGACGCACACACCACAACAAAAACGTGTGGCCCATATTTAGGTGTGCAGACTACTGTGACCTCCGTAAGATCACAAGGGAAATCTCTAATTCAAACCAAGTTCAAAAGATTTTCTTTTGTTTTTCTTTTCTCTATATATATATCATATATATATATATATCATCTATATATATATATATATACACACACACATACGTATGTATATACACACACACACACACACACACACACACACACACACACACACATATATATATATATATATATATATATATATATATATATATATATATATATATATATATATATATATACACATATATATATATATATCATGTAGTGTTTTGACTTTTCTTATAGGAATTTCTTTCTTTTACTATGAATAATTCATGGCAATAAATATTTATAATACAACAAACGATCGGATTTAAACCAATACGACAGCAAAGACACGTAGAACAATATATTTAGCATCATCATCATCGTCATTATCATCGTCATCATCATCATCATCATCATCGCCATAAACATCATCATCATCATCATCAAATCATCCTCAACAATAGTAAAAT
>OZ024741.1:42785662-42790662 GCA_964016885.1 Eledone cirrhosa
CAGGACGGCTAGATTTCTTCAGACGTCTAGAGCCCTTTCTTGGAACGTCCCGCTCTTTAGTGTTAGTGGGCGACTGGAACGGTATCTTGGATGCACGCTGGTATCGTGTGGGGCTAGTGGATAGGGGAGGAGGGTGCAAGAGCCTCACCAACCTGCTCAGACGTTTTGAACTTTCTGACAGGTATCGACTGGATCAGCCAAATGTGCCAATGTGGACATGGAAAAACCGCATCCGGTCATCCAGATCGTATCTCGATAGGGTATTCTGCAGAGAACTAGATAAGGCTAGTATAAGTTGTCCACAATTTAAAATAGTCGACTACACAGACCATAAATTTTGTGATCTGTGAGATCGACATAAACAGACTTCATAGACAAGGGCCTGGTTACTGGAAGCTGAGCGCGTCTTTCCCGGCGCTTAAAGCCTACAGAGACCGGATTAGCGTATTAGTTAAGCGGGCGTTGACGGGAGCGGTCGTCAACAACAGGTGGTGGTTCGCCCTGAAAAGGGCAATTAAAGTAGAGTCGATTAGGTTTAGCAAAGGAGTAGTTATAGGGGAAAATAGAGTAGAGGGAGAGCTAGTCAGAAAGCTAGAAGAGGCGTTTAGGACAGGCATCGCAACCGACGTGCTTGCGGCGAGATTGGCACTCGACCAATTCTTCAACGCAAAACACGAAGGCTGCGTTGTCAGAGCTAGAGCGCGTGCTCTGAAACACGAGGGGACAAAAGCCGTCCAATGGGCCCGGGTGGCAGAGGCGCGACGTTGCAACAAAGCCACAATTCGGTCTTTGTCTGACCAAAACGGGTGCGTGATGCTTGAACCCTAGCGGATGTGTGAAGCTTTTCCGCAGCACTTTGCTGAACTGTTCGGGAGCGGCGGCTTCGCTGACCGGGGCATGGACTTCAGTGCATACCTCGACGGACTGCCTCGGCTCTCGACGACCGCAGCACAGTGTTGCGAAAAGCCAATAACAGCCAGTGAAATACGGGAAGCGATGGCTAACTGCACAAGGGGTAAATCGCTAGGTTTCGATGGTCTGCCCTACGAGCTTTATGCATTTATGCCAGACTTGTTCGGTGACATCTTGGCAGCCGTCTACTGCAACTGGCAGCAGAACGGGAGCATTCCCAGTTGTGTGGGCCGGGGAGCAGTGGCGCTGCTGAGAACAGACCCGAACAAGGGGGATGTTATCGATAATTTCAGGCCCATAACCCTGCTAAACGCAGTGTTCAAGATTTTGGCCAAGGTGTTAGCAACGAGGTTGGCGCTTGTCGTCAAGGGTCTGGTGAGAGAGGCGCAGACATGCGCCATTCCGGACAGATCCATACACGACAACCTCCACCTCATGCGATAAATCATAGAGAGGCTGGTTAAGGAACCTGGCACGGGTGGGGCCCTGGTCAGCTTGGATCAATCCAAAGCATTCGATAGGGTCGACCTTCGGTACCTGGCGGCGGTCCTCGAGGCAGCCAGTTTCGGATCCTTTTCAGGAGCTGGATCGCAGCAATGTACAGCGACATCTGCTCAGTTGTGAGGGTGAACGGTCACCTGTCGCAGCCGTTCAGCATCATGCGCTCTGTCCGCCAGGGTTCTCCCCTCTCGTCCCTCTTGTACGTATTGGCTCTCGAGCCGTTACTGCACAAACTGGGGGCGATGAGGGGCGTCCCACGCGAACTAGGATGCGGGAAATCCGTGTCGGCTTACGCTGACGACGTCACCGTGGTGGTGTCGAGCACCAGACACGTCCAGATGCTCGGCACCGCTCTCAAGGAATACGAAGCGGTGACAGGAGCAATTATAAACCAGGAGCAAATATAAACCAGGAAAAGTCGGTGGGCTTGCAGCTCGGCACCTGGAGAGAAAAGTCCATGCCGTCCGACAGTGTCGTGGGGCGTTGGACGGACGGACCGGTTAAATTGCTTGGAGTCTGGTTCGGACCGGACCTCCAGATGGAGAAAAAGTGGAACGAGGTGACGTGCAGGGTGGCCTCCCTCACCCAGAAATGGGCTGAAAGGACGGGCGGAGGTGGCGAATGCGTACATCGCATCCGTCATCTGCTACCGCTTCACCGTCGTCCCTTGCTCCAGCCCAACTCTCACCAAAATGGAGCGCCTCCTCTTCCGCTTTTTGTGGAAGGGACGCGCTCCCATGGTCAGACGATCCATCTGCTGTCAAAACCCGTTGCGTGGAGGACTGGGCATGCCATGGCTGATGATGCGCAAACATGCGCTGAGGCTGCGACATCTCTGGTGCTTACTTGATGGTGAACAGGTGTGGTCCCCGTTCGCCAGGCACGTTTTCCCACAGCACATCTCCTTGACGGAGCTGCAGTCCTGGGTCAGAAAAAGACCGAGGGATAGCGCTTGGAAACTGGAATATCTCCAGGCGCTCACTGCCCTCTGCCAGCTGGGCATCAGTATCGGTTGAACATCCACCTCGGCGTTCTATAGAGGACTAGTGGAGGGGAAGAGCGACGACATTCTCGGAGGGATCCTGGGCGTCGAAGAAGATCAGCTGTTTTCTCTCTTCCGGAGAACTTTCAGCCCGGGGCCTATGGATACATCCCTGGCCTGGCAGTGCTACCGGGGAGCGCTGCCGGTTCGAGATAAGCTCTACAGGTTTTTCAAGTTTCACTTGAAGAGGAAAATCATGGTGGAGAGGCAAGTGCTGCCTTCTAGCAAGTTTGTTGAAATGTGGGTGAATGTAGCGAGAATGGTCCGAGTGAACGGGACCGCTCTGTATATACGTCTGAATATACGTCTGAATATATGTCTGAATATACTCTGAATATACGTCTGAGAAATGGAAACATTGAGAGAGGGCGCTTGCCCTGGTGGTCAGGGTGGCCGTGGTCTTCTGTGTGGTTTTCGTCACGAGTAACCCTCGGAGGTTTTCCCCCTGTTGGGGAATTTTTCATTGTTTCAATTTTCATTTTTATTGTTTATATATATGTTTATATGTCCTTTTTTTTCTTTTCTTATATAAATAATAAAAAAATATTTACACGCACAAAACCCACATCGTACCGTCCTGTACCGTCCTGTGCCGTCTGTAATGTTTTTCTTGATGTCAGCCCTTGTGGCCAATAAAGAAATCATTATTATGATACCACCCTAATAATAATAATAGTAAAGAAATAATAATAATTATCATTAGGGCGGTGGATTGGCAGTATCGGTAGAACGTCGATTTGCGGCATGGAGTTACGGTCCTTTATGATCCGTGTTCAAATCCTGTCAAGGTTAGCTTTGCCTTTCTTCCTTACGGGGTCGATAAAATAAAGTACCAGTAATGCACTGAGGTCGATTTGATCGACTTTTCCCTCCCTCCAAAATTGTTGGCCTTGTGCCTCAATCAGAAATCATTACTATTATTATTATTTAATAGTTTAATCAGTGGGAGAAGGGCTTCATCCATGATCACCTTTAGAGCCTGCGAATCTGCTGGAGGCAAATTATCTCCATATCTGAGAAATGGTTCAAATGCTTGTAAAGATTTGGCCTGTACGAAGGTACCAAATCGGCCAAGATGTCATGCTATACCAGAAAAAAATGAGTTCAATTTACACCCAATTTACTACCAGGACTACTAATACCACTATTTGTTGAAGTAGTTTTGTTTCTATTAGTCATTGTTGGTGTAGATATAGAGCAGGAAACTAAACGTTTTAGACCATCGACCCCATCATGGAATACTTGACCGCTCATTGACCCCTGGCATGTACAAAAATAAATAAGTAAATAACATCAGTAAACAGAATATAAAATAAAAAGAGACTTTAAAATCTAATTATATATAAATCGGAGACCTGTATCATCAAGATGTATTTTATTGTATCATTTTAAATATATTCATCTCTTATCCTAATATCAGGCTTTAGTCCAATTGTTCAATCGACACCTTGGGTAGAATTATCGATTCCTGAGGCTCGATATTAACTTTGGATATAGCAGATATGGAGTTACTGAAACTGTTTTGTTTTTTTATTATATAATCCTGTAATTTTCACATTATTTATGTTAGTTTGAAACACTGTGTCTATATGAGCAGCGCTAGATATTTATTATTCATTATTTAGTCATAATTCCCAAAAGAGAAGAGCGTACTAATTCGAGATGGTAATCGTTGAAAGAATGTGACAGAAATGGATTGATGGGTTTTAATTTGTTGTGAGATTCGCTCTATTAAACATTGTTTGTGTTAATTATTTGAGTGTTTATCAATTTACTGTGACTGCTCGCGCTAATTATAGTGTGGACGATGCAAAAGAAGGTGATATATTGATATTATCATTATCATTAACAACATTATTATCACCACCATCACTGCTACCATCTTCATCGATACTACTAAATATAGCGCCAATATTTTTTTCTGTAAATGTATTTCTCGTATAGTCACAGTAACTAATTCAGTGGATATCAATGGCTTTTCTTCGCAACGTCGTTTCGCCATCTTATCCACGTATAGCCCTGGGTGCTCTCTTCAGTTACATTCCCGCTATTTTATCGTCGGAAATCAATGGTTGTCCTTCCTCTGCGGCAGCATGTCCGTCATTATATCTGGATATTGCCTTTTTCTTCTCCACGGCAACGCTTGCACTATTATATCCATGGATATTGCTATCTATTCTCCGTGGTAACGTCGTATCAGCAGATATCACTGCCATGGCAATATTTCCGTTACCATACCAACGAATATCAATTGCTGTGCTCCGTGGCAACGTTTTCATTATACTATCTGTGCATATCACTGGCTGTTCTCCACAACAACCTTCCCGTTATCTTATGCGTGGATATCGCTAGCTCTTCTCCTAAGAAACCTTATCGTTATCTTTTACGTGGATATCGCTAGCTCTTCTCCGCAGAAACCTTCCCGTTATCTTATTTGTGGATATCGTTAGCTGTTATCCGCAGCTCTTTTCAACATGTTATCCGTAGATATTACTTACAATCTTCCGCGTCGACATTTCTGCCATTATGCCCGCAAGTGTAGCTA
>OZ024741.1:42793162-42855662 GCA_964016885.1 Eledone cirrhosa
TTTAAGAGCTTTACCAGCTTTGGGTATTTATTACGAAATTCAACTACACTATATATATATATATATATATGAATGTATATATAGTGTATTTTGCAATACACTGTATGCTTAATTAAAAGCATTTTGAAGACCCTACGCTATTGATTTAAAGTAGCGACATTGTCGCTTACTTAAATTTTCGGCAGACAGGGGGAGATAAGTTGACAGCGCTATTTCGTACTAATTGGTACTTGTCAAAAATCAGTACTCTCCCCGTCTGCCGAAAATTATGTGTGTTGGATTCTTATAGAATTTCAGTAACAATGAGGAACTGATTTTACAGAGCGTTCTCCGGCCCAGCAGAAATTGAAAATTAGAATTGGTGCTCTAAAATAGCGATATATATATGAATGTATATATAGTGTATTTTGCAATACACTGTATGCATAATTAAAAGCATTTTGAAGACCATACGATACGCTATTGTTTTTATAGTAGCGACATTGAGTTTTGACAAATTTAAGTAAGTGACTATGGCGCTACTTTAAAACAATAGCGTATGGTCTTCAAAATGCTTTTAATTAAGCATACAATGTTTTGCAAAATACACTATATATACGTTCATATATATATATCGCTATTTCAGAACACCAATTCTAATTTTATATATATATATAGGATACAAGTTATCGTTATAGGTAATCCAGTTAGAGGTTGTGATTACCCTGCGTCGTGGATAGATTTAACGTACGGCTTTGTTTGACTCAACAAGATGCTTCCATAGTTATGCAGCGAGGTCGCGGTGATTCCTACACAGGTTATACTTGGAGTAATAATAGTGAAAGAATGAAGAGTAACATGGTTGGCTGTACAATAACGGGCTTTATTTTAAGTATTGACAATTGTTTCGTTGATCAGGTGAGTCTAGACAATTGTTTCGTTGGTCGCTTGACGTTGCGTCACTCGATCTCCAATACATTATTTACATCTGGTCAACACATCAGAGTAGGTAGATATGAAAATAATTCACTCGAAGCAAGACATATATAGAAGAATAGCGTATAATCAAAACAATAACATCAATAATAAAACATATATGGTAAATAGGTATAGAACTTGCAGATGTAAAATGTAAAAAGTAAAAACCTCAAATTGTAATTGCCACCTACCGGATAAGTACCCACTACAGAATAGATGCCTGGATTCGAGTATGGTATACCTGTGTACTGTAGATTCATGCAACTCTACTTGGCACTACATAGGTTCCACGGCTGGGGAGTTCAAGAAAAGGTGGTATGTCCACAGATACTCCACAAACCGTACACTGGAGAACTCTACGACGCTCGCCAATGAAATTTGGCAGCTTAAAAACAAAAACCTAGAATATAAGATTAGCTGGTCAAAATTATCGGTAGCAAGAGCCTACAGCAATGGAATGTTCCACTGCGGACTTTGTAATTTAGAACTACTTCATATTTTAAGGTACGATGGGATACTGCTTAACAGCAAAATAGAAAGATCAATTTTCTGTAGGCATAAAATAGCTACCAGATTCACAAACTTCAACCCACCATGATTTGAACCAGCAATCCCAAAATTAGAACTAAACCACCTAGATTTTAGTATATAGAATACACACCATCGCACTGCTATTAGCTGTCAAACGGCCAACTGGTCACTGGATCATAAATCTCTGAACATCTCTTTCACCCTCTCTCCCTGAAACAGCATCAACCCCATTAAGATAGAATAATCAGCAAAACATTTACAACAAACGTTTGTCAAACGTTCCTTCACCCCTAGCCCGTAAATCTCATACATGTATCCCCCATTTAATCTCTAATTTATTGCTTTTTATTCTTTTATCTGTCACTACATCAGACTCTCTACACGTATCTATGCATAACTCGAATCTGGTTTTTTATGTTAGCACTAAACCCACCAAGGAATCCTTATAATAATATTTACTCACCACTACTACAAATGCTCTCACATATCCTTATTTATTTCTTTATATTTTCCATTCTCTCATTTTCTTACTTTTTTAATGTATCCTATCTTATCTTTTACTTTTTACTTTTTAGATCTGAAACTTCTCTACCTATTTACCATATATGTTTTATTATTGATGTTATTGTTTTGATTATACGCTATTCTTCTATATATGTCTTGCCTCGAGTGAATTGCTTTTATATCTACGTACTCTGAAGTGTTGACCATAGGTAAATAATGTATTGGAGATCGACTGACGCAACTTCAAGCGATTAGTGACCTCTAGACTCACCTGATTAACGAAACAAATAGTACTTAAAATAAAGCCCCTTATTGTACAGACAACCATGTTACTCTTCATTCTTTCACTATATATATATATAGATATATATACATGTAGGGTAGTAACATGTGGCTACGCAGTATTTGACTAAATAGAATTACTCTGTTAGTTGGTATTTTGTAAAACCCTCTGAATGGAAAAAAGGATGAATATTGACGTACAAGGGACACAGACCCACATCTTTGGTTTGCCGGACCATCCCAACTAACAGACTAATTCTATATTGTCAAATACGGTGTAAGCACATGTTACTACCTAATCTTCAAGTTCACTAAACAAAGCCTGCTTTGCGTCTCCTTATATAAATATATATATATATATTTGGTCACTGCGGCTGGCTTACCTGTCGCTGTCTTCAATTTGCAAAGCTGTCTAAACGTAATGTTATAACTCTAAGGTAAACTACCTTATTGAGTGCTTAGCTGCACATTCCAAATGCATTTGTTAGCTTAGCTGCAGGCAGAGCTTCGAATATGCTGCACTTCCATTTGTATATATATATATACATATATATATATATCCTGTATCTCATATCTGTTATTTTGCCTGAGAAAAATCTCTATGTGTCCTTAAACAGTACACACATATATTTATTTTTTCATATCCAATTGAGTTCTTCGCACGAGGCTTGAATTCTTGTCAGAGTTCAATGACCTGCGTGTGTATTATTTTTCACGGTAGCCTCTTCCCCCCATTTTGGGGACAGTGTGAGATTTTCTTTCGAACTGCTGGACTTACAACTTAACAGCTCCTTCTAGCACTGATGGTGATTATCGCTAAATATTGATGTTGATTTAGCTATTATTGGGCACCCACTGAAGATTTGTAAGAGCCCACTTGCATAATAATCCATTGTTCTTATACAAGTTTCTACATAGCTTGGTATAATTTCACCCACCATGTAGAAATCTTACCATGAAACGATTCGTTTGGGAAATGAGATCTTTAATATATCTCATATAAAATAATACAGCCAATTATCCACACAATACAATATAGTTAGCACTCCAAACGTTTAATTGGGAATATACTCCGGTATTTCCTAATGTTTGTTGAGTGAGTTGGAAATTGGTCGGAGTATCGCTAATAGCTTTCTACGTTTATGTAGTTATATATTTATATATATACATAAATATATATATATATATATATATATATATATATATATATAAAATGAATGAGATATTATTTTGGGCTACCTTAGTCCTTAGTTCAGGTTTGGATTAATCTGAACGGAGGAGTATTTCAGTGAAAAGTGGGATTTGGCTCAACAGGATATTTACTTAGTTAGATTGTTCGAAGGGTGCGATCAGTATTTTTTGGAGTAGTTGTAGCAAGTAAAAAAAGGATTAACACAGATAAGCGATATAATAGGGTTGATTTCCAGCATTAACATATGTTTCATCGCCAGTTTAACAATGTTTTTTTTTTGTCATTAAACAGCTATCATCAATCATCGATTGACAATTGGGAAAACTCGATGTTAAATACATAAAATAATATAGCTTCGCCGGCGATGTTTCACAATACAGTGTCAGAGATTATTGTCGTCGCATTTGATACAAAAATAATACGAACATCATTGATGATGATAGTTTCAAGAGAAAATTCATTTGTTAACCTGGTGATGAAACATATGTTAATGCTTGAAATAAAACCTATTATATCGCTTATGCTTGTTAATCCTCTTTTTACCTATTGTATATATACACACACACACACACACACACACACACACATATATATATATATATGTGCAGTAATGTTGCTTGGATGCGTCCATAGGCGTTATGCCGGTTGAGCACTCTATGCTCCTTCGCAGCAGAGTATAATAATGTGGAAAACGAAGAATCAGTGATGCATCGGAACACAATTTATTAACGTATTACAATTGTTTCTCCGGCCAAAAGTTCGAGGTGCGATCTATTTATGGATCGAACCTGACTCTGGATTCGCAAGTTTCGCAGATACGTCTAGTGACTTCGAAGCAAATCTTCTGTATATATACATAATAGGGATGTATATGGAAGTATATATTATATGTATATATAAGTATATATATTGTGAAGGCTCATGGCTTAGAGGTTATAGTATTGAGCTTGCAATTGAGAGGATATGAGTTTGGGTCGGGTACTCGAGGAAGACACTTTATTTCAAGTTGTTTTAGTTTACTCAGCTGTGGAAATGAGTTGCGAAGTCACTGGTGTCAAACTGTATCGGTCATTGCCTTACCTTGGACAACATTAGTGGCGTGGAGAGAGGGGAGACTGGTATCCATGGGCGACTACTGGTCTTCCACAAAACAAACCTCGTCCAGGCTTGTGCCTCGGAGGGAAACTTTCTAGGTACAAAACCATGGTCATTCGTGACTGAGTGGTGTCAATGAGATACATATGCACTAACAATATGGGAGCCTTGCTATCGTAACGAAAAAAAGAACTTTACACGAGTGGAAAGCCCTAAAGTGATACCCAAGTACATGAACAATATTCTATTCGTATTAACAACAGATTTACTACGTTTCGTCAGATACAACAGTAAAGGATTATCAGAACTTGATACAAGCAAACAATGAGAAATATAAGCAATATGAGACACCTTCCCAAACATCCCCAAGTCAAATTTTGTTGATGTCAATACAAGGTACCTTCACCGATTATCAGAAACATCCAAATGAGGAAAGTTTCAATACATGAAGAAAGAGAAACTAAATCTGGAGGTAGCTGACAATCGCTTGAAAAAGAACTTAATATCATGATTGAGAGAATTGAGCCTACAGGAACGAAATACACACACGGAGAGTGCTGGAAGTTTGTATTTGAGAATAGTGGCAGGAAAAGTATTAAGAAGGGTACCTATTAAGCAGGAAAACTGCCAAATATGTACAGCAAAGTAACAGTGACTTTTATGCTTTCGTGAATTACTTCGAAAGGCACATAGCATCATAGTTAATGAAGACGAAAAGTTTTCCATATTTTATCAGATTTGGGAGTAAGCACATAACTTTTCACTGTGGATGAAAAGTATAATATTTATGCCAGGTCAGTTATTTACAAGTAGCTATGAATAACAAGATTAATTTATAAAACATCCCCAATGGGAAATCTTGTTAATTTCCATCGTAACAAATCATTATGTTTGACGGATATTTGCCAGCTGATGGATTTTGGCGAGCTTTGCTACGATACGGAAATTATATATACATACATACAAACATACATACATACACACATACATATGCACTTAAACACACACACACACTACATATATATATATATATATATATATATATATACATACATAGCACGTAATACATGTAAATGTATACAGATATGAAATTGACTTGGCTCTGCAGAGAAAGAGAGTTTGTTGAACAGGAAACACAGGAAAGAAGTGAAGAAAAGAGAACGTGTGATTGGATGAGGCGCATGTATACATCCACGCAGACACACACATCATATATACCTACGCACATGCACACATCACACACACAAACGCACACACAGAAACGCACGCACACACACACACACACACACACACACATGTATATGTATTTAAAAGACAAACAAGCAGTTTGAGATGATTATTTTTTCTGTTTTCCTCTTCTTCTATATTTACACACATAAGCAGTGGTAAAACACCAAAAGAAATTATTAGTATAAATGTAAAACGTATGTAAATATATAAATACTATCCAATCCCACCATCTTCCTTTGTAAACTCACTCATACACACAAGTAAATATGCAAACACGTATATACAGTAAAATCTACAGAATCTGGAAAATGATGAAAGCGACCTTTCATCAAGAATTCCAATCTCACCAATCCCGTTTACTCTATTCAATATAAGGAACCCCAATAATTATCCCAAATACTAGCCCTTGTTGCAGCAATGTTTGACAGAATCTTCTACAGCCTTCGAAGCAGAGAGATATACAATTTGGTATCAAAAGCAAAACGAGTCATATTTACAACTACATAAAGTTCACGTCAATCACAGAAGGCATAAAACTATTCAAAACGATTATCATTTATTTTTCTATTTCTTCTTCTTGCTCTTGCTCGATAAGACTGGGGTCATCCTATGTCCAAGATAAGGTGACGTTGAGCCTCCACAAATTTTCCTTGACGACATCCAGCTATTTGGTGCGGAGACTGTCGCTGTGTCTCTTTCAGCCCGTAGCTGCTGCATCGAAAGACAATAAGGACTTGCTAGGAAGTTCTGTTGGGAGGCAGAGGAAATGTTCGCACCAGTGGATGCGGCGGATAGCTATGAGGAGGGAGTCTGCGGACTGATATGTGTGACGCAACATGGGATACCAACTGATGGTCCTCAGGGTTCTGCTATCTAAGTCGTCGATCCACTTTGTCCGGGTCATTTTGAGGGGCCACGTTTCTGCTCCACAGAGGAGATCGGAGAGGATCGAAGCGTTGTAAATACAGAGTTTCATCTTTCCGGAGATAACACTGTAGCACCAGGCAGACCACTCTCACCCTGTTGTTGATGGATGGGGATCCAGTCAGAGCTATTCCTGTTCACCTGCAGGAAACTCGTGGCATTGCTACAGAGGCGTTGGCGTAGGGATGCGATCTTGAGAGGCGCGCCGATGAGTTTGACAATTTTCCAGATGGATGCGTTGTTGACGGAAGCTGCTTTGAGGAAGACGAATGAGGCGGAGGTCAGAAATGTGGTCGGTGGTAGATCAATTTGGCATGAATCCAGCTTCTTGTGGGCGGTCTACCTCTAATAGCGAGAAGAAGACGCCTGAGGTGGATTTTGGTGCTGAGCTTACTTAGGCGGGAGAGGAGGTTGATGCCCCTGAGGTTGAGGGAGACGAGTTTGTCGCCCCTCCGTTTCCAGAATGGGAAGATAATGCCCTGGATCCATTCATTTGGGAACCTATTTGATACCTACACATAGGTGATCATGCGGTTAAGCCAACAAAACTAAGATTGCAGTCGGAACCTGCTACCAAGTACCATCCCTGCCTTCACTCATTCTGTATTCGAGATACCAACATCGACTCTGCATTTGCGTGTTCCATCCCTGATCGCTGCAGTGTCCTGGTCGAGGATCTGACTGACAAATGGGAGATTTTTAAATCAAGCGTCAACCAGTCTGCATGTGACGTCCTGGTAAATTCAAGATTTCTTACCAAACGCTACTGGATTTCACAGCAGACCCTGGAGACAATCAACTGCCGCCGCAAGGCTCTCTTTCGTGGCGATATGAATGAGTACCACCGCCTCAACCGGATTAGTAAGAAGAACATCACGCATCATCGGGAGAAAATTGGGTCGGAAGAAGCTTAGAGGAAACGGCAAGGAACAACAACCTCAGCCATGTGTTCAACACGCTTTGCAGAGTCCGTGCCGGTTCCCAGACCAAGACAAGCCCGGGTGAAGGATACCAAATGGCAACGTCTTTACCACAGAAACTACCTGACTCAAACGCTAGAAGGACCATTTCAGCCTTCTTCTCCATCATCCGCCCGTCGCAATCGATACTTTCCTAACCTTCAGATACAGTTGCAGCCAATGACACTTGCAGACTCGATCCTGTCACATCCTTTGAAGTGAGAGCCTCTCCTGAGAAGCAAAGACGCTGGAATCTATATTATCAATTTGAGTTAAGAAATACTAATTCTTGTAAACTAAATTCAGAGAATCATAATAACTAGAATAGCTTCCCAATCGTTATGTCTACGAACAAATTATCTCATAAATTACTGTCGCTAAACAACTGCGAGTCAACTACAAGAAATGCCTAAGAAACTGCATAAAGTAACAACCGCTTTAGCTTCTATATGTGTAATAAATACGCAAGTCATCAATCCATTCATCAATACAGGAAAATGGTTCCATAGATTTAATAATGATACAGCTCACACATATGTAGGTTTAAATTGCCTTCAACGAAGCTGCATCTGCTGCATTTCATAGAATATTCCTCGGATACTTTAAAGATGAGGCTCCAGTCCTATAATGTAAATCTATATGAAATAAATCGCCTTCCTGGAGTAGAGCATGTGCCACTCGGTCGAGAAATCAAATTCACTACTTTATGATTGTGTGTCCAACACACGCTAAATATTAAACCACGTTCATACATTGATTACATGTGTACGAGATTGGAGTGCTGAACAGACACAACCCATCTCTTTCACCTTTGTTCAATATTAACTATGATCCAACAGGTGTCAGATGAAACATAAATATACATGCACGCACACACATAAACACACACACGCACACATATATATCACACATACGCTTTCTCTCTCTCTATATATATACATACACATACTCTGACGAGTGACGGATTCACCAAGTTTCTCCCTCTCAGCTACCTGTAGCTTACTCTTCTTATCTTGACCTGATTTGCGTGTACTACAAAGAAACTACACCCCCCCCCCCTGTCATTTTCTCTCTCTCTATTTGATGTGGCTGCAAACTGTACTAAGAGCATTGCAATCGCTTGTCAGATTACAGAAAATAGTACACTTTTAGGCTACGGCCAGCCACACGAACCTGTAACATCATCCTGAACAAGCAATGCCTGTGATTTGAAGGTTTTTTTAAAGTGGATAACGGCCATGCACTCGACCAATCCCACTCTCTGAGCATCGAAAACACTACCCAAAAAGGAGAACTGGTCAAGATGATCGGATGCTTCCGAAGCCGCAGGTTTTTTTTTCAGAGTTCCCTTCTCCTAGAAAGGTATTGTGACAACGACTGGGGGCCTTTCACTCTCAGTTGAAAAAAAACAAACCTACTATTTGGGTGGCCGTTGATTCTGCTGAGTTCCTCCGCCCTTTGCCGGGTCTTGTATTTCATCTCCAAATTTCTTATATATATATATATATATATATATATATATATATATATATATATATATATATATATATATATATGTATATATATATATGTATATAAATATATATATATATATATATACATATATATATATATTTATTAGGTATAGGATTATCCAAGATGTAGTAATGGTTAATTACTACACTGGATATGGTTGACGTACGGTGAGAGGTTACTCTACGAGTTATGGAAGAATTGTTGAAGAAACTTAGTTCCTGATCCTTCTGTATTCCGGAGTGTATATAAAGAATAAATAATTGTTTCTACTTTAGGCACAAGGCCAGCAATTACCCAGTGCATTACTGGTACTTTATTTTATCGACCCTGTAAGGATGAAAGGCAAAGTCAACCTCGGCGGGATTTGAACTCAGATCGTAAAGGGACGTATAAAGAATGAATAATAACAGGTAGACATCATAAAAAGGTAATTTATTCCGTGTGCTTACAAATGTTTCCACGGTGGTACTACAGCCTAGTTATGCTATGTGCAAATTTACAAATATTTGCAGAACTCAAATATCCAATGCTGTGACCACTGTATCCTCAGAGCAGAATCATTTGAGTTCTGCAAATATTTGTAAATTTGCACATAGCATAACTAGGCTGTAGTACCACCGTGGAAACATTTGTAAGCACACGGAATAAATTACCTTTTTATGATGTCTACCTGTTATTATTCATTCTTTATATATATATACATATATACCTATATATATATATATATATAAATATATATATATATATATAAATATATATATATATATATATATATATACATATATACATATATATATATATATATATACATATATATATATATATGTATATATATAGGATCATGTCCAAGCAGATAAACCTCCTCCACAAACGCGAAAGGGGAGAATTTAGAAAGACGATGAGATCAGGCTAAAGAAATAGTTAATGGACACAAAACCGCTTTTGAATGGAAATCAAGAAATACACTTGAATAGAAAGCAAGAAATACAAGAAATACACTTATCAACCCTTATAACATTAATAAGGATGTTTTTAATGTTCCCTAAAAACCTGACTGTTTACACAATAGAAGACTGGAAAGTACGACTTTTATTCGCTTTCATCGAGAACATAAATGGAGTGGTGACTATGGAAACACGATTATTTATTTAGTTTCTAGAAGTAATTACAATAACAAAGTTGACAAATATTATAGAAATAGAAATAACAATGATTATTTTTATTGTGAGAAACCCGCTAACTGAGAATTTTTGCTGCTACGATAGTGGAGAGAGAAAGAGAGAGAGAGAGAGAGAGAGAGAGAGAGAGAGAGAGAGAGAGAGAGAGAGAGAGAGAGAGAGGAGAGAGAGAGAGAGAGAGAGAGAGAGAGAGAGAGAGAGAGAGAGAGAGAGAGAGAGCATTGACACTGGGTCTAATATAGATTATAGTGATAAGGAGTAGGTTAGATGAAATCAACTCTATTTCATGACTAACAGTTATCTACCTCAACAGACTGAAGGGCAAAGACGCCAAATGCAACATTTGAAATTAAAAGAGAGAGACAAAACATAATGCTCGAAGTCATCGTTCTGGTTTGTCTAACATGACTTTATCATAAGAGCCATGGCACAGCCTATGATTCTTCGCAATCACCAAGATTCCTGATGAAAGTATGAAGGAGTGAAGTAATCACCAGACCGGAAACCGAGCCCGAATGTACGCCATAACAGACTGTATTTCACTAAATATCCCCAAGGGATAGGTTGTGGTGTTAAAGCCGTCGACTGGTTATGGCTACCAACGCCATTATTGAGCCTAGCTAGACTAAAAAGTGGGTCATCTGTGAATTTACAGTTAATAGTCAATTAGATATAAAATGTTCATGTATAATTTGTATTGAATCGGCATTCCAGGAGGATATCTATTTTTCATCAATGGCATACGCCATAATAAACGATTGTAGAATTAACTAAAATAATAATTACGAAATCACTACTACCACCACCACCACCACCACCACCACCACCGACAACAAAAACAGCAACAACAACTAAATATCAATAAATAATCATTAGAAATCACCGTAACTTTAACAAACATGAAATGTTTCAAAGAAAACAAATAGAATTGAACGAACTATTTTTCAAAAATGACAAGAAGTGAAGAAAAATAAAAACAGAATACAGCAAAACAATTTTCAGACAAATGTCGAGACACCGCATTCTTAAATCAATGTAAAGTTCGTCTATTTGAACCAAATTCTAATAGTGAAAGCAAGTCTTTTGAAAATCTTTTTTGTTGTCATTATTTTTTTTATTATATATGTTTTTAAAAATCGAGTCTGCCGTCAAAGAAAGAGAATCTTTTATCAGGATTGATATATAGGATATTATCAAGTGACAAAAGTGGTATCATATCCCGGAGAAGAAAATAATAAAAAAAACGAATAAAGAGAAAGTATAGAAGATAACAAAATATAACTTTTAACAATGATTCAACAAAGAAAAAACAAATTGGTTGTACATCAGCTGCAAATATATTTAAAATAAATGGATCTGAATTGTGAAAACTTTATTCCAAAAATAATACAATAAATACTATCTTATCATATATTTAGAGACAATAAAACGTTCTGATATCAGAATATACAAGAGTTTCTTTATTTTTCTATATTTTTATATTATTAATGAATTATTGAGTTTCATGTTTATATTTATAGGCAATTGATCAAAGTCGCTTTACGTTGTTGGAAAGAAAAAAAAATGACACCACTCTTGAATTTCTTTTTTATTGTAATCTTAGTTACACATATGTTGAAAGATGCATTTCTGTTGGGGAAGCGAATTACACTCTTAGTTGTCGTAGTTGCTTGAATCAACATAAAATGGTGGCTTATTACTAAGACTATACAACATCAGATTGTATTTACTCGGTGTTGTTAGATTGCTTCCCCTGTCGCAGAGAATTACACTCTTAGTTGTCGTAGTTGCTCGAATCAACATAAAATGGTGGCTTATTACTAAGACTATACAACACCAGATTGTATTCATTCTGTGTTGTTAGAATGCTTCCCCATCTCTGAGGCAGGGAAGCATTCTAACAACATGCTACTTCGTTCATCTCTGAGTCAAAAACATAAAAACACAATTTTTGGTCTATGTTTTTTTTTCTTAATTTGTTTCCTTAAAGTTTGCCATCATTCCGTTGATATACACCTATTACCCGATTTATACATGGAGATACCACTGGGTTCTTACACAACCTGGCCACTGAAATGTGCATAGTGTTTACAGAAATAAATAATTAAGAGATTTCAACATATTTGGCCACCTGACATTTCACTATATATATATATATATATATATATATATATATATATATATATATATATATATATATATATATAGTGAAATGACATGTGCCCACAAAAAAAATCCACGGTTACCATGACGGCTAGGGCAAGCGCGCTCTTTCAGTTTTCCACGGACGATGCTACAGGCACACGCTCAGAGTAGGCCCATTTACACAGGCCATTCTTGCCTCTCTCACTCACCTTTCAACAAACTGGCTGGACGGCACCACTTTCCTCTCCAACATGATTTTCCTTTTCATGTGAAACCTGAAAAAGTCAATGAGGGCTACCCCCGAAGAGGAAAGTGCCAGTCTTCAAACCTTTCAGACGCATCCACCATACGATCTCTTCTACCATGTCCACCAGGAATATAAAAACTGCCTGCACCTCCTGTTTAAAGGAGGGCGGCGGGATAATCTTCACGATGAACCCAGCTGATAGCCGGATCCGTCCTACACGCAACAGCAGATGTTTGACATAAACCCACAAGTCAGCGATGCTCGGACACTGGACGTGCAGGACGGTTTCGAATCCCCTGCGCGCATCTTGGACATGCCCGGCTGACGGCACTTCCATGCCTGTAGAGCTTATCCCGAACTGGCAATGCTCCTCCGCAGCACTGCCAGGCCAGGGATTTCTAGAAGTTGCCCATCGGCCCCGGTCCGAAAGTTCTCCCGAAGAGATTGGCTAGTTGATTTTCGTCGAGGCTCAATGTCTCCCCAAGGACGTCGTCATAATCCCCCCTCCCCCTCACACACACTAACCCGCCAGAGAACGCCAAGGTGGAGTTTTCATCGATCGCATTGCCCGATGGTTGACGACTGTAAGCGCCTGAAAACATTCGTGTCTCTAAGCGCTCTCTCTCGGTCTTCGCTTGACCCAGGACTGCAGCTACGTTTAGGAAAAATAATAGTAATAATAATAATAATAATAATAATAATAATAATAATAATAATAATAATAGAAAACGATCAAGTGAAGGTGCTCTGGGATTTCAGGATACAGACAGACCAGAAATTAGAACACAATAGGCCTGACCTGGTGGTTTTTGACAAGGAAAAAAGATCGTGCCTGATTGTAGATGTAACCTGCCACTTTGACACAAGAGTGCTAGAAAAGAAGGAGAAAATTAACCGATACCAAGATTTAAATTCGGAGTTAAAAAGGATTTGGAACTGTCATAAGATCAATGTCTTTCCGATTGTTATAGGAGCACAAGGATAGCTAAAGAACATTAGTCCATCCCCCTTTTTTGGAACACGTCAAAAGGCATGCTTACTTGGAACAGCAAGAACCATCTGATAAGCCCTGAATATCTGAGGCTGCAGGTAGCGGCTTGATATTCATTTGAACAAACTTTTCAGTTAAATAACATCAGTGACTGAGACGCCAATACTACTACTACTACTACTACTACTACTACTACTACTACTACTACTACTACTACTAATAATAATAATAATAATAATAATAATAATAATAATAATAATGTTTTCTTAATTAATTACAAGGGTTTACATAAAGTAGACATTAAGGACAGTACAGGACAATACAGGACGGTACAAATGGGCATTTCTGCATGTAAAAAAAACAGAGGATGTAATAAAATAACAAAGAAAGATTCCCCAATAGGGAGGAGACTTCCGAGGGACATTTGTGGAGAAAGCCCATTAAAAGACCACAGTGACCCTGACCACCAGGGCAAGTGCCCTCTCCCAGTTTTCTACCTTTAAATTACAGACACTTACTCAGAGTAGGCCCATTCACTCGGGCCATACTTGCCTCTCTCACCCATCTTTCAACAAAATGCTGGGAAGAGAGCACTTCCCTCTCTATCCTGATTTTCTTTTTCAAATGAAATTTGAAAAAGTTAATCAGGGCATCACCGGAGAGGTAAGTGCTCGTCTTCAGCCCTTTCAAACGTGTCCACCATACTATCTCTTTCGCCATGGCCACCAGACAGATAAAAACTGCCTGCTTTTCCCGGCTAAAGGAAGAGGGCGGGGCAATCCTTACGATGGACTCAGCTGTTAGCTGGATCCGTCCTACACGCGACAGCATATGTTCGACATAAACCCACAAGTCAGCAATGCTCGGACACTGGACGAGTGCGTGCAGGACGGTTTCGTGGCCCTGCGCGCATCTCGGACATGCCCGGCTGACGGCACCTCCATGCCTGTAGAGTTTATCCCGAACTGGCAAAGCTCCCCGGTAGCACTGCTAGGCCAGGGATTTCTGGAAGTTGTCCATAGGCCCCGGCCCGAAAGTTCTTCCGAAGAGATTGGCTAGTTGATATTCGTCGACGCCTAGAGTTTCTCCAAGTACGTCGTCGCTCTTCCCCTCCACTAATCCTCTATAGTACGCCAAGGTGAAATTTCCACCGATTACATTGCCCGATTAGTCAAGGGCTGTGAGTGCCTAAAAACATTCCAGTCTCCAAGCGCTCCCTCTCGGTCTTCGATTGACCCAGGACTGCAGCTCCGTCAAGGAGACGAGCTGGGGAAAGACGTGTCTAGCAAACGGCGACCACACCTGATCACCGTCGAGGAAGAGCTGGAGATTCGTAGCCTGAGCGCGTGTCTGCGCATCATCAGCCACGGCATGCCCCGCCCTCCACGTAGCGGGTGTTGACAACAGATGGACCGCCTGACTATCGGAGCGCGTCCCTTCCACAAAAAGCGAAAGAGCAAACGCTCCAGTGCAGTCAGGCGGGGATTAGGTCAAGGTACGACGGTCAGGCGGTAGTAGATGACGGACGCGATGTACGTGTTAGCCACCTCCGCTCGACCTTTCAGGGATAGCTTCCTCTCCGCCCATTTCTGGGTGAGAGAAGCCACCCTGCTCGTCACCTCGTCCCAGTTTTTGTCCGTCTGGAGGTGCAGACCGAACCAGGCCCCTAGCGATTTAACCGGTCCGTCCGTCCAGCGCTCGACGATGCTGTTGGACGGCATGGACCTGCCTCTCCAGGTGCCAAGCTGCAGGCCTACTGACTTTTCCTGGTTGATCATTGCTCCTGTCACCGCTTCGTATTCTCTTAGTGTAGTGCCGATCGCCTCGATGTGTTTGGCGTTCGACACCACTACGGTGACATCGTCCGCATATGCTGACACGGATCTTCCGCATCCTAGTTCGCGCGGGATCCCCCTCAATGTATCCAGTTTGTGCAGTAATGGCTCGAGAGTCAATACGTACAATAGGGACGAGAGGGGACATCCTTGGCGGACCGAGCGCATGATGTTGAACGGTTCCGAAAGGTGACCGTTCATTCTCACCACAGAGCAGATGTCGCTGTGCATGGCAGCGATCCAGCCTCTGAATACGAGCCCAAAGCCAGCCGCCCTCAGGACTGCCGCTAGGTAACGATGGTCGACCCTATCGAATGCTTTCGACTGATCTAAATTTATCAAAGACCCACCCGTGCCAGGTTCCCTAGCTACCCTCTCTACGATGTATCGCATGAGGTGGAGGTTGTCGTGGATGGATCTGTCGGGAATGGCGCATGTCTGTGCCTCTCCCACCAGACCACCAACGACAAGCGCCAACCTCTTTGCTAGCACCTTGGCCAAAATCTTGAACTCTGTGTTTAGCAGAGTTATGGGCCTAAGGTTATGTATGTTATCCTCCTTGTCCGGATCCTTTCTCAGCAGCGCCACCGCTCATCGGCTCACAGAGCTGGGAATTATCCCGTTCTGTTGCCAGTTGCAGTAGACGTCCGCCAAGTGGCCTCCGTACAAGTCTGGCATTTGCACGTAAAGTTCATAGGGCAGAACATCTAAACCAGGCGATTTACCCCTTGTGCAGCCAGTCATTGTCTCCCGTACTTCAGCGGCTGTTATCGGCTTTTCGCAACACTCCGCCTCAGTGGCCGAGAGGGGCGGCAGTCCGTCGAGGTAGCCACTAAAGTTCATCCCTCGATCCGGCCCATCGCTGTCCCCGAACAGTTGAGCGAAGTGTCGCTGAAAAGCTTCACACATTTGCCCGGGATCGAGTAGCATGCGCCCGTCGTGGTCCACCAAAGACCGGATCGTGGCTTTGTTGCCACGACGCGCCTCCGCCACTCGGGCCCATTGAACGTCTTTCGTCCCCTCGTGTCCGAGAGCACGCACCCTAGCTCTGACAACGCAGCCTTCGTGCTTTGCATTGAAGAATTGGTCAAGGGCCAATTTCACCGCAAGTACGTCGGTCACGATGCCTTTGCAAAGCGCCTCGTCTAATTTTCTAACTAATTGTCCCTCTGCTCTATTTTTTCTCTAATCCTAAAGCCTTACTAAACCTAATGGACTCTATTCTAATTGCTCTTTTCAGAGCAAACCACCACTTGTTGTTGACGATGACCCCCGTCAACGCCCGCTCAACTAGTTCGCTAATCCGGTCTCTGTAGGCCTTGCGCGCTGGTAAGGACGCGTTTAGCTTCCAGTAGCCGGGTCCTCGTCTATGAAGCCTATCTAAGTCAAGCACACAGATCACAAATTTGTGGTCCATGTAGCTGACTATCTTGAATTGTGGACAGCCTATGCTAGACCTATCTATTTCCCTACAAAATACTCTATCTAGATATGATCTGGATGACCCTATGCCATTTGTCCAAGTCTACATTGGTACATTAGGGAAATCCAATCGGTACCTGTCAGACAGTTCAAAACGCCTGGTGAAACTCTTGCACCCTCGTCCCCTATCCCACACAGTCCCAGCGTGCATCTAAGATCCCGTTCCAGTCGCCCACTAACACTAAAGGGCGGGACGTTCTAAGAAAGGTATCCAGACGCCGGAAGAAATCAAGCCGCCCTGCTCCTGTCGGGGCATAGCCGGCCAATAACCTGAAAGCTTGCCCGTCTCCGCTGGTCACGTCCAGCACCACCAACTTACTTTCCCACGCGCATTTATGCTGCCTATTCTGAGTGAGGTCATGTTGAAAAGGAGTGGAAAAGATGGGAAAGACCACTTACCTTACTTCTCGTAGGGGAAGGACGGTTTTTCCATCCTTTTCACTGCTTGTGGCCTCCTCAGAAAGGTTGTCCTTATAAATCCTCCTGGAGAGTGCTTGTCGGAAGTCTCCGATGTCTTTGGGGAATTTTTGTTTTAGTGTCATGTACGTTTTCTGTGTGATGCGAGTGATTTGTATGTGTGGAGGTGGTGTGAATTTTTAGGTTGTTGGGTAGTCCTTTTCTGTGATGCTGGTGTTGTGTTGGATGTAGTGTAATAATTGGTTGTTGTTCAAATTTAATGCTGTATAGTGTGTACGTTATGGTTGTTTTGTTTTGTTTGCGTTTGTTGTGGGTTTGTTTCTGTTTCGCATTTTGGTGACTTTTGTGGTGTAGGTGATGGTGGTGTTGGGGTTAATGATGGTGATGGTGTTGGTCTTTGGGTTGATGGGGTTGGTGATGCTGGTGTGGATGGTGGCATATCTGTCCTAACTTTTTTGTTTCTTAATTTATTTGTTTCCCTCTGTATTTTGTTTTTGGAGGTGGAAGTAAGAGAATTTTTTCTTTTTTGGTTTCTTTTTTTCTTTTTTCCTGATACCGTTTCCCACTCCTCGTCGCCACAATCTGCCTCCATTTGTGATAGGCCGGGGAGTGGAAAATCCTCCACAGGCGTTAGTTTTGCTTGTGGCGTGGTGGATGGTGTAGGCGCTGGTGCTAGTTCTGAAGCGTTGGGTGGTGGTGGTGTTGGTTTTGCTGGTGGTGGTGGTGTTGGTTTTGCTACTGTTGCTGGGGTTGTTATATATTGCTTCTGTTGTTGCTGCTACAGTTGTTGCTGCCATCCCTGCTACTGGTGGTGTTTATTGTTGAGTCACTGGGGCGGGTAGGAGAGGTGGCCTCAACCTTTTAGCCTGAGGGTAGAAAGCCCTTAGGTGGGTTCCTTCCCCACAAATGACACACCTAGGTCTTCTGCCCTCGACAATTATCGTGAGGTGGCTGCCGTCAGTGAGGTCTATTACCTCTGGGATCTCCTCAATGCTTTTTTGGTCCGCTTGGATCAGGAGGTCCATCCCAGTTCCGGACCAGTTCTCCTGCTTTTCTTTTGATATTGCTATTATCTTGGTGTTGGCTTCGATGCCGGCGAGAACGGCCACTATTAGCCAGGGAATTTCGATGGCCGGTGGAACGTGGGTCACCCTGATCTTCACGAGTCTCTGGCCACAATAGCTTGGGACGAGTGTGAAGTCGTCACTTCTTAATGGGGCCATGGAGTGTTCTCTAGCCTCCTCTGGTGTTTCAAAGAACACGTCCACGGTTCCATACTTCTGCCCACGTCTGATGTGGGTTTTTCTTGCCCACACATGTCCCAAAGCTTTTTGGATTTGGGACTCGGATGCCCGTTCCACTCGGCGCGATTTTACATTAATTGGTCGATACGACACGGTGCATAGGCGCCGATGCTCCATTTTATTAGGTGTGTGTGACATTTTCTAATTCCTCCTGAGTTATCGTAAATGTTTCGCACTGTTTTGCTACTCTGGCAAAACTCAGGGTGATTTTTTTAATGTCATTGTTTATGTTGTTGTTATCGTTATTTTTGTTATTATTAATTTTACTTTCAGTTGTGGTGGTGGTGACGTCAGTGGTGTTCGGTGTGGAAGAGTCCATTTTGGTTGAAAACATTTCGACATCACGAGTTGATTTATTTTTTCCTTTTGTTTCTGTTGTCGCGGTCGTGGTGGGGGTGGTGGTTGACGCGGTGGTGGTGGTGGTGGTGGTGGCGGCTTTAACACCTGCAGTCATTGGTAATGGCGGGAAATGAATGTCTGCCTGAGACAAATTTAAAATATTGCTACTGATTAAATTTTTAGTGTTGGCAACCGTAGTAATATTTACAATGGTGGTGTCGGTGTGAGGTGTTAGTTTATGAGGAAGGCTGTCAGCTTCGTGTGGCTGTGAGACTTCCATGTTTTTTTTCAAAGAAATTTTTTGATAATTATAAATGTTTAAATTTTGGGCACAAGGCCCCAATCTTTTTGGGTGTCCTTTTCGGAAAACAATGTATGTGCGCTTATAAACAGTTAACAACAAAATTTTCCATAAATGGCAATTTTTAACAAACGGAAATAACAAACCTTTGCGAAGCTCACGATGATACGATTTACTACGTAGGTCGCCAATAATAATAATAATAATAATAATAATAATAATAATAATAATAATAATAATAATAATAATAATACGGAGGAACCACCCGAAGCAGACAATGATCTGAATGCTGAAATAAATAATTGTTTTTAGTTTTGGCACAAGGCCAGCAATTATTCCAGTATATTATTGGTACTTTATTTTATCGACCCCGTAATAAATAATACCTGGAACAAAGATACGGCCATTGAGGAGATGAATGCTGACGGGCTATGACAAGATTTGGTTGATATCCTAAACTTAGCGGTAGATGAATTGAACAATGATAGTGGGAAACCTATGAACCTAAGATTTGTAGACAGGAAAAAGTTAAAAGAAACAACAGCTAAGGTAAACAAAGTCATCCCATACCTTGAGGCGAGGAGCCTTCACCAGTGCAACAATATCCTCAAAGCAACAGCAAATGAGGTGAGGAAATTACATAGCATAAAAGCGAGAGGAAACAACAAGCAAGAAAGATCAGAACCTTGTGGGAAGAAACGACTGAATGGTCAAATCAGGGAAATGAGAAATGACATTGGAAATCTTGAGTCCCTACTGAATGGGACACTAAAAAACATAGACACTAAAAATAGACTGGAAATAAAGTACAACACTAGGAGTAAAAAGCTAAATATTATCATTGAGCAACTGAAGCAACGCATTGTAGCAAAGAGTGCACAAATTAGGCGATACGAGAGCAGAGTCAGTCAGTATAGACAGAACCGCATGTTTGACAACAACCAGAAGATGCTGTTTGGACAGTTTGAAGGGAAAGAAAGAGGCAACGACTTGATCCCTGAGGCGGAGCAAACTAAGACATTCTGGAGAGGAATATGGGAGCAGGATGTTAAACATAATGACCAAGCAGTGTGGATTGAGACAGTACAAAAGGAGATTAGTGAACAGGCACACCAACAGACTGATTTGAGTATCACAGTTGAAACTCTTAAGGGGCAGGCCAAAAAGCTCACCAACTGGAAATCACCAGGCCCAGATGGTGTGCAGGGGTATTAGATTAAAAATATAACATCCCTCCACTCGAAACTGACAACCATGTTCAATGACTGCTTGATGTCAGGTGAGGTACCAGAGTGGTTGACAAAAGGTACCACAGTTCTGGTAATGAAAGACCGAATCAAGGGTAATGATGTTACCAACTATAGACCTATCACATGTCTGTCCGTCATGTGGAAACTGTTGACAAGCATTATGTCTGAGGAAATCTACCATCACCTCCAAATAAACAACTTGTTACCGGACGAACAGAAAGGATGCCGAAAGAAGTCCCGTGGTACAAAGGACCAGTTACTTATTGATAAGATGGTAATGAGGAATTACAAGAGGAGACACACTGGTCTTGCCATGGGATGGATAGACTACAAAAAGGCATTTGACAAGGTGTCTTATTCTTGGATCACCAAAAGCCTGGAGATCTTCAAGGTGGCAGATAACATCAGACAGTTGTTGGGAAAAAGTATGAAGTCCTGGAAAACAGAGTCAAGGGAAGATAATAAAGAAGTCCTTGAGGCTTTCTACACTGCCATGTACTACCCATCAAATACATCCAATACAGAACAGACATATATCAACTGGAAAAAGAAACATCCCGAAAACAGAGGCTATATTGACAGCAACAAACTAGACAATATACGAAGAAATATTGTAAAAAAAAAGTTACTAACTGATATAGAAATTGATCAGATCAAGCTATTAGCACAAAGTCAGCGAAGGGAAAATGAAACATGTGTCAGTGAAAACGAGGTAAATTGTAACACTTCGAATCCCAGGGTTGGGGCGGAATCACTGGCAACAGAACAAATTAAAGAAAGGATCGAAAAAGTGGAGGGAGTGCATGCTCAGGATGAAACTCCAAATGAAAATAACGAGATCGTAAATGATAAAGAAATGAATGAGAATGAACTTGCCACCTTGAAGGATGAAATTATGATCGAATGGATGAAAATGAAAGAATCTGACATGGGGCAACGAGACACCCTCCCTAAGATCCAGAAATCCAAACAGAACCAAAATATAATACACAAGACTAACATAATTCTCAAAAACATTATCATCACAAACAAACTAAACATAACTGATTTAAATCATCTCTATTATGCATCGGCTAAAGTCACCACTCACTTATGTGGAGTGAAGATGAAAAAACAAAGGAATTCCCACAAGAAATCTACTTGGCAAGAGAACATCAATCGCCAAATAAACCTTCTCCGATCTGACATATAAATTTTAACAAACTATAAAGTAGGTGAACATGTTAAACAAACTAAACTTAGAAAATTGAAAAAAAAGTACAGTATAAAATCAACAAGTGACATAGACATGCTGATAGAAATAATCAAACAAAAAGTGTCGGCCAAAGCTGCTCGTATAAGGCGCTTTGAAAAACGATCTAGATTCTATAGGGACAATAATATGTTCAAAACCAACCAAAGAAACTTCTACAGAAAAATTGGTAAGTCAACAATAACTGCTAAATCAATACCACCCAAGGAGGAAGTGCAAGAATTGTGGGAAAAGATCTGGGCCGAAGAAAAAGTTCATAACATACATGCCCCATGGATAGACAGACAAATGAAAGATACAGCTCACCTTGAGGAACAAATATGGGAAAATATAACAGTTGAACAGTTGCGCTTGGCTCTAAGAAAAACCAGCAAATGGAAATCCCCAGGAAAAGACAAAATAAAAAACTTTTGGATAAATGCCTTCACAGAATCTCATGAGCTGTTAGCCCAACTTTACAATGAAATAGTTAAGGAGCCAGAAAAGATACCATCATGGCTAGTTAACGGCATTACATTCCTGCTTCCGAAGAATGATGAGACAAACAATCCCAAAAATTACAGACCGATAACTTGCTTGACCACAATGTATAAAATTTTAACATCAGTCCTAACTGAATACACATATGACCACCTAATAACAAATGACCTATTTCCCATTGAGCAGAAAGGGTGTAAACGAGGCTCATATGGCTGTAAGGATCAGCTTCTGGTTAACAAAATGATACTGGAAGATTGTCATAATAGACACAAAAATATATCGATTGCTTGGATAGATTATAAAAAAGCATTCGATAATTTGCCACACAGTTGGATTGAAAAATGTTTAGAGATTTTCAAAATATCCCCCGTTGTCAGGAGGCTTTTGTCATTCAGTATGAAGACATGGAAAATGACACTCCTTTTGAATAGTGAAACAAAATCACTGGAAGCTGGAGAAGTTAATATTAATTGTTGAATTTTTCAGGGTGACTCTTTATCACCGCTTTTATTCTGCATCGCACTTATACCATTAAGTAAAATGCTCAATGAAACAAAACATGGATATAAAGTCTATGACAAAACCATTAATCACTTGTTCTACATGGATGACCTGAAACTATTTGCAAAAAATGATGAACAATTGCAAGGGCTATTATCCACTGTGGAGCAGTTCAGTGATCATCTCAATCTTGTGGAACTTTAGCATCCAAACAGACCGAAAAATAGATGCAAATAGACCTGATATAATATTGAAGGACTTTAAAAACATTTGAAAAATTGAGCAAGTATAAGGACCTGGAGATAGAAATTGGAAAAATGTGGAAATTGAGAACTAAAACAATACCAGTGGTTGTAGGCGCTCTGGGAATGATACCTAGGGGGTCTAATGATTACTTATCGCAAATCCCAGGAAACTCGCGTATAGGAGAAATACAAAAGATAGTACTAATGGGAACTGCCCATATACTAAGGAAGATTCTGTCAATATAAGTACATCACAAGTCTAAACACTAAAGATGCATGTGTGAGTATTATGTTCTTTCTTGTACATGGCGGACCTTGTTGTCTCTTGAGGTCACTGGTTGTGACTTGGTGATAACTCGTATGAACATAAAGCAAGATAAATGCAACTGTAATAATAATAATAATAATAATAATAATAATAATAATAATAATAATAATAATAATGTGGAGAGAGAGAGGAGACTGTGGCTCACATTGTGTCCGAGTGTAAACACCTAGCCCAGACCCACTATAAGGGCTGGAGACACGATGTGATGGGCAGGGTGATCCACTGGCACCTGTGCAAAGTAAACAATCTACCACATTCTGAGAAATGGTATGAGCATAGGCCAGAGGCGGTGATGGAGAACAGTCAGGTGAAGGTGCTGTGGGATTTTAGGATACAGACGGACAAAAAACTGGAACATAATAGACCTGACCTGGTGGTTGTGGACAAAGAAAAAAGATCGTGCCTGATTGTGGATGTGGCCTGCCCGTTCGACACGAGAGTGCAAGAGAAGGAGAGGGAGAAAATTAACCGATACCAGGACCTAAAGTGGGAGGTGAAAAGGATTTGGAACTGCCATGAAGTCAAAGTGATCCCGATTGTCATAGGCGCACTGGGGACTATCTCCAAAGGTTTCCAGGGATGGTTAAAGAAAATCGGCCCCTTCACGCTTTTTGGAACGCTTCAAAAGGCATGCTTGCTTAGAACAGCAAGAACCCTCCGTTACGTCCTGAATATCTGAGGCTGCAGGTAGTGGCTTGATATTCAATCCAACGGACTTTCCAGTTAACCAACATCAATGACTGAGATTCAAGGAATAACAATAACAATAATAATAATAATGGGATGGATAGACTACAAAAAGGCATTTGACGTGGTGCCTCATTCTTGGATCACCAAAATCCTGGAGATCTTCAAGGTGGCAGATAACATCAGACAGTTGTTGGGGTAAAGTATGAAGTCCTGGGAAACAGAGTTAACATCAACTGGAGAATCCTTGGGAAGCATGAGGATCAAGAGAGGTATCTTCCTGGTAGATAGTCTGTCCCCTCTGTTGTTTGTCCTTGCCCTGATGCCCCTGACCAGTGTACTGCGGAAAGTGAGAGCAGGATACAGGTTGGGAAAGGGAGGGCTTGCCATCAATCACCTCCTCTTCATGGACGATCTAAAGCTCTTCGGGAAGAGTGAGAAGGAGTTGGATGTGCTTGTTGACACTGTCCGTATTTTCAGCAATGATATATGTATGCAATTTGGTATTAGTAAGTGTGGAGTAATTGTGATTAGGAGGGGTAAGTTGAGCAGAAGTAACGGAATCCAGATACCAACAGGTGGAATGATAAAGTAAATTGACTCTGAGGAAGGATACAAGTATTTGGGCGTTCTGGAGGCTGACGACATCAAAAACAAAAAAATGTAGGAATTGATAAGAACTGAATACCTTCGGAGAGTAAGGAGCGTATTAAAATCACATCTGAACAGTAGGAATGCCATAAGTGCAGTAAATTCCCGAGCTGTGTCTATTATTAGGTACAGTGCGGGAATTCTGAGATGGAATGTTGCTGAACAAAAAGAAATGGATAGGAAGACTGGGAAGCTATTGACTATCTACAATATGTTTCACAAGAGGAGTGATGTCGATAGACTCTACTTAAGGAGATCTGAAGGTGGAAGAGGTCTTATCAGCATAGAGGACTGTGTTCAGATGGAGAAAAACAACCTATACAAATACGTGACTGATAGTAAGGAGCCAATGCTCAGAACTGTACTGAAGGAGGGGACAATTGGCCAGGGGATGTCCAAGGAGGAAATAACATCAAGGAGAAAGAGCAGCCTTCAGGAAAAATCCCTTCATAGTACCTTCTTTGAGAAAACTGAATTTAGAGATCCACAGACATGGAACTGGTTGAAAAGAGGAGACCCCAGGACTTAAAGTGGGAGGTAAAAAGGATTTGGAACTGCCATGAAGTCAAAGTGATCTCGATTGTCATAGGCGCACTAGGGACTATCTCCAAAAGTTTCCAGGGATGGTTAAAGAAAATTGGCCCCTTCACGCTTTTTGGAACGCTTCAAAAGGCATGCTTGCTGGGAACAGCAAGAACCCTCCGTTACGTCCTGAATATCTGAGGCTGCAGGTAGTGGCTTGATATTCATTTCAACAAACTTTCCAGTTAACTAACATCAATGACTGAGACTCAAAGAGTAATAACAATAATAATAATAATAATAATAATAATAATAATAATAATAATAATGTTTTCTTTATTAACCACAAGGGTTTACATAAAGTAGACATTAAGGACAGTACAGGACAATACAGGACGGTACAGATCGGCATTTCTGCGTGTAAAAAAAACAGAGGATGAAATAAAATAACAAAGAAAAATTCCCCAATAGGGGGGAGACTTCCGAGCGACATTTGTGGAGAAAGCCCATTAAAAGACCACAGTGGCCCTGACCACCAGGGCAAGTGCCCTCTCCCAGTTTTCCACCTTTAATTTACAGACACATACTCAGAGAAGGCCCATTCATTCGGGCCATACTTGCTTCTCTCACTCATCTTTCAACAAAATGCTGGGAAAAGAGCACTTCCCTCTCTACCCTGATTTTCCTTTTCAGATGAAATTTGAAAAAGTTAATCAGGGCATCACCGAAGAGGTAAGTGCTCGTCTTCAGCCCTTTCAAACGTGTCCACCATACTATTTCTTTCGCCATGGCCACCAGACAGATAAAAACTGCCTGCCCTTCCCGGCTAAAGGAAGAGGGCGGGCAATCCTCACGATGGACTCAGCTGATAGCTGGATTCGTCCTACACGTGACATCAGGTGTTCGACATAAACCCACAAGTCAGCAATGCTCGGACACTGGACGAGTGCGTGCAGGACGGTTTCGTCGCCCTGTGCGCATCTCGGACATGCCCGGCTGACGGCACCTCCATGCCTGTAAAGTTTATCCCGAACTGGCAAAGCACCCCGGTAGCACTGCCAGGCCAGGGATTTCTGGAAGTTGTCCATAGGCCCCGGCCCGAAAGTCCTTCCGAAGAGATTGGCTAGTTGATTTTCGTCGACGCCTAGAGTTTCTCCAAGTACGTCGTCGCTCTTCCCCTCCACTAATCCCCTATAGAAACGCCAAGGTGGAGTTTCCACCGATCACATTGCCCGATTGGTCTAAGGCTGTGAGCGCCTGAAGACATTCCAGTCTCCAAGCGCTCCCTCTCGGTCTTCGCTTGACCCAGGACTGCAGCTCCGCCAAGGAGACGAGCTGGGGAAAAACGTGTCTAGCAAACGGCGACCACACCTGATCACGGGTAGCGGGTGTTGACAGCAGATAGACCGCCTGACCATCGGAGCGCGTCCCTTCCACAAGAAGCGAAAGAGCAAACGCTCCAGCGCAGTCAGGCGGGGCTTAGGACAAGGTACGACGGTCAGGCGGTAGTAGATGACGGACGCGATGTACGCGTTAACCACCTCCGCTCGACCTTTCAGGGATAGCTTCCTCTCGGCCCATTTCTGGGTGAGAGAAGCAACCCTGCTCGTCACCTCGTCCCAGTTTTTGTCCGTCTGGAGGTCTGGACCGAACCAGACCCCGAGCAATTTAACCGGTCCGTCCGTCCAGCGCCCGACGACGCTGTTGGACGGCATTAACCTGCCTCTCCAGGTGCCGAGCTGCAGGCCTACTGACTTTTCCTGGTTGATAATTGCTCCTGTCACCGCTTCGTATTCTCTTAGTGTAGTGCCGATCGCCTCGATGTGTTTGGCGTTCGACACCACTACGGTGACATCGTCCGCATATGCTGACACGGATCTTCCGCATACTAGTTCGCGTGGGACCCCCCTCAACGTTTCCAGTTTGTGCAGTAATGGCTCGAGAGTCAATACGTACAATAGGGACGAGAGGGGACATCCTTGGCGGACCGAGCGCATGATGTTGAACGGTTCCGAAAGGTGACCGTTCACTCTCACTACAGAGCAGATGTCGCTGTGCATGGCAGCGATCCAGCCTCTGAAGACGGGCCCAAAGCCAGCCGCCCTCAGGACTGCCGCTAGGTAACGATGGTCGACCCTATCGAAGGCTTTCGACTGATCTAAATTGATCAAAGACCCACCCGTGCCAGGTTCCCTAGCTACCCTCTCTACGATGTATCGCATGAGGTGGAGGTTGTCGTGGATGGATCTGTCGGGAATGGCGCATGTCTGTGCCTCTCCCACCAGACCACCAACGACAAGCGCCAACCTCTTTGCTAGCACCTTGGCCAAAATCTCGAACTCTGTGTTTACCAGTTATGGGCCTAAAATTATCTATATTATCCCCCTTGTTCGGATCCTTTCTCAGCAGCGCCACCGCTCCTCGGCTCACAGAGCTGGGAATTCTCCCGTTCTGTTGCCAGTTGCAGTAGACGTACGCCAAGAAGACTCCGAACAAATCTGGCATTTGTACGTAAAGTTTATAGGGTAGACCATTCAAACCAGGCGATTTACCCTTTGTGCAACTAGTCATTGCATCCCGTACTTCAGCGGTTGTTATCGGCTTTTCGCAACACTCCGCCTCGGTGGCCGAAAGCTGCGGCAGTCCGTCGAGGTAGACACTAAAGTCCATCCCTCGATCCGGCCCGCCACTGCCCCCGAACAGTTGAGCGAAGTGTCGCTGAAAAGCTTCACACATTTGCCCGGGATCGAGTAGCATGCGCCCGTCGTGGTCCACCAAAGACCGGATCGTGGCTTTGTTCCCACGACGCGCCTCCGCCAATCGGGCCCATTGAACGGCTTTCGTCCACTCGTATCTGAGAGCACGCACCCTAGCTCTGACAACGCAGCCTTCGTGCTTTGCATTGAAGAATTGGTCAAGGGCCAATTTCGCCGCAAGTACATCGGTCGCGATGCCTTTGCTAAACGCCTCATCTAATTTTCTAACTAATTCTCCCTCTGCTCTATTTTTTCTCTAATCCTAAAGTCTTACTAAACCTAATGGACTCTATTCTAATTACTCTTTTCAGAGCAAACCACCACTTGTTGTTGACGATGGCCCCCGTCAACGCCCGCTTAACTAGTTCGCTAATCCGGTCTCTGTAGGCCTTGCGCGCTGGTAAGGACGCGTTTAGCTTCCAGTAGCCGGGTCCTCGTCTATGAAGCCTATCTAAGTCAAGCACACAGATCACGAATTTGTGGTCCGTGTGGCTGACTATCTTGAATTGTGGACAGCCTATGCTAGACCTATCTATCTCCCTACAAAATACTCTATCTAGATATGATCTGGATGACCCTATGCGATTTGTCCAAGTCCACATAGGTACATTCGGGAAATCCAATCGGTACCTGTCAGACAGTTCAAAACGTCTGAGCAGGTTGGTGAGACTCTTGCACCCTCCTTCCCTATCCACTAATCCCACACAATCCCAGCGTGCATCTAAGAGCCCACTAACACTAAAGAGCGGGACGTTCCAAGAAAGGTCTCCAGACGCCGGAAGAAATCAGGCCGCTCTGCTCCTGTCGGGGCATAGACGGCCACTAACCTGAAAGCTTGCCCGTCTCCGCTGGTCACGTCCAGCACCACCACCTTACCTTCCGGGTCCAGGAAGATGGCCCGTATGGCAAGATCCAAACGTCTCCGAAAAAGCACAGCAACTCCTCCCCCCAATCCCGGACGGCTGGGAGATGCGTACACATCGTAGCCGCCGAAGATCGGTGCGAAAGCCTGTGCTTCGGAGATTCTGGTCTCGCTGATGGCCACTACATCTATGTTTAGTGACCTGAGGTCGTTGAGCAGGTGGCCCTGCTTCCATGACGACCCCAAGCCACGCGCATTTATGCTGCCTATTCTGAGTGAGGTCATGTTGAAAAGGAGTGGAAAAGATGGGAAAGACCACTTACCTTACTTCTCGTAGGGGAAGGACGGTTTTTCCATCCTTTTCACTGCTTGTGGCCTCCTCAGGAAGGATGTCCTTATAAATCCTCCTGGAGCGTGCTTGTTGGAAGTCTCCGATGTATTTGGGGAATTTTTTGTTTAGTGTCATGTACGTTTTCTGTGTGATGTGAGTGATTTGTATGTGTGGAGGTGGTCTGAATTTTGGGGTTGTTGTGTAGTCTTTTTCTGTGATGCTGGTGTTGTCTTGGATGTAATGTAATATTTGCTTGTTGTTCAAATTTAATGCTGTGTAGTGTGTATCGTTTTGGTTGTTTTGTTTTGTTTGCGTTTGCTGTGGGTTTGTTTCTGTTTCGCATTTTGGTGACTTTTGTGGTGTAGGTGATGGTGGTGTTGGGGTTAATGATGGTGATGGTGTTGGTGTTTGGGTTGATGGGGTTGGTGATGCTGGTGTGGATGGTGGCATATCTGTCCTAACTTTTTTGTTTCTTAATTTATTTGTTTCCCTCTGTATTTTGTTTTTGGAGGGGAAGGAAGAGAATTTTTTTCTTTTTTGGTTTCTTTTTTTTTTCCGGATATCGTTTCCCACTCCTCGTCGTCACAATCTGTCTCCAGTTGTGATAGGCCGGGGAGTGGAAAATCCTCCACAGGCGTTAGTTTTGCTTGTGGCGTGGTGGATGGTGTAGGCGCTGGTGCTAGTTCTGAAGTGTTGGGTGGTGGTGGTGTTGGTTTAGCTGGTGGTGGTGGTGGTGTTGGTTTTGCTACTGTTGCTGGGGTTGTTGCTGTTATATTTGCTTCTGTTGTTGCTGCTACAGTTGTTGCTGCCATCTCTGCTACTGGTGGTGTTGATGGTTGTGTCACTGGGGTGGGTAGGAGAGGTGGCCTGAACCTTTTAGCCTGAGGGCAGAAAGCCCTTAGGTGGGTTCCTTCGCCACAAACGACACACCTAGGTCTTCTGCCCTCGACAATTACCGTGAGGTGGCTGCCGTCAGTGAGGTCTATTACCTCTGGGATCTCCTCAATGCTTTTTTGGTTCGCTTGGATCAGGAGCTCCATCCCAGATCCGGACCAGTTCTCCTGCTTTTCTTTTGCTATTGCTATTATTTTTGTGTTGGCTTCGATGCCGGCGAGGACGGCCGCTATTAGCCAGGTAATTTCGATGGCCGGTGGACGTGGGTCACCCTGATCTTTACGAGTCTCTGGCCACAATAGCTCGGGACGAGTGTGAAGTCGTCACTTCTTAACAGGGCCATGGAGTGTTCTCTAGCCTCCTCTGGTGTTTCAAAGAACACGTCCACGGTTCCATACTTCTGCCCACGTCTGATGTGGGTTTTTCTTGCCCACACATGTCCCAAAGCTTTTTGGATTTGGGACTTGGATGCCCGTTCCACTCGGCGCGAATTTACATTTATTGTTCGATACGACACGGTGCATAGGCGCCGATGCTCCATTTTATTAGGTGGGGGGGGTGAGGCTGACCCTGTATCCATCTTTCTTTACCATTTGTTTGGCATTTTCTAAATCCTCCTGAGTAACCTTAAATGCTTCGAACTGTTTTGCTACTCTGGCAAAACTGAGGGTGGTTTTTATAATGTCATTGTTGTTGTTGTTGCTATCGTTATTTGTGTTAATATTAATTTTAGTTTCAGTTGTGGTGGTGGTGACGTCAGTAGTCTTTGGTGGGGAAGAGTCCATTTTGCTTGATTTCATTTCGACATCAGGAGTTAATTTATTTTTTTCTTCTTTTGTTTCTGTTGTCGCGGTGGTGGTGGGGGTGGTTGTTGTCGCGGTGGTGGTGGTGGTGGTGGAGGCTTTAACACCTGCAGTCATTGGTAATAGCGGGAAATGAATGTCTGCCTGAGACAAATTTAAAATATTGCTACTGATTAAATTTTTAGTGTTTGGCAACCGTAGTAATATTTACAATGGTGGTGTCGGTGTGAGGTGTTAATTTGTGAGAAAGGCTTTCAGCTGCTTGGTGCAGAGATGAATTAGCCATTTTTTTTCAAAGAAATTTTTTAATAATCATAAAAGTTTAAAATTTTGGGCACAAGGCCCCAATCTTTTTGGGTGTACTTTTCGGAAAACAATGTATGTGCGCTTATATATGGTTAACAATAAAAAATTTCCATAAATGGCAATTTTTAACAAACGAAAATAACAAACCTTTGCGGAGCTCACTATGATACGATTTACTACGTAGGTCGCCAATAATAATAATAATAATAATAATAATAATAATAATAATAGGAAGAAGCAAAAGAAGCAGAAGAATATAGTTTTCAGTTCTCTATGTAATCATTTAAAATGTCTAATGTTCTCCCATTTTTCCTCGATTTTATATAGTCTTCTTTTCCTTCTACTTTGCCTATCATTACTCTGCACTCAAATTTTATGTAATAATTGATTGTAACTACTTCAAATTGTATGCTTTGCTGGAAGCTAGTACGTTTTTTTTACAATATATTTCATTCTCACTGTCAAACTAAATTCGTATTACATTTATGTAAGTAAAGAATTAGTAGATCGATGACAATCTGTATTTCTATTAAATAAGAAGTGTGAAATATTGAATGTCAATTTTTCTGGTAAATGTGGTTTGGTAATTCTTCTAGAAATTGAGATTCATTGAACCATGTGGAAATAAGGTCACGAGATTTGGAAAATGTCTTGTTAGAGAACGCTTTTAATGAGCAGAAATAAATGTATCATGCAACGTTTATAAGTATATTTGTATATTTTCCAGCTGAGGTTAATAGACATCACATAATAATTGTTTTCCTAGAAACATCCTGTTTAATAGAAGCGAAATGTAAATGGTGTATCAATCAGCCTGAATATTTGACGTATCATTCACTCAAACAGACCCTCCAGTGCGACTCATGCTACGTAGTTCTCTTAATTAATCTCTTTATTTTTAATGACGTTACAACGCTGTAACCGGCTCGTTACAGATTACACAAGTTAAAATAATGATTTCTAGTACAGGCACAAGGACAGTAATTTGGTGGGAAGGGAAAGTCGATTAAATTGACCCCAGTACGTTACTGATACTTTATTTTATCAACCCCGTAAGGATGAAAGGCAAAGTTAACCTCGGCGGGAGTCTAACTCAGACCATAAAGGGACGTAACTCTCTGCTGCAAACATGGAGTCTGACTCTACCGATATTGCCAATCCTCCGCCCTACACAAGTTAAAATAATAGAATATAAACAAGTATATACGAGGGTCAGATATGATTCCATTGATGCTATGAAATCTTGCATGCATCCACTCCAGCTATTCTTATTAATAACTGCACTATTTCTATCTATGGAGTATCCTGAAAAATAGACCTCATTTGCTAATCCATGACAGCATGTTAGTCAGCCTATAAACCTTTCTGCTAAGCCTCATAATTGGACGAAATCACAAGGTTCCGAGTTTGATCCCACTTACTCAAATGTAATTTACCATAGTGATTCAAACATTGAGAGTGAAATCGGATAGACGAACATTCTTGGATGGCCGTCGAATGAACTGAACATATGATCCAAATTCCTCTGATTATCTATAAGGCAGTTATATATGTTGATATAAAAATATACATATTATAGTTAATTATAAGTAATACATTACAATATTTCATAATTGATAACAATCATCGAGTTACAATTTGAGAGGACATCTCCATTTTGTTTTTAGTGTTGAAGGTAACATATAGGAGATTAAAAGACATTTTCTGTGTTCTGATAATGGAGAAAACAAAAAAGCGCTAATACCGTGGATACATAAATATACAAGCATACATGCATAAATACATACATACATACTCACACACACATATATTTATCTCTCTCTTTCTGTCTCTCTCTCTCTCTCTCTCTCTCTCTCTCTCTCTCTCTCTCTATATATATATATATATATATATATATATATATATATATATATATATTGTTATACTTGGGGAGGGTCATATTTGTGTAATATTGCCAGAATTAATAACAGAACACACTCACTGTTTGTTTGGATTTCGCTTTTCGCTTCTGTGTCCTTTATATCGGTAATCTAATTTATTCGGTCCTCAATGTTGCCATTGACTGACCAACGGTAAAAAATACAGATATAATATAGACACAAACACATATATATAGTTTATCAAAGTTCTTTCGTTGCACATCTGCAACATCGTCAGCACCACTTACGATGTTGCAGATGTGCAACGAAAGAACTTTGATAAACTATATATATGTGTGTGTGTCTATATTGTATCTGTATTTTTGACCGTTGGTCAGTTAATGGCAACATTGAGGACCGAATGAATTAGATTACCGATATAAAGGACGCAGAAGCGAAAACCAAACAAACAGTGAGTGTGTTCTGTTATTAATTCTGGCAATATTACACAAATATGACCCTCTCCAAGTATAACAATATTTGTTTCGACACACGATTTCATATCAAAAACCTCGCAAAACTATATATATATATATATATATATATATATATATATATATATATATATATATATATATATAATACAATATGTTGAAAAAGTAACACACTAGAGAGAGATACAGTGCGCCATCAATAAGGCAGGGAAAAACCACCAGTGCATGGATTCTAATATATATATATATATATATATATATATATATATAGAGAGAGAGAGAGAGAGAGAAGAGCTTCTACAGGACTAGAACTGTTTCATTCGTGAGAAATCATCAGGGCTTCCTGATGATTTCTCACGAATGAAACAGTTCTAGTCCTGTAGAAGCTCTTCTATATTAAAACTTTTATACTCTGCAATGTATTGAGTACCTTACTTACTGTGGTTACTTCCGATTCAACCCGGAATAACTTATATATATATATAAAAAAAAATATATATATATATATATATATATATATTTATATATATATAACAACTACTTATAACACAGCTGAATAACAATAAATGTAGTCTTAGTTTTTCGAATACAAGAGCGAAAATGAGGGGCTCATTCTATTGACATATTGAAATGACTTATAGAAGAGGCTGTTTGCATAATTGCAAACCAATCCAATATCTCTTTATAATATATAACCAGCAATTTCTCTGTCTGTCTGTCCGACGCGTAGAGAGAGAGTGAGAGTGAAAGAAAGAGACAGACTACAAGAGTGGGATAGCGGGAGGGAGAGAGAGAGACGCTGGAAGAGGGGAAGGAAAGCCATGTCTTGCTGTCTGCAATACGATACATATATATATACACACACACACTGAGCCCGTCATAATGACGTAATGCAGACAGCCAGACATACAGACAGATATTATAAGGGCGCAACGTTATATCTATGTATCTATCTAAAAAGAAAGACTAAGAATTATGTAGAGAGAACGTTAAATGGCCTAATGCGGTCCCTAGGGCATTGAAAATTTGAAATAATTTTTGCTCAAAACACTCACAGGATCATAAGTATTACATGGCTAAAGTTTGAAAACAATCGGTTGGATGGTTCTCAAGTTTTAGTGAGCTGACAGACAGACAGACATTCTGTGTCCGGGTGGTTTTCTGCTAGTCTACTTATATATATAACCAGCAATTTCTCTGTCTGTCCGACAGTGGAAACACGTGCGTAGAGAGAGAGTGAGAGTGAAAGAAAGAGACAGACTACGAGAGGGGGATAGCGGGAGGGAGAGAGAGAGTGAATAGACGCTAAAACACGTGCTACAGAAATATTACTTTCCTCTTCCTTTATAGAAACATTACCTTCCCCTCTCCACTGTTTTGGTCACTGAGGCCGAGGGAATCGCTGGTTGCTATAGAGACACCTTGCACAAGCCAGAAGTAACCAGTTCGAGGCGGTTCTGACTTGACACCATGCGAAGAAGGTTGCCATTGAATTTGTGGTTGTTGCTGCTGATAAAAAGGACCATTTGAAGAAGGTTGCTGCTGATGAGGTAATTTATTAATCAGATTGGGCAGTTCCATAACCTACGTTTGATTTGTTCAATTTTTTTCTTCAATTTTTTTTGTTGTTTTTTTTATTTCTTATTGAAAAAATATAAATAATAAAATAAGGTTAGAAATTTAAATACAATTAAATACGATTTAATTTCCATTTCCAGCAACCAATGTCCAGTGTTCAATTTCATGAAAAAATTGGAAATAATTCAAAAAATTGGAGTTTAACTTTTGAACATTTGATTTGACAATAAAAAAATATTTCCTTATTCACACCTAATGGGATGATTAAAATTTCATAGGAATATTTTTTTCTAACCGCCAGTTATTTATTTCTCCTTTTTCGTTTTAACATATATTTATTTCAAAGATTTCACCGTATAGATAACATATATATTTATACATGCATAAAAGACACACCGAGAGACGGTGAACATGTGGTGCCGAAAACATTTCTCATCCAAATCTCAACAATATCAGAATATACACTAGATTTGCTAGCAGAAAACCGCCCACCAGGTGGTTTTCTGCTAGTCTATATATATAAAACCGTCCGTGTGTGTGTGTGTGTGTGAATTTGAATCCCTAAAACTCGAGAAGTACCCAACCGATTGTTTTCAAACTTTACATGTGTATTACTTATAATTCACGGAGTATTATGCACATAAAAAACTTCGTTACCTCTAGCCGATTTTTCCGAAATTTCAAGGCATATTATGCACATAAAAAAATTCATTTTCTTGATCCCCTAGGGCCCACATTAGGTGAAAACCTGCATTTTTCCTGCTTCATCGAGGAAAATCTTAAAGATTATCCAGCCATCGGAATATTTGGTTTATTTTCTTTACATATTGTCCAGGCATGCAGTTTTTCCACGATTAGGTCTGTTGGCGGCCGCGTTCCAAAATACCTTATCCCTTGCAACGCCGGGTACCACTGGTAGTTATTAATAAAATTCGAAAAACTCAAATTACACACACACACACACACACACACACACACACACACACACACACACACACACACACACACACACACATACATACATATATATATATATATATATATATATATATATATATATATATATATATATCACGCATACACACTCTGTATATATGCAGACACTCTCCGACGGGTAACGGATTTGCCAACCCACCAATAATATAGAATAATATAGTTTTTTTAATTATTATAATCCGAAAGCGCTCACTATCAATTGAACAATACTAACACACCAACAGGACCCGTAGACAGTAGCCGCCTGATAGTTCACGTTAAATATACTAACATTAATCCTAATTCTAATTCTAACTTTAACCTTAACCCTAATTTAACATTAACTCTCATACACTCATCTCTACCTTCACCAAAAGGCATATTAAAAGACCAAATATACCATGTTTTTTAAACAAGTTTTATCCGGGTTAGTTTTTTAATTATATTATATATTCACAGTTACTTATTACGTACTCTTCTTACCTTGCTCTGAACCGAATACACTATAAAAAAAATCAAAAAAAAATCTACACAATCACCACACACACACACACACACACACACACACACACACACACACACACACACACACACACACACACACACACACACACACGCACACACACACGCACACACACACCTCACACACACACACACACACACACACACACACACACACACACACACACACACACACACGCACACACACACACACACATATATATATATATATGCATATATATTTGTAATTTGGATTAGCATCTTTCGCCTATTATTTTACGACAGGAAATAAACTAATGATAAGGCATATAAGCCTACCGAAGGGAAACAATATACCCTGTTATTAAACTATTTATATATATTCTTTACCCTTACCCTTACCTTTATCCATATATATTCTTATTTAGTTAGAATTGGTCAACGAGCTGTTTTCTATATATTCTCTACCTACTCTATAATTTCGCCTATTATTTAGCTTCATCGTACATTTTTATCAACATTTGGCCATTTTTTCTGTTGTAAAAACATTTTTCAGTTTCAGATTTCTATCACGTCTGTAAAATTGAGTCAGTACTGAATTGTTTCTTAATCTACTTATGCCTGTTAAATGTTGTCCATGCAGCGAATTTTTCTTAAAAACATTTTATCTTGACATTTTGTAATTCCAATGTTCGTGTATTGTAGTGCTTTTAAAAGCAGTTTTTGTTTTTTCTGTTCGCAGTCATAATTATCTCTTACCTTTGCTGTTGCCTTTATACGTGTTTGTTCTCTTGAAGACTGGAAACATTTTACTTTTGTTTCATTCATTAAATTATTGTTCAGTATAGAAAGGGACATTGTTCTACACTTTTCTATGCATTGGAGATATTAGTAAGAGATAATGAACGAAAATATTACTTTATATACTAAATATATGTGTAGCTATACAGCGGATATTTTATTATAGAATAATTCTTTATTGCAAAAGACATCTATTTCTTTGTATTCGAGATAAATATAATTTTCATACATCGAAGTTTTGATAATCTATCTTAAATACAGACATTATTGTTTTCATGTCTAGACTTGTACAATCAGAATGATACCACTTGAGAAAGCTAACTAAAATGTATACCTATCACAAAGAATTGATACATATCTCCTCAAACATGATGCGAAATAACAAAGACAAGGAAATAATCCACATCCTTGTATTATAGGTAAACATAAATTTTCTGTATCTAATTTTAACGTAATTGTTTCCCTTGTTTTTGTGCCAAGTCGTTAATTTTGTATTCCACATGAATACACTATAATTATAACTTATTAAAAGTTAGAGTATAGATACCTATTTCCTCAGCTGTTGTCGCTTATATCTTCAGTAGTTAAAGGCGTGGCCTAGTGGTAAGTGTGTTGGAATTCCGATCATAACGTCGTGGGTTCGATTGCTGAGGTGGATAGTGGGTTGAGTTCTTGAACAAAACACTTCATTTCACGTTGATCCAGTATGCTTAGCTGGAAATGAGTACCAGCAATAGCTGGGGATTTAGCACTGAGATAGACTGGCGTCCTGTTCAGAGGATTATCTTGTGATCTCAGTCGTTTCACGCCACGAAACCGGAATAAGAACCGGCCTAACGAGTCTTCTAGATTCAGACAGACTTTACTTCTTCATTAAGTATTGATTTGAGGATGCTGGCATTGATGAACTTCGAATAAGTTTTCTTCATATTCATGAAGGTTCGGGATCGATCCCAATGCACGGGATCATCGGCAAGTACATTTACCATAGCCTCATGATTGCTCAAGCTTTGGGAGTAAAGTCAAAGGTTCATCTTATCACAGTATCATAATCCAGGACGACTTGTACTTACATTTCAAAGAGCCAACCCTTTCACACACTCTGCGTCATGATACACGCCTGTGGAATGCTCGGCCACTTGCACGTTAATTTCACGGTTAGGCCGTTCCATTGAAGAAACAACTGGAACATTCATCATCGACTCTCCATTCCAGTGAGAAGTTATCCAGCAATCGTTGAAATAGGTAGAAGATTAAAGGGAGAATATTTGATGGAAACCAAGGAACGACATACAGAGTGTTGAGTGGAAGATAAAAGAAAAAAAAAACAAAGAAAAACAAACCAAACGAGAAAGGAAAGAAGCTAAATGTAATAGAAAGGATAAGGGGAAATTTCTTAGAGAAGGAAAATGGTTGAGTGATGCCGAGTGGCTAAATACTTCCAAAAGAAAGGATGAAACAGGTTTTCAGGTTTTACTGATTTTTCGTTTTTGTTGTCTTTGAACACTTATTTCCTTCAGAGAAAAGGAAAATAAAATATTGGGAGATAAGAGTAAGAAGAGAAATATGAATTATGTAAGAGCAAAGCAAAGGAAGGAAGAATGAAAGAAATCAATGGGATAAAGTAGTATGGCAGAAACGAAAGAAGAATGAAAAGATGAACACAAAGAAGGAGAAAACGAAAACACCAAAGGAACAAATTGTAGAACAACAACCATCCCACCAACCACCACCACCATCACCACCACGACAACCAACACCCCCATCACCACCATCACAACAACAACTACCACCATCACCACCATCACAACAACAACTACCACCATCACAACAACAACTACCACCATCACCCCCACACACACACTACCACCACCACCAACACCACTACTACTACTACTACTGCTAGTTGTGATGCTAATAGAGAAACTAATAGGGGAAAGTTATCGTTGACAAAGGATGAGGTGAAGGTATTGGAGAGAAAGAGAGAGAATGAGAGTGATGGAGAGTAAGTGAAATAAGAAGAGAAGACATTCTATTAACATGAACAACTCTTGAGCACAAACATAAACACATAAATACTGTTAGAAAAACAATAACAAGCTGAAGCAGAAGATGTTACTGCAGTAAATATTGTTGGACCTCCGTCAGTTTCAAAGGTATGTTCCCTTAGTCGTTCGGTTAACAGAACCGTCTGCAGGCGAAAGTAAGATCCATGCATGGTCCCGTAAACTCCTGAGTGAGTCCTAGGGGCGCTGTATTGATATACGTAATTTCTGGGGCATTCTAGAACGTGGTGGAGCCCATAACTGTCCAGGTCTTATTACAACATATTTCTTCACGAGGGGAATAGAGAGTGAGAGAAAGGAAGTGAGAAAGAGATATAGATGAGGAAACGACGTTAGTACTCGACAGGTACTTTTGTTATCAACATTGAATAGATGAAAGGCACAGTTGACCTCGGTAGGATTTAAACTCAGAGAGCAGAGAACCGAAACGACTATCACCAAGTACTCTATCTACGTTCTAACGACATTGTTGATTCACTGCCTATGAAAGTAACATACAAATGACTAAAAGATTTCATACACTTACCGTAATACTCAGTGATAGAGCGCGACATTGTGTGAAAATGCTGGCTCTTTAAATTATTGGTACAGCTTATGTTTTTCAGCTGAGTAGATTGGAACAACATTATATAAAATGTTTACCCCGAAAAAAAAAAGGCGGTGAGAAACAAACACATGATCTTATGCTCGTGAGCCCAAAACCCTAAACACCAAGACAGGAGCCCGCACTAACACATAACAAATGATTGTTTCTACTTTTGGCACAAGGCCAGCAACTATCCTAGTGTATTACTGGTACTTTATTTTATCGACCCCGTAAGGATGAAAGGCAAAGTTAACCTCGACGGGATTTGAACTCAGACCATAAAGGGCCGTAACTCTTTGCTGCAAAGCATGGCATCAGACCCTCTACCAATACTGCCAATCCACCTTATATGCCAATACACATAACACATAATGATAAATGTAGCAGCAGCAACACTAGAAGCAGCGGCAACAGTAGCAGTAGTAGCAGCAGCAGTAGCAGTAGTAACCAAAGTAATTATGGTTTCTAATTTAGGCACAATGCCAACAATATTTTGTGGGGCAGGGGAAAGTTGATATAATCGACCCCTGGGTCTTACTGGCACTTTATTTTATCGACCACATAAGGATAAAAGACAAAACTAACCTCGACGTGATTTGTAATCACTACTTAAAAGGCCGTAACTCTATGCCGCAAAGTCTGTTGCCCAACGCCTTACCGGTTCTGCCAATACATCACCCATGTAACCAAAGTAACAAAAACAGTAACTGTTAAACAATAACAACAAGAAGCACATCAACAATAGTAACAACAACACTAAGAAAATCTAAACAAAAAGAATAACAACAAAAATGACAACTTTCCTATCAACAAAAAGAGCAACAATAACAACAATGGCGACAACAACAACAATCGCAAGCATGGCGTCAGAATTTACATCATCAGCAATAATAATTGTTTCTACTTTTGGCACAAGGCCAGCAATTATCCCAGTGTATTACTGGTACTTTATTTTATCGACCCCGTAAGGATGAAAGGCAAAGTTAACCTCGACGGGATTTGAACTCAGACCATAAAGGGCCGTAACTCTTTGCAGCAAAGCATTGCGTCCGACCCTCTACCGATATTGCCAATCTACCGCCCTATCACCACCAATAATAATTGTTTACAATTTAGGTACTAGGCCAACACTATGGGATAGGGAAACGTCGCTTAAACCGCACCCAGTGCATTTCTGACACTTTATTTTATTGACCTGGTAAGGATGAAAAGCAAGGCTAACCTCAGTGAGATTTGATCTGAGAACGCAAAGGGCCGTAGGTATATATACAGCAAATCATGTTACCCGATGCTCCATCTATAGTGCCAATCCACCGCCAATACTACCAACAATAGTAAAGGTTTCTGATTTAGACACAAAGGCAAGAATTTGAGGGGAGTGGAAAGTCGATTAAATCAACCCTAGTGCATTACCAGTATTTTTTTTTATCGACCCTGTAAGGACGAGAAAACGAATCTAACATTGGCAGGATTTGAACTCAGAACGCAAAGGGCCGTAAGTATATATCACAAATCATGTTACCCGAGGCTCTACCAATACTGCCAATACATGCCCCTTACTACAAACAATACTAATGGCAACAGCAGCAAAAGGAACCGTAAAAATAACAAGAACAAGAACAACTGCAACAATAGTGATAACTAAAACTATCCTATTACAGACAAAAACCACGACAACGATAGAATCCATTTTATTGAGTAAATTTAACAATTACCCGATTTAACTAAACATAATTGATTTCACAAATATGTTGAGGCTACTATACTACATATACCAATGACTTCTCAGATATTTTCTGACATTGTTGAAGCTTCTTCCCTACGCTTTGAACTTTCTGTGTAGCGAATATGATTCCTTTTGACTGTTCTCTAGTTTATGTAATTATACGAGAGACAGTTTCTCTTTGAGTCAATGCTTCAAGAATATTTGCAATTCCTCTCAAGCCAACTCTATTTTCATTATTTACTCTCTCTCTCTCTCTCTCTCTCTCTCTCTCTCTCTCTATATATATATATATATATATATATATATATAGATATATATATATATGTATATATATATGTATGTATATATATATATATATATATATATATATATATATATATACATGTATATGTATATATCTGTATATTTATATATCTATATCTATATATCTATATCTATATATATCTATTTCTATCTCTCTCTCTCTCTCTCTATATATATATATATATATATATATGTGTGTGTGTGTGTGTGTGTGTGTGTGTGTGTGTGTGTGTGTGCCCACTTTCTCTTACTTTACACAAATATACAAAAATATAAACGTATATGTATCATGGACAAACACGTTAAAAATCATGTCTTTCTTTTCCTTTTTCATTATTTGAGCATTTTCCTATTTAATTATTAAGCTTGGCGACCAATGTCTATGCTGCAATTGGAAAACGCATTTCAAATTTAATGACCAAATATTCAAAGACGCAAAGGCCGTTAAAATGTGCATTTTGTATGGCATATATATATATATATATATATATATATATATATATATATATATATATATATATGTGTGTGTGTGTGTGAGTGTATGTGTGTGGTGGTGTGCGTGCGTGTGTGTGGTGGTGGGGTGTGTGTGCGTGCGTGTGTATGTATTTGTGTGTGTGTGTGTGTGCGTGTATATATATATATATATATCCAAATATACAACACACGTACACACATATCTGTGCATAACATGCATACATACATGTGTACATTGGTTTACATATGTCAATTTGTGTAGATGTGTGTATGAGTATATATACATGAATAAAATCTACATATCATAATTATGTATATACCAGTACGTTAGTATGGAGTTGAATGTGTAAGAATATGTACGGTCGTAAAATATTCTTTCAAATCCGTCGCACGTCTCGCTTCATAATCCATGGATATATATATATATATATGTAAAAGTTCTATTTATATTGTTGGGATACAACAAGCAAATATTTTTATAACTGATATAAAGCACTCAACAAGTATTTGGAGTAAACATACGATATTAACAAATGGAAACTATATTTATAAAACCATATTTATTTCATTATACATATTTCAAGGACACCAAGTTAAATTATGATGTGCTTTCATCAGACAAAATATAATATAGGTCAGTTTTATAAATAAATATTGACATACCCTTAAAAAATGCAACCATTACTGTGGGAAGCTCCCGGATAGTGGAGTTGTTTACTTATATTATTATTAGTATTGGATATTTTTATTTTTAAAATAAGCCGTTGGGTTACAGAGAAAGAAAAAGAAAAAGAAGGAGAGAGAGAAAAAGAGAGAAAGAAAGAAAAAAAAATGTATAATGAAATAAATATGGTTTTATAAATATAGTTTCCATTTGTTAATATCGTATATATATATATATATATATATATATTCCAGTTGAGATTGGATATATAATATAATTTAAATCCTTAATCAAAGAAGACGATCCTAATTTAATATGATTTTTCTAAATTTTCAAATGTTTTTGCAGGAGGTTTATAATTATGATATGAGTGTTACCGGCTATTCGATTCACCAGAAATAAAGTTCTTTGCTATTTCCTATTTCTCTCATCTGAGCTATTAAATTTGTAAATTTAATAAATGAAGCATAATTAGAAATATTAATATAATTAATAAAAAATAAAAATACAAAACCTTTCTCTCCATTGTTGAATCAGTTGAAACGAAATTTTTTGAATGGAAGTTGTCAGGTGATAAATTGTTGTCGCACTATTGCAGATTACATTAATGTGCCCTTGTTTATTTCATTACTAAATATCTGTGAGTCCTCTAGTTTGAATTGCGGCTACTCGGCAGCGATTTTGATGCACAGATTTGGATGTTTATGCAAATAGCAAATCAACTGGAAGTTTTCTGGAAGAAATAGATGTCGGATGCTTGAGAGACATTATCTTGGTTGTTCTATTCAGCCATACCATTTGCTGCTGTTTCAGAAGCCCTAAGCACTTAATATTACATAACACACTTCTTTAATTTTGATAGAGTCCATATCAAAATAAGAGCCAATTGTTGTTTTCAATAATACCGCTGCCATACTCATCGTGTTTGATCTAAACTTTGAGAAGTACAAATAGTTCCACATCGCTGTGACACGTACTGATACACCAGACCTAACAACTCTCCCCGTCCGACGAGATCTCCCACCCACTTTGGGGTGGGTGAGAGATGTCTTCTCTTGTGAAAATGGGTATAGCTTTCATTATAGAAAATCTCCCCATTTTGCCATATTTCTCCCCGTTTTCGGGCATTTTATTTCATGATACTCTCCGTTTGGGTTTTTAGAGGTTAGCAGGTCTGAATACTCTGTTATTTATTTCATTCATTCGACAAAATAAAAGAGACAGTAACTCATCCTCTATATTCTTCAGCTTCTTTGTGTAGCAGATTCGAACTTCATTTGAATTTGTTTACAAAACATTCTCTAAAACTTACAGCAATTATCTTTCGAGCGGCATGCCATACATAAACAGTTATATATATATAAGTTAATATATATAATTTGATTAATTATTGTTCAGAAAGACAAAATGGTTGGCAGACTGAATTGTGTCTGAAATATTTTCGTATGATCTTTTAATAACATAGAAAATGAATATTTGGAACAATAAATATATTCGGAAAAAAATTGATTTATTGTCTCATTAAACTCTCAGACACTTCATGAATATGACCTAACCAAATTCTAGAGTAGAAAACCAGCATGCGTTAAATTTGAATCAGAACACATAAAAGTATCACACATAGACACACACATACATATACACACAGTGACATAAACACACCACACACACATCCCTCTCTCTCTCTCTCTCTCTCTCTCTCTCTCTCTATATATATATATATATATATATATATATATATATATATATATATATATATTTATATATATATATACACATATATTGAAAATGTACATATTAGATCATTGCGATGTTAGGATAAGTGTGTCGAACTCTTCTGGTGCATTTCTAGTTTCTATGTTAGTTTACATCGGTGAGGAACTGGAAGTGCGGTTCTTGGACGTCGTAAACTTTTAAGTGACGTAACACACAGCCCAAATCTGTCTCAATCATTTTAAAGATTATTGAACTGCAGCGTTGATTAGTACTAAAGTCGATTTGGGTGACAGATGGCCAATATGTTTCAAACATTATAATGGATATCTCAAATGTCGAGAACTATTCTCTCTACTACTTCTGATCGAAATATGCTACAAGCTTCAACAGAATTGCCTTGGCATCCTCATAGATAATACCAAATATCCTATCAAGTGGACTTGTTAAATATTCTTGTAAATAGCAATTCTATGATCTTTGGTATTCATATTCTTAGTTATCAATATTAATCAACTGTTGAAGATCACATGACTTTATTGATATTTATCTTCAATTCCTTTTACATTTGAAGAGCTACAACAGTCAATTTGATAAAGTGCTGATGTTTTGACCGATAGATTATCATGATATATCCAGGCTGTGACAGTGTGTAGCTTATTGGTTTGGGACCTTGGCAGGAAAGGTCCTGAGTTTGATTTCCCCTCAGCTGGCAAAAATGACTTGTAACTGTTGTCAGCGTTGCTACATGCTGTATTATGCTGAATCGCCCTGAGAACTCCGGTAAGTATATATGTGTCTGTTGAATACTCATTCACTTGCACGTTAATTTCACGAGAAAGCTGTTTCGTTGTTCGAAAACTGGAAAACTCGTCGTTGGAAGTGATAGAGGCCCAATAAATACACACTCATTTCCACATTACTAGTAAAATATTCTTTAAATAAACAAGGCAACCGCGTACAATGTCTGTGATTTATGTAGCTGAACATGTTTTAAAGAGAAAATGCCAGTCGATATATTATTAATCATACAGCTTAATGGATAAATGGTTCAAGGAATTTGAAGGAGATCTTCATGAGTGTGGGTATGCAGTGCAGAAATCTATCGGCACCTAAAGTGCTTAGTACATATGTGGAGCAGTTGTAGCAGCAGCAATATTAAATGAAGTTATTACTGTAAAAATAAATAGCGAAATTTCTGAGTTGAACTTGTTTGAGAGCTGACATGATTTGAGATAGTTTAAACTGAAGCAATTACTTCGTGGAATATTTATGTTATCCATTCAAGAAAGGCATACACACAAGTTGTTAAATTTAATTTAGATTCATAATGTTTTCCTCACCTTGACAGTCTCGCTGCAATTTAGTTGTACAAATAAATAAATAAATATAAATTAAATTTCAGAGTTTTAGCGTGTTTTCGAATGGGTAAATAACATTTCCACGATATACCTGAAATAGTGAAATATTTAGTTGTCAGATACATCCTTTCCTGTGTGCCCCCTTTTCTCCTATCACTTGTGAAGCAGAGAAAATATCTTAAGTTGAACATAATACAAGTGGCATATCCTATAGGTTGCTGTTAAAGTGAGAGTCATGATATATGCATAGGGTTAGATAAAGTCTCCTACTCATCAGGAAGATTAAGGATAGTATTAGGTAGACAGTTAAGGTAATAAACAATACTGCTTTACATAACTATCCTTTTCAGTAGCTTATGGAAATAATTCGGTCTGAAATTAATGAATAAAACTAGAAGACTTTCACGACGTTGCAGAATATATAAACCTTTCTCTTACTCTTTTCAACTCTTTTATATTTTGAAAACATAACAAAGCATCAATTAGCTTTTAAGGTTTAATTATAAAAGTGAACGCTTCTACAATTCACTATCATCAATTCTGAGACTAATAGCTTGTCTCTGACTATAAATTCAATTGATCTCGTGAGAGAAAGAAGGGGAAAAATATTACTGACAACAAAATCAAAAATAATAATAGTTAACGCTATAGCTACGACAATATTGAAGAAATTCCTGAATTTAATTAACAAAAAAAAAAAATGTATTTGTGAAAAATATTTGTGAGGCAGCTTTTTCTCCCTTTGAAAGATTCGTTAGATTTTTATGTTTGCAGATCAACGACGTCACAGCTCCCATAGATGATATTACTATGAGAAAAACAGCAGTGTCTGCATGCACACTTCAGAAACACACGGACTCAGAAATAAATAAAGAAAGAGAGAGAGAGAGGGAGAGAGAGAGAGATAGAGAGAGAGAGAGAGAGAGAGAGAGAGAGAGAGAGAGAGAGAGAGAGAGAGAGATGAACAGGAAAATAATACAAAACTCTGCTGCTTTCAATTTTAACAGTTGCTTCTTTTAAACCCATACGAGTGAGATGGTACGCACAGTCGGTCATATATGTGACCTGGAATCACCGAGATCTTCGGCTTTTTCAACATTAGACACCTTTTTTCAGGCGTCAAAGCTGGTGTTGATCAGACCCCGACTTGCGTCCCCGCAGCATCTTGCCACATATAAGCCATTTTCATCCTAAGTCACCCAGTGGTGTTCTCTGTGCCTCCGCTCTCGTATTCAGAACTCTCTTATTCGCTACTCCAGCAAATACCATTCGATTAAGGTATTTGTAAAGTGACTGTCCTGCAAAGTCTTTACAGTCCATCTCCATGGACTCACAGTGTGTTTTCCAGCCTCTGTCGTGACTCTTTGCCGCCGATTTCTGGTACTTTGCATGGTTAATTTCATTAGCTTCTTCAATGGTTTTAAGACGAATATTCATCATTTTTCAACTGTTCAACAAAAGAGTAAAATGCCGAATAAACCCTTATAAAAATGTCAACTACGAAAAGACAGTACAAACCTAAGAGCATGTTAAAATTTTAAATTATAACACCAATTAATCTACGAAAAGTGAAATTGTATGCATACAAACTGAATATAAATGGTAATAATTTTCAACTTTTCTGCCTGCTTCAGTGGGACTTCTCTCACATGTAGAGTGCACTGCGAAAGGCGTCCTTATGAGGAGGAGTATCAGTCTTCGTAGCTCTGAATTTCATTCCTGCCGTGTAACGCTCGGCGGCAGACCCATCAAGAGCATGTCGGATTTCACCTTCTGGCGGGGTGTGTATTTCACAGCCGTGTTGAATGATATCCATGAGCTTGGCTGGTCAAGCTTGCTGATCTGACCGGACCCGCCGCTGGAAGGCATGCTTGAGGACTCTGCCACCACAAACCTCGCGGAAATAAGAGGAAGAAGAAGAAGAAGAAGAAGAAGAAGAAGAAGAAGAAGAAGAAGAAGAAGAAGAAGAAGAAGAAGAAGAAGAAGAAGAAGAAATTTCAATAGTGACAAACTTGCAGAGTCGTTAAGTCATCAGAAAGAATGAATGTGACAGTTGTTCCATCTTCCTCTATTCTGAGTGCGAATTTTGGCGTTGTCAACTTTGTATCTAATCCTTTTGAGGTCTAAAAATAAAGTACCAGTCGAGGAACCACGGGTAGTGGAAATATGAAAGTGTTAGATAAGGGGCTCTTTGTGGTATTTATTCTGGTTCAGGAGTCATAAATGACATATAGTATCAGCAATGGGAAGCTCAATGAAAGCTTTGTGTCCTGTTCCAATCTGAAGAGCAACTCTTTCTTTATTACATGATTCAGATAAGAATATCCAACACATTTCAAGCATAAATGTTTAGATACCATTACCTTACGGCAAGCTCTTATAAAATAAGTAGCACACTTCCGTTAACAATACTGTTTCTTCTGTTTTCTTTACCTACAACAGTCTAAAAAGAAAGAAAATGAAAAAGAAGATAACAGATCTCCATCTTGCATTAAATGCTAAAAGCATATGTTAGAGGTAACATAATGGCTGAATTACTTCTATGAAGTAATTACTAAAATGCAGTATATGGGTGACGCTAAAGTTATTAAATCTACACACACTGGCTGGAGCCAAGACGTTGTGTCCTTAAATAAACTGTCTGTTTTTCTGACAGCTTCAGCCCTCAATGGCTGAAACATTGTGTAATAACAATTGTAACTGAATACTTTAACAGTTATTAGAAGGAAATAAAATAACGTCGGCAATTCATATGCAAATTGCAGTTTTAATGTTCTGTCTTAACTAAACTCGTTGAAATAATGGGTTATGTACACACGCACGCCCACACACACACACATATACATATATGCATAGAGATATAAAACGCTACACTGTATATCTGTCCATCTCGCTTACTCTCTCTTTATATGTATATATATATATATATATATATATATATGTGTGTGTGTGTGTGTGTGTGTGTGTGTGTGTGTGTGTGGTGTGTGTGTGTGTGTGTGTGTGTGTGTGTGTGTGTGTGTGTGTGTGTGTGTATGTGTGTGTGTGTGTGTGTGTGTGTGTGTGTGTGTGTGTGTGTGTGTGTGTGTGTGTGTGTGTGTGTGTGTATGTGTGTGTGCAGAAGGTTCAATAAGTCCGAAGAAAACTGGTGAGAGTAGCAAAGTCAGCACTCGATGTAACACCTCCACTTTGTTCTTATAATATATAAATACAGTAAAGGAGGCAGAGGAGTTGATGCAGTGGGTGGAGACTGTGTCGAGAGTGTGGGGTTGAGAATGAATAACATGAAGACAAAGTATCTGATAGATAACTTTAAGAAGCCAGAGAAGATTATAAATGTAGGCAGGAAGCTGCTAGAGTTGGTTGAGTAATTCCTGTATCTGGGAGCAAAGATTGGAAACACAGAGGATGATGTGGTTGAGAGGAAGAGAAAAGCCTGGGCGGCATGTCACAGTTTGAGATCGGTGTGAAAGTCGCACTTTCGTAAAGATCTGAAGTTCCGTCGCTTCGTTGCTGTAGTGGAGTCTGTGCTACCGTACGGGTTTGAGACTTGGACACTGACCAAGACACTCACTCAGATGGTGGATGGGTGCTACATGAGAATGCTGAGGATAGCTCTGAACATTAATCAGTGTGCACTGAAGATGAAGAACTCAGATCTGTATGGGAGCCTTCCAAAAGTCACCTCGAAATTAATACAAAGGAGAATGAGACATGTTCACCGAAATTCAGAGTTAACACTGCACCCAGTGCTCCAGTGGGAGCCCCTGGACGGACACGCTAGAAGATGGAGAACCAGATTCACATATATTGATGCCATAAGGACGGACACTGGTCTCCCGGAGACACAGGTCATGGCGGCGATGATGAAGGACAGAGACCGCTGGAGAGGACTCGTCCATGGATCTCGGGAATTTTACACACCCTACACACACACACACACACACACACATACACACACACACACACAAACACACACACACACACACACACACACACACACACACATATATATATATATATATATATGCAAAAGTTCTAATTAAAATTGTTGGGATACAACAAGTAAATATTTTTATAACTGATATAAAGCACTCGACAAGTATTTGGAGTAGATATGCGATTTTAATAAATGGAAACTATATTTATAAAACCATATCTATTTCATTATACATATTTCAGGGATACCAAATTAAATTATGGTATGCCTTCATCAGACAAAATACAATATATAACAGTTTTACAAATAAGCTTTGACGTACCCTTTTAAAATGCGACCATTATTTTTGGAAGCCATCTGGATAGGGAATTGTTTATATTATTTTAATAAGTCTTAGTGTTAAGGACAATTAGAAAAAGACGGAGAGAAAGAAAAAAGACGGAGAGAGAGAAAAAAGAAAAGAAAAAAAACGTGGAGAAATATCGGAGAGAGAGAAATGCATGGAGAAAAAAGGACGAGATAAATAAAGACAGCAGGAAGGAAGAAATAAGAAAACAGAGGAAAGCAACAGAGAGATATCAAATCATCAGACAGATAGAAAAGCTCAAGAGAGAGAAATAATATATAGAGAGAGGGGGAGATAATGAAAACTTTACGTCTTGTCATATTAAGTTGAGTTAACAATTTATATGAAATGAATAATAAAAATATAAATATTAATATTCATGAATGGAACATAAATATATAATATGAGAAATTAAACATTGTTTAATAATGAATATATGTTTAGTTTAAAAATTGAGATCAATGTACTAAAATTTGAGTTTAAGCATCCAAAATGTACACATTGCTAGAGAAACCACTATCTTACGGCAAAGATACGCAAATATATATATATATATATATATATATACGCACATCCTGAAAACAGAAGTTATATCTACTCAAGCCTACAATATAGACATACAAAACACAAATGATTTCTCTTAATCACTGCTATATATTCCTTGTATTATAAAAAGTTCACAGCATATATACATAAATATATACGATTAACATTCATGCATTCATATATACGATTACCATTCATGCATTTAACATTCAGTTAAAATTATGCATATCTGCAATCAAAACTGCGTGGGTAGGCATGCACACACATAACTCTCACCCACACACATACATATATATATATATACACATACACATATGTATAAATAAATATTTGCGTGCGTCTTCACCAATTGTTAGACCCGCATCACTCATGTACACATACAGACAGATATACAATCATAAAAAACCTATAACACTTTTATATGCATGTTAATACACACATACATATTTGTATAGAGATAATCAAATATCAATATATTACTAAAGGATTATACTTTGGAAATATAATTATAACAATATAAATTTAAAATACCAAAGGATTATATTTTGGAAATACAATTATATCAGTATAGTCTAAAGGACAAACGAATTCTAAAAATATCAAACATTAAATATCTTTAAAACACTATAGAGTATCTTAAGTTAAAATAATATGTTTCATATATTTAGTATAGAAATTTATCCTACGTATATTTCAATCAAGATATTGAAAGGGTAGACTTATGAAAATTAAGAGAAGCTATCAGAATCAAAACAAACCTAATAAAAATAAAAATAAAAATAAAAATAAAAATAAAAATAAAAATAAAAATAAAAATAAAAATAAAAATAAAAATAAAAATAAAAATAAAAATAAAAATAAAAATAAAAATAAATATTATATCAATATAATTTAAAAATTTAAAAATTTAAAAAGTTTAAAAAATATATAGATTTAAAAATTTAAAAAATTTAAAAAAGCCAAGGATTCTACAGATATCGTTATATTTAGTATAGAAATTTATCTTACGTATATTTTATTTAAGACATTGAAAGTATAGACATTTTAGAGTAGTTTATTATATCTATGTTTATATTTAGGAAGAAAATTTAAAAAGAAAAAGGTGAAGGAATCTAATGATTTATCGACAGGTTTCATATATTAACTAAATTACTTAATTAATTATACTACATTTTAAATTTATATTTATATTTAAACGTTGAGTTCAATCTATGTCTGCAGCAACTGAATAAATTATTCCTTAAATTAAGGGAATTTTTGGACTTTAAAATAAAGAATATTTCTTCAATACAAAGATCACAATTTTCTGAAGAGGAATTAAAAGGAGTAGCTTTGAAATAATATTCCAAGTCATCGAATATTTAACATTATCTCGTTTTAGGTCCCATAGTAGGCTAGATAACGAAGTTGAAGATTTTTTGTTTCGATCTGTGAAAGAATTTTTATGATTATTGAAGCGAAATTTAAATTCTGTAGAGGTAGAACCAACATAGTTAAATTAATTTAAATTAGTTTTAACATTACAATTGTACACTACATTTTTAGCTAAGCAGTTGTTATTTAACGGACAGTTAGATTTATTTCTACAGTTACAGTTATTCAATTGAATATTGCTTGGGTTATTATTGGTATTTTGGTTAGGTTTTAAGTTTCTATTATTAATTCTATTAATATTTTGAGCTAAATTTTTGGTGGACGAGTAAGTTAATTTTATAGTATGTCCATTAAAAATTGAGTAATATTTATGTGTTCTAGGGAAGCGTTTGTCAAGAGCTTTAAAGAATAGTTTAGCAATAGGGGTTTTAATATTTAGTGAGAAAGGGGGAGCAAACCATAATATATTTCTAGTTCTATTTCTTTTTCGGCTTTTGGAATTATTGTAAAGTTTTCTATTATAGTTGTTAAAGTTGTTACCATAATTAAAATTGTTATTATTTTGGTTAGTTTGCTTATTATTATTATTATCGATGTATTTAATTTAGTACAAAATATTAATAGAATTAATGATAGAAACTTAAAACCTAACCAAAATACCAATAATAACCCAAGCAATATTCAATTGAATAACTGTAACTGTAGAAATAAATCTAACTGTCCGTTAAATAACAACTGCTTAGCTAAAAATGTAGTGTACAATTGTAATGTTAAAACTAATTTAAATTCATTTAACTATGTCGGTTCTACCTCTACAGAATTTAAATTTCACTTCTAAAAAATTCTTTCACAGATCCAAACAAAAAATCTTCAACTTCGCTATCTAGCCTACTATGGGACCTAAAACGAGATAATGTTAAATATTCGATGACTTGGAATATTATTTCAAAGCTACTCCTTTTAATTCCTCTTCAGAAAATTGTGATCTTTGTATTGAAGAAATATTCTTTATATTAAAGTCCAAAAATTCCCTTAATTTAAGGAATAATTTATTCAGTTGCTGCAGACATAGATTGAACTCAACGTTTAAATATAAATATAAATTTAAAATGTAGTATAATTAATTAAGTAATTTAGTTAATATATGAAACCTGTCGATAAATCATTAGATTCCTTCACCTTTTTCTTTTTAAATTTTCTTCCTAAATATAAACATAGATATAATAAACTACTCTAAAATGTCTATACTTCCAATGTCTTAAATAAAATATACGTAAGATAAATTTCTATACTAAATATAAGGATATCTGTAGAATACGTGGCTTTTTTAAATTTTTTAAATTTTTAAATTTTTTAAACTTTTAAATTTTTTAAATTTTTAAATTTTTAAATTTTTTTAATTTTTTTAACTTTTTAAATTTTTAAATTTTTAAATTATATTGATATAATATTTATTTAACTTTTATTTTTATTTTTATTTTTATTTTTATTTTTATTTTTATTTATAAGGTTTGTTTTGATTCTGATAGCTTCTCATAATTTTCATAAGTTTACCCTTTCAATATCTTGATTGAAATATACGTAGGATAAATTTCTATGCTAAATATATGAAACATATTATTTTAACTTAAGATACTCTATAGTGTTTTAAAGATATTTAATGTTTTGATATTTCTAGAATTCGTTTGTCCTTTAGACTATACTGATATAATTGTATTTCCAAAATATAATCCTTTGGTATTTTAAATTTATATTGTTATAATTATATTTCCAAAGTATAATCCTTTAGTAATATATTGATATTTGATTATCTCTATACAAATATGTATGTGTGTATTAACATGCATATAAAAGTGTTATAGGTTTTTTTATGATTGTATATCTGTCTGTATGTATACATGAGTGATGCGGGTCTAACAATTGGTGAAGACGCACGCAAATATTTATTTATACATGTGTATGTGTATATATATATATGTATATGTATGTGTGTGGGTGAGAGTTATGTGTGTTCATGGCTACCCACGCAGTTTTGATTGCAGATATGCATAATTTTAACTGAATGTTAAATGCATGAATGGTAATCGTATATATGAATGCATGAATGTTAATCGTATATATTTATGTATATATACTGTGAACTTTTTATAACACAAGGAATGTATAGCAGTGATTAAGAGAAATCATTTGTGTTTTGTATGTCTATATTGTAGGCTTGAGTAGATATAACTTCTGTTTTCAGGATGTGCGTATATATATATTTGTGTATCTTTGCCGTAAGATAGTGGTTTCTCTAGCAATGTGTACATTTTGGATGCTTAAACTCAAATTTTAGTACATTGATCTCAATTTTTAAACTAAACATATATTCATTATTAAACAATGTTTAATTTCTCATATTATATATTTATGTCCCATTCATGAATATTAATATTTATATTTTTATTATTCATTTCATATAAATTGTTAACTCAACTTAATATGACAAGACGTAAAGTTTTCATTATCTTCCCCTCTCTCTATATATTATTTCTCTCTCTTGAGCTTTTCTATCTGTCTGATGATTTGATATCTCTCCGTTGCTTTCCTCTGTTTTTCTTATTTCTTCCTTTTTTCTTTTTTCTTTCCTTCCTCCTGTCTTTATTTACCTCTTCCTTTTTTCTCCATGCATTTCTCTCTCTCCGATATTTCTCCACTTTTTTTTCTTTTTCTTTTTTCTCTCTCTCCGTCTTTTTTCTTTCTCTCCGTCTTTTTCTAACTGTCCTTAACACTAAGACTTATTAAAATAATATAAACAATTCATTATCCAGATGGCTTCCAAAAATAATGGTCGCATTTTAAAAGGGTACGTCAAAGCTTATTTGTAAAACTGTTATATATTGTATTTTGTCTGATGAAGGCATACGATAATTTAATTTGGTATCCCTGAAATATGTATAATGAAATAGATATGGTTTTATAAATATAGTTTCCATTTATTAATATCGTATATATATATATATATATATAGGAACCAGTAAGACCCCGACAGCTGAGCTCAAGCCGTTTCGACGGCTAATTCTGGACTAAATGAACATTTATCCTGGTATTTAAATAGCCGATCTTCTCAAGGGGTAATTCCATATATGGTCAAAGTGATTGTCAAAAATCAGTAGTAATTCTGTGGTTGCAAATTAGTAGGGGAGGTGGTGGCTAAACCTGCCAGTAGGAGAAAGAGGGGAGGGGGTGGAGTAGACCCAATCAAGCGTTGGTAGTGCCAGCTACAGCTGGGCATGAGGTCAAAGAAGATACAGGGGAGGGGGAGGGGGAGGAAGTCGGAACGGTAGGTAGAACAATGGTGGGTAGAAATAGGAAAGAAAAAATACTGAGAGTGAAGAAAAGCAAATAAGTGTAAAGAAAAAATTAAATTCTACGACCTAGGTGTCAGGCTATTGTTAGGCGAGAATAAAATAAAGAAAGAAAGAAAGAAGTAAATAAATAAATAAATAAATAAATAAGGAAATACGTAAAAGAACTAGGTGGGACGAATTAGGCAAGGACCCTTTTAAGAGGTATAAGTACGTAAATGATACGGTGACTGGTCAACAAAAGGGGCCAAAATACTAAAGAGACTACCACGAAATAAACAATAAAGGTTTCCATCCCGGGCCAGCAACGACCCAGTGCAGCAAAGTGAACTTGTACGACATAATAATTCTGAGTCCCGAGAAAAATATATACTAATGCTAACTCTAAAAGATCTAAAACAAGCTACATGAAAGTTCGTACGAAATAAAGGTAGAATACGGAGAAATAAGTTCAGAATCCACCCCGCCCAGAAGAAAAGCGAAGCAAGAAATACTGAAACGAAAAAATAAGGCATAAGTGCCACTAAGAAATATAGAGGGCACAGAGAATAGTGGGAGCGGTCGGAAAAGGGGGGCAAGTATCCGGGGTCTAAGCCAACTGCTATAAAGGGCGGCGTCCGCCAAATCTATCAAAGACTAGGGGAGGGGGGAGTGGGGGTACTAAGGCTACATGGGGCCAAAGGGCAGCCTCGGGTGGGCGAGAAAAGACGCCGACAAAGGAGAAGAGCTGGGGTAGAAGGACAAAGGAGAGAGGGGGGAAGGAAATAAAGGATGCGATAAAAGAATACAAAGAAGATCTTACGTCTTCCTTGGCAAGCAGGGGTTACCCATTGCAAAATCGGCAACTGGGGTGTTATAGCCCTAGTCTACCCCCCCGGGTCATTATGGGGTTTGAGGGCGAGGTAAGTCCTACGCAATCTATGTTTACATGCAGTAACCAGTTCATCTTTCTTGTTTAGGAGTTGGTCCGTCGAAAACAGCATTTGTAAAGTTTCCTCCGAGCATAAATTGCACGGACGGCGTCCTCCCGTGTAAGAATTGGCTCTGGACAGTAATCTCCAAGTGAGATCATAGGTGATGTTGTTGTCCTTGAGGTCCCATATGTGGCCCGAAAGTGTAGTGGCGTGACGCCGGGCCGGGTTTCGGAAGGTATGTCTATGTTGGTATAGCCGGGTCTTGAAGTCACATGCGGTAAGTCCTATATAGGCTTTGTTGGAGGTATCCGTCCTCACGTTGCACTGGTAGATCACATTACGGTCTCTGCATCTATTGTCGAGTGGGCAAATAGATCTATCCGGGCAGTTACACCTCCTGGTCGGTTCTCCACTGCTATTTAGGTTATTTCTGCCATCGGGGTTGAGTTTTTTGTTGTTAGAGGAGACGATGTTTTGTGCGAAGTTTGGTGTAGTGCTGTAAGAGAGTTTGATGGTATTTTTGTTAATTATGTTGTGGTAGCGGTGTTGTAATGGGAAGTGTTTTTCAATGAGCCTAAAGAATAGTTTCCCGATGGGAGTAGTCACCTCTGCGTTGTGGGGAGGATTGAACCATGTTACATTGCGTGAGCGGCGGTGTCTCCTGCTGGTTCCGCTAATGGGATCTGGACAGTAGGATATTTCCTCCCGGAAACCACTCCGCTTGAGGGCCTGGTTGTAATAAGGCGCATGTTCATCGAATATCCGCTCATTAGCTGACAAACGGGATATGCGGAGGGAGATGTTTTTGACCAGGTTGTTTGTGATGTTCCTAGGATGGTTTGATCGGCGGTGGATGTAGTGCAGATTGTCATTAGGTTTCCTGTATGGGTAGTACAGGTCGTTTTCGAGGTCGAGGGTTACGTCCAGGAAGTTTACTCGGGTCAGGGACGTTTGTAGGGTTATTTTAAATCCCCAGTCGCGGAAGAATCTGATTAATTGTTTCCGGACCCGATCTGTACTACTGGGGTTGTACCCTTTAAGGGTAAGGAGCCCATCATCACGGTACAATCCACCACCGAATGCAGGAAACATATCAGTGAGTTTGGCTATTAGGAATAATCCTATAAGATCAGTGACCTCCGCCGAATCCGTGGCGCCCATGCTGACGTCGAAGGGTGAGTCGGGAGCTCTTTTTATCCATTTAGAGTCGTCAAAGAGTAAGACTGTCTTCCTGGCGTGGAGGATGATTTTTCTTTCCTGGTCGGTGATGGGCACGAGTGTTTCGGCGAAGTCCAAGGCGGCAGTAAGTAGCGGTAAGGTGATTGAAGCATAGTAGCTCTCTATGTCGAACTGTATGAATTTAGTTTCTCGTTTATCCTCCATATTGCTGAACCAGGAGATTACTTCCTGGGTGTTGATCCATAGGCTAAGTCGGGTGTGTTGCTTGACTTTTGGTATCACGCGGTCTAGGATTTTTTTGCTGATTCTCCCTATGTCGGACTTCGTTGGGTTAATAAGCCTGATGGAGGGTTTACGGTCAAAATCGGATTTATGGTCCTTCAGTGTGAAGTATGGTGTCCGTGGGTCTAGAGGTTCCGTGCGGTCGGCGACCCCGAGGCTGGAGGTGATTTGTTGTCCATCTCGATTTATGTCCTCAATGCAAGAGTGGTTGGCCTTTTTATAGGTGGAGTTTAGGCTGCTCCTGATCAGTGTGTGGTATCTGTCAGGGTTGACAAAGTATAGGTTCCCAGTTTTATCCGAATGCACCATGATGTCATTTGTGTTATCATACTCTGTTAAGTTGCTACGGAGTTTTTGTAGGAATCGGTTGTGTCTGGGTTTAAATTTAATGTTCTTGACCAGTTGGAAGAGGTCATTCTCGAAGGGTGCGAGCAAGGGGTTCAGGGGCGGAGATTTGTAGGTAATAAATCCGAATCTCTCCTTGGTGCCGAAGTCTTGGTTGTCGCAATATCTGTCATAGAAAAAAGTTCTCCATCTAAGTCTTTTCGCAAATAGATCAATTTTTTGCGTGAGCATCCGAAGGTAAAGTTTTTTCGGTGGGATTGGGATGTTCTTGGTAGAGAAGTCAATGTTGTGTTTTCGCATGGTGCGGGTGAAATGAATTGAGCTTAGCGGAAAAGTCTGGATACGGCGTGGTAGGGTCGGAAAGTGCTCTACTACGGGAGTAGGAGCTAGATAACGAAGGAAATGTGGTAAGGAACCAGGTGGACCATAACGCACCAAAGTACTCAATACTTGAGGTAGTAGAGTGGGTAATAGGAACCAGTAAGACCCCGACAGCTGAGCTCAAGCCGTTTCGACGGCTAATTCTGGACTAAATGAACATTTATCCTGGTATTTAAATAGCCGATCTTCTCAAGGGGTAATTCCATATATGGTCAAAGTGATTGTCAAAAATCAGTAGTAATTCTGTGGTTGCAAATTAGTAGGGGAGATGGTGGCTAAACCTGCCAGTAGGAGAAAGAGGGGAGGGGGTGGAGTAGACCCAATCAAGCGTTGGTAGTGCCAGCTACAGCTGGGCATGAGGTCAAAGAAGATACAGGGGAGGGGGAGGGGGAGGAAGTCGGAACGGTAGGTAGAACAATGGTGGGTAGAAATAGGAAAGAAAAAATACTGAGAGTGAAGAAAAGCAAATAAGTGTAAAGAAAAAATTAAATTCTACGACCTAGGTGTCAGGCTATTGTTAGGCGAGAATAAAATAAAGAAAGAAAGAAAGAAGTAAATAAATAAATAAATAAATAAATAAGGAAATACGTAAAAGAACTAGGTGGGACGAATTAGGCAAGGACCCTTTTAAGAGGTATAAGTACGTAAATGATACGGTGACTGGTCAACAAAAGGGGCCAAAATACTAAAGAGACTACCACGAAATAAACAATAAAGGTTTCCATCCCGGGCCAGCAACGACCCAGTGCAGCAAAGTGAACTTGTACGACATAATAATTCTGAGTCCCGAGAAAAATATATACTAATGCTAACTCTAAAAGATCTAAAACAAGCTACATGAAAGTTCGTACGAAATAAAGGTAGAATACGGAGAAATAAGTTCAGAATCCACCCCGCCCAGAAGAAAAGCGAAGCAAGAAATACTGAAACGAAAAAATAAGGCATAAGTGCCACTAAGAAATATAGAGGGCACAGAGAATAGTGGGAGCGGTCGGAAAAGGGGGGCAAGTATCCGGGGTCTAAGCCAACTGCTATAAAGGGCGGCGTCCGCCAAATCTATCAAAGACTAGGGGAGGGGGGAGTGGGGGTACTAAGGCTACATGGGGCCAAAGGGCAGCCTCGGGTGGGCGAGAAAAGACGCCGACAAAGGAGAAGAGCTGGGGTAGAAGGACAAAGGAGAGAGGGGGGAAGGAAATAAAGGATGCGATAAAAGAATACAAAGAAGATCTTACGTCTTCCTTGGCAAGCAGGGGTTACCCATTGCAAAATCGGCAACTGGGGTGTTATAGCCCTAGTCTACCCCCCCGGGTCATTATGGGGTTTGAGGGCGAGGTAAGTCCTACGCAATCTATGTTTACATGCAGTAACCAGTTCATCTTTCTTGTTTAGGAGTTGGTCCGTCGAAAACAGCATTTGTAAAGTTTCCTCCGAGCATAAATTGCACGGACGGCGTCCTCCCGTGTAAGAATTGGCTCTGGACAGTAATCTCCAAGTGAGATCATAGGTGATGTTGTTGTCCTTGAGGTCCCATATGTGGCCCGAAAGTGTAGTGGCGTGACGCCGGGCCGGGTTTCGGAAGGTATGTCTATGTTGGTATAGCCGGGTCTTGAAGTCACATGCGGTAAGTCCTATATAGGCTTTGTTGGAGGTATCCGTCCTCACGTTGCACTGGTAGATCACATTACGGTCTCTGCATCTATTGTCGAGTGGGCAAATAGATCTATCCGGGCAGTTACACCTCCTGGTCGGTTCTCCACTGCTATTTAGGTTATTTCTGCCATCGGGGTTGAGTTTTTTGTTGTTAGAGGAGACGATGTTTTGTGCGAAGTTTGGTGTAGTGCTGTAAGAGAGTTTGATGGTATTTTTGTTAATTATGTTGTGGTAGCGGTGTTGTAATGGGAAGTGTTTTTCAATGAGCCTAAAGAATAGTTTCCCGATGGGAGTAGTCACCTCTGCGTTGTGGGGAGGATTGAACCATGTTACATTGCGTGAGCGGCGGTGTCTCCTGCTGGTTCCGCTAATGAAGATCGGCTATTTAAATACCAGGATAAATGTTCATTTAGTCCAGAATTAGCCGTCGAAACGGCTTGAGCTCAGCTGTCGGGGTCTTACTGGTTCCTATTACCCACTCTACTACCTCAAGTATTGAGTACTTTGGTGCGTTATGGTCCACCTGGTTCCTTACCACATTTCCTTCGTTATATATATATATATATATATATATATATATATATATATATATATAAGTATAAATGATATATGACAGGATATATCAATTAAGAAACAAACTAATATGTTGCACATGTATACAGAACCAATAATATGCAAATTTAAATACAAACTCTCGGGCGTTAAATGATCTCTACTCTCATAGGCATTCTGAGTTCAAATCCTGCCAAGGTTTGCTTTGCCCTTCATCCTTATGGGGTCGATGAAATAAAGTACCAGTAATGCACTGGAGTCCATTTACCGACTTTGCCCTCCCCTAAAATTGCTGGTTTTGTGCCTTTATTGGAAACCATTATTAGAGCGTCGGAGAAATGTGCAGCAGCATAAACCATTATTATTACTTCGATGTATTTACATGCTGGAATTTTAAAAGGCATACTGTGCGCTAATGTGTGAGCAGATCTATTTCCAGTAACGTTTTCTTTACTGAAACTATGTGGCTACTCAATTCTAACGTTAGCGAGGTGTTCGTATGACTACGACTATAACCAACGAATCACTGACGACAATGACACCTCGCTTGTTAATAACAAATTACCCCTCGCTGACCTAGATATGACAGGCTGTTGACTGAGATGCTGTGTAGTTATAGCATGAATGAATGATGTTTGACTCACTAATATTAATAACAAAACAAATATTATTTTTTCTTTAACGCAAGTATAATATCCGTTCGAAAGTTAATGGTAAAACCCCTGGAATGATCTGCAACAAGTTTAGCAGACCACTCCACCATAGAACCAATAAATATATATCAGTATATCATATAAAACAACAATCCCGCCGAGGTTAACTTTGCCTTCATCCTTACGGGGTCGATAAAATAAAGTACCAGTAATGTACTGGGTAATTTCTGGCCTTGTGCCAAACGTAAAAACAATTATATCATATAAAACAACGAAATCTGGTTACATCAATTAAAACTCCTGAAAGATTGTCTCAGTTTTTCAAATTCTCAGAGATTCAACATGAAAGAACGTATGACATGGCTGATATTTTCAATTACAGGTATAGTCCATCCGATGAGATTTTAGGTCCCGTTTACTCAATTTCATTCGCAAGACTTGAGTCTTTGACCCCGAGCTATGTTAAATCAATCATGCTGAAGAAGCCATACAGTGAGATCGAACTAGTTCAGGACTAACTGTGAATGCACTTAGATATTTCATTTCTAAAGCATAGGCCTAGATAAAGATCATTTTGGCAGTATCGGTAGAGGGTCGGACGCCATGCTTTGACGCATA
>OZ024741.1:42860662-42865662 GCA_964016885.1 Eledone cirrhosa
TTAATTGTAAGTTGTGATGTTGCTATTCCATACATGCTTTCTATTTAATTTTGGTTGGAGTTCATTTATGTTTATTGCCTCTGTGATTTATCTAAACATTTTTTTTTATTTTTTATTTTCATTTTTTTTACCTGTTTCAGCCATCCGGCTGAGACCGCGTATTTTCTGTGTGTAGATTCTATTTTTATTTCTATGTTCTCTAATTTACCCTTATTTTAGCATGTTGGCAGAGTACAGATGATTCTTTACTATCTTGAAGCTCTCGCCAGTGTTCATTTATCCGTTCTCCTATACTACGTGCTGTCTCACCTATGTATACTATATTCTTATCTCTATATAGATGGGAGCGTGGCTTTTTTCCTGTTGCCGCCGTCGCCGTGGTGGTGTCATCGCTAGTCTTGTTGTTGTTATTGGTGTTACCAATGGCTTAATACTGACATAGATGATACCACCGCTACTGCGACGAACGGGATAGGTGATGGGCGGTGTTGGTGTTTGTTGTCGTTGTCATTGTTGTTGTTACTCTTTATGGTCATGGTGATTGATACCACCAACTCTGTGTACCCACCTACCTAGGGAGTGGAGGTCAGAGGAGAACATCGCTGATCCGCGATGTTCTCCTCCCACCTCCACTTCCTAACTGGCGCGAGCGCGTTGGCAGTCAGCTGAAGACATGGGCAGCGACGATCAAGGAGGACCTCTCCGAACTCTCAGGTCCGCAGGTGGTCGGCCTGCGCCGATGGAACCGTGACTGGCTCGCTATCTCCAGTGACCTAGCCCGGGACCGTCGTGCGTCGGCTGCCATGGTTCGGGATGCCGTGAGGACAAGGGAAGAAGCTGGCTAAACCCGTCCAGGGTGAATGTCGACACAAGTACAAGTACAAGTAAGTACCTCTAAACTCCTTTGTATTGCTTTGGCGTTATCGTTGTTTACGATCAACAGGGTGGTACCGTCACTACGAATACTACGACCTGTATACACGACGCTGGTCTGTGTTTTTGCTGTTGATGTCGTTTGTTGCTGTTGTCGTTGTAAGTGTTTTTACTGTAGCTGTTGTTTTACTTGTTGTTGTCAATAGGGTGATGGTAACAGCACGACTATTGCGACCAGTGTGAATAACTTTGGTCGGCGGTTTGATGTTATTGTCATTGTTGTTGTGTAGTTGTCATTGTCGTTGTTGTTGTCTATAGATGTCCGTCGACTAAATGTATACCCCACCCCCCTCAGAGCTCCTTGTGTTCCTTCAACTATCTACTGGGTTTTGGTTGCACACAATTCTTCGTTCTTTTCGTCTTTTTTCGGTGATAGCTTTTTCTAACAAATACGACGGCTGGCAAACCCTTCAAGGAACTCATATGTATCCTGGGCGTACAGGCATTAGGATGTGTGTTTTCCTGCCATTGACATATCAAATATAACGATTTTCATCTGAAGAAACCGTTCTCTTAACCAACAGCTAATGCATGAAGGACATCTCGATTGCATGGAGAACCGTAGAAATAATTATTATGATTAAACGATATATGTAACCTCAGCGTCTTATTTTATTATTTTTATAAATTTCTCCATCGTAACTAAAACAACGATTGATGAGAGCTTTCTCCTGCTTACTCCTGTTTTTACCAAAGCAATCTTATCCGAACAATATATATACATATATATATATATATATATATATATATATAGGAAAAAGTATGACCCCGGCGGCAGAGCTCAAACCGTTTCGACGGCTATTTCTGGACTAGAAATAGTAATCCAGAAATAGCCGTCGAAACGGCTTGAGCTCTGCCGTCGGTGTCATACTTTTTCCTATTACCCACTCTACTACCCTAAGTATTGAGTACTCTGGTGCGTTATGGTCCATCTGGTTACTTACCACATCTCCTTCGTTATATATATATATATATATATATATATATATATATATATATATAATTGTAAGTTTGAAGAACAGTCAGATTAAATATATCTAATTTTTCTTCTCCCTAGTCCGTAGAAATTAACTAGATAAGTAATCATTTAAACGGAGCTAAGTTTAAAATGTAACTTCGAAGAAATAACAGATAAATTATACAGATTATCCCCCGCGAGGAACAGTCAGATAAAATTTACCCTGTCTTTCTTCTTAGCCCGTAGAAATTAACTAGACAAATAATCAATTAAACGGAGTTATATAGCTCTGATTAATAATTATTTGCTTAATTAATTTTTTCATTGAGCCACACTGTGGCTCGTATATGTATCTGTGACTATGTCTAAATATATACCTATATATCCCTATGAATTTATATATATATATATATATGTGTGTGTGTGTGGTAGTTGTGTAACTAATCCATTTATCGGTTAGTTTCACAACTGAGTGGTTGTTTAATTGGTAATTGTCAAAGCTTTTTAGTCACACAGACTGTCACCTTATAGGCCCGTAAACATAGCGCTTGACTTAAGAAACATTGATAACATTTGAAATGTGCCTGTCTCAACGAGCCTTTGTTCACTTTATCCCTCTACGATTTTCTCAACTATTATTTATAGTCATCGTCTATTATCCTGGCCATTTGCGTACTTACATACTCATCCTTCAAATTTTCCTAAAGCTTCTTCAGTCCACCCTATTTGTTTATATACATATAAAGTTGAAACCTGTTCCAATCCCGGAGGCTCATCGGTCTGGAGTTTCTCCTAGGTATAATCAGTGTTTAAGTGACTGAGAGTATAAAACTCCCTCCTAGTCCATTGTAAAGTTAACAACCAGCTACAGCTGCTGGTATTCATTGTAAATTTATTTGACTGATATGAAGTATTTTGATCAAGAACATATTACGTTTACCGTTCCAGAAAGACACGACACAACTATCTTAAAACCATTAGGCTGCGCGCCTTCACACACATATATACACACACAAACACGCACACACATACTCATATTATATATATATATATATATATATATATATATGCATATTCTATATCAGGGGTCCCTAACCTTTTGGGTCCACGGGTCGGATAGCCATGGAGCAACGGCTCCGCGGGCCGGATGCGCAATTAATACTACTTATATACAAATAAGTAATCATTTATTTATCCCTTATGTTAGATTTGAAACAAAATTCAATATTGATACTTAGAGCTGTTCCAGGCAGAAAAATACATTTAAACATTGTTTTATTCGGCAATATCGACAGATCGGGTGCGAATTTATATATATAATATATGTGTGTGTATGTGGGGGGGGGGGGGGGGGTGTATGTATGTATGTGTGTGTGTGTGGAGATAGAAAGAGAGTAGAGAGAGTATAAACATATCGAATAATATAGAATCTATATTATTCGATATGTTTATACTCTCTCTCTCTACTCTCTCTCTACTCTCTCTCTCTCTACACACACACTTACACACACACATATATACATACATACATACATACATACACACACATAACCACACACACACACTTACTTATATATATGTATGTAAAACGCTTGATATAGCAGGAAGAGGGTCTTAACATTTCGGACGCTAGTCCTTAATCAGAAGAAAGAATGAGAAATAAGATAGATTAAGGGGACGGGCGAGTTGCAATTGGAAAAAATGTCTTTAGATAAAAATAACAGGTCCATTCATGTTGACATCTCTTGGAAAACTGTTGGTGTTGGTGTTTTGTGTAGCCAAGTATAAAGTGATTGGACAGATCTGTGAGGAAAAGCAGGACTGTCCAGTTTTCTTCATATGTAGCACCATGTCTATTAATAAAAGTCATTTAATGTCTATCAATAATATGTCATTTCCAAATTTGGCTACTGTTCCTAGCAGATAAAGTGACCTTGTGAAACATTTAAATGTCTCTAAGTCTAAATTTATTCCCTTCATGTTGTGTAATCTTCCTCTAAGCAGCTTGATTGCTATGAAATATTGATGATGAGATGCATTACAGAGAAGGCTCAAACATGTACGAGAGGTTATTTGTCATTATATCACAGTTTCTGGTATTTCTAATCAGAATTAGATATTCTGCACGACCATTTACCAAAAGTATATTTCTTAATTCTTCACACAAATATATATATATATATGTGTGTGAGTGTGTGTGAGTGTGTATATGTGTGTGTGAGTGAGTGAGTGAGTGAGTGAGTGAGTGTGTGTGTGTGTGTGTGTCTGTGTGTGTGTGTGTGTGTATAACGTAGTATCAGCTAATATATAATTGTTTCTACTTTAGGCACAAGGCCAGCAATTACCCAGTGCATTACTGGTACTTTATTTTATCGACCCCGTAAGGATGAAAGGCAAAGTCAACCTCGACGGGATTTGAACTCAGATCGTAAAGGGACGTAACTATGCTGGAAAGCATGGCGTCCGACCCTCTACCGATACTGCCAATCCACCACCCCAATCAGCTAATATATAATGCTCTTGTGTACGTCATGCAAAGGGAGTTAACTCATCTGTGTTTCAGTAAACATATATAAATATATACATATACATAAACATATACATTATACAAAATAAGGATTACATACACGCACATCTATGTGATGAGTATGGTAGGAAGGGGGCTGTGACAAAATATAGAAAACAGACAACAGTGTTAGCTACACCTGTGTTACTCATACATATAAATGCATACGTATGCACACACACACGCACACACACACACACACATATGTGTGTGCATGTAATAATTATTTTCCCTGAGTCTGTTTTCATGTATGTTTGTGTAGATGTGTGTGTATGTAATAATTATTTTTAACTAGTGTTCTTAGATTGGCTACACATTTGTGAGTGTATGTGAGTGAGTGTTTGTGTGTGTGAGTGTATGTGTGTGAGTGTTTGTGTGTGTGAGTGCATGTGAGAGTGAGTGTTTGTGTCTATGTGTTGTTCAAGGAGCCAAGTCACTAGCAATATCGAAATATATTAAAATTATCAAGAATATAAAATGACCGCAGATGAAAGCTATATACAAATACTCATCTACCCTTTAGCCGTCATTTTTGACGGCATG
>OZ024741.1:42870662-42875662 GCA_964016885.1 Eledone cirrhosa
TCCTGCCTACACCACCAACAACTGCACAACCAACACAATCACCACAACAACCACTACAAAAACAACCACCACAGCTCAAACCAAAACAAAACAATGTCCAACCCATCCCCTCCACTCAAAAAACAAAAACAATTTCCAAAACACCCGTACCGCAAACACAACCCGAAAATATACCCCTCCCCTCCAACGCGGAAGATGACCCTAGTTCGTCGTCAGACGAGGAGGAGCACTTCCACACAATCAAAAGAAAAAAAAGAAAACACACCTCAGACACACAAATGAAAAAAACCCCTCCCCAAAACATAACACTGACACCAACACAAAAGAGCTCACAACAGCAAACAAAAAACACCACACAAAAACAAAAACATGCATACACATACATAAATACAAGAAACAAAAAACTGTTAAACATTGTGTACAACAACAATCTAATAAAAACACAAGGGCCTAACTTCACCCAGGCAGGGGATTTCCCCCACCTCAAAATGATTAAGGCCCCACAGGACACCTATAAAACTTTAAAAAACAATTTTAAAGAGGACGTGGGTCCCCCCTGCGTCGGGCCCATTAACCGAGTCCTCCTAAAAAACTATCCCACCCCCTCCCCAAACACCCTCACAACTCCAAGCTCCCCAACCACACAACACACTGATGTCCCCACACTTCCACAAACCACCACCCCACCCAACAACCCATCCCCCACCCTAATGGAAATTGTGCAGCCCGATACCCGGGACGCAGAGAGGTAAGTGCCTTTTCTCTTCACCACCAACATGGCTATGCTAAGAGTAGGCTGTTTAAATGCGCGTGGCCTGGGCTCAACTTGGAAGCAAGCAATGCTTCTAAATGACCTCAGGTCACAACGTATAGATGTGATGGTTATTTGCGAGGCCCGGATCAGCAACGTGCGACAGCTGGCCCCCACCTTTGATGACTTTGAGATGCACGCATCTCTCTGTCAGCCTGGAGGTGGGGGTGGAGTTGTCGTTCTGCTGCAAAAACATCTGGGTCTCGCAACACAGATGGTACATTTGGACCCGGAGGGTCGACTAGTGGTTCTGGACCTTGGCAGTGGTAAAGGCGGAGCGTTTAGGTTGGTAGCCGCCTACGGCCCTTTCGGGTCAATGCGGCCGGACTTCTTCCATCGTCTGGAGACTTTTCTAGGGACGTCCCGCTCCTTGCTATTAGTGGGGGACTGGAATGGTATCCTAGATGCACGCTGGGACTACGTAGGGGCCTGCCCCGATAGAGAGGGGTGTAATAGCCTCAAAGGGTTAATCGGTCGATTTGACCTGGCCGATAGATATCGACTAGATTTTCCGACTGCGCCAACCTGGACTTGGGCAAATCGTAGCGGATCATCTAGGTCGTACCTAGATAGGTTCTTAGTTAGAATTAAGGATAAGGACTTTTTAAGTTGTCCAAAAATGCGCATTGTTGGCTATTCAGACCACAAATTAGTGACCTGCATGGTCAACCTTGACAGAACTCATAGACAGGGCCCCGGTTACTGGAAGCTCAACTTGTCCTTGCCGGCAAGTAGAGCCTACAGGAATCGGATTAGTACGTTAGTTAAGGAACGGTTGACTGGAGCGATCGTCAACAGCAGGTGGTGGGTATCTCTAAAGAGAGAGATTAGAGTAGTCTCGATAGAATTTAGTAAGGGTCTAGCTGCGGATAGGAATAGGAAGGAAAGGGAGCTAATAGATAGAGTAGAAGAGGCAATTAGAAGCGGCGACGTGGCCAGAGTGCTAGCGTCGAGAACGGCTTTGAGCCAGTTTTTCGACGCGAAGCACGAAGGCTGCGTTGTCCGAAGTAAAATACGTGCTCTAGGGAACGAGGGGACCAAAGCTGTTAGCTGGGCCCGCGTGACAGAGGCCAACAGTGGAACTAAATCCACCATCCGGTCTTTGCGAGACCTGGATGGACGGGCGATTCTTGAGCCTAAGCAGATGTGTGAGGCCTTTCAAAGGCACTTTGCCCGACTGTTCGGGAGGGGCGGGGAGCCGGTTGGGAACGTGGACTTCGGTCCATACCTCGACGGCCTGCCGCGCCTCTCGGACAGGGAGGCGAAGTCCTGCGAGGAGCCGATTTCGGCCGCTGAGATAGAGGACGTGCTGAGCCAATGCGGCAAACGCAAATCCCCGGGTCTCGATGGTCTTCCTTACGAATTATATCTAGCTATGCCGGACTTGTTCCCCGATCTCCTCGAGGCGGTCTACTGCAACTGGCAACAGAACGGGAGAATTCCCTGTACTGTGACCAAGGGCGTAGTCACGCTAGTGAGGAAGGACGAGAACAAGGGGGACGAAATAAGTAACTTCAGGCCCATAACACTGCTAAATACAGAGTTACAGATTTTGGCCAAGGTGCTAGCAAAGAGGTTGGCGCTTGTCGTGGGCAACCTGGTGGGAGATGCGCAGACATGCGCTATCCCGTCCAGGTCCATCCATGACAACCTCCACCTCATGCGATACATCATAGAGAGGGTTGGGAACGAACCCGGCTTTGGTGGGGCTCTGATCAACTTGGATCAATCTAAGGCGTTCGATAGGGTCGACCATGGTTACCTGGATGCGGTGCTAGCGGCGGCAGGCTTCGGACCCGTTTTCAGGGGCTGGATCACTGCTATGCACAGCAGCCGCATCTGCTCTAGGGTCAAGGTGAACGGCTACCTCTCGGAGCCGTTCAAAATCGCGCGGTCCATCCGACAAGGGTGCCCTCTCTCCTCCCTTCTGTATGTATTGACTCTCGAGCCACTACTGCGGAAGTTGGAGTTGTTGCAGGGCATCCCTTTGGAACCGGGATTGCGGAAAGCGGTGTCGGCCTACGCCGATGACGTGACAGTAATGGTGTCGACGGCCTCCGAAATCGAGGCGGTCGGCACCTTACTGGAGGAGTACGAAAAGTTCACAGGGGCTAAGCTGAACCGGGACAAGTCGATCGGTTTGCAACTCGGCACGTGGAGGGGCAGACCGATGCCCTCCGATAGCGTCGTCGGACGCTGGACGGAGGGCCCGGTGAAGTTGCTCGGGGTCTGGTTCGGACCGGACCTCCAGGTGGAGAAAAACTGGGCGGAGGTTACGAACAGAGTGTTTGCACTGACCCAGAAGTGGGCCAGTTGCAAACTATCCCTGAAAGGTCGGGCGGAGGTGGCGAACACCTACATAGCGTCCGTCATCTACTACCGCCTGACCGTAGTGCCCTGCCCAAGGGAAACCCTCACCAAGATGGAGCGCGCGCTCTTCCAATTCCTTTGGAAGAGGCGGGCTCCTATGGTGAGGAGATCCATCTGCTGTCAACACCCTTCGAAAGGAGGGCTGGGGATGCCGTGGCTAATGATGCGTAAACACGCATTAAGGCTACGGCACCTCTACGTATTCCTCACCGGACAACCGGTGTGGGCCTCGTTTGTGAGACGAACCTTTCCCAGACTCGTCTCACTCACCGAGCTGCAATCCTGGGTCAAGCAAAGACCGAGAAAACTGGGCGCCTGGCACACTGAGTGTGCCCAGGCGCTCACCGCCCTCTGGCAGGCGGATCCGGTTATCAGTGGAGACTCCACCGCAACATTCTATAGAGGGCTGGTACGCAGCAGGTGCGACGACGCCCTCGGAGAAGCCCTAGACATGGAGGAGGACGAACTGGCCAGCCTTTTCGGTAGGACATTCAGCCCGGGACCTATGGACAACTTCCAGAAGTCCCTGGCCTGGCAGTGCTACCGAGGGGCTTTACCCGTTCGAGAAAGGCTCTACAGACACGGGCGCCCGGGTAGGGACCCCGCCAAAAAGATCTGTCCCAGATGCGTGTGCGACGAGGAAACCGTTGCACACGCATTAGTACACTGCTCGGGCGTAGCCGATCTGTGGGGCTATGTCGAACAACTGCTGTCAAGGGTGGGACCGATCCGGTTGACCACCGAGTCTATTGTAATGATCAAGCCGCCTCCCCCCTTCAAAGATGAAGCAGAGGCGGTGTTTCTGTGCGTAATAGCCATGGCGAAAGAGGTTGTATGGTGGACGCGTCTGAAAGGACTGAGGTCGGGCACCTTTCTCTCTGGCCAACAACTGGTCCGTTTCTTCCGATATCATTTCGGAAGAAGGATCAGGATGGAGAGAGAGGTGCTGCACCCCAGCCGTTTCTATGAAAGATGGGTGAAAGTGGCGAGAATGGCCCGTGTGAATGGGCCTTCACTCTACATCAGACTATAGGTGAGGAAGATGAAAGACCAAGGGAGCACCCCTTCTCTGTGCTCCTGAGGAGAAGGGTTGCACACTTTTTTCGGGGGTGTGTGCGACCCCCCAAGGCGCCTCCTCTCTATTGAGGATTTTGTTAAAAATTTTATTTTTTGTTATATCTTATTTTATTTTTATATTTTGTTATTGCCTCCTCCTTATTGAGGACGCCTTTTTGTGTAAACTCCCCCCTTTGTACTTGTCCCACTTTTGATGCCCTAGTGGCAAATAAAAGAAATATATCTATCTATCTATATATATATATATATATATATAAATATATATATATATATATATTAGTGAAAAAGAACAAAGGAACTATTATGACATTATAACAAGTTTATTGCCGACAGCCGTTTCGTCCGACCCCATGGTGGGACTTATCAAGGCATATAACATGTGATTGCAAGATCATTGTTTACATCAACGTATCACTCAAGGCTAGCAGTTTGAAATTGTTGTATACATCAGCAACTCCGCTTTAAGGGGGGCTCTTTTATATTAGTTGTCGGGGTCAGGGATTGAAGTTTAAAAATTAGACAAAAATATATAATTCACGCATCAACATTAAACCAAGAGACTTGGGGTCCCGTAGAAGCACCTCAGAAAATCCCTCAATGAATGCATAAAGCTTATAGGCTCCAATACACCTATTAGTCTAGAAGAAAATTAAGAGGCTAATAAAATAAGAAAATAAAAATATAAAGTTTCCCTAAAAAATATATAGAGAGTTCCTATGAAATTACTTCTAGAGAAAAAAAG
>OZ024741.1:42878162-42960662 GCA_964016885.1 Eledone cirrhosa
TTTACATCTCCTCCGTTCGTCTGTCATACAAATTCTTCGTTCTGTCAATAGCATTCTAAAATCTTTTTATTTACATTTCAAGATAATCTCGAGGACAGAACTTAAGATATATCGTGGACAGAAAAATGTTCTCAGCACTCTCTGGCATCGGTTCTATCTCTATCTGACTGGGCTGAATTTGTCTCAGTATATATATATATATATATATATATATATATATATATATATATATATATCGTTTCTGAATTTGTTTAGCAAGATTCTTTATCTGAAAACGTGTGTTGAAACCGATATTATTGGCAACATGACCCTCCCAACCCAAAGTATAACAATATATATGTATATCAACCACATACGGATATATATATATATATATATATATATATATATATATCCGTATGTGGTTGACGCCTGAGACAAAAAGACTATAATATACAGAAGTAGATTGACCCAGTGAAACTCCAGAATAACAAGACTCACTATTCAGCCTTAATAAATGAATATGCATATCCTCCATCTCAATGCTTCTTTTGAAAATCATAAGAACTGTGAAACAGGTAAAGTAAATAAATATTCTTAAAAGACTCCAGTTGCATTTTCAATTTCTTTTCCTTATATATTTTTACCCGTGTGGGACATTCTTTTAAATATCCTTTTTTTTCTTATTATATATATATGTGTCCTAGTGTGTGTGCGTGCGCTCGTGCGTGTGGCGTGTGTGTGTGTGTGATTGCGTGTATGTGTTTGTGTGTATTTGTGTTAGGATGGATACGTAAGAGCGATATAGTGATCTGTCATGGGTATTTGTATTTTAAACCTGGCGGAGCCTATCACATTCCACGTGTGAACTCAGCCGATGTTTCCAGAGATCGAGAAAGAGGTTGAGAGGAAGTGAGAAAGAACTATAAAGGAAGAACCGACTCCAGTACTTCACAGGCACTTTTAACTGCCTCGAAAACAGGATAAGTAAACTCAGGGTACAGAAATCCGGAAAGTATTCCATCTGATGTTCAAACAATTCTACCAATTCACCGCCTTTCACACACACAAACACTTACACCCCTCCACACACACATATATATATATATGCATAAATTGTCAATACGTCTGACATATATTAAGGCAAGGTGGTAATATATGACGGAGGTAGTGTAAGGGTACACCACCTTGCCCGATCTCTCAGGAATAGTTTCCTTTCGGCTAGTTTCTGTGTGAAAGTGGTCAGTTTGATTTCGGTGACACCCAGAGCATCTTCGAGAAGTAGATAGGTATTTACAAAAGAGGGAAGACTCAGGTTGGGGGGAAAACAGCTATCGTTGTCTTATTAAGTGTGTGTGTGTTGATGTCCTCTCTCTTTCCATCACTGCCTCCATCTCTCTCACTCTCCCCTCTCTCTCACTATTATATGGTTGATGTCCTCTTTCTATCACTCACTGCCCCCGACTCTCTCTCCCTCAGCTTCTCTCACTATTAGATCGTTGATATTTTCTTTCTTTCACTCACTACCCCCGATTCTCCCACTCTACCCCTCTCTCACTCTCCCCCTCTCTCACTCTTTTCATCTCCCTCACTATCCCCATCTCTCTCATTCTCCCCATCTCTCACTATTATATGGTTGATGTCCTCTCTCTTTCACTCACTGCCTCCGATTCTGTTGCTCTCCCCATTTCTCACTATTATATACAAATAGGAGCCCACGCGCTGGCCACCCCGTGGTCCTGGCGAATATAATAGAGAAATCGTTTCCCCGGAGGACAGTGAGGAAAACGTGTTGGAAGAGCCATTCCAGGGCTTTCGTGAAATGAAGCGCAAGATTCTTGCGTGGTATTTCAGGATTGTGAAGTGTTGTGTAGTCTGTCTGACTTGGAGCCGCAAAATGATTATCATAAATAACGGACGTGCTTCTACAGTTGTTGCTGTTACTATTATTCCAATTGTCTTCCTTCCAGTTCATGATGTTCGTGATGCTGTTGTTATTGCATCTGTTATTGCTGTTGTTTTTCTTTTTAATTCCTCATCTGTGTTGTTATTTTCATTAACTCCAAACTAAAGCAAATTTAATAAATCTGTCCTTAGATCAATGTAGTTAAAATTTCAATGTTTTCAATAGATTGCTTTTATAATTTACTTTTAATTTTTGTCAACAATCTCAAACATAATATACTACTGTGTCTATTGATACAGTTAGACAGACAGTGAAAACCAACAACGTAAAAACAACAAAAATTACTTCAATAATTGTTTAAAAAAAGCATAAAATATCAACACAAAATATAAGGGAACAAATAAAAGCAAGAATGACTATTAATTGAGTTGACTATGAATATATACACTGAATTTTTATCAACTGAAGAAGTGGGGGAGAGCAGTGAAAGCTTAGTCTTGGCAATTATATTTTACGTTTGTTTTCTTTTAATCATTTATTGACGTGTTTTCATGACTACATTCTTACTAGGTTGTTGAATATATTATTGGCATATAGCATAGTCAGATATAAAATACTTTTTGCGACTTGGAAACACATTTGAAGCAATGTAAATCATTGATTATACTTTTGGCAGAAGGCCAGTAATTACGCCAGAGCATTATTGGATAGGGAAGGTTCGTGGCTGTGTGGTTACAGAATTGGATTCGCAATCGTAAGGTTGTGAGTTCGATTCCTGGACCGGGCGATGCGTTATGTCCTTCAGCAAGACACTTTATTTCACGTTCCTCCTTCTACCTGAAGTTGCGACTAATAGATAACATTAGCAATTGGAAAGAGGGACGGAAACATTGTTTCCTCGGTCCGATTCGACGAAAGTCGATCGACTGTTGATTATTGGTGAAAGGTGAAAGGCAAAATTAACCTCGGTGGGATTTGAACTCAGAACGTACAGGGACATAAACCTATGCTGAAATGCATGGTGTCTGACGCTCTACCGACACTGCCAATCCACAATGCTGCTGTTTCAGCTGCTGTTGCTACTGCTACTGCTGCCGCTGCTATTACTACTACTACTACTACTACTACTAATAATAATAATAATAATAATAATTGTTTCTACTTTAGGCACAAGGCCAGAAATTACCCAGTGCATTACAGGTACTTTATTTTATCGACCCCGTAAGGATGAAAGGCAAAGTCAACCTCGGTGGGATTTGAACTCAGATCGTAAAGGGACGTAACTATGCTGGAAAGCATGGCGTCCGACCCTCTACCGATACTGATTTAGGCACAAGGCCGGTAATTTTGGGGGAGGCGAAAGTAGACCCGTAAGGATGAATGGCAACGCTTACTTGGTCTCCAACGTGTAGTGCTCACCGGTAGCACAGCCCGGCCAGGGATGCCTGGAAATCGTCCATAGTCCCAGGCTCGAAGATTCTGCGGAAAACACTGGTCAGTTCGATTTCTCTCCGAGAAGGTTGTAACCTGAAGCTATGATACATGTATACATACACACTTAAAACACTGTATGAGCTTTGACACGCATGGAAACCTAGCTTGGAATTACAGGACAAGAGAAGGCAACACATCAATGCAGCAGCTGTAGTTGCAGAAGAAGAAGAAGAAGAAGAAGAAGAAGAAGAAGAAGAAGAAGAAGAAGAAGAAGAAGAAGGTTATGAGGATTTTGACGATAGTATCTATGACGGCGATGGTGCTGATGGTGTTGTTGACGCGGGTGATGATGATGATAAGTAATAATGGTGAAGAAAAAATGTGGACAACATAAGGATATCTTCTAGAAATGAGGATGCACTGGCAGTCTGAAAGAAATACACAGGATATCAATAATAAAAGAATATCCTGGACAGGACTTAAGCAAGCCGATTTGAAGTGTGCCACTGAAGGGCTTATACTTGCAGCACAAGACAAAGCTTTTGCTACTAATTCGGTGAAGTATCGACAGTCGATTGACTTTTCGTCAAATCGGACCGAGGAAACAATGTTTCCGCTCCTCTTTCCAAATGCTAATACTATCTATCGGTCGCATCTCCAGGTAGAAGGAGCAACGTGAAATAAAGTGTCTTGCTCAAGGAGATAACACATCGCCCAGTCCAGGAATTGATCTCACAATCTCACGATTGCGAATCCAATTCTCTAACCAGTCAGCCACGTGCCTTCGGTGAAGTATAGCATCTATAAATTGTTGACATTCAGAAAAGCAAACTTTGAAAAATATTTAGGAAATGTAGCCCAAATAGTAAGTGGACGAGAAAGCCTTGTGCAAAAAGAATACAAGCGCTGACTTGATAAAGTCTGTTTGTAACTTCATTAGCTGTTGTGTCGTAAATACCAATAAGAGGTAACAGTGAATTGGAATAAATATGTGTCTTGTAGACTACTGCAGAAAATGGGAAAGCAACAATATTCTGGGATTATGATTTTCATAATCCCAGCGGACATTGTCACATTGAACAAGAAAGACAAATACTGTCAGATCATAGAAGTGGCCATACTAAATGACTTGAATATTGTGGAAAAAGAGGCTGAGAAGATCACCAAGTGCTCTGAATTGAAAGTGGAGATGAAAACACAGTTTCGAATGAAAGAGGATAATATGGAAATGATACCAGTTGTGATTGGTGAATTAGAGTCAATCCCTTTGGAACTTCAAGACATCTTAAAGCCGTTGGGAATACAATGCAAGATTGGTGTGATAAAAACGCCAGCCTTGATAAGCACAGCGCTCATTTTAAGGAGTGTATTGTCTGCTTGAAATCCTTGTGGTAACTTGACAGATGACTAAATACTTCGGTGTATTAATCATCTACACTGCGTCACAAAGTTATTGTAATAAGAATAACAACCAGAATAAACATACGAAAGAAATGACGACGGTGGCAGCGGCGGAACGACGACGACGACGACGAAGAAGAAGAAGAAGAAGGCAGGTGATGAGAATTATAATATTGATGACGGGGGTGACGGTGGTGTTGAGGCAGGTGACGATGATGAGAACATAACACACAAAATGAAAGGAAACATTCAAAAGTAATATATTAGACGCATAATATTATCTAAATAAGAAATAAAAGCAAAAGATAGAGAAGGTAATTGGTGCTAATAATATTCTAGATGTCATTGTAATGAATTATAACTGCACCATTCTTAACTGTTAACTAAATGAATTACCATGCCTGATATGTAAGCAAGAAAAAATATTGATTCGATTTAAAAACATCTCCCACTAGCTGACATAGACACATTGTATTTATAATGAATGCAGTGTGTTGATATGTGTCTTCTGTAACTAGAATCGTATTTTAAAATACACGTGGTTTGACAGAAAAATATATGTATTTGAAAAAAATGGGCGAAACAAATAAACGTGTCTATAAAACATAGACAAAAGGAAATATGAAATATTTTTACTGTCTTCAAGAAAACCAACACACACAATGCTGGCTGCATTAATAGACATCTCTGGACATAATTGATAACAATAGAAACTCTTTCAAAGTATGTTCTAAATAATATAACATTGCAAAATATTATAATCATCGTACATCTTGATTTTGTCAAGTAATATCCATTATGGAGACGATCGTTATCTAACAAGTAGATGACAAAAAGCGAATTCACACAATAGGAATCACATGACTAAAGAATTTATATTGAAGGGACTCTTTTATTTCGACTAAATCACTCACAAAAGTATCTAATAAACATATCACACGTGTCATACTAAGGACCTTAAATGAATACAGAAATAATAAGAAAACGAAGAATTAGTGAAAACTACATCAAAGTGCAATGTGGCTATTATAATGGAATGTTATATCATACAGGCACACCATAATTGGAGAAAGATTTGAGAAAATGGTAGTTACACATACATTATCAAATACACCCAGTTACACCTTACATTCTCAGAAGGATGAAAGTTTAATGACAGGGCTCTGTAATCATTGAAGCAAATCACTACACGAGGATTCAGAAGCCACACATGAAACAAACCAAACATAGATGCAACAAATTTTAATACGTTTTCAGGTAAAAGCAATAAGTATCAGTTTTTATTATATGGCCATCTCAATATTCCGTAGGAAACAACAATCAGTAGAAGAACATACAAGTAGTAAATTTATTTGAAGATGTTCCTACTAATGTATATTATCTCAAAATAATATTGGACTTGAAGAGAAAGCAAATACTAACGACTCAACTAAAATTTATGGAATACATATAAAGGCTGTAGTGAACCATAGAAAATGTGTCGCTAGAAATAAATATAATTTCAAAGAAAAATCTACTTAGATACATTTATAAGAGGAACTATCTCCAGTGTTGAAGCAGTAAACCAAGGCGGTTAGTAAGGTGTTATAAAATCAATTTCTACCTTTAGTACAAGGCCGCACATTGTAGGAAGTGCTGTAAAGATTGATGTATATATTTTATTAATCTAAGGATTGTTGGTATAGTCATCTTAGTTGAGATTTGACCGTCAACACTTTAAAGGCAAATGTAAATACTGCAATGCATTGTGTTTCGTACTCAACAACATTTATAGTGGTTATAATTTTAAAATAATACAACTATTAAGAAGAAATCGCTACATCAACAAATCTTACTTGTGCAAAAAAAACAAAAATCAAAAAAATAAAACACGCACATACACACATACACACAATTATAAAAAGGAAACAGTGTGCAAAGTAAGAAGCTAGATTGAAAGACAAATACATTTGTTGATGTAGAGAGAAATATGCAAACAAAATTAAAATATTGAAATTAAGTTACAAATAAAAAATGAAGTTTTGGAAGTGTATAAGGTTAAAACAGAGAGATAGAGAGTGTGAGAGACAGAGGAAGTGAGCGAGGGATATGTAGAAGGATAGTTAGATAAAGATTTAAAAAATACAAAAACATCAAATCTTGTTTAAACACGAAATGTTTCAAAGAAATTAAAAAAAACACATTTCACTGAAGCTTAGCTAAATCAAAGAGTGAGTAAAGAATCACCACTACAAACAGGAACACAAGAAATAGAGTATAACGTGTTGGGTTAGAGTAAAAAGCTTTCCCTGCTGCCAAGGAGAATTTAGCATAAATGTAAAGAACAGTAACGGTGAAGTATAGCAATCGATTGAGATATATTTTAGGGGCAAAAGACATACAGAGATACAGATACACATAGAGATACACAGAAGTATTACATTAATAAAACAAACCGGACATACACAGATAGAACATGCAAACAAACTAGTGACAATTAAATAAACGTATAAATGAATAAACAGATAAATATATGAAACTAGATAAATAAATAAATAAATAAAAACACACAAACACAAACGCAAACCCGAATATAACGCATGCGCAGCCCAAGTACACAGCTCATAAACACAAGATGGTATTATCTAACTATCTCGCTCGGGATACACCCCTGGGTTTCCTGCTTGTTGGTTTTGTCAGTAACATCTGTCCAGCGATTAATTCCTGAGACATTCTAACCACAGACCCATAGTATCGGAGTTGTGATCTCTCCGTCTCTACCTGGAGGGACTCTCTGATATCCGAACTACGTACTCTATCGAGTAACGTTACTCCAAATACCATTCGGTATAAAAAGCGGGAAAGGTTCCTAAAAACCACAAGTCAAAAAAGAAAAGAAACCTCAACCTCAACCTCAGCTCCATCATCTCATTTCTCTACACTTATACGGGAGTACAAAACATGGTTTAGTGCAACATATTAGTAGCAATCTGACAGAGTTGTGAGAACCACGTATAGAATTATTTGCGGCATGTGTTACGTTCAAATATTGCCGAGGTCAACTTGCCTTTCCTCATTTCCGAATCAATACTGAGGTCGATATAACTGACTTCGCTTCCACCCAAAACATGTCGAAAATTGAAAACCATTATTAGATAATATGAATATAACCATATGAAAATACAATAGATGATATAATCTAAAATATAGACAGCATATTGCCAGTGCGGTTAGTGCTTCGAATAGAATATTTTGAGGTATCCATTCCAGCTCATTAAGTACCTTTAGCTCTCATCATTTTGGTGTCGTTAAAAAATGTACCAATTCAGTACTGAGATTGATTGGTTTTTTTCTTCTTCTTCCTCCATCTCTCTCGTTTTCGCCTTCTTTCTATCTCTCTTTTCTCTAGAAGAATTCAGATGTGGTCATTCCTTGAGATATATGGGTTTTTCCAGGTTTACAATGCCCAAGACAGTTTTTACTTCATAATGGTGCCTCTGCGATTTAATCAGGAGTTAAGAACGAAAGAAAGAATAATTGTTTCTACTTTTGGCACAAGGCCAGCAATTATCCCAGTGCAGTAGCGCTGCTTTATTTTATCGACCCCGTAGGGATGAAAGGCAAATTTAACCTCGGCGGGATTTGAACTTAGAACGTAAAGAACCATAACTCTATGCTGAAAAGCATGGTGCCTGACGCTCTACCGATACTGCAAATCCCCACCAAAGAAGGAATAATGTAAGCTGATAATAGTAATGAGGATATATAATTTAATAGTGCAGTGTTGAAATACTTGTTGGAAACTCCGTCCGTTTGAAGAAATGTACTTCAATGTTGAGTAGGAAATGGAAGAGTAATAGAAATAATGATGAACAGGTACGTGACCTAGTGGTGGAATGTAGCGTGGAACTTAACCAGATTTGATATGTGTTAAACGAGTGAAAGTACAAATCGCTCTCCCATGTTGACAGGACACTATTGCGTCACACAACGAACCACTTATAATAATTTTCTGTCGTGAGAACTGAAGAAATACAAAATTAAGTGCCTAGCTCAAAGATACAACTTATTATCTACCCACGAATGTAGTATAATCATGAGCCCAATACATTTGGCCACGAGCCATTGCATTAATAAAAGACTACAAGAATAAGCATAATAACCTAGATTTATTTTAAGGTGTTACATTCAAGCATAGTGTTAGAATTGCACATCCACACACTATATATGAACGACTATGGACATATACACATATAAATAATGTCACAGGACTTTCACACATAGGAAAAAGTGTAAATATATGAGGATATAAAAATCTGTATGCCTGCTTTTGCAAAGTTTTATCGAGGCATCATAATAAATGTCATATGAAAATGAAAATGATAAAAACAGTTTAAAAACTACAGGCACTCATTACTACTCTCCATTATATAGTCAAAACACGTATTGTAAATAACACTGTAATAATAATAATAATAATAATAATAATGATTTCATTTATTGGCCACAAGGGCCGACATATAGAGGACAATACAACAGACTGGGACAGTGGGGTTTTACAGAAAAATCGAGTAAACAATATGAATAACAATAACAAAGTATCAATAACAAAGTAACAATAAAGTAACAATAAAATTACAAGAAAAAATTCCCAAATATGAGGGATGACCACCTAGGGTTCGATCAGGTACCCCACCAGTCCTGAACTACCCGACGCTTTGAGAGCACCCTGGAAGGGCACCCCTCAAATTTACCTACCTATAGCCGCATGATCAGAGTAGGCCCACTCACACGGGCCATTCTAGCCACATTCACCCACCATTCAGCAAATGTACTGGCGGGCAGCACTTCTCTCTCCACTCTCACCTTCCTTTCCAAGTGAAACTTGAAAAAGTTGATGAGGGATTGGCCGAAGAGAAAAGTGTCTGTCTTCAATCCTTTCAACCTCGTCGACCATACAACCTCTTTCGCTACTGCCACCAGACAGAGGAAAATTGCCTGCCCTTCCTGGCCAAAAGAAGGCGGCGGGTCGATTTTCACTATGGACTCGGCCGATAGCCGGATCCGTTCTACACGCGACAACAGCTGTTCAACATAACTCCACAAGTCAGTAATGCAGGGACACTGGACGAGTGCGTGCAGAACGGTTTCGTCGCTCTGTGCGCATCTCGGGCAGGTCCGTCTGACAGCACTTCCGTTCCTGTAGAGTTTATCTCGAACCGGCAGTGCCCCCCGGTAACACTGCTAAGCGAGGGATTTTTGAAAATTATCCATCGTCCCCGGCTCAAAAGTCCTCCGGTACAGACTGGTTAGTTCGACTTCGTTGACTCCCAGAGCCTCTCCGAGTGCGTCGTCGCACTTGCCCACCACTAATCTTCTATAGAACTCGAGAGTGGAAGTTCCACTGACCTCATTGCCCGCTTGGTCGAGGGCAGTGAGTGCCTGGCAACATTCCAGATGCCAGTCACCCAGTCTCGGTCTCTTCTTGACCCAAGACTGCAGCTCAGTCAAAGAAACGAGCTGCGGAAAGGCCCGTCTGACAAACGGCGACCACATCTGTTCACCGTTTAGGCAGAATATCTGGAGACGCCGCAGCCTCAGCGCGTGCCTGCACATCATTAGCCACGGCATGCCCAGCCCTCCACGTAGAGGGTGCTGGCAGCAGATGGACCGCCTCACCAGCGGAACCTGACCCCTCCACAAAAATTTGAAGAGGAGACGCTCCAAAATGACGAGGCGCGAACGGGAGCAAGAGACGACGGTCAGACGGTAGTAGATGACGGACGCGATGTACGCGTTCGCCACCTCCGCCCGACCTTTCAGTGATAGCTTCATCCCAGCCCATTTCTGGGTGAGACTGGCTACCCTGCCCGTCACCTCGTCCCAATTCTTATCCACCTGGAGGTCTGGCTCGAACCAAACCCCTACAACTTTACCAGTCCGTCCGTCCAGCGCCTAACGACGCTGTTAGACGGCATGGACATGCCTCTCCAGGTGCCGAGTTGCAAGCCCACCGACTTTTCCGGGTTAAGTTTTGCTCCCGTCAACCTTTCATATTCCTCCAATAAGTTGCCGACCACCTCGATTTCTGAGGTGTCCGACACCATCACTGTGATGTCGTCCGCATAAGCCGACACAGCCTTTCCGCGTCCCGGTTCGAGCGGGATGCCCTGCAACAGCTCCAGCTTCCGCAGTCATGGCTCGAGAGTCATTACGTACAGAAGGGAGGAGAGAGGGCACCCTTGACGGACCGATCGGGAGACCTGAAACGGTTCCGAGAGGTGGCCATTAATTTTGACCATCGAGCAGGTGCCGCTGTGCATTGCAGCGATCCAGCTTCTGAAGACGGGGCCGAAGCCAGCCGCCTCGAGGACAGCCTCCAGGTACCGATGGTCGACCCTATCGAATGCTTTCGATTTATCTAAATTGATCAGAGCCCCACCGAAGCCAGGTTTACACCCTACCCTGTCTATGATGTATCGCATTAAGTGGAGGTTGTCGTGTATGGACCTGGTTGGGATTGCGCAAGTTTGCGCCTCCCCAACCAACTCCCCGACGACAAGCGCCAACCTCTTCGCTAACACCCTGGTTGAGTAGAGTTATGGGCCTGAAATTGTCTAATGTGTCCCTCTTGTTCTCGTCTTTCCGTATCAGCATCACTACGCCCCGGCTCACAGAACTGGGAATACTCCCGTTTTGCTGCCAGTTGCAGTAGAGAGCTTCGAGGAGATTGGAGAACAAGTCTGGCATATTTACGTAAAGCTCGTAGGGCAGACCATCCAAACCGGGTGACTTGTGCCTTATGCAGCTGATAAGGGCATCCTGAATCTCGGCTGAAGTAATTGGCCTTTCGCAGCGCCCAGCGTCAGCCGTCGAGAGTTGCGGCAAGCCATCGAGGTAGGGACTGAAGTCCGCCACCATCTCTGACCCGCCACCTCCCCCGAACAACCGAGCAAAATGTTGGCGAAAGGCCTCACACATCCTCTTGGAATCGCTCAGCTCGAGCCCGTCTCGGTTCGTCAAAGACCGAATCGTGGTTTTATTACCACGCTGCGCCTCTGCCACGCGGGCCCATCGAACAGCTTTGGTTCCCTCGTTTCTCAGAGCACGCGCCTTAGCTCTGACAATGCAACCTTCGTGTTTCGCATTGAAGAAATGGTCTAATGCCATTCTCGCCGCTAGCACGTCAGTTGCAATACCACTACCAATAGCATCGTCTAACTTATCTTCCAACTCCCCCTCCTTTCTATTTTTCTCTAACGCTACTTCTTTGCTAAACTCTATCGACATTACTCTAATCTCTCTTTTGAGAGCCCCCCAGCATCTATTGTTGACGACTCCCCCTGTCAACTTTTTCTTAACTAAATTGTTGACCTGGTCCCTGTAAGCCTTACGTGCCAGAAATGACATGTTTAGCTTCCAGTAACCAGGTCCTAACCTACGCGTCTTATCTAGGTCGACCATACAGATCACACACTTGTGATCTGAATAGGCGACCGTTTCAAAACGTGGACAGCTTACACTATTTCTGTCTATTTTCCTAATTAATATCCTGTCTATATACGATCTAGATGACCCTATGCGGTTAGCCCAGGTCCACACTGGCGCATTAGGGAAATTTAGTCGGTACCTGTCAGACAGTTGGAACTGGCTGATCAGGTTCTTGAGGCTTTTGCACCCCCCGCTCCTATCGGATACTCCCACACAGTCCCAGCGTGCGTCTAAGATGCCGTTCCAGTCCCCCGCTAACAGTAAAGGGCGAGACGTACCCAGAAAGGCATCCAGGCGTCTAAAGAAGTCCGGCCGTCCTGCCCCAGTAGGAGCATAGACGGCCACCAGTCTAAAGGCACCACCTTCGTTATTGTTCACGTCCAGGACCACCAACTTCCTCCGGTTCCCGGAAGATCGACCTTACCTCGAGATCCAGGCCTTTCCTAAACAGCACTGCCACCCCGCCTCCCATTCCCGGCCGGCTAACAGATGCAAAGATCTGATACTTGTTCAAAATGGGGGCTAGTGCGCGCGTGTCGGAAATCCTGGTATCGTTGACGGCAATTACATCCATTTCTATAAACCTGAGGTCGTTGAGCAGGTGACCCTGCTTCCAGGACGATCCCAGGCCTCGAACATTTAAACATCCTACTCTTAATACGGCCATGTTGGCAGGTTAAAAGGAGAGAGGGGAAGGTTTACTTACCTTCCGGGCTCTTGTGAAGGTCGGGTTGTTTGACCACCATAGTTGGTGGGGTTTCTTTTGGGAACCCTTTTAAAAGTCTTGAAGTGGGTTTTACGTTCGGGGTTCCCACGTCCCGAGGAAAGCTGTCTCGTATTTCTTTGAATATATCGAGCGACATTCGCACCAGAATCAAATCTTCCGGCACGCGAAATGTGCTCGATTTAAAAATTTTCCCCTCTTTTTGTATATTTTCACTTCGTGCTACGAGGGCCATCACTTCCTTGTTGGCCCTCCTGACGAGCACGAAGTTTTGTAAGTTTTCTTGGTGTGATTTTATTGTTTGCGTGGTTGTGGTGGTGATGGTTTTGGTGGTGTTGTTTCGGTTGTATCTGTGTTTGTTGTGAGTGTGGTGTCTGTGGTTTCAGATGTTTGTGTGTATATTTGTTCTTGCGTCTGTTTAGGTTGTTTGCGTTTAGGGGATTCTGGTGATGGTGATGGTGGTGTTGATGTTGGTGTTATTGGAGAGATGTTTGCGTGGGTGGTCTCTGCGTTTTTTTATTGTGGGTGATTTTTGTGCTTTGGTGATTTTGGTAGATGAGGGGACTGTGTCTGTAAGTGTGTCTGTATGTATGTTTATGGTTTTATTGGTGTGTGTATTTTTGGGGGGAGGCGGAATTTGACAGCTTTCCTCGTTTCCCCCCCTGGGTGGTCAATGCTGGTGGTGGTCTTTCTATTGGTGTTGTTGGTGGTTTTTCCGGTGCTGGAGTTGGTTGTGGGCCTCGCCCCGGCGTCGGCAGCAGTGGAGCCTTCCGACCCTTACCTCTTTCAGCAGTTGAGGGAAGAAGGCTCGCAAATGGGATTTTTCCCCACAAAGAAAACACTGCGGCCTTTTGCCTTCGGTCATAATGTTAATGACCGTCCCATACTAAAGGCGGATGTGGTCCGGGATTGTCTTCACATTCTCGAGCCTCATCTGGAGAAGGATCTCCAGGTCAACCCCGGACCAGTCCTCTCTGGCCGTTCTGGTCACTTCTATAGGGACGGTATCCGTCCCCTCCACAATCACACATCCCAGAAGCCACCACATGTCAAGTCCTGGTGGGATTCTGGGAATGCGGAGACGGGCCGTTCTTTTTCCCATGTGGGAGGGGTACATTATGACCTTGCTGGTTTTGCACTGAGTCATAGCGTGTTTCATAGCGAGGGCTTCTGACTTGAACAACACCGAAATGGTGCCGTACTGTCTGCCCCTCTCTATGTATTCGGTGTCTTCTCTGATGCACCTCAGCGCGACTTCGACATCTGCTTGTGGGATTAAAGCTGCCCTTTTGGTTTGTGCTGAGATGCATCTATAATGCACCGTTCTGCGCCCCACTGCCTCAATAGCTTCTAGCGGGACAGTTAAGTTGGCCCAGGTTTGCTCTTGCTTGATGAGCTTCCATACCTGGGCCAACTTTTCATCTTTATTTGAGAGGTTCATGTTGAAGCATGGCCTCTTTTTTGCTGCTGCCGCAGCGAAGGTGTTCTTCTTATTTTCGTTGGGGGTGTTGTTGTCGTTGTCGTTGTTCTTGTTGGTTTTGTTGTTATCACTTTCGCTGTTATCATTGTTGTCTTTGTTGCCACCGTTGTTCTCGGTGCAGTTGGTATTGTTGGTATTGGTGTTGTCGCTATTTGTTTTCATGTTAGTGGTGTTGATATTGTTATTGATTTGTCATTTTTTTTTGTTATCTGTATTTTCGTTGTCGCTGTTACTGTCATGTTTTTCAAAATTAGAGTTCTCATTGGTATCATTGGTGTCTTTGTTTACATTGTTTGTGGTGGTGTTTGTGTTATAAATTTGTGTTAATTTCGCTGTAGCGCTCCTCTCAACTTCCACGTCGTTGTTGCACGACAGCAGAAATATAGCTGGGGTGGGGGTGGGGTGAATGGGGGGGGGGCTCAGCCGTGTTTCTTTTTTCTCCGTAAATGTTTTAACATGTAAACAAAATTCAAATATTTGGGCCAAAAGGCCCAAATATACTTTCCCCTTCACAGGGCAATGTCTAAGGGCTTATATCCCTTACACAACAAGAAATATTTAACAACAAATAATGTTTACAGGCAAATAAAGCGACTTACTGGGAGCGAGCAAAATACGTCCGCTTAGACCAATAATAATAATAATAATAATAATAATAATAATAATAATAATAATAAAGGGACCAGAACCAACTGGACGAAAGAATTGAATAGAACTGTTATGCAATGTTACCTGAAGAGTAACCCCAAGGAGAAAGGCTATAGGAAAAGGATGCATAACATCTGGAACGAGATTGGTACATTTAAATTAAATGAACAAAAACTGGCCGGGCAGGCTCGAGTAATAAGAACTAATGGGTGAATAAGCGAGCTGGAACTGAAGGAACTGGGCAGAGAGATTAGCTTGGAGATGGAGGGTGGAGTATGCCAGGCAGACGAGCCAGTGGGAAATAAGGTGAAGAGGTCGAGAGAACGCAGGAACCACCCGAAACAGACAATGATCTGAATGCTGAGATAGATAATACCTGGAACAGAGATACGGCCACTGAGGGGATGAATGCTGACGGGCTAGGACAAGATTTGGTAGATATCCTAAACTTAGTGGTAGATGAATTGAACAATGATAGTGGGAGACCTATGAAGCTAAGATTTGTAGACAGGAAAAAGTTAAAAGAAACAACAGCTAAGGTAAACAAAGTCATCCCATAACTTGAGGCGAGGAGCCTTCACCAGTGCAACAATATCCTCAAAGCAACAGCAAATACGGTGAGGAAACTACTTGGTATAAAAGCGAGAGGAAACAACAGACAAGAAAGAGCAGAGCCCTGGTGGAAGAAACGACTGAGTGGTCAAATCAGGGAAATGAAAAATGACATTGGAAAGATTGAGTCCCTACTGAATGGGACACTAAAAAACATAGACACTAAAAATAGACTGGAAATAAAGTACAAAACTAGGAGGAAAAAGCTAAATATTATCATAGAGGAACTGAAGCAACGCATTGTAGCAAAATGTTCAAAAATCAGGCGATACGAGAACAGAGTCAGCCAGTATAGACAGAACCACATGTTCGACAACAACCAGATGCTGTTTGGACAGCTTGAAGGGAAAGAAAGAGGCAACGACTTGATCCCTGAGGCGGAACAAACTAAAACATTCTGGAGAGGAATATGGGAGCAGGATGTTAAACATAATGACCAGGCAGTGTGGATTGAGACAGTACAGAAGGAGATCAGTGAACAGGCACGCCAACAAACTGATTTGAGTATCACAGTTGAAACTCTTAAGGGGCAGGCCAAAAAACTAACCTACTGGAAATCACCTGGCCCAGATGGTGTGCAGGGGTATTGGATTAAAAACATAACATCCCTCCACCCGAAACTGACAACCATGTTCAATGACTGCTTGATGTCAGGTGAGGTACCAGAGTGGTTGACAAAAGGTACCACAGTTCTGATAATGAAAGACCGAATCAAGGGTAATGATGTTACCAACTATAGACCTATCAGATGTCTGTCCGTAATGTGGAAACTGTTCACAAGCATTATGTCTGAGGAAATCTACCATCACCTCCACACAAACAACTTGTTACCGGACGAACAGAAAGGATGCCGAAAGAAGTCACGCGGTACAAAGGTCCAGTTACTTATTGATAAGATGGTAATGAGGAATTGCAAGAGGAGACACACTGGTCTTGCCATGGGATGGATAGACTACAAAAAGGCATTTGACAAGGTGCCTCATTCTTGGATCACCAAAAGCCTAGAGATCTTCAAGGTGGCAGATAACATCAGACAGTTGTTGGGCAAAAGTATGAAGTCCTGGAAAACAGAGTTAAAATCAGCTGGAGAATCCTTGGGAGGCGTGACGATCAAGAGAGGTATCTTCCAAGGAGATAGTCTGTCCCCTCTGTTTTTTGTCCTTGCTCTGATGCCTCTGACCAGTGTACTGCGAAAAGTGAGAGCAGGATACAGGTTGGGAAAGGGAGGGCTTGCCATCAATCACCTCCTCTTCATGGACGATCTTAAGCTCTTCGGGAAGAGTGAGAAGGAGTTGGATGTGCTTGTTGACACTGTCCGTATTTTCAGCAATGATATATGTATGCAATTTGGTATTAGTAAGTGTGGAGTCATTGTGATGAGGAGGGGTAAGTTGAGCAGAAGTAACGGAATCCAGATACCAACAGGTGAGATGATAAAGGAAATTGACTCTGAAGAAGGATACAAGTATTTGGGCGTTCTGGAGGCTGATGACATCAAGTACAGAAAAATGAAGGAATTGATAAGAACTGAATAGCTTCGGAGAGTAAGGAGCGTATTAAAATCACATCTGAACAGTAGGAATGCCATAAGTGCAGTAAATTCCCGAGCTGTGTCTATTATTAGGTACAGTGCGGGAATTCTGAGATGGAATGTTGCTGAACAAAAAGAAATGGATAGGAAGACTAGGAAGCTATTGACTCTCTACAATATGTTCCACAAGAGGAGTGATGTCGATAGACTCTACTTAAGGAGATCTGAGGGTGGAAGAGTTCTTATCAGCATAGAGGACTGTGTTCAGATGGAGAAAAACAACCTACACAAATACGTGACTGATAGTAAGGAGCCAATGCTCAGAGCTGTACTGAAGGAGGGGACAATAGGCCAGGGGATGTCCATGGAGGAAATAACATTAAGGAGAAAGAGCAGCCTTCAGGAAAAATCCCTTCATAGTACCTTCTTTGAGAAAACTGAATTTAGAGATCCACAGACATGGAACTGGTTGAAAAGAGAAGACCTTAAAAAGGCTACAGAAGGAATGTTAATGGCTGTGCAGGAGCAGGCCCTCAAAACGAAGTGGTTGAAACACCACATTTACAAGGAGGAGGCTAGCCCACTGTGCACGATCTGTGGAGAGAGAGAGGAGACTGTGGCTCACATTGTATCCGAGTATAAACACCTAGCCCAGACTCACTATAAGGGCTGGAGACATGATGTGATGGGCAGGGTGATCCACTGGCACCTATGCAAAGTAAACAATTGACCACATTCTGAGAAGTGGTATGAGCATAAGCCAGAGGCGGTGATAGAAAACGATCAATTGAAGGTGCTGTGGGATTTTAGGATACAGACGGACAAGAAACTGGAACACAATAGACCTGACCTGGTGGTTGTGGACAAAGTAAAAAGATCGTGCCTGATTGTGGATGTGGCCTGCCCATTCGACACGAGAGTGCAAGAGAAGGAGAGGGAGAAAATTAACCGATACCAGGACTTAAAGTGGGAGGTAAAAAGGATTTGGAAATGCCATGAAGTCAAAGTGATCCCGATTGTTATAGGCGCACTAGGGACTATCTCCAAAGGTTTCCAGGGATGGTTAAAGAAAATTGGCCCCTTCACGCTTTTTGGAACGCTTCAAAAGGCATGCTTGCTGGGAACAGCAAGAACCCTCCGATACGTCCTGAATATCTGAGGCTGCAGGTAGTGGCTTGATATTCATCTCATCAAACTTTCCAGTTAACTAACATCAATGACTGAGACTCAAAGAGTAATAACAATAATAATAATAATGATTTCATTTATTGGCCACAAGGGCCGACATATAGGGGACAACACAATAGACAGGGACAGTGGGGGTTTACATAGAGATCGAGTAAGTATAAATAACAAAATACAAAATAACAATAAAAATACAACAATGAAAGTTCCCCAATAAGAGGGATCACCACCCAGGGTTGACTCAAGCACCCCACCAGTCCTGAGCCACCCGACGCTCCTAGGGCACCCGGGAAGGGCACCCCTCTCCTTCTCGAATTCACCAGCCTACAGGCGCATGATCAGAGTAGGCCCACTCACGCGGGCCATTCTCGCCACATTCACCCACCTTTCAGTAAATGTACTGGGGGGCAGCACTTCTCTCTCCACCCTGACCTTCCTTTCCAAGTGAAACTTGAAGAAGTTGATGAGGGATTGGCCGAAGAGAAAAGTGTCTGTCTTCAGTCCTTTCAACCTGGTCCACCATGCAACCTCTTTCGCTACTGCCACCAGGCAGAGGAAAATTGCCTGCCCTTCCTGGCCAAAAGAAGGCGGCGGGTCAATCTTCACTATGGACTCGGACGATAGCCGGATCCGTTCTACACGCGACAATAGCTGTTCGACATAACCCCACAAGTCAGCAATGCACGGACACTGGACGAGTGCGTGCAGAACGGTTTCGTCGCTCTGCGCGCATCTCGGGCAGGTTCGTCTGACAGCACTTCCGTGCCTGTAGAGTTTATCCCGAACCGGCAGCGCCCCCCGGTAGCACTGCCAAGCGAGGGATTTCTGGAAGTTATCCATCGTCCCCGGCTCGAAAGTCCTCCGGAACATACTGGTCACTTCTACTTCGTTGACGCCCAGAGCCTCTCCTAGTACGTCATTGCACTTGCCCTCCACTAATCCTCTATAGAAATCTTGAGTGGAAGTTCCACTGACCGCATTGCCCACCTTGCAGAGTGCAGTGAGCGCCTGGCAACATTCCAGATGCCAGTCGCCCAGTCTCGGTCTCTTCTTGACCCAGGACTGCAGCTCAGTCAAAGAGATGAGCTGCGGAAAGGCCCGTCTAACAAACGGCGACCACACCTGTTCACCGTTTAGGCAAAATATCTGGAGATGTCGCAGCCTCAGCGCATGTCTGCGCATCATTAGCCACGGCATGCACAGCCCTCCACGAAGAGGGTGCTGGCAGCAGATGGACCGCCTCACCAACGGGACCCGTCCCCTCCACAAAAATTTGAAAAGGAGCCGTTCCAAATTGGCGAGGCGTGGACGGGGGCAAGGCACGACGGTCAGGCGGTAGTAGATGACGGACGCGATGTACGCGTTCGCCACCTCCGCCCGCCCTTTCAGTGATAGCTTTCTCTCAGCCCATTTCTGGGTGAGGTTGGCTATCCTGCTCGTCACCTCGTCCCAATTCTTATCCACCTGGAGGTCTGGTCCGAACCAAACCCCGAGCAACTTTACCGGTCCGTCTGTCCAGCGCCCAACGACGCTGTTGGACGGCATGGACTTGCCTCTCCAGGTGCTGAGCTGCAAGCCCACCGACTTTTCCGGGTTAAGTTTTGCTCCCGTCAACCTTTCATATTCCTCCAAATGGGTGCGGATCACCTCGATTTCCGAGGTGTCCGACACCATCACGGTGATGTCGTCCGCATAAGCGGACGCAGCCTTTCTACGTCCCGGTTCGAGCGGGATGCCCTTCAACAACTCCAGCTTCCGCAGTAGAGGCTCAAGAGTCAATACGTACAGAAGTGAGGAGAGAGGGCACCCTTGACGGACCGATCGAGAGATCTGAAACGGTTCCGAGAGGTGGCCATTAACTTTGACCACCGAGCAGATGCCGCTGTACATTGCAGCGATCCAGCTTCTGAAGACGGGGCCGAAGCCAGCCGCCTCGAGGACAGCCTCCAAGTACCGATGGTCGACCCTATCGAATGCTTTCGATTGATCTAAATTGATCAGAGCCCCACCGAAGCCAGGTTTGCACCCAACCCTCTCTATGATGTATCGCATGAGGTGGAGGTTGTCGTGTATGGACCTGGTCGGGATTGCGCAAGTTTGCGCCTCCCCAACCAAATCTTTGACGACAAGCGCCAACCTTTTCGCTAACACCTTGGCCAAAATCTTAAACTCTGTGTTGAGCAGGGTTATGGGCCTGAAATTATCTAGTGTGTCCCTCTTGTTCTCGTCTTTCCTTATCAGCGTCACTACGCCACGGCTCACAGAACTGGGAATGCTCCCGTTCTGCTGCCAGTTGCAGTAGAGCGCTTCGAGGAGATCGGAGAACAAGTCTGGCATATTTACGTAAAGCTCGTAGGGCAGACCATCCAAACCGGGTGACTTGCGACTCGAGCAGCCGACAAGGGCGTCCTGAATTTCTACTGATGTTATCGGCTCTTCGCAGCGCTCAGCGTCGGCCGTCGAGAGGCGTGGCAAGCCGTCGAGGTAGGGACTGAAGTCCGCCGCCGTCTCCGACTCACCCATCCTCCCGAACAATCGAGCAAAGTGCTGGCGAAATGCCTCACACATCTGCTTGGAATCGCTCAGTTCGTGTCCATCTCGATCCGTCAAAGACTGAATTGTGGTTTTATTTCCACGCTGCGTCTCTGCAAAGCGAGCCCATCGGGCAGCTTTGGTTCCCTCGTTCCTCAGAGCACGCGCCTTAGCTCTGACAATGCAACCTTCGTGTTTCGCATTGAAGAAATGGTCTAGTGCCATTCTCGCCGCTAGCACGTCTGTTGCAATGCCACTACAAATAGCCTCGTCTAACTTAGCTATCAGCCCCTCCTCCTTTCTATTTTTCTCTATTGCTACTTCTTTGCTAAATCCTATCGAGGTTGCTCTAATCTCTCTTTTGAGTGCCCCCCACCACCTGTTGTTGACAACCCCCCCTGTCAACTTTTGCTTAACTAAGTTGTTGACCCGGTCCCTGTAAGCTTTACGTGCCGGAAACGACATGTTTAGCTTCCAGTAGCTAGGTCCTAACCTACGTGTCTTATCTAGGTCGACCATACAGATCACAAGCTTGTGATCTGAATAGGCAACCGTTTTAAAATGTGGACATCCTACACTATTTCTATCTCTTTTCCTAATGAAAATCCTATCTATGTACGATCTAGATGACCCTATGCGATTGGTCCAGGTCCATACTGGCGCATTAGGGAAATCTAGTCGGTACCTGTCAGACAGTTGAAACTGGCTGATCAGGTACTTGAGGCTTTTGCACCCCCCGCTCCTATCAGATACTCCCACACAATCCCAGCGTGCTTCTAAGATGTCATTCCAATCCCCTATTAACAGTAAAGGGCGAGACGTAAGCAGAAAGTTTTCCAGGCGCCTAAAGAAGTCCGGCCGACCGGCCCCAGTAGGGGCGTAGACGGCCACCAGTCTAAAGGCACCACCTTCGCTATTGCTCACGTCCAGGACCACCAACTTTCCGTCAGGATCCCGGAAGATTGACCTTACCTCGAGATCCAGACATTTCCTAAACAGCACAGCCACTCCACCTCCCATTCCCGGCCGACTAACAGATGCAAAGATCTGATAATCGTCGAAAATCGGCGCCAGTGCGCGTGTGTCGGAAATTCTGGTCTCGCTGATGGCAATTACATCCATTCCTAGTGACCTGAGGTCGTTGAGCAAGTGACCTTGCTTCCAGGGCGACCCCAGGCCACGAACATTTAAACTTCCTACTCTTATGGCCATGCTGGCAGGATGAATGGGAGAGGAAAGGTTTACTTACCTTCCGGGGTCTTGTGAAGGTCGGGTGGTTCGACCTCCATGGTTTGTGGGGTTTCTTTTGGGAACCCCTTTAATAGTCTTGACGTGGGTTTTACGTTCGGGGTTCCCACATCCCGAGGAAAGCTCTTTCGAATTTCTTTGTATGAAGCGAGCGACATTCGCATCAGAAGCAAATTATCTGGTACGCGAAATGTGCTCGCTTCAAATGTTTCCCCGTCTTTTTCGATGTTTGTGCTTCGTGCTACATGGGCCATCAATTCCTTGTTGGCCCTTCTGGCAAGCACGAAGTTTTTAATGTTTTGTTGCTCGGGTTTTATTTGTTCGTGTGATTGTGGTGGTGATAGCTTTGTTAGTGTTGTTTCTATTGTGTCTGCGTTTGTTGTGGGTGGGGTGTCTGTAGTTTCTGATGTTTGTGTGTCTATTTGTTCTTGTGTCTGTTTAGCTTGTTTGCGTTTGGGGGATTTTGGTGGTTGTGTTGGTGATGCTGTGGGGAAAATGTTTGTGTGGGTGGTGTGTGTATTTTTTTTTGTGGGGGTGTTTGTGCTTTGTGGATTTCTTTTTTTTTTGTGTTTTGTTTTTTGTATTTTGGGGGACTTTGGTTTTCCCTCATCTTCACTGCTGGAGGATGAGGGGTCTGTGGCTGTGAGCGTGTTTGTGTCTGAGTGAGTGTTTATGTTCTTGTTCGTGTGTGTATTTTGGGGGGGAGGGGGAATGGGAGAGCTTTCCTCGTTTCCCCCCTGGGTGTGCAATTTTGGTGGTTCCATTGTTGACGGTGTTGCTGGTGGTCCTTGTCCCGGCGTCGCCAGCAGTGGAATCTTTCGACCCCTTGCGCTTTTCGGCAGTTGAGGGCAGAAGGCTCGCAAGTGTGTCGTTTCCCCACAAAGGAAACAATGCGGCCTTTTGCCCTCAGTCATTATATGCAACACCCTCCCGTTTTGGAGGCGGATGTGGTCCGGGATTGCTTTTACGTTTTCGGGTCTGATTTGGAGCAGTATCTCCAGATCAACCCCGGACCAGTCGTCCCTGGCAGTTCTCGTTGCCTCTACCGGGACTGTATCCGTTCCTTCCACGATTACGCAACCCAGGAGCCACCACATATCAAGTCCTGGTGGAATCCTGGGAATGCGCACACGTGCTATTCGTTTTCCCATGTGGGAGGGGTACATTATAACCTTGCTGGTTTTGCAAGGGGTCATTGAATGCTTCACAGCGAGGGCTTCAGACTTGAACAGCACCAAAACGGTGCCGTATTGCCTGCCCCTCTCTATGAAGTCTGTGTCCTCTCTGATGTATTTCAGTGCGGCTTCTATATCAGCTTGGGCGATTATCGCTGCCCTCTTTGTCTCTACTGAGATGCATCTGAAATGCACCGTTCTTTTTTCCACTGCCTCAATGGCTTCTGCCGGGACAGTTAAGTTTGCCCAGGTCTGCTCTTGATTTATGATTTTCCAGGCCTGGGCCAACTTTTCCTCTCTGTTGGTTAAGTCGATGCTGTAGCATGGTCTCCTTTTAGCCGCTGCCACAGCAGCGAAGGTGTTCTTGTTGGTGTTGTCACTGTTGTTGTTCTTGTTGGTGTTGCTGCTGCTATTGCTGTTGTTGTTCTCCCCTGTGTCGTTCTCCCTCTGTGCTGTTGGCCTTGTTGGTGCTGTTGCTGTCGCTACTATTACTCTCTGTGCTGTTCGTTTTGTTGGTGCTCTCGCTATTACCACCTTCTGCGCTGTTCGGCTTGTTGGTGTTGGTGTTGTCGCTGTTACCACCTTCCGCGCCGCTCGGCCCGTTGGTGCTGGCACTGTCGCTGCTCACATTCGTGCTGGTGGCGCTCCTCGCCTCACCTCTCCTCTCAACGCTCAAGTCGCCGTTGCACGACAGCAGACCCGCCTCTAGGGGGCGTGGCTCCGCCATGTTTTTTTGAGAAAAAAATTATTTTTTTTTTTTTTCAAAATAAAGTTCAAATATTTGGGCCAAAAGGCCCAAATATTATGAGTTATTCCTTCACAGGATACAAATTAATGTCTTATAATGCTTCAGCGGTACAAAAAATAAACAATTCTCTACAATTAATCCTCAAAAAATTGCTTACTCACGGAGCTTCAAAAAACGTACATCCACTTTCGTCAATAATAATAATAATAGCAACAACAACAGCAGCAGCAGAAGTAGTAGTAGTAGTAGTAGTTCTAGTAGTAGTAGTAGTAGTAGTAGTAGTTCTAGTAGTAGTAGTAGTAGTAGTTCTAGTAGTAGTAGTAGTAGTAGTAGTAGTAACACTGGAAATAATATTGAACTTCATATCTTTAACTCTCTTTAACCTTTATTTCCCTTCAACATTCCCCAGTATCAAGAATGCAACAGTAAAAGTAAAAACTACAAACAACGCAATACTTTCAATTTCGACATGAAACTTAACCACTCCTTACAATGACAGGAAGCACATACTTTGTTTGTTTCACCGAAGTAACTATATTACCAAGAACGTGGTGTGTATGAAATATTGGCACCAAACTAATGATTTAGTTTCACATTCCATTCCATAGTATTCATGTGGAAGATCACTTCAGTTATCATCATCATTATCAACATCATCATTGTTATCATTATTATTATGATTATTATTATGATTTGTGACATACAGTTACGACACTTTAAGTTCTGAGTTCAAATCCCGCCAAGGTTAGCTTTGTCTCTCATCCATCCATCCATCGATAAAATAAAGTACCAGTAATGCACTGAGTAATTGCTGGCCTTGTGCCAATAGTAGAAACAATTATTACTATTATTATCGATCATCAATACCTGGCAGCAATCCTCAAGGAAGCTGAGTTGTAGGCCTTTGTGAGAGAATGGATCACTGCAATGCACAGTGGCATCTATTAAGTAGCAGGGTAGCCAATCTCATCAAGAAAAGGGTCGGGAGAAAACTACCACTGAAAGGTCTGGCAGAGGTGGTGAAGGCGTACATCTGGCCCGTCATCTACTACTGATTGACTGTCGTACTGTGTTCCAGACCCCGTCTGACTCTACTGGAGCGTTTGATTTTTCCCTTTTTGTGGAAATGACACTCTCCACTCATCAGGCGCTCGATTTGCAGTCAACACCCGTTGCGTGGGGCCATGGATATGTGGTGGCTGATGAATTGCAAACATGCACTGAGGCTACATCGTCTTCAGCTTTTCCATGAGATTAAACAGGTGTCGTTACCAATTGCTAGACACATATTTCCGCGGCTCGTCTCCTTGACCAAACTACAGTCCTGAGTCAAGCGCAGACCGAGACTGGATGCCTTGTATCTGAAATGTCATCAGTCACTCACAGTCTTATACTAGTCGGAAAATGCTGTCAGTTAAAATTCAACGTTAGAATCCTATAGGGGACTAGGAGTGGGCAAGTGCAACGACGTTCTCGGGGAGATTCTAGGCTTCGACAAGAATGAACTAGCCAGTCTCTTCTGGAGGACTCTTGGTCAGGGGCCCATGGATAACTTCCAGAAATCCCCTGCCTGGTAATATGTTCCCGGGAAAATCTGTCGGTTTCAGACAAACTGGAGAATTCAAAAGAGTCCCTTCCTCTCTCTGGCACTCTTTCACTCTCCCCTTATCTTCTAACTGAAATTAACAACTTAACCCTTTAGCATTTAAACCGGCCATATCCGGCCAGAATTCTCTCGCCTCTTTCTGTTTAAACAGGCCATAACTGGCTGCTTATACTTATTTTAAGATATTGTTCTCAAAATAAATAATATCAAAATCTCATAGATTCGATATTATGTGTGATAATTATGTGAGGTAAAGCCTTTGCTGTGAAAATACTATAGTAAATATAGAGTAATCTAAATGCTAAAGGGTTAAAGGAAACTAAAAGAAAGCAAAGAACCCAATTTTCCAGGTCGGGCCGAGGAAACTTCTTCTATTCGTCTTTTCATTGCTGATACTATCACTCGTTTGCAACTCCTGACAGAAGCTTCATAGATATTCCAGTGTCATGAAGCGGGATTTTAACTCAAAACCCTCAGAGACGCAATATGTAACTTTCAGAAATTCTGCTAATCCAGGGTCTTGAACTGACGCCTTATTTATCGACTCCAAAACTATGTAAAGTAAAGTTGGCTACTCTAGGGTTTGAATTAGAACATAGATGGTCATAACAAATACTGCAAAATATTTTTTGTCACACAAACTATTATGCCTACTCATCGCAATCCTCATTTTTGAAATGACTGAGGCTGGATTCATACTTTATGCGTAAATCATCCAGCATCTGTTGCATATGAATTTCCTTTAGTTGCACATTCTAAAAGAAATGAGATTGGAAAAAAGACGATACTGAGCTAACGGTGTGAGAAGTATTTATACGAAATTTCATTTAAGAACTGAAAACCGAGCCACGGCATGAATGAAAGTAGGGACATAAATAATGTGTCGTTTTAGATGAAAAGCAAAGATAAGTAAATTAGAACAAACGTAAGTTAGCCATATTTATGAATTCATTACCAAGCTATGGAACTGACACTGTAGCTAAAGTTAGAAAGGAGTAGCATAGACATATAAATAATTAAATAGAGCTAAATACAAGAGGGAAAATGCAAGGTCACAGGTACCAATGCAGCATCTGTTCTGGTAATATGTTATAATTATAATGTTCTCAAGTGGGAACTTATTTAATTATTTAAAAAGGAGAAAACAAGAAATATATTTATTATCACATGTCCAACCTAACACATATTATTTTTACTACAATTACAGGGCTTCTTGACGATTTCTGAAGCGTAAAACATTCTTATAGAATACTGTATACCTACAAAATATGTAAGCAAAATGTATCCAGTGAAAAATAAAACAAGCATAGAAAATATGAACAAAAAATATGAACAATTGTTTCTGTTAACAAACAATGTACGTAGCCGAATTCTGAGACTTTTAAGCGTTGAGAATATATTATATTATATATATATATATATATATATATATATATATATATATATATATATATATATATATATATATATATATATTTATTAAAATAACAGATTAATGTTTAAGCAAAGAATCGCTGCTTTCACCCTTAACGGGATATTCTGAAACTAACAAAGTCAATCTGTAAACGCAGAAGTGGATATTTCAAAAAACGTTGCAACCGAAGGAAAACAGGAAGACGATACTTTGGTTCGTGGAAACGTTCGCTGGCAAAGAACGGGAAAAAAAACGAATATAATACGTCATTAATAGGAGCGGTGAAAACAATTACGCGCAAAGAGAGAACCACGTTTATGGTATAAAAGAGGTCGTAGACTAATGTTCTCTTAGGTGGTTCATAGAGACGTTCTCTGGCAATAAACGAAAAAAAACGAAGATAATACGTCATATGTGGAGCGTGGAGAACAATAGCACGCAAAGACAAAACCACGTAAATGGTATAGCAGAAGTCGCAGACTAAAATTCTAATTAGGAGACCGAATGAATCTCCGCTACAGAGTTAAGGACAAAGTAAATAAATACAATACAGAAGTAATCGAAATAAATAAATACATACACGCAAACAAATACGTACATACACAAGCATATGCAAAACACTTACCATAGGTATACAAAGCCACGTACATATAAATATGTGTGTGTGTGTATGCGTGTATACAAATAAATAAATAATTATATAAACATATATAAATAAATAAATACGTATATAACAAGCGCACACACATACCTACATGTAAATACAATGTTTGGCTATGTGTATACGGGAGTTTTGCGTCTGTGTGAGTATGCAGGTTCGTACGTATGTAGGGTGTGTGTATATGTGTACTTCATGTTTGGTTGACTTACGTCTCCGAACATTCGTATATTTACATGTAGGTATATGTGTGCGCTTGTTATATACGTATTTATTTATTTATATACGTTTATATAATTATTTATTTATTTGTATACACGCATACACACACACACATATTTATATGTACGTGGCTTTGTATACCTATGGTAAGTGTTTTGCGTATGCTTGTGTATGTACGTATTTGTTTGCGTGTATGTATTTATTTATTTCTATTACTTCTGTATTGTATTTATTTACTTTGTTCCTTAACTCTGTAGCGGAGATTCATTCGGTCTCCTAGTTAGAATTTTAGTCTACGACTTCTGCTATACCATTTACGTGGTTTTGTCTTTGCGTGCTATTGTTCTCCACGCTCCACATATGACGTATTATCTTCGTTTTTTTCGTTCATTGCCAGAGAACGTCTCTATGAACCACCTAAGAGAACATTAGTCTACGACCTCTTTTATACCACAAATGTGGTTCTGTATTTGCGCGTAATTGTTTTTCACCGCTCCTATTAATGACGTATTATATTCGTTTTTTTTCCCGTTCTTTGCCAGCGAACGTTTCCACGAACCAAAGTATCGTCTTCCTGTCTTCCTCCGGTTGCAACGTTTTTTGAAATATCCACTTCTGCGTTTACAGATTGACTTTGTTAGTTTCAGAAGATCCCGTTAAGGGTGAAAGCAGCGATTCTTTGCTTAAACTTTAATCTGTTATTTTAATAAATATTTGCTCTACGGTTCTTATATATTTGATATATATTTATCCTTATCGAGCGCTCTTTGGATTTTAGTCTTCAAATTTATTATTATTACTACACATATATATATATATATATATATATATATATATATATATATATATATATATATATATATATATATATATATATACAGTATATATATATATATATATATACAATATATATATATATATATATTTCGTTTCTGAATTTGTTTAGCAACATTCTTTATCTGAAAACATCTGTTGAAACCGATATTGTTATGCTTTGGGAGGGTCATATTGCCAATAAGAAACACACGCACCAGGGCTTTCACTCCAATTTATTATAAATTAAATTAATAAATTTAATTCATAATAAATTGGTGTTCACACACAAAAACAAGATGGCACCAAAACAAAATTTATAAATTTAATTTATAATAAATTTTTGTTCACACACAAACACAAGATGGCGTAGGACAGAACAAAGGAGAGGCACAAAACAAAGAAAAGAATCCCAGTCACTGAAGAGGTCACAGAATGTGTGACGAAAGAACTTTGACAATATATGAACAACCGTCCGGTTATGGAACCAACCAACCAACCGGAAATTTATAAATTCTTAAATTTATAAATTTAATTTATAATAAATTGGAGTGAAAGCAACTGGTGCGTGTGTTTCTTATTGGCAATATGACCCTCCCAAAGCATAACAATATATATATATATATATATATATATATATATATATATATATAAATCAACCAAAACTAAAAGCTCTTCCATACATCTCCACACACAACCCCCTCAACAACGAGGCCTTTGACACCATCCTCCAGAACATCCCTGTATTGAAAAAGGACCATAGAATGAACCAAATTCTACGAACACACGATATCATAAAAAGCAAAAGACAATCCAAGTCAATGAAAAACATCTTAACACATGCCAAAGTACTGCCAACCACAACAACGAAACCCACAGTAAAAAAATGCGATAGACCCAACTGTGGCATTTGCATCAACCTAATAGAGGGTTCGGAATTCTATTTCAAAGATGGACAACGTTTTATAGTAAAACACAATTTCACATGTGCATCGGAAAATTTAATATATGTATTAACTTGTTCAGGTTGTCGAGAACAATACATAGGCCAGACCAAAAACAGCCTCCGCCAACGCATGACTGTCCATAGATCCCAAATTAAAATACGGGAATACAGGAAAATACCACTGAGTGAACACATTGATACCTGCGCCGCCCAAAATCATCCCAACTTCAGAATCTTTCCCCTCTACAAATTTAAAGATAATGCCACCCACACCCAGCGCATCAGCAAGGAATCTTACTTCATTAACAAATACGGACCCCGTCTAAACACTTCTCCCTAAGACGAACCCACAACATACACACGTCAACATACATACCTACATCAGCACACATCTCTACCCACATATAAACACAATGACACACGTAAACACACATGCTCTATGGTGCAATACAAAAAAATATATGTGCATATATATGTATGTATATATGTATATATGTATATATATGTATGTAGTGAAAATATATATATATATATATGTGTGTGTGTGTGTGTGTGTATATATGTGTATATAGTGAATATCATTTCACACCTTTTATTGTTAAGATTGTTGATGTTCTATTAAGAGAACCGATTTTACTGAAAAAATCGAATAATGTACACCATTTTACCAGGGGGGGAAAAAAATACTGGTCCACCCACACACGCACACACACACACACACACATATATACACAGACACATACACACGCGTACATCAACATACAAAGAGACTTATACACACACACACACACACACACGCACTTCTCCGTATAAGACAAAAGCTGAAAAATATCTTTTGACCTTCGAATGACTCTGCTGTGTGTATGTACGCACACACACACACACACACACACACACTTATCTTAATAGCCATTTGACACACATCGCTGGTGGCTATTGTCGCAGCATCGAATACCTTACTACTACTACTACTACACACACACACACACACACACACACACACACACACACACACACACATTTGTTGTGAAAGAGTCATTTCTCAATCTTGGCGCAAAACCAATTTTTTATCCACATGACCTCTACCGACCAATCAAAATTGTTTTGACCATAATCTTTGCTGGAGCCACTTTTCTAACATTTTAACATAAAAACAGTCTTGGCGCAAAATCAACTTTTTACATTCACATGACCTCTACCGACCAATCAAAATTGTTTTGACCACAAGCATTTTTACAACACAAAAATAACGCTGGAGCCATTTTTTTAACATAAAAACAGGTAGAATTCCCAAAACTAATCAGATCAGAGCAAACAGCACGGACACTCTATCTCAAAATTATTTTTGAAAAGCATTTAGAAATGCGCAACCGGTAAAAACTTAAAAACTTAAAACCACAACTGAATACTAACCCATACAATCACTAATACTCTTTTATTCCTAATTAAACCATTTTTCAACTGTGAACAATTTGTCAGCATTTTCTATTCCGTTTACCAATATATATATATATATATATATATATATATATATATATATATATATATAGGATGATGTGTTCAAGTCAGAGATGCTTTAAATTTGTTTATAAAATAGGCTTTGCAGCAGATGGCTACTTCTTTTCCCGTTTTTTAAGGGTCTCACCCTATTTTCTAGGTTATTTTATAGCATCTATTTGCTTGAGCATATCATCCTTTCTACTTACTTATATAAATGTTTTTGCCTTCGTGGAAACCAGTTAATTTAGTGTTTTTCAATCCCAGACTGCTGTTTATCCCGGTTTAATTGGCATTAGATTACTAAGCGATCAAATCTCGAAGGAATGCCATTCGTCTCCGAAAGGGTGAAATGCAAAATTGAGGTCGATTGAACTTGAACTCAAATCGTAGAAAGTCGTAACTAAATACCGTATTTTGTTAGACTCTCTAACAATACTGCAAATCCAATGCCTTTATATTTGTCACTAATAATGTTACGAAAGTGCTTATTTGATATTAGCGGTCTTTACAAGACGGCATTTATATGACATTCTATATAATCGTATGACAAACTGTTCACGTGTTTCTCCGTATGTGTGATTGAATATTACTAGCTGGAATGCACTCGTTATTTCTTTAATGTTTAGTCAGAGAAAAAAGGGTGTGCTCATGACACTTATCAGTGAGTCTCTGAATCGAGTGGGATCAAGAGGAATATCCACGAACTATAGGTATTATATGTCCAAGTAGTAGTGTTAAGCTGGGTGATAGATTAAATCTACCACCATACTGACAAATAATAATTAAAATAAAAGAACAACACATATCACGAGAACGAAGATAAGGTGAGGGTCAGAAAAGAAGACTAGTTAGAAAAGTGCTTAACATATTAGTCTCAACAAAATAGTATTTTCATGTGATAGCTAATGATAAATTACTTGATATTACAAGCCATAATAAAGTAAATGTAGTTAACAAGTTAACGACTTTTATTAGTTTATGGGTTGTAAAGGTCTGTTCCTTCTATCAAAGCTGATCTCTCGGCAACGCTACGACAATATCACATTACTATCACCATACAATTCCATATATACCACCACCACCACCACCACAACTAGCAGAAGCACCATCACCACCACAAAAAACAATATCCCACACTACCCGCAACACCCTCATCATCAAACCCACCACTCACCCCATCGCCATCACCACTATTGCTACCTACCATCAACAATCACCCCACACCACTACAATAAAAACCAGTACAACCACCAGCACCAGCATCAAACCCACCACCCCACCACGACCACCAGCACCACCACAACTAGCAGCAGCAGCACCACCACCACAAACACATTCACCGTCATCACCACCACGATCACCAACACCAGCACCACGACCACCCTCACTTCCACGACCAACAGTATCCCATTCTACCCCCAACACCCCCACCATCAAACCCACCACGAACCCCATCACCATCACCACAATTACTACCTACCAACAACAATCATCTCCCACCACTACCACCAAAATCAACATCAACAACACACAACCAATAATAACTGTTTCTACTTTTGGCACAAGGCCAGCAATTATCCAGTGCATTACTGGTACTTTATTTTATCGACCCCGTAAGGATGAAAGGCAAAGTTAACCTCGGCGGGATTCGAACTCAGAATGGCAAGGGCCGTAACTCTATGCGTCAAAGCATAGCGTCCGACCCTCTACCGATATTGCCAAAAACCCACGCTTTCACCAACGTATTCGCCACTAACATTTCCGTCACCATCACCGTCACCATCACCACCACCATCACCGTCACCACAACCACCACCACCAACATCACCATCACCAAGACAACAACCATCACCCATCACCATCACCACCACCATCACTACCAACCATCACCACTACCAAGGCCACCATCACCACCATCATCACCATCACCATCACCATCACCATCACCAACACCACCACCATCACCATCATCACCATCACCACCACCATCACCACCATCACAATAACCATCACCATCACCGTTATAGTATCATGATCTTACTAGTGTCATCATGGCTACCATTATCATGATAACTACCAAATAACTAACCAACTACACCATTGGTTAATTGGTGAAATCATTTCACCGTCAACATCACCATCACCACCACCATCACCATCACCACCATCACTATCACCACCATCACCACCATCACCATCACCACCACCATCATCACCATCGCCATCACCATCACCATCACAATAACCATCACCATCACCGTTATAGTTTCATGATATTACTAGTGTCATTTGGTGAATTAGCAGTATCGGTAGAGGGTCGGGCGCGATGCTTTGATGCATAGAGTTACGGCCCTTGCCATTCTGAGTTCAAATCCCGCCGAGGTTAACTTTCGCCTTTCATCATTACGGGGTCGATAAAATAAAGTACCAGTAATGTACTGGTTATTTGCTGGCCTTGTGCCAATAGTAGAAACAATTATCATGATTACTAGCAAATAACTAACCAACTACACCATTGGTTAATTGGTGAAATCATTTCTTTTCTTTTTCTCGTTAATAAATTCATCAATGGTACATTAACATTCTCTCTCTACTTTCGTTTTCCTCAATTTCCTATTTTAATTTCTTCTCGGCGGGGAACAACAAAAACAACAAAAACAACAAAAACAACAAAAACAACAAAAACAACAAATATATCAACAAATAAAATAAAAATTATAATAAATAAATATATACATAAAAAAAAAAAATTAAATCTGTGTAAAACAGAATAGAAGAACACATCAATACATAATCTTTGTGTTAGTCTTGGACTTTTGCTGGCAGACTTAAGTAATTTATTTCACTAAAATGATTTTTATTTGCAAGATTAACCTTTTGACATTCCAACGAAATCGTTTCTTTATATATCACTGAACATTTATTACCGTTATTGATGTCATTGTCGTTTGTGTTGTTGTGGCTGTGGTTGTTGTTGTTGTTGTTGTTGTGTTTGTTGCGGTTGTTGTTGTTTTTCTTGGTGTTGTTGTTATAGTTGCTGTAATTGTTGTTGTAGATGTTGTTGTTGGTGGTGTAATTGTTGTTGGCGTTGTAGTTGTTGTTGTTGTTATTGTTGGTGTTGCTGTTGTGGTTGTTGTTGTGGTTGTTGTTGTTGGTGTTGTTGTTGTTAGTGGTGTTGTTGTTGTAGTAGTAGTTGTTGTTGTTGGTGGTGTTGTTGTTGTTAGTGGTGTTGAAGTTGTTGTTGTTGGTGGTGTTGTAGTTGTTGTTGTTGGTGGTGTTGTAGTTGTTGTTGTTGGTGGTGGTGTTGTTGTTGTGGTTGTTGTTGTGGTTGTTGTTGGTGGTGTTGTTGTTGTTAGTGGTGTTGTTGTTGTAGTAGTTGTTGTTGTTGTTATATTTGTTGTTGTTGTTGCTGCTGCTGTGATGTTTCTTTAAAGTCGTCTTATCATCATCGCCACACTCGTCTTCATTGTTACCTTGTTCATCATTCTTTCGTATACATATTGACATTTACCTAACTCATACACACGCGGACACACACACACATACACACACACACAAACATACACACACACACACAAACATACACACATATATATATGTTTGTAAAAGGTAAACAGAAATAATAACACAATCGGTACAGTATATGGAAGGGATATACTAGGTTAACGCTTGAAATAGCAGGAAGAGCGTCTTAACGTTTCGGACGCTAGTCCTTCACCAGAAAAAAATGAGTATATATACTCATGATCTGGATGCATTTATGTTAAGGTGAAGATAATTACATTTGTTAATCAGCTACTATTGAATTCATTCTTAGGAATAAGGGGACAATTTGAATTCAACCCCCAACGATGGAGCTGGAATTCTTCCAATATTGGTTATTCCAATGTGTTCGCATTGCCGATGTTGTTTCTTGAGTTCCAGAAACCATGATCGTGGTATCATATAAGGAAATAAAGCGAAGTTTAATATATTTTATTACTTCTCCGAGTTGATAACTTAGTAGTATATCTTATCATTCTATTGAGATACTTAGAGGTATTAGAGACAGTTAACCTAATAAAATTATGAATTAATATATATATATATATATATATATATTTCGTTTCTAAATTTGGCAACATGACCCTCCCAAAGCATAACAATATATATATATATATATATATATATATATATATATATATATATATATATATATATATATATATATATAATGAAGGGTGCGATTAAAATGCGTTCACAGATGGTATGACAAGATGTGCACTCGATGCTATTGGGGAGCAGAGTATCAATAATAATTAGGGGACACACAATCATTGTTGCATCATATACATATTTAATCACATATTACACATGTTTCACTGCCGATTAGCTCGAGGGACGATCGCTTATGTTCGTTACTGACTAGAAAGCTCCTTCGATAGATGCTTTCACATGTAGTCACACATACAAATGAACGTTTAGACGTGTATCTAGATGTGAAAGCTCATGTCTCCGGAGCTTTGGATTTCAGAGTCAGGAACGAACATAATCGATGGTTCCTCGAGCTGATCGGCAGTGAAGCATATGTAATATGTGATTAAATATGTATATGATGCAACATTGATTCTTTGTTCTCTAGTTATTTTTATTATTATTATCATTACTCTACGCAAATAGGGTAAATGATCCTTTCTCCCCTATCCTATTCCTCACCAAACATGCCCCTACTCAGAATAGACAACATAAATGCACATGGCCTGGGGTCGTCATGGAAGCAGGGTCACTTGCTCAACAACCTCAGCTCAATGAACAAAGATGTGGTGGTCATCAGGGAGACCAGAATTTCTGAAGCACGAGCCATCGCACCGATCTTCGGCGGCTACAATGCGTATGCATCTCCCAGCCATCCGGGAGCGGGGGTGAAGTTGCTGTTCTTTTCCGGAGAGGCTTGGATATCGCCGTACGGGCCACCTTCCTGGACCCAGAAGGTAAGTCGGTGGTGCTAGACGTGACCGGCAGCGAAGTTAATGTTTTCAGGCTAGTAGCCGTCTACGCCCCAACAGGGACAGGACGGTCAGATTTCTTCAGATGTCTAGAGACCTTTCTAGGAACGTCCCACTCTTTAGTGTTAATGGGCGACTAGAACGGTATATTAGATGTACACTGGGATTATGTGGGGCTAGTATACAGGGCAGGAGGGTGTAAAAGCCTCAGCAAGCTGCCCAGACCTTTCGAACTGTCTGACAGGTATCGACTGAATTATCCGAATGTGCCAATGAGGATATGAGCACACCGCATCGGGTTATCCAGATCGTATCTAGATAGGGTATTCTGTAGGGAAACAGATAAGGCTAGTGAAGGTTGTCCACAATTTAAAGTAATCGACTAGACGGACCACAAATGTGTGATATGTGAAATTGACTTAGGTAGACTCCATAGCCAGGGCGCGGTTACTGGAAGCTGAGCGCGCAAAGCTTACAGAGACCGGATTAGCAAATTAGTTAAGCGTGCGTTGACGGGTGCGATCGTCAACAACAGGTGGTTTACCCTGAAAAGGGCAATTAGAATAGAATCGATAAGGTTTAGCAAAGGAGTAGCGATAGAGGAAAACGGAGTAGAGGGAGTGCTATTTAGAAGGCTAGAAGAGGCGTTTAGGTAAGGGATCATAACGGATATGCTTGTGGTGAGATTGGCACTCAACCAATTCTTCACTGCAAAGCACAAAGGCTGCGTTGTCAGAGCCTGAGTACGTGGTCTGAGACACGATGGGACGAAAGCCGTCCAATGAGTCCGGGTGGTAGAGGCGCGATGTTTCAACAAACCCACAATTCGGTCTTTGCCTGACCCAAAACGGGCGCATGTTGCTCGAACCCGAGCAGATATATGAGGCTTTTCAGCAGCACTTTGTTCAACTTTTCGGGAGTAGCGGTGGGCCAGATCGGAGTATTAACTTCGGTGCATACTTCGACGGACTGCTCTGGCTCTCGACGACCGCAGCGCAGTGTTGCGAAAAGCCGATAACAGCAGGTGATATACGGGAAGCGATATCTGATCTCACGAGGGGTAAATCGCCATGTTTGGATGGTCTGCCCTACGAGTTTGATGCGTACATATCAGACTTGTTCAGTGACCTGTTGGTAGACGTCTACGGGGAGACCCTGGGCGTCGAAGATCATCAGCCGTTCGCTCTCTTCGGGAGAACCTTCAGGCCGTGGGCTATGTATAACTTCCAGAAATACCTGGCCTGGCAGTGCCAGGTATATAAATACCGGGTAGCGTTGCCGGTTCGAGATAAGCTCTACAGGCACGGAAGTGCCGTCAGCCAAACCTGTCGGAGATAAGCGCAGGGCGACGAAACCGTCGTGAACGCACTCGTTCAGTGCCCGAGCATTGCTGACTTGTGGGACTATGCCGACCTGTTGCTGTTGCGTGCAGCACGGATCCGGTTATCGACTGAGTCCACTGTGCAGAGAGCCCCACCGTCCTCCTTTAAGGAGCAGGAAGGGCTAGAAGTTTTCATTTGTGGGCAAGGTTGAAATGATTGAAGACGGACACTTTCCTCTCCGGGGAATCCCCGATAAACTTTTTCAAATTTCACCCGAAGAAGAAAATCAGGGTGGAGAGGAAATTGCTGTCTTCTAGTAAGTTTGTTGAAAGGTGGGTAAAAGTGGCGACTCTGGTCCGAGTGAACGGCCTCGCTCTGAGTATGCGCCTGTAAACTGAGGAGTGGGAGAACTGACAGAGGGCTCTTTACCTGGTGGTCAGGGTGGCCGTGGTATTTTGTGAGGTTTTCGCCACGTGTAACGACCTATTGGGGCATTTTTGTTGATTAAATTTCTTAATTTTTATGTTATTTTTTAATGTTATATTCTTTTTTGTACACGACTAAGACCAAATCTGTATCATTCTATACCGTTCTGTGTCGTCTGCAATGTCTTTCTTCGTGTTAGCCCTTGTGGCCAATAAAGAAACCATTGTCAGTATCGGTAGAGGGTCGGACGCCATGCTTTCCAGCATAGTTAAGTCCCTTTACGATCTGAGTTCAAATCCCGCCGAGGTTGACTTTGCCTTTCATCCTTACGGGGTCGATAAAATAAAGTACCAGTAATGCACTGGGTAATTTGCTGGCATTGTGCCTAAAGTAGAAACAATTATTATTTGTATTATTATTATTGTTCTTTGAGTCTCAGTCATTGATGCTATTTAACTGGAAGGTTTGTTGAAATGGATATCAAACCACTACCTGCAGCCTCAGACATTCAGGACGTATCGGAGGCTTCTTGCTGTTCACAGCAAGCATGCCTTTTGAAGTGTTCCAAAAAGCGGGGCTGGACTAATCATCTTTAACCATCCTTGGAAACTCTTTGAGATAGTACCTAGTGCGCCTATGTCAATCGGGACGACCGTGATTTCATGGCAGTTCCAAATCCTTTTTAACTCCCACTTTAGATGCTGGTGTCGATTAATTATCTCCCTCTCCTTTTCTTGCACTCTCGTGTCAAATGGGCATGCTACATCTACAATCAGGCACGATCTTTTTTCCTTGTGCAAAACCACCAGGTCAAGCCTATTGTGTTCTAATTTCTCGTCCGTCTGTATCCTAAAATCCCATATCACCTTCACCTGATCGTTTTCTATCATCGACTCTGGCTTATGCTCATACCACTTTTCAGAATGTGGTAAATTGTTTACTTTGCATAGATTCCAGTGGATCCCCCTGCCTATCACATCATGTCGCCAGCCTTTATAGTGAGTCTGGGCTAGGTGTTTACACTCGGATACAATATGAGCTATATTCTCCTCTCTCCAGATTTTCTCCTCTTCCCAGCTTGTATCCTGCTCTCACTTTTCGCAATATGACGGACAGGGGTATTAGATCAAGTACAAACAACATAGACGACAAAATATCTCCCAGGAAGATACCTCTCTTGATCTTGACGTCATCAAAAGGATTCTCCACCTGATGTTAACTCTGTTTCCCAGGACTTCATACTTTTGCTTAATAGCTGTCTGATGTTATTCTGCCACCTTGAGGATCTCTAGACTTTTGGTTATCCAAGAATGAGGTACCATTTAGAATGCCTTTTTGTAATCTATCCATCCCATGGCAAGACCAGTGTGCCTTCTCTTGCAATTCCTCATTACCATCTTATCAATAAGTAACTGGTCTTTGTACCACGGGACTTCTTTCGGCATCGTTCAATCCTCTTGCTTTATGTTCATACGAGTTATCTCCAAGTCACAACGAGGTCCGCCATGTTCAAAAAAGAACATACATACTCACACATGCATCTTTAGTGTTTAGACTTGTGATGTACATATATTGACAGAATCTTCCTTAGTATATGGGTAGTTCCCATTAGTACTATCTTTTGATAGGATAAGATGGGATTTGGGATAAGTAATCATTAGACCCCTTAGGTATCATTCCTAGAGCGGCTACAACCACTGGTATTGTTTGGGCGGACACCATGCTTTGAAGCATAGAGTTACGTCCCTTTATGATCTGAGATCAAATCCCTCCGAGGTTAACTGTGCCTTTCATCTTTGCGGGGTCGATAAAATAAAGTACCAGTAATGTACTGGATAATTGCTGACTTTGTGCTAAAAGTACAAACAATTATTATTATTTTTAATTTTTTTAATTTTTTATTATTATTATTATATACGTGTGTGTGTATGTGTGTGTGTGTGTATGTGTGTGTGTGTGTGTGTGTATGTCTGTCTGTCTTCGTATTGCTGAAATTGAAAGACAATTTTCTACGATACTTGTTGTAACGTAGAAACAATTATTATTATTATTAAATCCCGTCAAGGTTAACTTTGCCTTTCATCCTTACGGGGTCGATAAAATAAAGTACCAGCAATGTACTGGGTAGTTGCTGGCTTTGTGCTAAAAGTAGAAGTAATTATTATTAATATTACAGTTGCATTTATCTTGCTTTATGTTCATACGAGTTATCACCAAGTCACAACCAGTGACCTCAAGAGACAACAAGGTCCGCCATGTTCAAGAAAGAACATACATACACACACATGCATCTTTAGGTGTTTAGACTTGTGATGTACTTATACTGACAGAATCTTCCGTAGTATATGGGAAGTTCCCATTAGTACTATCTTTTGTATTTCTCCTATACGCGGGTTTACTGGGATGTGCGATAAATAATCATTAGACCCCTTAGGTATCATTCCGAGAGCGCCTACAACCACTGGTATTGTTTTAGTCCTCAATTTCCACATTTTTCCAATTTCTATCTCCAAGTCCTTATACTTGCTCAATTTTTCAAATGTTTTTATAGATACATTCTTGTCTATTGGAACGGACATATCAATTAGCAGGCATACCCTCTTTTTAAAGTCCTTCAGTATTATATCAGGTCTATTTGCATCTATTTTTCGGTCTGTTTGGATGCTAAAGTTCCACAAGATTGAGATGTGATCTTTTTCAAGTATGGGAGGTGGTTGATGCTCCCACCAATTCCCACCAGATGGGGCAGGTCAAAATGCTTACACATTATCCAATGTATGTATTGTGCAGCTCTGTCATGTCTGTTTAGGTATTCGGTTGGAGCTATAGGACTGCACATTGAAATTATATGATCAATGGTCTCTGGTTGTTTTTTATATACACGGCATAATGGGTTGCGTCCATTTTTTTTATTATGTTGGCTTGGTAATTTTTTCTTGTGCTGATATAATCAGTCCTTCAGTCTCCGATTTCAGTCCAGAGGATGCCAACCACTGATGGGTTAAAGTTTTGTCAACATCAGGATTGTTAGCTCGCTCTGGGTATTTTCCATACAGAGGCTTTTCTTGCCATTTCTTAGCCAGTATCTGTAGCAGTTATTTCTTTGCAGTTACTTTTACCTGCTTTGCTTTTTCTGTGTTTTCCATTTCAGCAGTAAATGGGACTGCCGAAATTTGTAGTCCATTACTGTATCTTTGTGCATCTTTTGTAATGGAATATGATCTTTTGATGCTTTCGTGTTTCAACACGAGTTTGATCATCCAATCATGTGATTCCCTTAGATATGTAGATAATCCAATTGTTGCAGTTTTCAACGCAATATCTAACTGGATTAACCCACGTCCTCCTTCTTTCCTAGGGAGATATATTCTATCTGTATCTGCTTTAGGGTGATTGATATATTCTGTGCATGGTTAAGAATTTTCGAATTTTTGTATCGAGCCTACGGATCTCTGTGCTTGACCAGTTGATCACATTTTAACTGTAGGTTACTACTGGTATGACAAACGTGTTTATGGCATCGATCCTATTCCTTGCATTCAATTCCGTACTTAAGATTGCTGTTACTCTGCGGTAACATTCCTTCCTTATCTTTTCCCTCATTGTCGAGTGCTAGATTCCGTCTCCTTCACAAACACCTAGATATTTGTAAGTTTCCTCTTGATCAAGTTCTCTTATCACATTCCCCCGATCAAGATTAATGTCTGAACTTTTCAGCAGCTTTCTTCTGGTGAACGTTGCTTTGGCGCATTTATCTTGTCCAAACACCATTTTAATGTCATCACTGAACTGCTCCACAGTGGATAATAGTGGACAATTGTTCATCCTTTTTTGCAAATTGTTTCAGGTAATCCATGTAGAACAAGTGATTAATGGTTTTGTCATAGACTTTATATCCATGTTTTGTTTCATTGAGCATTTTACTTAATGGTATAAGTGCGATGCAGAATAAAAGCGGTGATAAAGAGTCACCCTGAAAAATTCCACAATTAATATTAACTTCTCCAGCTTCCAGTGATTCATTTTCACTATTCAAAAGGAGTGTCGTTTTCCATGGCTTCATACTGAATGACAAGATTCCTGACAACGGGAGATATTTTGAAAATCTCTAAACATTATTCAATCCAACTGTGTAACAAACTATCGAATGCTTTTTTATAATCTATCGAAGCAATTGATAGATTTTTGTGTCTATTATGACAATCTTCCAGTATCATTTGTTAACCAAAAGCTTATCCTTACAACCATATGAGCCATAACTTTTCTAAGTTTAGTTTGTTCAACATGGTCACCTACTTTGTAGTTTCTTAAAATGTCTATGTCAGATCGGAGAAAGTTTATTTGGCGATTGATGTTCTCTTGCCAAGTAGATTTCTTGTGGGAATTCCTTTGTTTTTTCATTTTCACTCCACATAAGTGAGTGGTGACTTTAGCCGATGCATAATAGAGATGATTTAAATCAGTAATGTTTAGTTTGTTTGTGATGATAATGTTTTTGAGAATTATGTTAGTGTTATGTATTATCTTTTGGTTCTGTTTGGAGTTCTGGATCTTAGGGAGGGTGTCAGATTCTTTCATTTTCATCCATTCGATCATAATTTCATCCTTCAAGTTGGCAAGTTCATTCTCATTCATTTCCTTATCATTTACGATCTCATTGTTTTCATTTTGAGTTTCATCTTGAGCATGCACTCCCTCCACTTTTTCGATCCTTTGTTTAATTTGTTCTGTTGTCAGTGATTCTGCTACAACCCTGGGATTCGAAGTGTTACAATTTACCTCGTTTTCACTGACACATGTTTCATTTTCCCTTCGCTGACTTTGTGCTAATAGCCAGATCTGATCAATTTCTATATCAGTTAGTAACTTTTTTTTTACAATATTTCTTCGTATATTGACTAGTTTGTTACTGTCAATATAGCCTCTGTTTTCGGGATGTTTCTTTTTCCAGTTGATATATATCTGTTCTGTATTGGGTCTATTTGATGGGTAGTACAAGGACTTCTTTATTATCTTTCCTTGACCATTTTTCTCTCTTTTTCTTTGGATTTCTTGGTGGTGAGCATGGAGGGCCAACCGTAGGAGTATTCCGGCTATGGGAGGTCTCCAGCTCCGAAGTGATGGGTAGGTTTGAACCATTAGCTGATTTTTCGACCCCAGTCTGGTTCCTCTCTGACGGACGCGGCCCTTTTTGACAAGGGTGACGCCCGATCCGGTATGAGATTTTATCATTTGACATTTACTTTATTTTGTCGCGTTTTATCCTTAACGGCCAAGGGGTAATCATATCATGCTACCACTTCTAGGACGAGTGTCAACCAAGACTAGAGGGGTCGTCCTCCACTAGAGACACGGCTATTATCCGCCGGCCGCCATCCCGGTATTTCTTGGTCACGGGGTTTTCTTTTTTGTTGTTTTTTAAATTGTTATTATCATGAGTGGTTCCTTAATGTGTGCATTGCGAGGCTTATGAATGAAATTATTATTAATAATATAATATATTTTTTGCTGAAGTTGCCTGTTTTTGTTGTTGGCTATGTCGGTGGTGGTGCTGGGGCTTTTTACATTGTTGGTGGGGAAGGGGGGAGTCAGCAGTCCCATAGTCGTTGACATTTTACCGAGTCACTAAGTCAATCTATTTATATCTTTTGCTAGCCTCTCCCTTGTCTAGTGATACCGCCACCTTCCTCTTTCTTAAGTTAACAGAAGGTAATAGGGGAAATAGTGGTGGTAGCAATGAAGGAGTGGTGGCAGCGGTGATGGGATAGTGGTAGCAATGATGCATGGAGTGGTGGCGGCGGTGACTATAGTGATGGCGTTGTCGTTACTCAATGTTGTTGAATATACTCTAGTAGTATGCGTTTGTTTGATCTGTGTATCTATGCGGTTTGTCGCGTATGTTTAATATATGTGTTGACATATTTCCATAATATTTGAATTAAACATTTTGAGAAAACTTGAGATACAATAATAGTAATTATTATTATGCTGGGACGCCATGCTTTGCAGCAAAGAGTTACGGCCCTTTATGGTCTGAGTTCAAATCCCGACGAGGTTAACTTTGCCTTTCATCCCTACGGGGTCGATAAAATAAAGTACCAGTAATACACTGGGATAATTGCTGGCCTTGTGCCAAAAGTAGAAACAATTGTTATGCTGGGATTGGTGGTGGTGAAATTGCCATTATCTGGCTGTTGTATTTAGTGTACACAGAAGGGTGAAGTGATAGGTGGTGTATCTAGTTTGTGGTGTTGGTGAGATTGCTGTTATTTGGCTGTTCTGTATAGTGTATTATTGTTATTATTATTGTTTTTTTTCAACGTTTTACCTCGATTTCAACCGTTCTAAACCTTTTATTCAAGTTTTAAATTTGATAAAAGTTTAGAAGAAGTGACCCACCTAATACAGGGGTTCACTCGTAAATAATACAGCACCACTTTACGGGGTGTCGCATTCGTATTTGTGTAAAAATATATATTTTTTTGAAAAAATTTCAACATGGATAACACAAGAAACAGAGAGAGCGCTGTCAGACAACACAGAGAGAGGGAGACTTTATCAGCATGTCAACAAGACAGCGTTCCAGCGGAGGTAAATATAAACGAAAATATTACAAAGGAAAAGAAGATTGTTACAGATTTAAAATTAACAAATATTTCTAACACAAACAACACCAACAATAACACCAACAACAACACCAACAACAATAACATCAGCAACAACACACATAACAGCGGTAAAGTCGAGAACGACAATAACAATGACAATAACAACAGTCACAACAATAATAGTAGGAACAGTATAAACAAAAACAACAATAATAACAACACCCACAATAACAGTAACAACAGCAACAGTATCAACGAAAACAACAACAACACCAACAACTGTACCAACGAAAACAACAACAATGACACCGATAGCTGTAATAGCGATCTCAGCACCACCAGTAAGACCAGTAGCGGCAGCAATAGTGGTGCTACTGAAAAGGGGACCATTTCTTTTGCAGGTGTCGCCCGAAATATCGAGACAGTGTTAGCCACAGAGGAGGAGATGGCAGTCGCAAAGGCCATGGTGACAAGAAGCGCCAATAGAGTCTCCCTGAAACCTCCACCCGATTTTTTCAAGGACCAGCAGTTACGGACGGTGACTTACCGCACCGTAAGCAAACTCTCACATCAGGTGAAGAGAGCCAGGAAGGCTCAAATCCAAAAGGCCTTGGGGTGCGACTGGGCACGCAAAACCCACATCACCCGAGGCAGAAAGTACGCCACAGTAGACGTACTTTTCGCCACCCCCCAGGAAGCAAAGTCTCACTCTTTGGAAACCCTAAAGAGTGAGGAGATAATCTTGGTGCCCTCCTACTGCGGGCAGAAAATTGTGAGGGTCAAAGTAACCCAGGTCCCACCCGAGGTGCCCATACCTTGGCTGGGTGCGTCTGTCCTTGCTGGAATTGAGAACATGGTCTGCTGCAAGTAGAAAAAATAGGGAGAGAGAACTGGTCAGGTATAGGCATGAAAATGCTTATACAAACTGACCAGGAATGTATCGACGCTATCCCCGATATCATAGACATCGAGGAAGGACTCTAACTCCCTATAAGTGTAGAAAGAAGACGGCCAAAATGTTATCTCTGTGGGTCGAAGGGTCACCTCAGGGCCTTTTGCCCGCAGAAGACAGCGAAGAAGGCCCCTCTCCTTCCAATACCTGCTACGCTACTACCAATAGCCCCTTCCACGGTGAGTAGGAGGGCAACGTCCGTAGCACCCGTACCAAGGCCACGGACAACTAAAGCAGCATCATCAGTGGCGGCAACACCAATAGCTACATTTGAAGTAGCTACAGCAGCAACAAAAATGCCGAAGAGGGCTCCACTACCACCACCAACAGCCGTGGAGTACATACCCCTCCCAGACGCCAAAGAATCCGACATGGAGTTTGAGGCGGGAGTGAAGTGGTAAACGGTCTGCTACAAAAAAACAAAAAACAAAAACCCTTAGATTCACCCTCCAAAAGCGAAGGCATACAAAGACGGGTAAAGGCAGCAAGGAAACTTGCAGCAACACCACCCCCATCACCACCACAAGCACCACTGACAACAACAACCACACCACCACCAGCATCACCAAAAACACCAACAACGCAAACACAACAAGACACACACATCAAACAGCAACAAGAAGAAAACAGCAACAAAATCACCCCTCCCCCCTAAAAAGTACACAGACATAAACATGGCAAAAAAAGAACTCATACAATATATAAAGCAGCACACAAACATCACAGAAAAAAACTACTACACCCCACCAACACCAAGAACTCTCCCGACAAACATAAGCATCATCGAAATCTCAATAGAACAGTACAAACAATTAAAACAAAAATTCCTCAACGCAGTTGGAGACTTCAGAGTGTCGGTTACCAAGAGGATATACACTGACATCCTCTTGGAAACACCCATGACCAGCGAAAGGGATGGTTCAACTGTCCCTTGACCACACGATCAAGGTAAGTGACCCTTTCTCACTTTCCCCGTTTCTCAGCCAACATTGCCGTACTCAGAATAGGCAGTATAAATGCACGTGGCCTGGGGTCATCTTGGAAGCAGAGTCACCTGCTCAACGACCTCAGGTCACTAAACATAGATGTGGTGGCCATCAGTGAAACCAGAATCTTCGAAGAACAAGCCTTCGCACCGATCTTCGGCGGCTACGATGTATACGCATCTCCCAGCTGTCCAGGATCGGGGGGAGGGGTTGCCGTACTATTTCGGAGAGGCTTGGATCTCGGGATACGGGCCATCTTCCTGGACCTAGAAGATAAGTCGGTGGTGCTGGACGTGACCGGCAGCGAAGGCAATGATTTCAGGCTAGTAGTCGTCTACGCCCCAACAGGGGCAGGACGGCCAGATTTCTTCAGAGGTCTAGAGACCTTTCTTGGAACATCCCGCTTTTTAGTGTTAGTGGGCGACTGGAACGGGAGGAGGGTGCAAGAGCCTCATCAACCTGCTCAGATGTTTTGAACTGCCTGACAGGTACCGAGTGGATCACCGAATGTGCCAATGTGGACATGTACAAACCGCATCGGGTCATCCAGATCGTATCTAGATAGCGTATTCTGCAGAGAACTCGATAAGGCTAGTATAAGTTATCCACAATTTAAAATAGTCGACTTCACAGACCACAAATTTGTGATCTATGAGATCGAGATAGACAGACTTCATAGGCAAGGGCCTTGTTAATGGAAGCTGAACGCGTCTTTCCCAGCGCGCAAAGCCTACAGAGACCGGATTAGCGTATCAGTTAAGCGGGCGTTGACGGGACCGGTCGTCAACAACCGGTGGTGGTTCGCCCTGAAAAGGGCAATTAAAGTAGAGTCGATTAGGTTTAGCAAACGAGTAGAGATAGAGGAAAATAGAGTAGAGGGAGAGCTAGTCAGAAAGCTAGAGGCGGTGTTTGTGACAGGCATCGCAACCGACGTACTTGCGGCGAGATTGGCACTCGACCAATTCTTCAACGCAAAACACGAATGCTGCGTTGTCAGAGCTAGAGCGCTTGCTCTGAAACACGAGGGGACAAAAGCCGTCCAATGGGCCCGGGTGCCAGTGGCGCGACGTGGCAACAAAGCCACAATTCGATCTTTGTCTGACCAAAACGGGTGCGAGATGCTCGAACCCGAACGGATGTGTGAAGCTTTTCAGTAGCACTTTGCTGAACCGATCGGGAGCAGCGGCGGCCCGGATTGGGGCATGGATTTCAGTGCATACCTGGACGTACTGCCTCAGCTCTCGACGACCGCAGCACATTGTTGCAAAAAGCCAATAACAGCCGGTGAAATACGGGAAGCGTTGGCTAACTGCACATGGGGTAAATCGCTAGGTTTGGATGGTCTGCCCTACGAGCTTTATGCATTTATGCCAGACTTATTCGGTGACCTCTTTGCAGACGTCTACTGCAACTGGCAGCAGAACGGGAGCATTCCCAGTTTTGTGAGCCGGGGAGCAGTGGCGCTGCTGAGAAAAGACCCGAACAAGGGGGATGTTATCGATAATTTCAGGCCCATAACCCTGCTAAACGCAGAGTTCAAGATTTTGGCCAAGGTGGTAGCAACGAGTTTGGCGCTTGTCGTCAAGGGTCTGGTGGGAGAGGCGCAGACATGCGCCATTCCTGACAGATCCATACACGACAACCTCCACCTCATGCGATAAATCATAGACAGGTTGTTTAAGGAACCTGGCACGGGTGCGGCCTTGATCAAGTTGGATCAATCCAAAGCATTCGATTGGGTCGACCATCGGTACTTGGCGGCGGTCCCCGAGGCAGCCGGTTTCGGGCCCGTTTTCAGGGGTTGGATCACAGCAATGTACAGCGACATCTACTCAGTTGTGAGGGTGAACGGTCACCTGTCGCAGCCGTTCAGCATCATGCGCTCAGTCCGCCAGGGTTGTCCCCTCTCGACCCTCTTGTACGTATTGGCTCTCGAGCCGTTACTGCACAAACTGGGTGCGATGAGGGGCGTCCCACGCGAACCAGGATGCGGGAAATCCGAGTCGGCTTACGCTGACGATGTCACCGTGGTGGTGTCGAGCACCTGACACGTCCAGATGCTCGGCACCGCTCTCAAGGAATACGAAGCGGTGACAGGAGCAAAAATAAACCAGGAAAAGTCGGTGAGCTTGCAGCTCAGCACCTTGAGAGGCAAGTCCATGCCGTCCGACAGCGTTTTAGGGCGTTGGATGGACGGACCGGTTAAATTGCTCGGGGTCTTGTTCGGACCGGAACTCCAGATGGAGAAAAACTGAAACGAGGTGACGAGCAGGGTGGCCACCCTCACCCAGAAATGGGCCGAGAGGAAGCTGTCCCTGAAAGGCCGGGTGGAGTTGGCGAATTCGTACATCGCATCCGTCATCTGCTACCGCCTCACCGTTGTCCTTTGCTCCAGCCCAACTCTCACCAAAATGGAGCGCCTCCTCTTCCGCTTTTTGTGGAAGGGACGCGCTCCCATGTTCAGACGATCCATCTGCTGACAACACCCGTTGCGTGGTGGACTGGGAATGCTATGGCTGATGATGCGCAAACATGCGCTGAGGCTGCGACATCTCTGGTGCTTCCTTGATGGTGAACAGGTGTGGTCGCCGTTCGCCAGGCACGTTTTACCACAGCTCGTGTCCTTGACGGAGCTGCAGTCCTGGGTCATAAAACGACCAAGGAATAGCGCTTGGAAACTGGAATTCTCCAGGCGCTCACTGCCCTCTGCCAGCTGGGCACAGTATCGGTGGAACATCCACCTCGGCGTTCTATGGAGGACTAGTGGAGGGGAAAAGCGACGACATTCTCATTCAGTGCCCGAGCATTGCTGACTTGTGGAGCTATGTCGAACTGTTCCTGGCGCGTGTGGGACTGATCCGGTTGTCGACTAAGTCAATTGTGCAGAGGGTCTCACCGTCTTCCTTCGAGGAGGAAGGGCACGCAGTTTTCATCTGCCTGGTGGCCATGGGGAAAGAGATTGTGTGGTGGACAAGGTTAAAAGTGTTAAAGACAGACACTTTCCTCTTCGGCGAATCCCTAATTAACTTTTTCAAGTTTCACTTGAAGAAGAAAATCAGGGTGGAGAGGCAAGTGCTGCCTTCTAGCAAGTTTGTTGAAAGGTGGGTGAATGTAGCGAGAATGGTCCGAGTGAACGGGACCACTCTGAATATACGTCTGTAGTTTGAGAGATGGAAACATTGAGATAGTGCACTTGCCCTGGTGGTCAGGGTGGCAGTGGTCAATTGTGTGGTTGTCGCCATGAGTAACCCGCGGAGGTTTCCCCCCTATTGGGGAATTTTTCATTGTTTCAATTTTCATTTTTATTGTTTATATATATATATTTCTATGTTAATTTTTTTCTTTTTCTTATATAAATAATAAAAATATTTACACGCACAAAACCCACATCGTAACGTCTTGTACCGTCCTGTGCCGTCTGTAATGTTTTTCTTGATGTCAGCCCTTGTGGCCAATAAAGAAATCATTATTATTATTATTATTATTATTATTATTGTTATTGTTATTCCTTGAATCTCAGTCATTGATGTTGGTTAACTGGAAAGTCCGTTGGATTGAATATCAAGCCACTACCTGCAGCCTCAGATATTCAGGACGTATCGGAGGGTTCTTGCTGTTCCAAGCAAGCATGCCTTTTGAAGCGTTCCAAAAAGCGTGAAGGGGCCGATTTTCTTTAACCATCCCTGGAAACTTTTGGAGATAGTCCCCAGTGCGCCTATGACAATCGGGATCACTTTGACTTCATGGCAGTTCCAAATCCTTTTCACCTCCCACTTTAGGTCCTGGTATCGGTTAATTATTATTATTATTATTATTATTATTATTATTATTATTATTATTGTTTTTTGAGTCTCAGTCATTCATGTTATTTAACTGGAAAGTTTGTTGAAATGAATATCAAGCCGCTACCTGCAGCCTCAGATATTCAGGACGTATCGGAGGGTTCATGCTGTTCCCAGCAAGCATGCCTTTTGAAGTGTTCCAAAAAGCGGGCTGGACTAACTTTCTTTAACCATCCATGGAAACTCTTTGAGATAGTACCTAGTGCGCCTATGACAATCATAGTGCGATTCTGACTTCATGGCAGTTCCAAATCCTTTTTACCTCTCACTTTAAGTCTTGGTATCGGTTAATTTTCTCCTTCTCCTTTTCTTACACTCTCGTGTCAAATGGGCAGGTTACATCTACAATCAGGCACGATCTTTTTTCCTTGTCCAAAACCACCATGTCAAGTCTATTGTGTTCCAGTTTCTTATCCGTCTGTATCCTAGAATCCTATAGTACCTTCACCTGTTCATTTTCTATCACCGACTCTGGCTTATGCTCATACCACTTCTCAGAATTAGGTAAATAGTTTACTTTGCATAGGTGAGGGTGGATCACTCTGCCTACCACACCATGTCTCCAGCCTTTATAGTGAGTCTGGGGTAGGTGTTTACACTCTGATACAATGTGAGCCACAGTCTCTCTCTCTCTCCACAGATCCTACACAGTAGGCTAGCCTCCACCTTGTAAATATGGTGTTTCACCCACTTCGTTTTGAGTGCCTGCTCCTGCGCAGCCATTAGCATTCCTTCTGTAGCCTTTTTAAGTTCTCCTCTTTTTAACCAGTTCCATATCTGTGGATCTCAAAATTCAGTTTTCTCAAACAAGGTACTATGAAGGGATTTTTCATGAAGGTTGGTCTTCCTCCTTGTTGTTATTTCCTCCTTGGAATTCCCTGGTCTATTTTCCTCTCCCTCAGTACAATTCTGAGCATTGGCTTCTTACTATCAGTCACGTATTTGTGTAGGTTGTTTTTCTTCATCTGAACACAGTCCTCTATGCTGATAAGACCTCTTCCACCTTCAGATCTCCTTAAGTAGAGTTTATCGACATCACTCCTCTTGTGGAACATGTTGTAGATAGTCAATAGCTTCCTAGTTTTCCTATCCATTTCTTTTTGTTCAGCAACATTCCATCTCAGAATTCCCGCACTGTACCTAATAATAGAGACTGCTCGGGAATTTACTGCACTTATGGATTTCCTACTGTTCAGATGTGACTTTAAAACGCTCCTTACTCTCTGAATGTATTCAGATCAGATTATTATTATTATTATGTACTGGGTAATTGCTGGCCTTGTGCCTAAAATAGAAACAATTATTGTTATTATTATTATTATTAGTGTTGTTATTACTCTTTGAGTCTCAGTCATTGATGTTAGTTAACTGGAAAGTTTGTTGAAATGAATATCAAGCCACTACCTGCAGCCTCAGATATTCAGGACGTATCGGAGGCTTCTTGCTGTTCCCAGCAAGCATGCCTTTTGAAGCATTCCAAAAAGCGTGAAGGGGCCAACTTTCTTTAACCATCCTTGGAAACTTTTTGAGATAGTCCCTAGTGCGCCTATGACAATCGGGATCACTTTGACTTCACATGGCAGTTCCAAATCCTTTTTACCTCCCACTTTAAGTCCTGGTATCGGTTAATTTTCTCCCTCTCCTTCTCTTGCACTCTCGTGTTGAATGGGGAGGCAACATCCACAATCAGGAACGATCTTTTTTCTTTGTCCAAAACCACCAGGTCAGGTCTATTGTGTTCCAGTTTCTTGTCCGTCTGTATCCGAAAATCCCACAGCACCTTCACCTGATCGTTTTCTATCACCGCCTCTGGCTTATGCTCATACCACTTCACAGAATGTGGTAAATTTGTTACTTTGCATAGGTGCCAGTGGCTCACCCTGCCCATCACATCATGTCTCCACCCCTTATAGTGAGTCTGGGCTAGGTGTTTACACTCGGATACAATGTGAGCCACAGTCTCCTATCTCTCTCCACAGATCCTGCACAGTGGGCTAGCCTCCTCCTTGTAAATGTGGTGTTTCAACCACTTCGTTTTGAGGGCCTGCTCCTGCACAGCCATTAACATTCCTTCTGTAGCCTTTTTAAGGTCTTCTCTTTTCAACCAGTTCCATGTCTGTGGATCTCTAAATTCAGTTTTCTCAAAGAAGGTACTATGAAGGGATTTTTCCTGAAGGCTGCTCTTTCTCCTTGATGTTATTTCCTCCTTGGACATCCCCTGGCCTATTGTCCCCTCCTTCAGTACAGTTCTGAGCATTGGCTCCTTACTATCAGTCACGTATTTGTGTAGGTTGTTTTTCTCCATCTGAACACAGTCCTCTATGCTGATAAGACCTCTTCCACCTTCAGATCTCATTAAGTAGAGTCTATCGACATCACTCCACTTGTGGAACATGTTGTAGATAGTCAATAGCTTCCTAGTCTTCCTATCCATTTCTTTTTGTTCAGCAACATTCCATCTCAGAATTCCCGCACTGTACCTAATGCCATTCCTACTGTTCAGATGTGACTTTAACACGCTCTTTACTCTCCGAAGGTATTCAGTTCTTATCAAGTCCTTCATTTTTTTGTTCTTGATGTCATCAGCCTCCAGAACGCCCAAATACTTGTATCCTTCCTCAGAGTCAATTTCCTTTATCATCTCACCTGTTGGTATCTGGATTCCGTTACTTCTGCTCAAATTACCCTCCTCATCACAATGACTCCACACTTACTAATACCAAATTGCATACATATATCATTGCTGAAAATACGGACAGTGTCAACAAGCACATCCAACTCCTTCTCACTCTTCCCGAAGAGCTTAAGATCGTCCATGAAGAGGAGGTGATTGATGGTAAGCCCTCCCTTTCCCAACCTGTATCCTGCTCTCACTTTTCGCAGTACACTGGTCAGGGTCATCAGGGCAAGGACAAACAACAGAGGAGACAGACTATCTCCCTGGAAGATACCTCTCTTGATCTTCACGCTTCCCAAGGTTTCTCCAGTTGATGTTAACTCTGTTTCCCAGGACTTCATACTTTTGCCCAACAACTGTCTGATGTTATCTGCCACCTTGAAGATCTCTAGGCTTTTGGTGATCCAAGGATGAGGCACCATGTCAAATGCCTTTTTGTAGTCTATCCATCCCATGGCAAGACCAGTGTGTCTCCACTTGCCATTCCTCATTACCATCTTATCAATAAGTAACTGATCCTTTGTACCACGGGACTTCTTTCGGCATCCTTTCTGTTCGTCCGGTAACAAGTTGTTTGTGTGGAGGTGATGGTAGATTTCCTCAGACATAATGCTTGTGAACAGTTTCCACATTACGGACAGACATCTGATAGGTCTATAGTTGGTAACATCATTACCCTTGATTCGGTCTTTCATTATCAGAACTGTGGTACCTTTTGTCAACCACTCTGGTACCTCACCTGACATCAAGCAGTCATTGAACATGGTTGTCAGTTTCGGGTGGAGGGATGTTATATTTTTAATCCAATACCCCTGCACACCATCTGGGCATGATGATTTCCAGTTGGTTAGTTATTTGGCCTGCCCCTTAAGAGTTTCAACTGTGATACTCAAATCAGTTTGTTGGTGTGCCTGTTCACTAATCTCCTTTTGTACTGTCTCAATCCACACTGTCTGGTCATTATCTTTAACATCCTTCTCCCATATTCCTCTCCAGAATGTTTTATATTGTTCCGCCTCAGGGATCAAGTCGCTGCCTCTTTCTTTCCCTTCAAGCTGTCCAAACAATATCTTCTGGTTGTTGTCAAACATGCGGTTCTGTCTATACTGACTGACTCTGCTCTCGTATCGCCTAATTTTTGCACATTTTGCTACAATGCGTTGCTTCAGTTCCTCTATGATAATATTTAGCTTTTTCCTCCTAGTTTTGTACTTTATTTCCAGTCTATTTTTAGTGTCTATGTTTTTTAGTGTCCCATTCAGTAGGGACACAAGCTTTCCAATGTCATTTCTCATTCTCCTGATTTGACCACTCAGTCGTTTCTTCCACCAAGGCTCCGATCTTTCTTGTTTGTTGTTTCCTCTCGCTTTTATACCAAGTAATTTCCTCACCGTATTTGCTGTTGCTTTGATGATATTGTTGCACTGGTGAAGGCTCCTCGCCTCAAGGTATGGGATGACTTTGTTTACCTTAGCTGTTGTTTCTTTTAACTTTTTCCTGTCTACAAATCTTAGGTTCATAGGTTTCTCACTATCATTGTTCAATTCATCTACCATTAAGTTTAGGATATCAACCAAATCTTGTCCTAGCCCGTCAGCATTCATCTCCTCAATGGCCGTATCTTTGTTCCAGGTATTATTTATTTCAGCATTCAGATCATTGTCTGCTTCGGATGGTTCCTCCGTTCTCTCAACCTCTTCACCTTCATTTCCCACTGGCTCGTTTGCCTGGCATACTCCACTCTCCATTTCCAAGCTAATCTCTCTGCTCAGTTCCTCCAGTTCCTGCTCGCTTATCCACCCATTAGTTCTTATTACCCGAGCCTGCCCGGCCAATATTTGTTCATCTAATTTAAATAGACCAATCTCGTTCCAGATGTTATGCATCCGTTTCCTATAGCCTTTCTCCTTGGGGTTACCCTTCAGGTAACATTGCATAACAGTTCTATTCAATTCTTCCGTCCAGTTGGTTCTGGTCCCTTTCATTCTTCTTCTTCCTCCGACACCAGCAATATTTGGTTGACAGCCAAGACCCTGCTGCTGAGCCAGGGAGCACCTGCTGGGTGAGAGTCTGTCACATGACATTCTAGTCTCCACTTCACCGTTATTCGAACTGTTTAGGTTCGACATTTAAACACTCTTATCGAGGATTGGTGAATGTATGGTTACATAACCACCTGTGATTTCATCACTTCCGGTGATTTCGTCACACCCGGTGATTTTTGTGTGGTACTATCACGCTGTAGACTAAAATAAATAAACAAACAAACAAACAGGCAAAAAACCCCCAAAAAGAGAATAAGCATAAGTTTCATTGTAATGTAATGTTTGAATGTCTGACTTAGTTTTTCCATTCCCTTCTCTGTCCATCTGTTTGTTTTTATTTTCATTTTTATTTTCTTTACGTTTTTCCTTGTTGCTGTGCTGCTTTGATTTTGATTTTTGGTTTTTTGATTTTTTGACCGGGTCATCAAATCAGTCTATTTATATATTTTGATGCCTTCCTCTTTTAGTTGGGACACTGCGATGTAGCAGGAGGTAGTGGGAGAGAATAGCGGCGGTAGTGATAATGAGGCAGTGGTGGTGGTGGTGCTGTGCTAGTAGTACTTAGCAGGAGGTAGTGGGAGAGATAGCGGCGGTAGCGATAATGAGGCAGTGGTGGTGGTGATGTGATCGTAGTACTGTAGTGATGGTGTTGAAGTAGAAATAGAAGTTGATGTAACTTGACTAGAGTTTTTAGCGTGGTAGTGGTGGTGGTGTTGGTGGTGAAATTATCTTCTCTGTCCACTTAGCCATTTAGCTATTTAGCTATTTAGACATTTTGCCATTTTCCTCCTTTTCGACTCTAACATTCCTGATACAAAATTAAGTATTAATATTGTTTATTAATAATGTCTAGTGATACCGCCACCTTCCCCTTTCGTAAGTTAACAAAAGGTAATGGGGAAATAGCGGTGGTAGCAATGAAGGAGTGGTGGCGGCGGTGATGGGATAGTGGTAGCAATGATGGATGGTGTGGTGGCGGCGGTGACTATAGTGATGGCGTTGTCGTTACTGAGTTTTGTTGAATAGACTGTAGTTTGTTTGATCTATGTATCTATGCGGTTAGTCGCGTATGTTTAATATATGTGTTGACAAATTTTCTTAATATTGGAATTAAACATTTTGTGAAAATTTGAGACAATAATAATAGTAATTATTATTATTATGCTGGGATTGGTGGTGGTGGTGGGGAAATTGCCGTTATCTGGCTGTTGTATTTAGTGTACACAGAGGGGTGATGGGATAGGTGCTGTATCTAGTTTGTGGAGTTGGTGAAATTGCTGTTATTTGTCTGTTCTATATAGTGTAGACAGAGGAGATTTTCTTCCATTTATAACCATTTTCTTTTTTGAATATAAAATGTATAATACAAAATTAAATATTTGAGTGATATAACAGAATATTATGGATCCGAATTTTCTGATAGTTGAGTCTGGAGCTTTATGTATCATTTGTACTAAGAATTGTTATTTCACGATTGATTTAAATATGTTAAAAATCAAAAACTTACGGGAGCGATTTCATGACCTTCTCTCCACCACGTGCGTCTTCCCTTATTATTATTATTATTATTATTATTATTATTATTATTATTATTATTATTATTATTATTATTATTATTACAGTTGCATTTATCTTGCTTTATGTTCATACGAGTTATCACCAAGTCACAACCAGTGACCTCAAGAGACAACAAGGTCCGCCATGTTCAAGAAAGAACATACAAATTCACACATGCATCTTTAGTGTTTAGACTTGTGATGTACTTATACTGACAGAATATTCCTTAGTATATGGGCAGTTCCCATTAATACTATCTTTTGTATTTCTCCTATACGCGGGTTTCCTGGGATTTGCGATATGTAATCATTAGACCCCTTAGGTATCATTCCCAGAGCGCCTACAACCACTGGTATTGTTTTAGTTCTCAATTTCCACATTTTTCCAATTTCTATCTCCAGGTCCTTATACTTGCTCAATTTTTCAAATGTTTTTATAGATACATTCTTGTCTATTGGAACAGACATATCAATTAGCAGGCATACCCTCTTTTGAAAGTCTTTCAATATTATATCAGGTCTGTTTGCATCTATTTTTCGGTCTGTTTGGATGCTAAAGTTCCACAAGATTGAGATGTGATCTTTTTCAAGTATGGGAGGTGGTTGATGCTCCCACCAATTCTTTTGATGGGACAGGTCAAAATGCTTACACATTATCCAATGTATGTATTGTGCAGCTCTGTCATGCCTGTTTAGGTATTCGGTTGGAGCTATAGGACCGCACATTGAAATTATATGGTCAATGGTCTCTGGTTGTTCGTTGCATACACGGCATAATGGGCTGCACCCATTTTTTATTATGTTGGCTTGGTAATTTTTTGTTGGCAGACACTGATCTTGTGCCGATATAATCAGTCCTTCAGTCTCCGATTTCAATCCAGAGGATGCCAACCACTGATGGGTTAAAGTTTTGTCAACATCAGGATTGTTAGCTCGCTCTGGGTATTTTCCATACATAGGCTTTTCTTGCCATTTCTTAGCCAGTTTCTGTAGCAGTTCATTCTTTGCAGTTACTTTTACCTGCTTTGCTTTTTCTGTGTTTTCCATTTCAGCAGTAAATGGGACTTCTGAAATTTGTAGTCCATTACTGTATCTTTGTGCATCTTTTGTAATGGAATATGATCTTCTGATGCTTTCGTGTTTCAAAACGAGTTTGATCATCCAATCATGTGATTCCCTTAGATATGTAGATAATCCAATTGTTGCAGTTTTCAACGCAATGTCTAACTGGATTAACCCACGTCCTCCTTCTTTCCTAGGGAGATATATTCTATCTATATCTGCCTTAGGGTGATGCATTCTGTGCATGGTTAAAATTTTCGAATGTTTGTATCGAACCTACGGATCTCTGTCTTTGACCAGTTGATGACATTGTAACTGTAGGTTACTACTGGTATGGCAAGCGTGTTTATGGCATCGATTCTATTCCTTGCCTTCAATTACGTACTTAAGATTGCTCTTACTCTGCGGTAACATTCCTTCATTATCCTTTCCCTCATTGTCGAGTGCTTGATTCCGTCTCCTTCACAAACACCTAGATATTTGTAAATTTTTTCTTGATCAAGTTCTCTTATCACGTTCCCCCGATCAAGATTAATGTCTGAACTCTTCAGCAGCTTTCCTCTGGTGAACGTTGCTTTGGCGCATTTATCTAGTCCAAACTCCATTTTAATGTCATCACTGAACTGCTTCACAGTGGATAATAGCCCTTGCAATTGTTCATTATTTTTTGCAAATAGTTTCAGGTCATCCATGTGGAACAGGTGATTAATGGTTTTGTCATAGACTTTATATCCATGTTTTGTTTCATTGAGCATTTTACTTAATGGTATAAGTGCGATGCAGAATAAAAGCGGTGATAAAGAGTCACCCTGAAAAATTCCACATTTAATATTAACTTCTCCAGCTTCCAGTGATTTTGTTTCACTATTCAAAAGGAGTGTCGTTTTCCATGTCTTCATACTGAATGACAAAAACCTCCTGACAACGGGGGATATTTTGAAAATCTCTAAACATTTTTCAATCCAACTGTGTGGCAAACTATCAAATGCTTTTTTATAATCTATCCAAGCAATCGAAAGATTTTTGTGTCTATTATGACAATCTTCCAGTATCATTTTGTTAACCAGAAGCTGATACTTACAGCCATATGAGCCTCGTTTACACCCTTTCTGCTCAATGGGAAATGGATCATTTGTTATCAGGTGGTCATATGTGTATTCAGTTAGGACTGATGTTAAAATTTGATACATTGTGGTCAAGCAAGTTATCGGTCTGTAATTTTTGGGATTGTTTGTCTCATCATTCTTCGGAAGCAGGAATGTAATGCCGTTAATTAGCCATGAAGGTATCTTTTCTGGCTCCTTAACTATTTCATTGTAAAGTTGGGCTAACAGCTCATGAGACTCTGTGAAGGCATTTATCCAAAAGTTTTGTATTTTGTCTTTTCCTGGGGATTTCCATTTGCTGGTTTTTCTTAGAGCCAAGCGCAACTGTTCAGCTGTTATATTTTCCCATGTTTGTTCCTCAAGGTGAGCTGTATCTTTCATTTGTCTGTCTATCCATGGGGCATGTATGCTATGAACCTTTTGTTCGGCCCTTATTATTATTATTATTATTATTATTATTATTATTATTATTATTATTATTGTTGTTGCTATTCCTTGAATCTCAGTCATTGATGTTGGTTAACTGGAAAGTCCGTTGGAATGAATATCAAGCCACTACCTGCAGCCTCAGATATTCAGGACGTATCGGAGGGTTCTTGCTGTTCCAAGCAAGCATGCCTTTTGAAGCGTTCCAAAAAGCGTGAAGGGGCCGATTTTCTTTAACCATCCCTGGAAACTTTTGGAGATAGTCCCCAGTGCGCCTATGACAATCGGGATCACTTTGACTTCATGGCAGTTCTAAATCCTTTTCACCTCCCACTTTAGGTCCTGGTATCGGTTAATTTTCTCCCTCTCCTTCTCTTGCACTATCGTGTCGAACGGGCAGGCCACATCCACAATCAGACACGATCTTTTTTCTTTGTCCACAACCACCAGGTCAGGTCTATTGTGTTCCAGTTTTTTGTCCGTCTGTATCCGAAAATCCCACAGCACCTTCACCTGATTGTTCTCCATCACCGCCTCTGGCCTATGCTCATACCATTTCTCAGAATGTGGTAAATTGTTTACTTTGCACAGGTGCCAGTGGATCACCCTGCCCATCACATCGTGTCTCCAGCCCTTATAGTGGGTCTGGGCTAGGTGTTTACACTCGGAGACAATGTGAGCCACAGTCTCCTCTCTCTCTCCACAGATCCTGCACAGTGGGCTAGCCTCCTCCTTGTAAATATGGTGCTTCAACCACTTCGTTTTGAGGGCATGCTCCTGCGCAGCCATTAGCATTCCTTCTGTAGCCTTTTTGAGGTCTCCTCTTCTCAACCAGTTCCATGTCTGTGGATCTCTAAATTCAGTTTTCTCAAAGAAGGTACTATGAAGGGATTTTTCCTTAAGGCTGATCTACCTCCTTGATGTTATTTCCTCCTTGGACATCCCCTGGCCTACTGTCCCCTCCTTCAGTACAGTTCTGAGCATTGGCTCCTTACTATAGGTCACGTATTTGTATAGGTTGTTTTTCTCCATCTGAACACAGTCCTCTATGCTGATAAGACCTCTTCCACCCTCAGATCTCCTTAGGTAGAGTCTATCGACATCACTCCTCTTGTGGAACATGTTGTAGATAGTCAATAGCTTCCTAGTCTTCCTATCCATTTCTTTTTGTTCAGCAACATTCCATCTCAGAATTCCCGCACTGTACCTAATAATAGACACAGCTCGGGAATTTACTGCGCTTATGGCATTTCTGCTGTTCAGATGTGACTTCAATACGCTCCTTACTCTCCGAATGTATTCAGTTCTTAACAATTCCTTCATTTTTTTGTTCTTTATGCCATCAGCCTCCAGAACGCCCAAATACTTGTATCATTCCTCAGAGTCAATTTCCTTTATCATCTCACATGTTGTTATCTGGATCCCGTTACTTCTGCTCAACCTACCCCTCCTCATCACAATGGCTCCACATTTACCAATACCAAACTGCATACATATATCACTGCTGAAAATACGGACAGTGTCAACAAGCACATCCAACTCCTTCTCACTTTTCCCGAAGAGCTTAAGATCGTCCATGAAGAGGAGGTGATTGATGGTAAGCTCTCCCCTTCCCAACTTGTATCCTGCTCTCACTTTTCGCAGCATAATGGTCAAGGGCATCAGGGCAAGGACAAACAACAGAGGGGACAGGCTATCTCCCTGGAAGATACCTCTCTTTATCCTCACGCTTCCCAAGGATACTCCAGTTGATGTCAACTCTGTCTCCCAGGACCCCATACTCCTGCCCAGCAATTGTCTGATGTTATCTGCCACCCTGAAGATCTCCAGGCTTTTGGTGATCCAAGAATGAGGCACCATGTCAAATGCCTTTCTGTAGTCTATCCATCCCATGGCAAGATCAGTGTGTCTCCTCCTGCAATTCCCCATTACCATCTTATCAATAAGTAACTGGTCCTTTGTACCACGTGACTTCTTTCGGCATCCTTTCTGTTCGTCCGGTAACAAGTTGTTTGTGTGGAGGTGATGGTAGACTTCCTCAGACACAATGCTCGTCAACAGTTTCCACATTACGGACAGACATGTGATAGGTCTATAGTTGGTAACATCATTACCCTTGATTCGGTCTTTCATTATCAGAACTGTGGTACCTTTTGTCAACCACTCTGGCACCTCACCCGACACCAAGCAGTCATTGAACATGGCCGTCAGCTTCGGGTGGAGGGATGTTAAATGTTTAATCCAATACCCCTGCGCACCATCTGGGCCTGGTGATTTCCAGTTGGTTAGTTTTTTGGCCTGCCCCTTAAGAGTTTCAACTGTGATACTCAAATCAGTTTGTTGTTGTGCCTGTTCACCAACCTCCCTCTGTACTGTCTCAATCCACCCTGCCTGGACATTATGTCTAACATCCTGCTCCCATATTCCTCTCCAGAATGTTTTAGTTTGTTCCGCCTCAGGGATCAAGTCGTTGCCTTTTTCTTTCCCCTCAAGCTGTCTAAACAGCATCTTCTGGTTGTTGTCGAACATGCGGTTCTGTTTATACTGACTGACTCTGTTCTCGTATCGCCTGATTTTTGCACTCTTTGCTACAATACGTTGCTTCAGTTCCTCTATGATAATATTTAGCTTTTTCCTTCTAGTTTTGTATTTTATTTCCAGTCAATTTTTAGTGCCTATGTTTTTTAGTGTCCCATTCAGTAGTGACTCAAGCTTTCCTATGTCATTTCTCATTTCCCCGATTTGCCCACTCAGTCGCTTCTTCCACCACGGCTCTGCTCTTTCTTGTCTGTTGTTTCCTCTCGCTTTTATACCAAGTAGTTTCCTCACCGTATTTGCTGTTGCTTTGAGGATATTGTTGCACTGGTGAAGGCTCCTCGCCTCAAGGTATGGGATAACTTTGTTTACCTTAGCTGTTGTTTCTTTTAACTTTTTCCTGTCTACAAATCTTAGCTTCATAGGTCTCCCACTATCATTGTTCAATTCATCTACCTCTAAATTTAGGATGTCAACCGAAACTTGTCCTAGCCCGTCAGCATTCATCTCCTCAGTGGCCGTATCTCTGTTCCAGGTATTATTTATCTCAGTATTCAGATCATTGTCTGCTTCGGGTGGTTCCTCCGTTCTCAGGACCTCTTCACCTTCATTTCCCACTGGCTCGCTTGTCTGGCATACTACACCCGCCATCTCCAAGCCATTCTCTCTGCTCAGTTCCTCCAGTTCCAGCTCGCTCATCCACCCATTAGTTCTTATTACCCGAGCCTGCCCGGCCAATTTTTGTTCATCTAATTTAAATAAACCAATCTTGTTCCAGATGTTATGCATCCGTCTCCTGTAGCCCCTCTCCTTGGGGTTACTTTTCAGGTAACATTGCATAACAGTTCTATTCAATTCTTTCGTCCAGTTGGTTCTGGCCCCTTTCCTTCTTCTCCTTCCTCCAACATCAGCAGTATTTGGTTGACAGTCAGGTTCCTGCTGCTGAGCCAGGGGGCACCTGTTGGCTGAGAGTCTGTCACATGACGTTCTAGTCTCCATTTCACCGTTATTCGAACTGTTTATGTTCGATATTTAAACACTCTTATCGAGGATTGGCGAATGTATGGTTACATAGCCATCTGTGGATCCGCCATTCCACTTGGCCCTTGTGTGGCATTATCACCACGCTGTATACGAACACACATAAACAAACAAACACACAGGCAGAAAGGGCCCCCAAAATGAATAAGCATAAGTTTCATTGTAATGTAGTGTTCGAATGTCTGACTTAGTTTTTGTTTTTTATTATTATTATTATTATTATTATTATTATTATTATTATTATTATTATTATTATTATTGTTGTTATTCCTTGAATCTCAGTCATTGATGTTGGTTAACTGGAAAGTCCGTTGGATTGAATATCAAGCCACTACCTGCAGCCTCAGATATTCAGGACGTATCGGAGGGTTCTTGCTGTTCCAAGCAAGCATGCCTTTTGAAGCGTTCCAAAAAGCGTGAAGGGGCCGATTTTCTTTAACCATCCCTGGAAACTTTTGGAGTTAGTCCCCAGTGCGCCTATGACAATCGGGATCACTTTGACTTCATGGCAGTTCCAAATCCTTTTCACCTCCCACTTTAGGTCCTGGTATCGGTTAATTTTCTCCCTCTCCTTCTCTTGCACTCTCGTGTCGAACGGGCAGGCCACATCCACAATCAGACACGATCTTTTTTCTTTGTCCACAACCACCAGGTCAGGTCTATTGTGTTCCAGTTTTTTGTCCGTCTGTATCCTAAAATCCCACAGCACCTTCACCTGATTGTTCTCCATCACCGCCTCTGGCCTATGCTCATACCATTTCTCAGAATGTGGTAAATTGTTTACTTTGTACAGGTGCCAGTGGATCACCCTGCCCATCACATCGTGTCTCCAGCCCTTATAGTGGGTCTGGGCTAGGTGTTTACACTCGGACACAATGTGAGCCACAGTCACCTCTCTCTCTCCACAGATCCTGCACAGTGGGCTAGCCTCCTCCTTGTAGATATGGTGCTTCAACCACTTCCTCTTGAGGGCCTGCTCCTGCGCAGCCATTAGCATTCCTTCCGTAGCCTTTTTGAGGTCTCCTCTTCTCAACCAGTTCCATGTCTGTGGATCTCTAAATTCAGTTTTCTCAGAGAAGGTACTATGAAGGGATTTTCCCTTAAGGCTGCTCTTCCTCCTTGATGTTATTTCCTCCTTGGACATCCCCTGGCCTACTGTCCCCTCCTTCAGTACAGTTCTGAGCATTGGCTCCTTACTATAGGTCACGTATTTGTATAGGTTGTTTTTCTCCATCTGAACACAGTCCTCTATGCTGATAAGACCTCTTCCACCCTCAGATCTCCTTAGGTAGAGTCTATCGACATCACTCCTCTTGTGGAACATGTTGTAGATAGTCAATAGCTTCCTAGTCTTCCTATCCATTTCTTTTTGTTCAGCAATATTCCATCTCAGAATTCCCGCTCTGTACCTAATAATAGACACAGCTCGGGAATTTACTGCGCTTATGGCATTTCTGCTGTTCAGATGTGACTTCAATACGCTCCTTACTCTCCGAATGTATTCAGTTCTTAACAATTCCTTCATTTTTTTGTTCTTTATGCCATCAGCCTCCAGAACGCCCAAATACTTGTATCCTTCCTCAGAGTCAATTTCCTTTATCATCTCACCTGTTGGTATCTGGATCCCGTTACTTCTGCTCAACCTACCCCTCTTCATCACAATGACTCCACATTTACCAATACCAAACTGCATACATATATCACTGCTGAAAATACGGACAGTGTCAACAAGCACATCCAACTCCTTCTCACTTTTCCCGAAGAGCTTAAGATCGTCCATGAAGAGGAGGTGATTGATGGTAAGCTCTCCCCTTCCCAACTTGTATCCTGCTCTCACTTTTCGCAGCATAATGGTCAAGGGCATCAGGGCAAGGACAAACAACAGAGGGGACAGGCTATCTCCCTGGAAGATACCTCTCTTGATCTTCACGCTTCCCAAGGATACTCCAGTTGATGTCAACTCTGTCTCCCAGGACCCCATACTCCTGCCTAGCAACTGTCTGATGTTATCTGCCACCCTGAAGATCTCCAGGCTTTTGGTGATCCAGGAATGAGGCACCATGTCAAATGCCTTTCTGTAGTCTATCCATCCCATGGCAAGATCAGTGTGTCTCCTCCTGCAATTCCCCATTACCATCTTATCAATAAGTAACTGGTCCTTTGTACCACGTGACTTCTTTCGGCATCCTTTCTGTTCGTCCGGTAACAAGTTGTTTGTGTTGAGGTGATGGTAGATTTCCTCAGACACAATGCTCGTCAACAGTTTCCACATTACGGACAGACATCTGATAGGTCTATAGTTGGTAACATCATTACCCTTGATTCGGTCTTTCATTATCAGAACTGTGGTACCTTTTGTCAACCACTCTGGCACCTCACCCGACACCAAGCAGTCATTGAACATGGCCGTCAGCTTCGGGTGGAGGGATGTTAAATGTTTAATCCAATACCCCTGCACACCATCTGGGCCTGGTGATTTCCAGTTGGTTAGTTTTTTGGCCTGCCCCTTAAGAGTTTCAACTGTGATACTCAAATCAGTTTGTTGTTGTGCCTGCTCACCGATCTCCCTCTGTACTGTCTCAATCCACCCTGCCTGGGCATTGTGTCTAACATCCTGATCCCATATTCCTCTCCAGAATGTTTTAGTTTGCTCCGCCCCAGGGATCAAGTCGTTGCCTCTTTCTTTCCCCTCAAGCTGTCCAAACAGCATCTTCTGGTTGTTGTCGAACATGCGGTTCTGTTTATACTGACTGACTCTGTTCTCGTATCGCCTGATTTTTGTACTCTTTGCTACAATGCGTTGCTTCAGTTCCTCTATGATAATATTTAGCTTTTTCCTCCTAGTTTTGTATTTTATTTCCAGTCTATTTTTAGTGCCTATGTTTTTTAGTGTCCCATTCAGTAGTGACTCAAGCTTTCCTATGTCATTTCTCATTTCCCCGATTTGCCCACTCAGTCGCTTCTTCCACCACGGCTCTGCTCTTTCTTGTCTGTTGTTTCCTCTCGCTTTTATACCAAGTAGTTTCCTCACCGTATTTGCTGTTGCTTTGAGGATATTGTTGCACTGGTGAAGGCTCCTCGCCTCAAGGTATGGGATGACTTTGTTTACCTTAGCTGTTGTTTCTTTTAACTTTTTCCTGTCTACAAATCTTAGCTTCATAGGTCTCCCACTATCATTGTTCAATTCATCTACCACTAAATTTAGGATGTCAACCGAATCTTGTCCTAGCCCGTCAGCATTCATCTCCTCAGTGGCCGTATCTCTGTTCCAGGTATTATTTATCTCAGTATTCAGATCATTGTCTGCTTCGGGTGTCTATTATTATTATTATTATTATTATTATTATTATTGGCGACCTACGCAGTTAATCGTATTATCGTGAGCTCCGCAAAGGTTTGTTAATTTCAGTTGTTTAAAATTGCCATTTATGGAACATTTTTATTGTTAACTGTATATAAGTGAACATACATTGATTTCTGAAAAGGACACTCATAAAGATTGGGGCCTTGAGCCCAAAGTTTAAACTTTTTATAATTATCAAACCAAAAATATTTCTTGGAAAAATCATGGCCGACTCAGAGCTGAACCCAGTAGCTGAGAGCCTTCCTCACAAACTAACACCTCACACCGACACCACCATTGTAAATACTACTAGGTTTGCCAACACTAAAAAGATAAGCAATAGCAATATTTTTAATTTGTCTCAGGCAGACATTCATTTCCGGCCATTACCAATGACTGCGGTGTTGAAGCCGCCACCCCCACCACCACCACAGCGGCAACAGAAACAAAAGAAAATAAAAATTAATTATTATCGTGATATGGAAACGAATTCAGCCAAAATGAACTCTTCCACACCGAACACCACTAACGCCAGCACCACGACAACTGAAACTAAAATTAACAATAACAAAAATAACGATAACAACAACAGCAACAATGAGAATAAGAAAACCCTGTCTTTTGCCAGAGTAGCAAAAAAAGTGCGAAGTATTCCAACTAACTCAGGAGGAATTAGAAGAAGCAAAAAAAATGGTAAAGAAAGATGGGTACAGGGTCAGCTTCACCCCCCCCCCCCCCCGCCTAATAAAATGGAACATCGGCGCCTATGCACCGTGTCTTATCGGACGATTAACATAAAATCGCACCGAGTGGAACGGGCATCCGAGTCCCAAATCCAAAAAGCTTTGGGACATGTGTGGGCAAAAAAACCCACATCAGAAATGGGCAGAAATATGGAACCGTAGACGTGTTCTTTGAAACACCACAGGAGGCCAGAGAACACTTCATGGCCCCCATTAAGAAGTGACGACTTCACACTCGTCCCAAGCTATTGTGGCCAGAGACTCGTAAGATCAGGGTGAGTCACGTACCACCGGCCATCAAAATTCCCTGGCTAATAGCTGCCGTCCTCGCCGGCATCGAAGCCAACACCAAGATAAACGAAATAGCGAAAGAAAAGCAGGAGAACTGGTCCGGATCTGGGATGGAGCTCCTGATCCAAGCGGACCACAAACACATTGAAGGGATCCCAGAGGTAATATACCTCACTGACGGCAGCCACCTCACCGTAATCGTCGAGGGCAGAAGGCCTAGGTGTGTCGTTTGTGGTGAAGGAACCCACCTAAGGGCTTTCTGCCCTCAGGCTAAAAGGTTGAGGCCACCTCTCTTAACCAACTCAGTGACTCAACCATCAACACCACCAGCCGCAGAAATGGCAGCAACAACTGTAGCAGCAACAACAGAAGCAAATGTAACAGCAACAACCCCAGCAACAGTAGCAAAACCAACACCACCACCACCCAACGCGCCAGAACTAGCACCAACGCCTACACCATCCACCACGCCACAACCAACACCAACGCCTGTGGAGGATTTTCCACTCCCCGACCTATCGCAACTGGAGATAGATTGTGACGACGAGGAGTGGGAAACGGTATCAGGAAAAAAGAAAATAAGAAAAAGAAACCAAAAAAGAAAAAATTCTCTTCCTTCCCCCTCCAAAAACAAAATACAGAGGGAAACAAATAAACTATCAAACAAAAAAGTTAGGACAGCTATGCCACCATCCACACCAGCATCACCAACCCCATCACCACAAACACCAACACCATCACAATCATTAACCCCAACACCACCATCAACAACACCACAAAAGTCACCAAAAAGCGAAACAGAAACAAACCCACAACAAACGCAGACAAAACAAAACACCCCAAAACGATACACACTATACAGCATTAAATTTGAACAACAACCAATTATTACACCACATCCAACACAACACCACCATCACAGAAAAAGACTACACAACAACCCAAAAGTTCACACCACCTCCAAACATACAGATCACTCGCATCAGACAGAAAACGTACACGACACTGAAACGAAAATTCCCCAAAGACATCGGAGACTTCCGACAGGCACTCTCCAGGAGGATTTATAAGGACATCTTTCCAGAGGAGGCCACGAGCAGTGAAAAGGATGGAGAAACCATCCTTCCTCTACGAGAAGTAAGGTAAGTGGTCTTTCCCATCTTTTCCACTCCTTTTCAACATGACCTCACTCGGAATAGGCAGCATAAATGTGCGTGGCTTGGGGTCGTCATGGAAGCAGGGCCACCTGCTCCAACGACCTCAGGTCACTAAACATAAATGTAGTGGCCATCAGCGAGACCAGAATCTCCGAAGCACGGGCCTTCGCACCGATCTTCGGCGGCTACGATGTGTACGCATCTCCCACCCGTCCTGGATCGGGGGAGGATATTCTGTCCTTTTTCGGAGAGGTTTGGATCTTGCCATACGGGCCATCTTCCTGGACCCATAAGGTAAGTTGGTGGTGTAAGAAGGTAGTGTTAGTGGGCGACTGGAAAGGGTTCTTAGATGCACGCTGGGACTGTTTGGGATTAGCGGATATGGGAGGAGGGTGCAAGAACCTCACCAACCAGCTCAGGAGTTTTGAACTGTCTGACAGGTACCGATTGGATTTCCCGAATGTGCCAATGTTGACTTGGACAAATCGCATAGGGTCATCCAGATCATATCTAGATAGAGTATTTTGTAGGGAAATAGATAGGTCTAGCATAGGCTGTCCACAATTCAAGATAGTCAGCTACACGGACCACAAATTCGTGATCTGTTGTTTATTTAGATAGGCTTCATAGACGATGATCCGGCTACTGGAAGCTAAAGGGCATCCTTACCAGCGCGCAAGGACTACAGAGGCCGGATTAACGAACTAGTTAAGCGGGCGTTGACGGGGATCATCGTTAACAACAAGTGGTGGTTTGCTCTGAAAAGAGCGATTAGAATAGAGTCCATTAGGTTTAGTAATGCTTTAGCAATAGAGAAAAATAGTGCAGAGGGAGAACTAGTTACAAAATTAGACGAGGCGCTTAGCAAAGGCATCGCGACCGACGTACTTGCGGCGAAATTGGCCCTTGACCAATTCTTCAAATCAAAGCACGAAGGCTGCGTTGTCATAGCTAGGGTGCGTGCTCTCAGACACGAGGGCATGGAAGCCGTTCAATGGGCCCGAGTGGCGGAGGTGCGTCGTGGCAACAAAGCCACGATCCGGTCTATGGTGGACCACGACGGGCGCATGCTACTCGATCCCGGGAAAATATGTGAAGTTTTTCAGCGACATTTCGCCCTGCTGTTCGTGGGCAGCGGCGGGCTGGATCGAGGGATGGACTTTAGTGTCTATCTCGACGGACTGCTGCGGCTCTCGGCCACTGAGGCGGAGTGTTGCGAAAAGCCGATAACAACCGCTGAAGTACGGGAGGCAATGACTGGCTGCACAGGGGGTAAATCGCCTGGTTTGGATGGTCTGCCCTATGAACTTTACGTACAGATGCCAGACATGTTCGGAAGCCTCTTGGCGGACGTCCACTGCAACTGGCAACAGAACGGGAGAATTCCCACCTCTGTGAGCCGAGGAGCTGTGGCGCTGCTGAGAAAGGATCCGAACAAGGGGGATAACATACATAATTTCAGGCCCATAACTCTGCTAAACACACAGTTCAAGATTTTGGCCAAGGTGCTAGCAAAGAGGTTGGCGCTTGTCGTTGGTAGTCTGGTGGGAGAGGCGCAGATGTGCGCCATTCCCGACAGTTCCATACACGACAACCTCCACCTCATGCGATACATCGTAGAGAGGGTAGCTAGGGAACCTGGCACTGGTGGGTCCTTGATCATTTTAGCTCAGTCGAAAGCTTTCGATAGGGTCAACGATCGTTACCTAGCGGCAGTCCTGAGGGCGGCTGGCTTTGAGCCCGTCTTCAGAGGCTGGATCGCTGCCATGCACAGCGATATCTGCTCTATGGTGAGAGTGAACGGTCACCTTTCGGAACCGTTAAACATCATGCGCTCGGTCCGCCAAGGATGTCCCCTCTCCTCCCTCTTGTACGTATTGACTGTCGAGCCATTACTGCACTAACTGGAGCCGTTGAGGGGGGTCCCGCGCGAACTAGGATGCGGAAGATCCGTGTCAGAATATGCGGACGATGTCACCGTAGTAGTGTCGAACGCCAAACACATCGAGGCGATCAGCGCTACAGTAAAAGGATACGAAGCGTTGACAGGAGCAATGATCAACCAGGAAAAGTCAGTGGGCCTGCAGCTCGGCACTTGGAGAGGCAGGTCTATGCCGTCCAACAGCGTCGTCGGGCGCTGGACGGACGAACCGGTTAAATTGCTCGGGGTCTGGTTCGGTACGGACCTCCAGACGGACAAAGACTGGGACGAGGTGACGAGCAGGGTTGCTGCTCTCACCCAGAAATGGGCCGAGAGGAAGCAATCCCTGAAAGTCGAGCGGAGGTGGCTAACGCGTACATCACGTCCGTCATCTACTACCGCCTGACCGTCGTACCTTGTCCTAAGCCCCTCCTGACTGCGCTGGAGCGTTTGCTCTTTCGCTTTTTGTGGAAGGGACGCGCTCCGATGGTCAGGCGGTCTATCTGCTGTCAACACCCGCTACATGGAGGGTTGGGCATGCCGTGGCTGATGATGCGCAGACACGCGCTCAGGCTACGACATCTCCACCTCTTCCTCGACGGTGATCAGGTGTGGTCGCCGTTTGCTAGACACGTATTTCCCCAGCTCGTCTCCTTGACGGAGCTGCAGTCCTGGGTCAAGCGAAGACCGAGAGGGAGCGCTTGGAGACTGGAATGTCTTCAGGCGCTCACAGCCCTCTACCAATCGGGCAATGTGATCGGTGGAAACTCCACCTTAGCGTTCTATAGAGGATTAGTGGAGGGGGAGAGCGACGACGTACTTGGAGAAACTCTAGCCGTCTACGAAAATCAACTAGCCAATCTCTTCGGAAGAACTTTCGGGCCGGGGTCTATGGACAACTTCCAGAAATCCCTGGCCTGGCAGTGCTACCGAGGAGCTTTACCAGTTCGGGATAAACTCTACAGGCATGGACGTGACGTCAGCTGTGCATGTCCGAGATGCGCGCAGGGCGACGAAACCGTCCTGTACGCACTCGTCCAGTGTCCGAGCATTGCTGACTTGTGGGTTTATGTCGAACACCTGCTGTCACGTGTAGGACGGATCCAGCTATCAGCTGAATCCATCGTGAGGATTGCCTCGCTCTTTACCTTTAGCCGGGAAGGGCAGGCAGTTTTTATCTGTCTGGTGGCCATGGCGAAAGAGATAGTATGGTGGATGCATCTGAAAGGGCTGAAGATGAGCACTTACCTCTTCGGTGATGCCCTGATTAACTTTTTCAATTTTCAATTGAAAAGGAAAATCAGGGTATAGAGGGAAGTGCTCTCTTCCCAGCATTTTGTTGAAAGATGGGTGAGAGAAGTAAGTATGGCCCGAGTGAATGGGCCTACTCTGAGTACGTATCTGTAAATTAAAGGTGGAAAACTGGGAGAGGGCACTTGCCTTGGTGGTCAGGGTCACTGTGGCCTTTTACTGGGCTTTTTCCACAAATGTCCCTCGGAAGTCTCCCCCCTATTGAGGAATTTTTTCTTTGTTATTTTATTACATCCTCTGTTTTTTACACGCAGAAATGCCCATTTGTACCGTCCTGTATTGTCCTGTACTGTCCTTAATGTCTACTTTATGTAAACCCTTGTGGTTAATAAAGAAAACATTATTATGATTATTATTATTATTATTATTATTATTATTATTATTATTATTATTATCATTATTATATACATTTGTGTGTGTGTGTGTGTGTGTGTGTGTGTGTGTGTGTGTGTGTGTGTGTGTGTGTGTGTGTGTGTGTGTTCGTATTGCTGAAATTGAAAGACAATTTTCTACGATACTTGTTATAACGGAGACCTAGCAGTTATTAAAGATAATAGTGGTTTGAAACAGAGCTTCTGGATATTGTATTTGACGTACAAAGTATGAATTACGGTGTAGGAGACTAAATTCCATGGCACATTAAAGCCTAAAATCATAATTATTGAGAAATGCTTCCACGTTTACACATTCTTTGAAGCATTAAAAAATTTGTATGAATTAAGGACACTTACAACGAGATTTTTTGTAAAACGATAAGTGGCTGAGAATATCATAGGCTGACTATGAAGGGTAATGCAGCAGCTGTGAAATTTTACATGCATTAATTTTAACACTTCTTATTAATAACTTCAATGTTATCCCAGGAATTATGTCGAAAGTAAACCTCATTTGGCCATTCCATGAGAGTATCTTGGTAGGCGTATGAAATTTTCAGCCTATGAACATTTCAGCTGTTACGATATTTACGAAGATGGAGAGGATAATTGAAATATATAGAAATATATTAATACAACGCTCGTATGTTAGCTACTAAATAAAAGTCAGAAAACAATAAGTGTGAACATTATAACAATTATATGGAGAACCTTCCATTTAAGCTTAAGTACAGTTTAATAAACGTTGTTGAGAGCGAACCCAGAGGAATGTATAGTCGTACTTTAAATGATATCAATTTGAAAAGTAGGAAAGCCATTAGTCTTCGTTAATGAAATAATAGTAATCTTGAAGTTACGATGTTTAATGGAAGTATATGTAGTTTTAATCAAATTCATATTACTATGCTCTATCTCTTTATTATTTTAAATCCAAATTTGCCGGTTTGTTAGAGCATCTAATTGAGTGCTTTGTGATATTTGTTCCATTACTCTGTACTCTGAGTTCAATCCTACCGAGGTTAACTTCATCTTTCATCCTTACGTAGTCTATAAACACAGTGTCGGCCCAGAGCGGTGGATCAGAGGTATTGATAGAGGATCGGATGCGACACTGTGTCACGATATATTGGTCTTTTCTTTGCTCCAACATGGGCTTCGATATATATATGCATATACATCAAAGGTATATATTGAGTTAGAAACTCAAAATAGTCTCTTACAATAAAATAGCTCTATGAAAGAGATTTTTCCGAGCCGTATATTATAATTGAATATCTGTGTTCGTCTTTCTTTTATATATATATATATATATACATCATGATGGCAGCCCCCTCGTTATCGAGTATGGCCATTGCACGAGGGGAAAAAAAAGAATATTAATAGATAAATAAAATAAAATAAAATAAAATAAAAAAAAAGAAATATATATATATATATATATATATACACATACATATACATATATACACACATACATATATATACATACACACATATACATTAATAACAATAATAATAATAATAATAATATACATATACATATATATATACACACACACGCGCACACATAAACATATCTATACACACACACACACATACACACGATAGCAACTAACAGCGCTGCGATCGAATGTGGCTTTTTAGCCCAGCCAATGATCTAAAATGTCTTGCACAGAGTCGGCAACCAAAACATTCACTGGGAATAGCCGGCTGTGGTTGGAGTTCATGTACTTTTGCATGTCGCTTGAGCTCTCCTGCTGATTTACATTCTCTACCACATGTTTGGCAAGCATGATGAGTAGCATCTCCAACAGCAGCCTGGTAGTCAACCACTGGTCTTACTTTATGACTGCGAAGATGACTTTCGAGTCCAGCTTTGCTTAGGCAGAGTCTCGCACAGACGCTGCGTGTCAGCACCATAGGAGGACCCTCGCCGTCTGGAAGTGTAACAGCAATGCCCTTCCTCACATCCCGCTTTACTTTCTCGTATGCGATTCGAGATGCCTCAAAGGCAACTTTTCCCTCATATACAGTCTTTCTCCATTTATTACGATCAGCAGCAATATTTTCCCATGTATCAGCAGAGATGTTAGCGTCTTTCAAAGAGGCTTTCAAGGAATCCTTATACCTCTTTTTTGGTTTATGTGGCGGTCGTTTTCCTTTAACCAACTCTCAATAAAAGAGTTGTTTTGGTATTCTAGAATCCTTCATCCTGGCAAGGTGACCACTCCAACGGAGTCGTTGCTTAAGCACAAGAGCTTCTATACTGTCACACAGAGAACTTTCCAAAATCTCGACATCACTGATGTGGTCCCCCCAGTGAACGCCATGGATCCGTCTGAGACATATCTGATGGAAACGCTCCAATTGCTTAAGGTGGTGTCGATATGTGACCCAGGTCTCGCAGGCATAAAGAAGACAAGAGAGCACACATGCCTTGTACACCTTTACCTTTGCCGTCCTGCATATGTCTCGCCGACCCCAGACTCGCCTTTCTAGCTTTCCGAAAGCATCACTTGCTTTCCTAATCCTAAGTGAGATTTCACTGTCAAAGTTGCTGTATCGATTGACAGTGCTTCCCAGGTAGACAAACTGATCAACCACTCCAAGTCGTTTACCATACACATAGATATTTGGTTCAGTGTACTGTTTACAAGGGGCAGGTTGGTACATGACGACGGTTTTCTTGAGACTGACAGTCAATCCTAGGGCAGTGCAAGCGTCAGAAAATGCATTCAAAATGTGCTGCATATCACTCACTGTGTGCGCTACAAGATCGCAATCATCTGCATACAAGAGGTCTCTTATGATTGATGTAAATACTTTTGGCTTTGCAGCAAAGCGCCTGATGTTAAATATGCTGCCTGAGGTTCGATATCGGATGTAAACACCATGCTCGCAATTCCTGAATGCAATACAGAAAACCATTGCAAAGTATATGGCAAACAGGGTCGGTGCTGGAATATATCCCTGTTTTTTTACTGAGATAGGCTCCGACATGTTACCTCCAACATTAACCCAAGCCTTCATGTCGTCATGGAAAGACCTAACTAAAGCAAGGAACTTATCAGCGCAACCAAGTTTCTGGAGAACCTTCCATAATGCATCTCTGTTAACAGTATCGAAAACGTTTGTCAGATCGACAAAAACATGATACAGATCCAAACCTTGTTCCATGCACTTCTCCTGGAGCTGTCTAGCTGAAAAGATCATATCTGTAGTGCCGCGTCCAGCACGAAAACCAGATTGACTTTCAGGGAGAACACAATCTGTAATGTGTGTCAGCAGACGGTCCAGAAGCACCCTACATAAAACTTTCCCTACGACAGAAAGCAATGATATACCTCTGTAGTTCCCACAACCATTCCTGTTACCCTTTCCCTTGTACAAGACCACCATTACTGCATCTCTCCAGTCCTCAGGTACGGATTCATTAGCCCATATCCTGCCAAACAAAGAGTGAACATGTTGCAGAAGTCTCTCACCACCATATTGTAGGAGCTCAGCATGTATGCCATCCATACCTGGAGACCTTCCACTGTTCAGCTTCGAGATAGCCACTGCAACCTCCACAAGCGTCGGAGGTTCTGCGAGAGCTACTTTCACAGGACTTTCTGGAATGAGATTGAGGAAATCTTCACTGACGACAGACGGCTGATTAAAAAGATCATCAAAGTGCTCTCGCCACCTTCGTAGAATTCCTTGTGAGTCACGAAGAAGTTCTTTGTCATCCTTGCTGCGAAGCGGTGTCACCAGAGAAGAACACGGTCCATAAACCTCACGCAAGAGACTGTACAACAGCTTTGTGTTATTGGAATCTGCGCAGTATCTCACCAGCCTTCTCACTCCTCCACTAATCGTTCATCTGAGAAAGACTCCGCCTAACACGTGATTTTACATCCTTGAGTTCCTCACGCAACTTATTCCTCTCCTGTGGTTTTGCCGTCAAGTAGCGTGACAGAGCACGCCTCTTATCAGCCAACAATTCTTCTATATGTACATCATACTCATTAAACCAGTCCTGATGTTTTCTCTGCACCAATCCCAGAACACCTACATCATAAACCGACTTTTTAAGGGTTGGCCAATCCTCACCAAGATCTGCAGCCTGCATCTCTTCTTCCAATGTCCTCTTCACATTTTTATCCTTAAGACGAGCAGCATTCAATCTTTTGGGCAGGGCAACACCAGGAGCCCAGTTTTACGTTTAGTGATTAGTTTCACTTTTGCGCGTACCAGGCGGTGGTCCGTCCAGCACTCAGCTCCACGAAGAGCACGAACACACTGCACATCCTGTCTGTCACGCATCCTGACTAGGACGTAGTCCAAAAGAAGCAATTCCTTAGATGCAGGATGCATCCATGTGGTCTTGAATGTGTTCTTGTGTTGGAACATGGTGTTGGTAACACACAGATCCAGCTCCTCACACATCTTCAGCAGGAGCATACCATTGTTGTTACACTTTCCCACCCCATGCCTTCCGATTACATTCCATGTGTTAAAATCCCTACCCACTCTAGCATTAAAGTCACCAAGCACGATGACTTTGTCTGCTTAGGGATATTTCTTAAAACACCTTTCAAGGCATGGTAAAAGGACACTTTTTCTTCATCGACAGAATTCATAGTTGGAGCATACACACTCACCAGGGTCGCATATCTTCCTTTGTCCAGCGGAATTCTCATGGACATAAGACGCTCACTAATACCTACTGCGAATTCTTATAATTTATTCACAAGAACAGTCTTAACAGCAAATCCTACCCAGCCTCTCTTCTGGTTCCTTCATCTCTTCCTTTCCAGAAAAATCTATATTCTCCACAAAATTCTGTAAGATGACCATCTCCAGCTAACCTCGTCTCAGATAAAGCCACGATGTCAAGCTCGTAACGTCGAAGCTCCTTTGCAACAAGAGCGGTCCTTCGTTCAGGACGCTCCAAGGAATCCCTGTCAAGCAGCGTCCGTACGTTCCAGCAGCCAAGACTAAATGCCTTGTTTGGCTCTATTACAATGGCACGATGACGAGCCGGCCCAGGCTGTGATAACCTGGGGCCCCTGCCCTTATTGCCAATTATCCTTTTTGTTCCAGAACCTAAATTGCCAATTATCTCTTTTATATTGTTCTGGAACATCATTGAATTGGAATAATAATAATAAAAATTAAAAAAGTAATAATAATAGTAACAATAATAATAATAATAATGATTTCTTTATTAACCACAAGGGTTTACATAAAGTAGACATTAAGGACAGTGCAGGACAATACAGGACGGTACAAATGGGCATTTCTGCGTGTAAAAAACAAAAACAGAGGATGTAACAAAAAATACCAATGAAAAATTCCCCAGTAGGAGGGAGACTTCGGAGGGACAATTGTGGAGAAAGGCCAGTAAAAAGCAACAATGACCCTGACCACCAAAGCAAGTGCCCTCTCCCAGTTTTCCACCTTTAATTTACAGATATATACTCAGAGTAGGCCCATTCACTCGGGCCATTCTTGCTTCTCTCATCCATCTTTCAACAAAATGCTGGGAAGAGAGCACTTCCCTCTCTACTCTGATTTTCCTTTTCAAATGAAATTCGAAAAAGTCAATCAGAGCATCACCGAAGAGGTAAGTGCTCGTCTTCAGCCCTTTCAAACGTGTCCACCATACTATCTCTTTCGCCATGGTCACCAGACAGATAAAAACTGCCTGCCCTTCCCGTCTAAAGGAAGATGGCGGGGCAATTCTCACGATGGACTCAGCTGATAGCTGGATCCGTCCTACACGTGACAGCAGGTGTTCGACATAAACCCACAAGTCAGCAATGCTCGGACACTGGACGAGTGCGTGCAGGACGGTTTCGTCGCCCTGTGCGCATCTCGGACATGCCCGGCTGACGGCACCTCCATGCCTGTAGAGTTTATCCCGAACTGGAAAAGCACCCCGGTAGCACTGCCAGGCCAGGGATTTCTGGAAGTTGTCCATAGGCCCCGGCCCGAAAGTCCTTCCGAAGAGATTGGCTAGTTGATTTTCCCCGATTGGTCGAGGGCTGTGAGCGCCTGAAGACATTCCAGTCTCCAAGCGCTCCCTCTCGGTCTTCGCTTGACCGAGGACTGCAGCTCCGTCAAGGAGACGAGCTGGAGAAAAACGTGTCTAGCAAACGGCGAGCACGCCTGATCATCGTCGAGGAAGAGGTGGAGATATCGTAGCCTGAGCGCGTGTCTGCGCATCATCAGCCACGGCATGCCCAGCCCTCCACGTAGCGGGTGTTGACAGCAGATGGATCGCCTGACCATCGGAGCGCGTCCCTTCCACAAGAAGCAAAAGAGCAAACGCTCCAGCGCAGTCAGGTGGGGCTTAGGACAAGGTACGACGGTCAGGCAGTAGTAGATGACGGACGCCATGTACGCGTTAGCCACCTCCGCTCGACCTTTCAGGGATAGCTTCCTCTCGGCCCATTTCTGGGTGAGAGAAGCCACCCTGCTCGTCACCTCGTCCCAGTTTTTGTCCGTCTGGAGGTCTGGACCGAACCAGACGCCTAGCAATTTAACCGCTCCGTCCGTCCAGCGCCCGACGACGCTGTTGGACGGCATGGACCTGCCTCTCCAGGTGCCGAGCTGCAGGCCCACTGACTATTTCTGGTTGATCATTGCTCCTGTCACCGCTTCGTATTCTCTTAGTGTAGTGCCGATCGCCTCGATGTGTTTGGCGTTTGACACCACTACGGTGACATCGTCCGTATATGCTGACACGGATCTTCCGCATCCTAGTTCGCGCGGGACCCCCCTCAACGTTTCCAGTTTGTGCAGTAATGGCTCGAGAGTCAATACGTACAATAGGGACGAGAGGGGACATCCTTGGCGGACCGAGCGCATAATGTTTAACGGTTCCGAAAGGTGACCGTTCACTCTCACTACAGAGCAGATGTCGCTGTGCATGGCAGCGATCCAGCCTCTGAAGACGGGCCCAAAGCCAGCCGCCCTCAGGACTGCCGCTAGGTAACGATGGTCGACCCTATCGAAGGCTTTCGACTGATCTAAATTGATCAAAGACCCACCCGTGACGGGTTCCCTAGCTACCCTCTCTACGATGTATCGCATGAGGTGGAGGTTGTCGTGGATGGATCTGTCAGGAATGACGCTTGTCTGTGCCTCTCCCACCAGACTACCAACGACCAACGCCAACCTCTTTGCTAGCACCTTGGCCAAAATCTTGAAGTCTGTGTTTAGCAGAGTTATGGGCCTAAAATTATCTATGTTATCCCCATTGTTCGGATCCTTTCTCAGCAGCGCCACCGCTCCTCGGCTCACAGAGCTGGGAATTCTCCCGTTCTGTTGCCAGTTGCAGTGGACGTCCGCCAAGAGACCTCCGAACAAGTCTGGCATTTGTACGTAAAGTTCATAGGGCAGACCATCTAAACCAGGCTATTTACCCCTTGCGCAGCCAGTCATTGTCTCCCGTACTTCAGCGGTTGTGATCGGCTTTTCGCAACACTCCGCCTCAGTGGCCGCCGCGGCAGTCCGTCGAGGTAGACACTAAAGTCCATCCCTCGATCCTGCCCGCCACTGCCTCCGAACAGTTGAGCGAAGTGTCGCTGAAAAGCTTCACACATTTCCCCGGGATCGAGTAGCATGCGCCCGTCGTGGTCCACCAAAGAACGGATCGTGGCTTTATTGCCACGACACGCCTCCGCCACTCGGGCCCATTGAACGGCTTTCGTCCCCTCGTGTCTGAGAGCACGCACCCTAGCTCTGACAACGCAGCCTTCGTGCTTTGCATTGAAGAATTGGTCAAGGGCCAATTTCGCCGCAAGTACGTCGGTCGCGATGCCTTTGCTAAGCGCCTCGTCTAATTTTCTAACTAATTCTCCCTCTGCCCTATTTTTCTCTATTGCTAAAGCCTTACTAAACCTAATGGACTCATTTCTAATTGCTCTTTTCAGAGCAAACCACCACTTGTTGTTGACGATGGCCCCCGTCAACGGCCGCTAAACTAGTTCGCTAATCCGGTCTCTGTAGGCCTTGCGCTGGTAAGGACGCGTTTAGCTTCCAGTAGCCGGGTCCTCGTCTATGAAGCCTATCTAAGTCAAGCACAGATCACGAATTTGTGGTCCGTGTAGCTGACTATCTTGAATTGTGGACAACCTATGCTAGACCTATCTATTTCCCTACAAAATACTCTATCTAGATAAGATCTGGATTACCCTATGCGATTTGTCCAAGTCCACATTGGTACATACGGGAAATCCATTCAGTATATGTCAGACAGTTCAAAACGCCTGAGCAGGTTGGTGAGACTCTTGCACCCTCCTTCCCTATCCACTAATCCCACACAATCCCAACGTGCATCTAAGATACCGTTCCAGTCGCCCACTAACACTAAAGAGCGGGACGTTCCAAGAAAGGTCTCCAGACGCCGGAAGAAATCAGGCCGCCCTGCTCCTGTCGGGGCATAGACGGCCACTAACCTGAAAGCTTGCCCTTCTCCGCTGGTCACGTCCAGCACCATCAACTTACCTTCAGGGTCCAGGAAGATGGCCCGTATGGCAAGATCCAAACCTCTCCGAAAAAGGACAGCAACTCCTTCTCCCGATCCCGGACGGCTGGGAGATGCGTACACATCGTAGCCGCCGAAGATCGGTGCGAAGGCCCGTGCTTCGGAGATTCTGGTCTCGCTGATGGCCACTACATCTATGTTTAGTGACCTGAGGTCGTTGAGCAGGTGGGCCTGCTTCCATGACGACCCCAAGCCACGCGCATTTATGCTGCCTATTCTGAGTGAGGTCATGTTGAAAAGGAGTGGAAAAGATGGGAAAGACCACTTACCTTACTTCTCGTAGGGGAAGGACGGTTTTTCCATCCTTTTCACTGCTTGTGGCCTCCTCAGGAAGGATGTCCTTATAAATCCTCCTGGAGAGTGCCTGTCGGAAGTCTCCGATGTCTCTGGGGAATTTTTGTTTTAGTGTCATGTACGTTTTCTGTGTAATGCGAGTGATTCGTATGTGTGGAGGTGGTGTGAATTTTTGGGTTGTTGTGTAGTCTTTTTCTGTGATGCTGGTGTTGTGTTGGATGTAGTGTAATAATTGCTTGTTGTTCAAATTTAATGCTGTGTAGTGTGTATCGTTTTGGTTGTTTTGTTTTGTTTACGTTTGTTGTGGGTTTGTTTCTGTTTCTCATTTTGGTGACTTTTGTGGTGTAGGTGATGTTGGTGTTGGGGTTAATGATGGTGATGGTGTTGGTGTTTTGGTTGATGGGGTTGGTGATGCTGGTGTGGATGGTGGCATATCTGTCCTAACTTTTTTGTTTGTTAATTTATTTGTTTCCTTCTGTATTTTGTTTTTGGAGGGGGAAGGAAGAGAATTTTTTCTTTTTTGGTTTCTAATTTTTTTTCCTGATACCGTTTCCCACTCCTCGTCGTCACAATGTGTCTCCAGTTGTGATAGGCCGGGGAGTCGAAAATCCTCCACAGGCGTTAGTTTTGGTTGTGGCGTGGCGGATGGTGTAGGCGCTGGTGCTAGTTCTGAAGCGTTGGGTGGTGGTGGTGTTGGTTTTGCTGGTGGTGGTGGTGTTGGTTTTGCTGGTGGTGGTGGTGTTGGTTTTGCTACTGTTGCTGGGGTTGTTGCTGTTATAGTTGCTTCTGTTGTTACTGCTACAGTTGTTGCTGCCATCTCTGCTACTGGTGGTGTTGATGGTTGAGTCACTGGTGTGGGTAGGAGAGGTGGCCTCAACATTTTAGCCTGAGGGCAGAAAGCAATTAGGTGGGTTCCTTCACCACAAACGACACACCTAGGCCTTCTGCCCTCGACAATTACGGGGAGGTGGCTGCCGTCAGTGAGGTCTATTACCTCTGGGATCTCCTCAATGCTTTTTTGGTCCGCTTGGATCAGGAGCTCCATCCCAGATCCGTACCAGTTCTCCTGCTTTTCTTATGCTATTGCTATTATCTTTGTGTTGGATTCGATGCCGGCGAGGACGGCCGCTATTAGCCAGGGAATTTCGATGGCCGGTGGAACGTGGGTCACCCTGATCTTTACGAGTCTCTGACCACAATAGCTTGGGACGAGTGTGAAGTCGTCACTTCTTAATGGGGCCATGGAGTGTTCTCTAGCCTCCTCTGGTGTTTCAAAGAACACGTCCACGGTTCCATACTTCTGCCCACGTCTGATGTGGATTTTTTCTTGCCCACACATGTCCCAAAGTCTTTTGGATTTGGGACTCGGATGCCCGTTCCACTCGGCGCGATTTTACATTAATTGTTCGATACGACACGATGCACAGGCGCCGATGCTCCATTTTATTAGGTGTGTGTGTGGGGGGGGGGGGGGGGGGCGGTGAGGCTGACCCTGTACCCATCTTTCTTGACCATTTTTTTGGCATTTTCTAATTCCTCCTGAGTTAACGTAAACGCTTCGCACTGTCTTGCTACTCTGGCAAAACTCAGGGTGTTTTTTTTAATGTCATTGTTGCTGTTGTTGTTATCGTTATTTTTGTTATTATTAATTTTAGTTTCAGTTGTGGTGGTGGTGACGTCAGTGGTGTTCGTTTTGGAAGTGGAAGAGTCCATTTTGGTTGAAATT